>CM059783.1:32257323-32404823 GCA_030435695.1 Brachymystax lenok tsinlingensis
ATAGTAAAGGAGAGAATGAGAGGTGGAGATATAGTAAAGGAGAGAATGAGAGGTGGAGATATAGTAAAGGAGAGAATGAGAGGTGGAGATATAGTAAAGGAGAGAATGAGAGGTGGAGATATAGTAAAGGAGAGAATGAGAGGTGGAGATATAGTAAAGGAGAGAATGAGAGGTGGAGATATAGTAAAGGAGAGAATGAGAGGTGGAGATATAGTAAAGGAGAGAATGAGAGGTGGAGATATAGTAAAGGAGAGAATGAGAGGTGGAGATATAGTAAAGGAGAGAATGAGAGGTGGAGATATAGTAAAGGAGAGAATGAGAGGTGGAGATATAGTAAAGGAGAGAATGAGAGGTGGAGATATAGTAAAGGAGAGAATGAGAGGTGGAGATATAGTAAAGGAGAGAATGAGAGGTGGAGATATAGTAAAGGAGAGAATGAGAGGTGGAGATATAGTAAAGGAGAGAATGAGAGGTGGAGATATAGTAAAGGAGAGAATGAGAGGTGGAGATATAGTAAAGGAGAGAATGAGAGGTGGAGATATAGTAAAGGAGAGAATGAGAGGTGGAGATATAGTAAAGGAGAGAATGAGAGGTGGAGATATAGTAAAGGAGAGAATGAGAGGTGGAGATATAGTAAAGGAGAGAATGAGAGGTGGAGATATAGTAAAGGAGAGAATGAGAGGTGGAGATATAGTAAAGGAGAGAATGAGAGGTGGAGATATAGTAAAGGAGAGAATGAGAGGTGGAGATATAGTAAAGGAGAGAATGAGAGGTGGAGATATAGTAAAGGAGAGAATGAGAGGTGGAGATATAGTAAAGGAGAGAATGAGAGGTGGAGATATAGTAAAGGAGAGAATGAGAGGTGGAGATATAGTAAAGGAGAGAATGAGAGGTGGAGATATAGTAAAGGAGAGAATGAGAGGTGGAGATATAGTAAAGGAGAGAATGAGAGGTGGAGATATAGTAAAGGAGAGAATGAGAGGTGGAGATATAGTAAAGGAGAGAATGAGAGGTGGAGATATAGTAAAGGAGAGAATGAGAGGTGGAGATATAGTAAAGGAGAGAATGAGAGGTGGAGATATAGTAAAGGAGAGAATGAGAGGTGGAGATATAGTAAAGGAGAGAGAATGAGAGGTGGAGATATAGTAAAGGAGAGAATGAGAGGTGGAGATATAGTAAAGGAGAGAATGAGAGGTGGAGATATAGTAAAGGAGAGAATGAGAGGTGGAGATATAGTAAAGGAGAGAATGAGAGGTGGAGATATAGTAAAGGAGAGAATGAGAGGTGGAGATATAGTAAAGGAGAGAATGAGAGGTGGAGATATAGTAAAGGAGAGAATGAGAGGTGGAGATATAGTAAAGGAGAGAATGAGAGGTGGAGATATAGTAAAGGAGAGAATGAGAGGTGGAGATATAGTAAAGGAGAGAATGAGAGGTGGAGATATAGTAAAGGAGAGAATGAGAGGTGGAGATATAGTAAAGGAGAGAATGAGAGGTGGAGATATAGTAAAGGAGAGAATGAGAGGTGGAGATATAGTAAAGGAGAGAATGAGAGGTGGAGATATAGTAAAGGAGAGAATGAGAGGTGGAGATATAGTAAAGGAGAGAATGAGAGGTGGAGATATAGTAAAGGAGAGAATGAGAGGTGGAGATATAGTAAAGGAGAGAATGAGAGGTGGAGATATAGTAAAGGAGAGAATGAGAGGTGGAGATATAGTAAAGGAGAGAATGAGAGGTGGAGATATAGTAAAGGAGAGAATGAGAGGTGGAGATATAGTAAAGGAGAGAATGAGAGGTGGAGATATAGTAAAGGAGAGAATGAGAGGTGGAGATATAGTAAAGGAGAGAATGAGAGGTGGAGATATAGTAAAGGAGAGAATGAGAGGTGGAGATATAGTAAAGGAGAGAATGAGAGGTGGAGATATAGTAAAGGAGAGAATGAGAGGTGGAGATATAGTAAAGGAGAGAATGAGAGGTGGAGATATAGTAAAGGAGAGAATGAGAGGTGGAGATATAGTAAAGGAGAGAATGAGAGGTGGAGATATAGTAAAGGAGAGAATGAGAGGTGGAGATATAGTAAAGGAGAGAATGAGAGGTGGAGATATAGTAAAGGAGAGAATGAGAGGTGGAGATATAGTAAAGGAGAGAATGAGAGGTGGAGATATAGTAAAGGAGAGAATGAGAGGTGTAGATATAGTAAAGGAGAGTATGAGAGGTGGAGATATAGTAAAGGAGAGAATGAGAGGTGGAGATATAGTAAAGGAGAGAATGAGAGGTGGAGATATAGTAAAGGAGAGAATGAGAGGTGGAGATATAGTAAAGGAGAGAATGAGAGGTGGAGATATAGTAAAGGAGAGAATGAGAGGTGGAGAGTGATTGCACTTCATTGCACACTGCTAGCAAAAGAATCCCAGTCCATCAGAGAGTTGTGTCAATCATGATGTGGCCAGTTGGTTACATCCTCATCTGGTCAGCTTCCTTCCCTGTGTGTTTTGGCTGTGCTCCTCTGGATCTCTGGCCCACCACCCCACCCTTTTCCCCACACCTAACCTCAACCCCTTCCCCAGCTGCTCTATTTCACCACTGCCCCAGGCCCAGAACCCCGCTAGGCCTGTTTGCACAGCGGTGAAATCCCAGAGAGACCAGGGCCCCAGCCAGTGGACGTTGTTATTGCGGTGGTTTGTATTGTCATCCAAGTAGAGAACCCAGCGCTCCTCATGGCTATTACTGTCCCAGCAGAGCATCCCTCCCTGGGCCAGGCTGGGGTTTCTGTAAGGCAGGGGTTTATGTCTGCATCTCAAACGGTACCCTATTCCCTATATAGTGCACTACTTTTGACCAGAGCCTATATAGGGAGTAGGAGTCAATTTAGGGCATAACCCATATTGACTGCAGGGGTTTTTAAAAGGATCATTCATATCACTGATCTGATTAGCTTGACTACATTACCATATGGACCAATGTACTGCTCCTCCAGTTTTCGATTTCCCAATACATTCTTCTTCTTCAACTCTCCAACTGCAGTCTGTGGAGTTCAGAAGGAGAGAGTTTAAGGTAGGCTGTAGAGGAGAAACTAGCTGTAGAGGAGAAACTAGCTGTAGAGGAGAAACTAGCTGTAGAGGAGAAACTAGCTGTAGAGGAGAAACTAGATGTAGAGGAGAAACTAGATGTAGAGGAGAAACTAGCTGTAGAGGAGAAACTAGCGGTAGAGGAGAAACTAGCTGTAGAGGAGAAACTAGAGGTAGAGGAGAAACTAGCTGTAGAGGAGAAACTAGCTGTAGAGGAGAAACTAGCTGTAGAGGAGAAACTAGCTGTAGAGGAGAAACTAGCTGTAGAGGAGAAACTAGCTGTAGAGGAGAAACTAGCTGTAGAGGAGAAACTAGCGGTAGAGGAGAAACTAGCTGTAGAGGAGAAACTAGCTGTAGAGGAGAAACTAGCGGTAGAGGAGAAACTAGCTGTAGAGGAGAAACTAGCTGTAGAGGAGAAACTAGAGGTAGAGGAGAAACTAGCTGTAGAGGAGAAACTAGCTGTAGAGGAGAAACTAGCGGTAGAGGAGAAACTAGCTGTAGAGGAGAAACTAGCGGTAGAGGCTGTAGAGGAGAAACTGGCTGTGTAGAGGAGAAACTAGCTGTAGAGGAGAAACTAGCTGTAGAGGAGAAACTGGCGGTAGAGGAGAAACTAGCGGTAGAGGAGAAACTAGCTGTAGAGGAGAAACTAGAGTAGAGGAGAAACTAGCTGTAGAGGAGAAACTAGCTGTAGAGGAGAAACTAGCTGTAGAGGAGAAACTAGCTGTAGAGGAGAAACTAGCTGTAGAGGAGAAACTAGCTGTAGAGGAGAAACTAGCTGTAGAGGAGAAACTAGCTGTAGAGGAGAAACTAGCTGTAGAGGAGAAACTAGCTGTAGAGGAGAAACTAGCTGTAGAGGAGAAACTAGCTGTAGAGGAGAAACTAGCTGTAGAGGAGAAACTAGCTGTAGAGGAGAAACTAGCTGTAGAGGAGAAACTAGCTGTAGAGGAGAAACTAGCTGTAGAGGAGAAACTAGCTGTAGAGGAGAAACTAGCTGTAGAGGAGAAACTAGCTGTAGAGGAGAAACTAGCGGTAGAGGAGAAACTAGCTGTAGAGGAGAAACTAGCTGTAGAGGAGAAACTAGCTGTAGAGGAGAAACTAGCTGTAGAGGAGAAACTAGCTGTAGAGGAGAAACTAGCTGTAGAGGAGAAACTAGCTGTAGAGGAGAAACTAGCTGTAGAGGAGAAACTAGCTGTAGAGGAGAAACTAGCTGTAGAGGAGAAACTAGCTGTAGAGGAGAAACTGTACTGAGTGTCCTTGCGCCATCAGGCTAAATCATGTCCTCCTCGCTATGTTTAATTGGCCGTGACGTGTTTAAAGTATCATCTCCTTTCACCTAACCTGCTTGTCTTTACCAATTGACCTCTGAGGAGGAGAATATGAAATTTGGCAACAATATTTAGCATTTATTTTCTTGGTATTTGGGGGTATCCATGGCGACTTGGCTTGTTGACTGGTCGTGTTGACAATGGTGCCGCAGTGCCAAACAGAGAGATAGAAATCCCCATAACTCCTAATGAACAATCAGAACAAACTGAACTAGCTGAATGAACTGAACGATGGACGAGCTGAACTATGGACAAGCTGAACTATGGACGAGCTGAACTAGCTGAACGATGGACGAGCTGTCTAACGGTTTACATAGACTTATCCCTGTGTGTCCTTTCCTAATGTCTAACGGTCTAACATAGACGTATCCCTGTGTGTCCTTTCCTAATGTCTAACAGTCTAACATAGACTTATCCCTGTGTGTCCTTTCCTAATGTCTAACGGTTTAACATAGACTTATCCCTGTGTGTCCTTTCCTAATGTCTAACGGTTTAACATAGACTTATCCCTGTGTGTCCTTTCCTAATGTCTAACGGTTTAACATAGACTTATCCCTGTGTGTCCTTTCCTAATGTCTAACAGTCTAACAGAGACTTATCCCTGTGTGTCCTTTCCTAATGTCTAACGGTCTAACAGAGACTTATCCCTGTGTGTCCTTTCCTAATGTCTAACGGTTTAACATATACTTATCCCTGTGTGTCCTTTCCTAATGTCTAACGGTCTAACAGAGACTTATCCCTGTGTGTCCTTTCCTAATGTCTAACGGTTTAACATAGACTTATCCCTGTGTGTCCTTTCCTAATGTCTAACAGTCTAACAGAGACTTATCCCTGTGTGTCCTTTCCTAATGTCTAACGGTTTAACATAGACTTATCCCTGTGTGTCCTTTCCTAATGTCTAACAGTCTAACAGAGACTTATCCCTGTGTGTCCTTTCCTAATGTCTAACGGTTTAACAGAGACTTATCCCTGTGTGTCCTTTCCTAATGTCTAACGGTTTAACATATACTTATCCCTGTGTGTCCTTTCCTAATGTCTAACGGTTTAACATATACTTATCCCTGTGTGTCCTTTCCTAATGTCTAACGGTCTAACAGAGACTTATCCCTGTGTGTCCTTTCCTAATGTCTAACGGTTTAACATATACTTATCCCTGTGTGTCCTTTCCTAATGTCTAACGGTCTAACAGAGACTTATCCCTGTGTGTCCTTTCCTAATGTCTAACGGTTTAACATAGACTTATCCCTGTGTGTCCTTTCCTAATGTCTAACGGTTTAACATAGACTTATCCCTGTGTGTCCTTTCCTAATGTCTAACGGTTTAACATAGACTTATCCCTGTGTGTCCTTTCCTAATGTCTAACGGTCTAACAATAGACTTATCCCTGTGTGTCCTTTCCTAATGTCTAACGGTCTAACAATAGACTTATCTGTGTGTCCTCTGTACCCTCCTGAATGGACTACCTGGACCATAGACCCTCTGTGTCCTGTCTAACGCTCTACTATGGACTTTACCAGAGGTTTTTCAAAATAAGAGTTTTTAGCTTGAAGTTGTATTCACATTCAGGCCATTTTCATCTGTTTTTCCCTTGATATTAGTTTTCCCCCGATGTTTCCTAACTGTAAATTCTACTGAGTCAGACGGCACCACGGCAGACAAAACTGTTTATTAAAACGGCTAGAGGGAAGGTGATTTACGAAACTTTCCCTCAACAGTTTCCTGATTTATAAAAAAAATGAAATGTCTAAAATGCCGACCCTTTTCCATCTCAGATCAGTTTACCGGGGATTATGGGATATCTATCAAATCCCTGGAAGACCATGTGCTGGGAAAAGAAATCCCTGCATCAAACCTAAAAAAAAAAAAAAAAAAAAAGTCGGTATGGAAAATAGGATTTTCGCATTTTGAAATGAGTTTGAAAGCCGTGTTGTCCGTGATAATCCGAGTATGAAGGCAGCGTTGAGCGGCGTCATCTGAACAGATCCATGACTATGCGATGGGACAACGACAGGAGAACACGATCTCTACAATACCGACTGGAGTAACAGCAGCAAACATAGAGACTAGGACTGCATCCCAAATGGAAACCTATTCGCTTTGTAGTGCAGTGTAGCACTGTTGACCACGGTCCATAGGGCTCTATAGAGGGAGTAGGGTACCAACGACCATAGGGCTATAGGGCTCTATAGAGGGAGTAGGGTACCAGGGACCATAGAGCTATAGGGCTCTATAGAGGGAGTAGGGTACCAGGGAACATAGGGCTCTATAGAGGGAGTAGGGTACCAGGGACCATAGGGCTATAGGGCTCTATAGAGGGAGTAGGGTACCAGGGGCCATAGGGCTATAGGGCTCTATAGAGGGAGTAGGGTACCAATGACCATAGGGCTATAGGGCTCTATAGAGGGAGTAGGGTAACAGGGACCATAGGGCTATAGGGCTCAATAGAGGGAGTAGGGTACCAGGGACCATATGGCTATAGGGCTCTATAGAGGGAGTGGGGTACCAGGGACCATAGGGCTATAGGGCTCTATAGAGGGAGTAGGGTAACAGGGACCATAGGGCTATAGGGCTCTATAGAGGGAGTAGGGTAACAGGGACCATAGGGCTATAGGGCTCTATAGAGGGAGTAGGGTACCAGGGGCCATAGGGCTCTATAGAGGGAGTAGGGTACCAGGGACCATAGGGCTATAGGGCTCTATAGAGGGAGTAGGGTACCAGGGACCATAGGGCTATAGGACTCTATAGAGGGAGTAGGGTACCAGGGACCATAGGGCTCAATAGAGGGAGTAGGGTACCAATGACCATAGGGCTCAATAGAGGGAGTAGGGTACCAACGACCATAGGGCTATAGGGCTCTATAGAGGGAGTAGGGTACCAGGGGCCATAGGGCTCTATAGAGGGAGTAGGGTACCAGGGACCATAGGGCTATAGGGCTCTATAGAGGGAGTAGGGTAACAGGGACCATAGGGCAATAGGGCTCTATAGAGGGAGTAGGGTAACAGGGACCATAGGGCTATAGGGCTCTATAGAGGGAGTAGGGTAACAGGGACCATAGGGCCATAGGGCTCTATAGAGGGAGTAGGGTACCAGGGGCCATAGGGCTCTATAGAGGGAGTAGGGTAACAGGGACCATAGGGCTATAGGGCTCTATAGAGGGAGTAGGGTACCAGGGACCATAGGGCTCTATAGAGGGAGTAGGGTACCAGGGACCATAGGGCTCTATAGAGGGAGTAGGGTACCAGGGACCATAGGGCTATAGGGCTCTATAGAGGGAGTAGGGTACCAGGGGCCATAGGGCTATAGGGCTCTATAGAGGGAGTAGGGTAACAGGGACCATAGGGCTATAGGGCTCTATAGAGGGAGTAGGGTACCAGGGAACATAGGGCTCTATAGAGGGAGTAGGGTACCAGGGACCATAGGGCTATAGGGCTCTATAGAGGGAGTAGGCTACCAGGGGCCATAGGGCTATAGGGCTCTATAGAGGGAGTAGGGTACCAGGGACCATAGGGCTATAGGGCTCTATAGAGGGAGTAGGGTAACAGGGACCATAGGGCTATAGGGCTCTATAGAGGGAGTAGGGTACCAGGGGCCATAGGGCTCTATAGAGGGAGTAGGGTACCAGGGAACATAGGGCTCTATAGAGGGAGTAGGGTACCAGGGAACATAGGGCTCTATAGAGGGAGTAGGGTACCAGGGAACATAGGGCTCTATAGAGGGAGTAGGGTACCAGGGACCATAGGGCTATAGGGCTCTATAGAGGAAGTAGGATTCTCAGACTCATCTCTGTTACCCAGACTCCTCTCTGTTATTACAAAAACTCTTCTGTTATTTCCCAGACTCCTCGCTGTAATTTCCCAGACTCCTCTCTGTTATTACCCAGACTCCTCTCTGTTATTTCCCAGACTCATCTCTGTTATTACCCAGTCTCCTCTGTTCAGTGTATCTGCCATGGAGGGCCACAGTGTCATGATACAGTCTCCAGTTGTTATCATACCTCAGTGTACCCAGTCTCCTCTCTGCCTCTGTCTATTTACCCCACAGTATATCTGTTCAGTGTGTCTGTTCAGTATATCTGTTCAGTGTGTCTGTTCAGTATATCTGTTCAGTGTATCTGTTCAGTATATCTGTTCAGTGTGTCTGTTCAGTGTATCTGTTCAGTGTGTCTGTTCAGTGTGTCTGTTCAGTGTATCTGTTCAGTGTATCTGTTCAGTGTATCTGTTCAGTGTATCTGTTCAGTGTTCAGTGTATCTGTTCAGTGTGTCTGTTCAGTGTATCTGTTCAGTGTATCTGTTCAGTGTATCTGTTCAGTGTATCTGTTCAGTGTATCTGTTCAGTGTATCTGTTCAGTGTATCTGTTCAGTGTATCTGTTCAGTGTGTCTGTTCAGTGTATCTGTTCAGTGTATCTGTTCAGTGTATCTGTTCAGTGTATCTGTTCAGTGTGTCTGTTCAGTGTATCTGTTCAGTGTGTCTGTTCAGTGTATCTGTTCAGTGTATCTGTTCAGTGTATCAGTTCAGTGTATCTGTTCAGTGTGTCTGTTCAGTGTATCTGTTCAGTGTATCTGTTCAGTGTATCTGTTCAGTGTATCTGTTCAGTGTATCAGTTCAGTGTGTCTGTTCAGTGTATCTGTTCAGTGTATCTGTTCAGTGTATCTGTTCAGTGTATCTGTTCAGTGTATCTGTTCAGTGTATCTGTTCAGTGTGTCTGTTCAGTGTATGTGTTCAGTGTATCTGTTCAGTATATCTGTTCAGTGTGTCTGTTCAGTGTATCTGTTCAGTGTATCTGTTCAGTGTGTCTGTTCAGTGTATCTGTTCAGTGTATCTGTTCAGTGTATCTGTTCAGTGTATCTGTTCAGTGTATCTGTTCAGTGTATCTGTTCAGTGTATCTGTTCAGTGTATCTGTTCAGTGTGTCTGTTAAGTGTGTCTGTTCAGTGTATCTGTTCAGTGTACCTGTTAAGTGTACCTGTTCAGTGTATCTGTTCAGTGTATATGTTCAGTGTATCTGTTCAGTGTATCTGTTCAGTGTATCTGTTCAGTGTATCTGTTCAGTGTATCTGTTCAGTGTGTCTGTTAAGTGTGTCTGTTCAGTGTATCTGTTCAGTGTACCTGTTAAGTGTACCTGTTCAGTGTATCTGTTCAGTGTATCTGTTCAGTGTATCTGTTCAGTGTATCTGTTCAGTATATCAGTTCAGTGTATGTGTTCAGTGTATCTGTTCAGTGTATCTGTTCAGTATGTCTGTTCAGTGTGTCTGGTCAGTGTATCTGTTCAGTGTGTCTGTTCAGTGTGTCTGTTCAGTGTATCTGTTCAGTGTGTCTGTTCAGTGTATCTGTTCAGTGTATCTGTTTAGTGTACCTGTTAAGTGTACCTGTTCAGTGTACCTGTTCAGTGTATCTGTTCAGTGTATCTGTTCAGTGTATCTGTTCAGTGTATCTGTTCAGTATATCAGTTCAGTGTATGTGTTCAGTGTATCTGTTCAGTGTATCTGTTCAGTATATCAGTTCAGTGTATGTGTTCAGTGTATCTGTTCAGTGTATCTGTTCAGTATGTCTGTTCAGTGTGTCTGGTCAGTGTATCTGTTCAGTGTGTCTGTTCAGTGTGTCTGTTCAGTGTATCTGTTCAGTGTGTCTGTTCAGTGTATCTGTTCAGTATATCAGTTCAGTGTATGTGTTCAGTGTATCTGTTCAGTGTGTCTGTTCAGTGTATCTGTTCAGTGTACTTGTTCAGTGTATCTGTTCAGTATATCAGTTCAGTGTGTCTGTTCAGTGTGTCTGTTCAGTGTATCTGTTCAGTGTATCTGTTCAGTGTATCTGTTCAGTGTGTCTGTTCAGTGTATCTGTTCAGTGTATCTGTTCAGTGTGTCTGTTCAGTGTATCTGTTCAGTGTATGTGTTCAGTGTATGTGTTCAGTGTGTCTGTTCAGTGTATCTGTTCAGTGTACTTGCTCAGTGTACTTGTTCATTGTGTCTGTTCAGTGTATCTGTTCAGTGTATCTGTTCAGTGTATCTGTTCAGTGTACTTGTTCAGTGTATCTGTTCAGTGTGTCTGTTCAGTGTATCTGTTCAGTGTACTTGCTCAGTGTACTTGTTCAGTGTACTTGCTCAGTGTACTTGTTCAGTGTATCTGTTCAGTGTATCTGTTCAGTGTATCAGTTCAGTGTATCTGTTCAGTGTATCTGTTCAGTGTTTCTGTTCAGTGTACTTGTTCAGTGTATCTGTTCAGTGTGTCTGTTCAGTGTATCTGTTCAGTGTACTTGCTCAGTGTACTTGTTCATTGTGTCTGTTCAGTGTATCTGTTCAGTGTATCTGTTCAGTGTATCTGTTCAGTGTATCTGTTCAGTGTATCTGTTCAGTGTGTCTGTTCAGTGTATCTGTTCAGTGTACTTGCTCAGTGTACTTGTTCATTGTGTCTGTTCAGTGTATCTGTTCAGTGTATCTGTTCAGTGTATCTGTTCAGTGTGTCTGTTCAGTGTATCTGTTCAGTGTATCTGTTCAGTGTATCTGTTCAGTGTATCTGTTCAGTGTGTCTGTTCAGTGTATCTGTTCAGTGTATGTGTTCAGTGTATCTTTTCAGTGTATCTGTTCAGTGTGTCTGTTCAGTGTATCTGTTCAGTGTATCTGTTCAGTGTATCTGTTCAGTGTACTTGTTCAGTGTATCTGTTCAGTGTGTCTGTTCAGTGTATCTGTTCAGTGTACTTGCTCAGTGTACTTGTTCATTGTGTCTGTTCAGTGTATCTGTTCAGTGTATCAGTTCAGTGTATCTGTTCAGTGTATCTGTTCAGTGTGTCTGTTCAGTGTATCTGTTCAGTGTATCTGTTCAGTGTGTCTGTTCAGTGTATCTGTTCAGTGTATGTGTTCAGTGTATCTGTTCAGTGTATCTGTTCAGTGTATCTGTTCAGTGTATCTGTTCAGTGTATCTGTTCAGTGTGTCTGTTCAGTGTATCTGTTCAGTGTATGTGTTCAGTGTATGTGTTCAGTGTATCTGTTCAGTGTATCTGTTCAGTGTATCTGTTCAGTGTATCTTTTCAGTGTATCTGTTCAGTGTATCTGTTCAGTGTATATGTTCAGTGTATCTGTTCAGTGTATCTGTTCAGTGTATCTGTTCAGTGTATATGTTCAGTGTATCTGTTCAGTGTATCTGTTCAGTGTATCTGTTCAGTGTATATGTTCAGTGTATCTGTTCAGTGTATCTGTTCAGTGTATCTGTTCAGTGTATATGTTCAGTGTATCTGTTCAGTGTATCTGTTCAGTGTATCTGTTCAGTGTATCTGTTCAGTGTATCTGTTCAGTGTGTCTGTTCAGTGTATCTGTTCAGTGTATGTGTTCAGTGTATGTGTTCAGTGTATCTGTTCAGTGTATCTGTTCAGTGTATCTGTTCAGTGTATCTGTTCAGTGTATCTGTTCAGTGTATCTGTTCAGTGTATCTGTTCAGTGTATCTGTTCAGTGTGTCTGTTCAGTGTATCTGTTCAGTGTATGTGTTCAGTGTATGTGTTCAGTGTGTCTGTTCAGTGTATCTGTTCAGTGTACTTGCTCAGTGTACTTGTTCAGTGTATCTGTTCAGTGTGTCTGTTCAGTGTATCTGTTCAGTGTGTCTGTTCAGTATATCTGTTCAGTGTATCTGTTCAGTGTATCTGTTCAGTGTATCTGTTCAGTGTATCTGTTCAGTGTGTCTGTTCAGTATATCTGTTCAGTGTATCTGTTCAGTGTATCTGTTCAGTGTATCTGTTCAGTGTATCAGTTCAGTGTTTCTGTTCAGTGTATTTGTTCTATATAATCTACCTAAATCATTATGTAATGTTGCGAGTCATACTAACACACATTAAAGTAAAAGTTACTGCAGTGGGTTGTAATACTTACATAAGAAGTTATTACTACGGAAGTATACACAGTTAATCCCCAGTAATTATACAGTGTATTCGTCAGCCTTTTCAACCGATCAGATAATGAATATCCACCTGATCTTTCTCCAGTCAGCCAATAAGCAGGCAAGTTCTCAAGCGCCAACCAAAGAGCAGCAAGGTTGCCCTGCTCCAAGCCAAGCTTCATAACACCAACTAATTGACACTATTAGAAACCTCATATCACTTGTGTTATTCAAGGAATCCGTTTTGATATCACCAAGATGGTGTTTACAAACTCTTTTTGATACTGTTGGTGGGTCACTGATTGAAAGAGTTAGAGAAGGAACAGAGGGGACCTACTGAACCCACTAGAGACTTTATCACATAACTAAATAGAAAAACCTTTATAGCCACCCTGTGGTGTAATAGACTATATCCACCCTGTGGTGGAATAGACTATATCCACCCTGTGGTGTAATACACTATAGCCACCCTGTGGTGTAATAGACTATATCCACCCTGTGGTGTAATACACTATAGCCACCCTGTGGTGTAATAGACTATATCCACCCTGTGGTGTAATAGACTATATCCACCCTGTGGTGGAATAGACTATATCCACCCTGTGGTGTAATACACTATAGCCACCCTGTGGTGTAATAGACTATATCCACCCTGTGGTGTAATAGACTATATCCACCCTGTGGTGTAATAGACTATATCCACCCTGTGGTGTAATAGACTATATCCACCCTGTGGTGGAATAGACTATATCCACCCTGTGGTGTAATAGACTATATCCACCCTGTGGTGTAATACACTAAAGCCACCCTGTGGTGTAATAGACTATATCCACCCTGTGGTGTAATAGACTATAGCCACCCTGTGGTGGAATAGACTATATCCACCCTGTGGTGGAATAGACTATATCCACCCTGTGGTGGAATAGACTATATCCACCCTGTGGTGTAATAGACTATATCCACCCTGTGGTGTAATAGACTATATCCATCCTGTGGTGTAATACACTATATCCACCCTGTGGTGGAATAGACTATATCCACCCTGTGGTGTAATAGACTATATCCACCCTGTGGTGTAATACACTATATCCACCCTGTGGTGGAATAGACTATATCCACCCTGTGGTGTAATAGACTATATCCACCCTGTGGTGTAATAGACTATATCCATCCTGTGGTGTAATACACTATATCCACCCTGTGGTGTAATACACTATATCCACCCTGTGGTGGAATAGACTATATCCACCCTGTGGTGTAATACACTATATCCACCTTGTGGTGTAATAGACTATATCCACCCTGTGGTGTAATAGACTATATCCATCCTGTGGTGTAATACACTATATCCACCCTGTGGTGTAATACACTATATCCACCCTGTGGTGGAATAGACTATATCCACCCTGTGGTGTAATAGACTATATCCACCCTGTGGTGGAATAGACTATATCCACCCTGTGGTGTAATAGACTATATCCATCCTGTGGTGTAATACACTATATCCACCCTGTGGTGTAATACACTATATCCACCGTGTGGTGGAATAGACTATATCCACCCTGTGGTGTAATAGACTATCCACCCTGTGGTGGAATAGACTATATCCACCCTGTGGTGTAATAGACTATATCCACCCTGTGGTGTAATAGACTATATCCATCCTGTGGTGTAATACACTATATCCACCCTGTGGTGTAATACACTATATCCACCCTGTGGTGGAATAGACTATATCCACCCTGTGGTGTAATACACTATATCCACCTTGTGGTGTAATAGACTATATCCACCCTGTGGTGTAATAGACTATATCCATCCTGTGGTGTAATACACTATATCCACCCTGTGGTGTAATACACTATATCCACCCTGTGGTGGAATAGACTATATCCACCCTGTGGTGTAATAGACTATATCCACCCTGTGGTGGAATAGACTATATCCACCCTGTGGTGTAATAGACTATATCCATCCTGTGGTGTAATACACTATATCCACCCTGTGGTGTAATACACTATATCCACCCTGTGGTGGAATAGAGTATATCCACCCTGTGGTGTAATAGACTATATCCACCCTGTGGTGTAATAGACTATCCACCCTGTGGTGGAATAGACTATATCCACCCTGTGGTGTAATAGACTATATCCACCCTGTGGTGGAATAGACTATATCCACCCTGTGGTGTAATAGACTATATCCACCCTGTGGTGTAATAGACTATATCCATCCTGTGGTGTAATACACTATATCCACCCTGTGGTGTAATACACTATAGCCACCCTGTGGTGTAATAGACTATATCCACCCTGTGGTGTAATACACTATAGCCACCCTGTGGTGTAATAGACTATATCCACCCTGTGGTGTAATAGACTATATCCACCCTGTGGTGTAATAGACTATATCCACCCTGTGGTGGAATAGACTATATCCACCCTGTGGTGTAATACACTATAGCCACCCTGTGGTGTAATAGACTATATCCACCCTGTGGTGTAATAGACTATATCCACCCTGTGGTGTAATAGACTATATCCACCCTGTGGTGTAATAGACTATATCCACCCTGTGGTGGAATAGACTATATCCACCCTGTGGTGTAATAGACTATATCCACCCTGTGGTGTAATAGACTATATCCACCCTGTGGTGTAATAGACTATATCCACCCTGTGGTGGAATACACTTCATCCACCCTATGGTGTAATAGACTATATCCACCCTGTGGTGTAATACACTATATCCACCCTGTGGTGTAATAGACTATATCCACCCTGTGGTGGAATAGACTTTATCCACCCTGTGGTGTAATAGACTATATCCACCCTGTGGTGTAATACACTATATCCACCCTGTGGTGTAATAGACTATATCCACCCTGTGGTGTAATAGACTATATCCACCCTGTGGTGTAATAGACTATATCCACCCTGTGGTATAATAAACTATATCCACCCTGTGGTGTAATAGACTATATCCACCCTGTGGTGGAATAGACTATATCCACCCGGTGGTGTAATAGACTATATCCACCCTGTGGTGTAATAGACTATATCCACCCTGTGGTGTAATAGACTATATCCACCCTGTGGTGTAATAGACTATATCCACCCTGTGGTGGAATAGACTATATCCACCCGGTGGTGGAATACACTTTATCCACCCTATGGTGTAATAGACTATATCCACCCTGTGGTGTAATACACTATATCCACCCTGTGGTGTAATACACTATAGCCACCCTGTGGTGTAATAGACTATATCCACCCTGTGGTGGAATAGACTATATCCACCCTGTGGTGTAATACACTATAGCCACCCTGTGGTGTAATAGACTATATCCACCTAGTGGTGTAATACACTATAGCCACCCTGTGGTGTAATAGACTATATCCACCCTGTGGTGTAATAGACTATATCCACCCTGTTGTGTAATAGACTATATCCACCCTGTGGTGGAATAGACTATATCCACCCTGTGGTGGAATAGACTATATCCACCCTGTGGTGTAATACACTATATCCACCCTGTGGTGTAATAGACTATATCCACCCTGTTGTGTAATAGACTATATCCACCCTGTGGTGGAATAGACTATATCCACCCTGTGGTGTAATACACTATATCCACCCTGTTGTGTAATAGACTATATCCACCCTGTTGTGTAATAGACTATATCCACCCTGTGGTGGAATAGACTATATCCACCCTGTGGTGTAATACACTATATCCACCCTGTGGTGTAATAGACTATATCCACCCTATGGTGTGATAGACTTTATCCATCCTGTGGTGTGATAGACTTTATCCACCCTGTGGTGTAATAGACTATATCCACCCTGTGGTGTGATAGACTTTATCCATCCTGTGGTGGAATAGACTATATCCACCCTGTGGTGTAATACACTATATCCACCCTGTGGTGTAATAGACTATATCCACCCTGTGGTGTGATAGACTTTATCCACCCTGTGGTGGAATAGACTATATCCACCCTGTGGTGTAATACACTATATCCACCCTGTGGTGTAATAGACTATATCCACCCTGTGGTGTGATAGACTTTATCCATCCTGTGGTGTGATAGACTTTATCCACCCTGTGGTGTAATAGACTATATCCACCCTGTGGTGTGATAGACTTTATCCATCCTGTGGTGTGATAGACTTTATCCACCCTGTGGTGTAATAGACTATATCCACCCTGTGGTGTAATAGACTATATCCACCCTGTGGTGTGATAGACTTTATCCATCCTGTGGTGTGATAGACTTTATCCACCCTGTGGTGTAATAGACTATATCCACCCTGTGGTGTGATAGACTTTATCCATCCTGTGGTGGAATATTCTTACCTGCTGCTCTTAACCCAGCCAGTAAAACCCCAGAGGGTTTGGGGCACGTTGCCATCCTGCCATGGTCTGCTTCCAGTTTGGGGAGAGTTGCTCATAATTACGTTGTCTGGCCTTCTAAAGGGGGGAGACGGAGGGGGAGACGGAGGGGGAGACGGAGGGGTAAGTGGGCGGGTGGGTAAGCGTCTTCAAAAGTCCCGGTTCCAAATTAGCGTTACAGACAGAAAATTCCGTTAAAATGGGTGATTGCCCCTCTGGAAGGGGGTAGAGGGGGATGGAATGGAGAGGAGGGGGGTTTTACCGGCTTCATCTCCTAAGTCAAAGAGCAGTTGCTGGCCTCAACCTCCTCCTCTCCCCTTCCTCCCTCCAGGGTTCGTGCGCTACGGCTGCCTGCCTGGTGACTGGCTGCATGTCGGTATATTTCCTTTTCTTCTTTCTGTAGCAGAGACATGCTAAAAAAGAGCCAAGGTTTTTTAAAAGGACTGTGGCTTTTATTAATTTGAGCCTGTTAAAATGTGCTGTGTGTTAACATCTTCTAGTGAGACAGACTTGAAGATGTCTGACAAGCCACGGAACAAATGGGACAGAAAATAAAGAGACGTGACTTATGGCCTAATTGGCACCCTATTCCCTATGTAATGCACTAGTTTAGACCAGTGGCCTATGAGAATATGGCACCCTATTCCCCATGGAGTGCACTAGTTTAGACTGCCATTTGAGACACAGCCGTGGTCCTTCATTGGGTTGCTGGTAGTGGCTTTATGGGGTAGGTGGCATGCTGTGGTGTGTTTGATCAGGGGAGTGGAGCTGGCTGAGAGTGAGTTGACGCCAGCAAGAGCAGTGGGGTTCCACTGTCTCCCTGGGTGATGTGTGACCTACACCACTTCAAAGACCCTTCGGACACCTCATCATCATCTTCCTCACGGAGGACTCAGGATGACACCTCATCATCGTCTTCCTCACGGAGGACTCAGGATGACACCTCATCATCGTCTTCCTCACGGAGGACTCAGGATGACACCTCATCATCGTCTTCCTCACGGAGGACTCAGGATGACACCTCATCATCGTCTTCCTCACGGAGGACTCAGGATGACACCTCATCATCGTCTTCCTCACGGAGGACTCAGGATGACACCTCATCATCATCTTCCTCACGGAGGACTCAGGATGACACCTCATCATCATCTTCCTCACGGAGGACTCAGGATGACACCTCATCATCATCTTCCTCACAGAGCCTCAGGATGACACCTCATCATCGTCTTCCTCACGGAGGACTCAGGATGACACCTCATCATCGTCTTCCTCACAGAGCCTCAGGATGACACCTCATCATCATCTTCCTCACGGAGGACTCAGGATGACACCTCATCATCGTCTTCCTCACGGAGGACTCAGGATGACACCTCATCATCATCTTCCTCACGGAGGACTCAGGATGACACCTCATCATCATCTTCCTCACGGAGGACTCAGGATGACACCTCATCATCGTCTTCCTCACAGAGCCTCAGGATGACACCTCATCATCATCTTCCTCACGGAGGACTCAGGATGACACCTCATCATCATCTTCCTCACAGAGCCTCAGGATGACACCTCATCACCTACAAAGAATCTATCTTTGTTGCAACAGAACCAAATTCATCGGCTTTCTAATCAACCTAGCAAAAAGTGGACAGGTGACTCTGGGTAGATGTGGCCTGGGGGGATGGGTGACTCTGGGTAGATGTGGCCTGGGGGACGGGTGACTCTGGGTAGATGTGGCCTGGGGGGATGGGTGACTCTCGGTAGATGTGGCATGGGGGACGGGTGACTCTGGGTAGATGTGGCCTGGGGGGATGGGTGACTCTGGGTAGATGTGGCCTGGGGGACGGGTGACTCTGGGTAGATGTGGCCTGGGGGGATGGGTGACTCTCGGTAGATGTGGCCTGGGGGATGGGTGACTCTGGGTAGATGTGGCCTAGGGGATGGGTGACTCTGGGAAGATGTGGACTGGGGGGATGGGTGACTCTCGGTAGATGTGGCCTGGGGGATGGGTGACTCTGGGTAGATGTGGCCTGGGGGGATGGGTGACTCTCGGTAGATGTGGCCTGGGGATGGGTGACTCTGGGTAGATGTGGCCTGGGGGATGGGTGACTCTGGGTAGATGTGGCCTGGGTGAGTAGATGTGGCCTGGGGGGGCGGGTGACTCTGGGTAGATGTGGCCGGGGGGGACCGGTGACTCTGGGTAGATGTGGCCTGGGGGACGGGTGACTCTGGGTAGATGTGGCCTGGGGGACGGGTGACTCTGGGTAGATCTGGGTGAAAGGTTGGATGAGGAGGAGGATTTGGGCGGAGAAGTTGGGAGGTAGTAGTAAGAAAGGGCAGGCAGACAGACAGACAGACAGACAGACAGGCAGACAGGCAGACAGGCAGGAAAGCAGGAAAGAAGCCATGCCAAGTGTGAGATAATGGAGAGAAGGAAGAGGTATTGAACGAGGGAGGGAGGGAGGGAGGGAGGGAGGGAGGAGAAGGGGGAAGGTGAGGTAAATAAAGATCAGATGAAAGACAGCAGAACTATCCCAACCATCTGGCACGTTAAAACGGATGTTGACACACACCGCATCACACACACACACAGCGTCACACGCACGCACACACACACACACAGCGTCACACACATGCTTGTAGCTGGCAGCGTGGAGGTCCCTGCAATTATACTAGAGAGAGAAACACGCTCTGGAACGGGTAATCATTTTGGGAATGCAATTACGTCTTAACTGCAATGTTGGACAGTTAGGAAGACGATGACCTGAAAAAGAAGATACAGGGTTGTTTATTTTAGACCGTATGAAGGACATTCTAATGCAATTTACCCTGTCAGCCCCGCCCTCTCCTTCAGCCTGGTCTGGTCAGAGGTAACATTACCCTGTCAGCCCCGCCCTCTCCTTCAGCCTGGTCTGGTCAGAGGTAACATTACCCTGTCAGCCCGCCCTCTCCTTCAGCCTGGACTGGTCAGAGGTAACATTACCCTGTCAGCCCCGCCCTCTCCTTCAGCCTGGTCTGGTCAGAGGTAACATTACCCTGTCAGCCCCGCCCTCTCCTTCAGCCTGGACTGGTCAGAGGTAACATTACCCTGTCAGCCCCGCCCTCTCCTTCAGGCTGGTCTGGTCAGAGGTAACATTACCCTGTCAGCCCCGCCCTCTCCTTCAGCCTGGTCTGGTCAGAGGTAACATTACCCTGTCAGCCCCGCCCTCTCCTTCAGCCTGGTCTGGTCAGAGGTAACATTACCCTGTCAGCCCCGCCCTCTCCTTCAGCCTGGACTGGTCAGAGGTAACATTACCCTGTCAGCCCCGCCCTCTCCTTCAGCCTGGACTGGTCAGAGGTAACATTACCCTGTCAGCCCCGCCCTCTCCTTCAGCCTGGTCTGGTCAGAGGTAACATTACCCTGTCAGCCCCGCCCTCTCCTTCAGCCTGGACTGGTCAGAGGTAACATTACCCTGTCAGCCCCGCCCTCTCCTTCAGCCTGGACTGGTCAGAGGTAACATTACCCTGTCAGCCCCGCCCTCTCCTTCAGCCTGGTCTGGTCAGAGGTAACAGTGACACACGTTCTCACCAAACCTCCCTCCCTCACACGGTCCTACCTCTCTCCCTCCCTCACACGGTCTCACCAAACCTCCCTCCCTCCCTCACGCGGTCCCACCTCTCTCCCTCCCTCACACGGTCTCACCGAACCTCCCTCCCTCACACGTTCTCACCAAACCTCCGTCCCTCACACGGTCCCACCTCTCTCCGTCCCTCACACGTTCTCACCAAACCTCCGTCCCTCACATGGTCCCACCTCTCTCCCTCCCTCACACGTTCTCACCAAACCTCCCTCCCTCCCTCACGCGGTCCCACCTCTCTCCCTCCCTCACACGGTCTCACCGAACCTCCCTCCCTCACACGGTCCCACCTCTCTCCCTCCCTCACACGTTCTCACCTCCCTCACACGGTCCCACCGAACCTCCCTCCCTCCTCCTCCTCCTCCTCAGAGGGGAATAACAGAAGCATTATGCTGTTATGTCGTGTTGTGTGATGATGCTGTTCATGTGTCTCTAAGGCCCGTCTCAGCAGGGATGGACTCTCTCCTTCTTCCTACTCCTTCTCTGTTCACGACCGTGACGCAGAATGTTGTAGTTTCTTTTAGCCGGGGTCTGTTTTCAACAGCTACCGTGCATCACAGACCTGGCCCGTTCTGAGGTCTAAATATACTGCTGCCATTCCTGCTACTGCTTAAACAATGCGGGAGAAGAAATGTAGAACTATAAAAGCCATGTTTTGTTTGTGGCCTGCCGAGTCTCTCTAAGCGTCATGTTATTTCCTCTGCTGGTGCTCGAGTAAAGGCATATTTTGGATCTGTCCCGCTGTGGTCTGTCCTGTGTGTGTCTGCTCCAGTGTTTGTGTGTGTGTGTGTCTGTGTGTGAGTGTGTTGCTGTGTGTGTGTGTGTGTCACGCAGTGGCCCGTCCTGTGTATGTCTGCTCCAGTGTGTGTGTGTGTGTGTGTGTGTGTGTGTGTGTGTGTGTGTGTGTGTCACGCTGTGGCCCGTCCTGTGTATGTCTGCTCCAGTGTGTGTGTGTGTGTGTGTGTGTGTGTGTGTGTGTCACGCTGTGGCCCGTCCTGTGTATGTCTGCTCCAGTGTGTGTGTGTGTGTGTGTGTGTGTCACGCTGTGGCCCGTCCTGTGAATGTCTGCGCAAGTGTGTGTGTGTGTGTGTCACGCTGTGGCCCGTCCTGTGTATGTCTGAGCAAGTGTGTGTGTGTGTGTGTGTGTCACGCTGTGGCCCGTCCTGTGTATGTCTGCTCCAGTGTGTGTGTGTGTGTGTGTCACGCTGTGGCCCGTCCTGTCCGCCCACGGCCCGGCCTGCAGCAGTGCTGCGGCATCTTGGTGATTTGGGCGGCTGCAGTGATGCAACTGTCCCTGCAGAAGGAAGTGGCTCAGTGCTGCTCACCCACAAGTTGACGCACTTCACTGGGAACCGACTGGGACTCTCTCTCTCTCTCTCTCTCTCTCCTCTCTCCTCCTCTCTCTCTCTCTCTCTCTCTCCCTCTCCCTATCTCTCTCTCAATTCAATTCAAGGGGCTTCATTGGCATGGGGAACATATATTCTCTCTCCCTCCTCACTCCTCCTCTCTCTCTCTCTCTCTCTCTCTGTCTCTCTCTCTCTCTCTCTCTCTCTCTCTCTCTCTGTCTCTCTGTCTCTCTCTCTCTCTCTCTCTGTCTCTCTCTCTCTCTCTCTCTCTCTCTCTTCCTCTCTCTCCCTCTCTCTCTCTCTCTCTCTCTCTCTCTCTCTCTCTCTCTCTCTCTGTCTCTCTGTCTCTCTCTCTCTCTGTCTCTCTCTCTCTCTCTCTCTCTCTCTCTCTCTCTCTCTCTCTCTCTCTCTCTCTCTCTCTCTCTCTCTCTCTCTGTCTCTCTCTCTCTCTCTCTCTCTCTCTCTCTCTCTCTCTCTCTCTCCCTCCTCTCTCTCTCTCCCTCTCCCTATCTCTCTCTCAATTCAATTCAAGGGGCTTCATTGGCATGGGGAACATATATTCTCTCTCCCTCCTCACTCCCTCCTCTCTCTCTCTCTCTCTCTCTCCCTCTCTCCCTTCATCTCTCTCTCTCTCCCTCCTCTCTCTCTCTCTCTCCCTCCTCTCTCTCCCTCCTCTCTGTCTCTCTCTCTCTCTCTCCCTCCTAGTCTTCTAGCCTGGTCTTGGCTGTGCTCCATGTCTCTGTGGGTCTTTCTGTGGTCATTATGAAAACCAACCACCATGTTTAGACACACGTCCCGTTCTCTGTAGTCTCACTCTGATTTTGACTCAGTCTCGCTCCACTGCTTATGATGAAATGCAATCATTTCACATGCATCTCATTATTCTGCCGAATCTATTTTGATATAGACTAGTTGTTTCCCTCCAGCTCTTGAAGAGTTTATTAGGTACACCCATCTAGTACCTGGTCGAACACCCCTTAGGCTCTTGAGAGAACAGATGACAGTTTATTAGGTACACCCGTCTAGTACCTGGTCGAACACCCCTTAGGCTCTTGAGAGAACAGATGACAGTTTATTAGGTACACCCGTCTAGTACCTGGTCGGACACCCCTTAGCATCTTGAGAGAACAGATGACAGTTTATTAGGTACACCCATCTAGTACCTTGCCGAAACCCCCTTAGGCTCTTGAGAGAACAGATGACAGTTTATTAGGTACACCCATCTAGTACCTGGTCGAACACCCCTTAGCATCTTGAGAGAACAGATGCCAGTTTATTAGGTACACCCATCTAGTACTTGGCCGGACCCTCCTTAGCCCCCTGGGTAAGAGGGGTCTAGAGACTACTCTTCGCTGCCTTGTCTCTGCTAACCCCACCACCTGGAGCCAGAACCTTGTGTGGTTGGAGTATGCCCGCTACTCCCTTCCCTGTTCGGCCACCGGACTCTCGCACTTTGAGTGTTTCCAAGGTTACCAAGGTTACCAAGGTTACCAAGGTTACCAAGGAACCCTACTTTGCTGTTAACATTTAATTGATGCATTGCAGTGCTAGAGGTGTCACTACAGAACTGGGTTCAATCCCAGGCTGTATCACAACCAGCCCGTGATCGGGAGTCCCATATGGTGGCGCACAATTGTCCCAGCGTCGTACGGGTTAGGGGAGGGTTTGGCCAGGGGGGGCTTTACTCGGCTCATCGCGCTCCTTGTGGCGTGCCGCCGGGTGTGAAGAAACGCGGTTTTGACGAGACATGTTTCAGAGGACGCATGACTCTCCTCTTCTCCTCTCCCGAGCCCGACGGGGAGTTGCAGCGATGAAGAGTCGTGGTTAGTCATGTCATTATAGCTGTGTTCTTTTGGTACGACACAGACAAAACAATCAAGTTAAATGACTCCGGTCAGGGTCGTAAAAAACAGAAGCCCAGACACACCCGCTGCTATTAGGAACAACAAAACACTGAGCTAATTGTTTTGGGTTGAGCTGACCAACAGCCAATAAAACACGAGGAAAAGACACCAACAACAAATCTGAAGATTTGCTATTTTTAAAAGCGAGAGAGAGAGGGAGGGCGATAGAGAGAGAGAGAGAGAGAGAGAGAGAGAGAGAGAGAGAGAGAGAGAGAGAGAGAGAGAGAGAGAGAGAGAGAGAGAGAGAGAGAGAGAGAGAGAGAGAGAGAGGGCGATAGACGGGGAGACTTGTGATTGTCATCATGTTTCCAGTCTGTCTCTTAGAGTATTTAGTTCATTATCTTGGAGGAAATTAACTGATGTTTGTTCTTCCTCTCTGTTGAAATGGAATCAAAGGCCTCTGATAGAGATTGATGATAAATCAAAGGGCCCTATGGTTTTTGATTGTTTTTCTGAAGCCTTCTACCAGGTGGTGTTTTACCTATGTAAAGTATTAGCTTGTTAAACTACTTAGAGAGTGGTGGGACACTCGGTGAAATGTGAGGCGCCAAATTCAAAATCCAAAAGTTGAATTATTAAACATGCATCAATATACAAGTGTTGCATAGCCATCAAACGCTCTGCTTCTTGGCAATATCGCAGCGTTGTCAGATTTTAAAAAGGCTTTACGGTGAAAGCACAACATTTGATTGTTTGAGGGTAGCACCTCTAATATTTATGCATTAGCATAAATCCATAACCCAACACGGGTCTCACAAAACGCATAAAATCTCTAATATAAAATCGATTACCTTTGATGAACTTCTGCTGAGGGCTTCCCAAGTGTCCAACGAAGACAATCCATGCTTCTTTGGTTAGAAAAAGTCATTTATTATATCCACAAATCTCTGTTTGGTTGGCGCGTTATGATCATAAAATCCACCGTAGAGTCGCCCATTGAACCGTAAAGAGAACACGTTCAAATTATACCTATACACTTTCTACAAACGAATCAAACATCATTTTTAATGTATCCTTAGGTATCCTTTGGGGTATATTTGCTGTAATATTTCAACCGGACGATAACGTGAACGTAAGGAAAGGAAAATAAAGTGGTGGACGTTCAGAATCTCGCGCGCGTCAAACCTTGTTTACAAAAGTGGTCGCCTGACAATTTCCTGTTCCTATCTGTTCTGGTCACTGCTAGAATTCCCAGTCTTTGACTGATGACTGTTGACATCTAGTGGAAGCCATAGGTACTGCAGTCTCAGTCCTACATAGGATTGTATGCAATAGGCACAATGGAGAAGATGGTCATTTACAAAAAGAAACTGTAAATCCGGGTGGATTTTCCTCGGGTTTTCACCTGCTATATAAGTTCTGTTATAGTAGCTCCTCTAATCCCCAGTATATCATGGTAGGGTAGTAATCCTCTAATCCCCAGTATATCATGGTAGGGTAGTAATCCTCTAATCCCCAGTATATCATGGTAGGGTAGTAATCCTCTAATCCCCAGTATATCATGGTAGGGTAGTAGCTCCTCTAATCCCCAGTATATCATGGTAGGGTAGTAATCCTCTAATCCCCAGTATATCATGGTAGGGTAGTAGCTCCTCTAATCCCCAGTATAGCATGGTAGGGTAGTAGTTCCTCTAATCCCCAGTATATCATGGTAGGGTAGTAGCTCCTCTAATCCCCAGTATAGCAAGGTAGGGTAGTAGCTCCTCTAATCTCCAGTATATCATGGTAGGGTAGTAATCCTCTAATCCCCAGTATATCATGGTAGGGTAGTAGCTCCTCTAATCCCCAGTATAGCATGGTAGGGTAGTAGTTCCTCTAATCCCCAGTATAGCATGGTAGGGTAGTAGCTCCTCTAATCTCCAGTATATCATAATAGGGTAATAATCCTCTAATCTCCAGTATAGCATGGTAGGGTAGTAGCTCCTCTAATCTACAGTATATCATGGTATGGTAGTAATCCTCTAATCCCCAGTATATCATGGTAGGGTAGTAGCTCCTCTAATCCCCAGTATATCATGGTAGGGTAGTAGCTCCTCTAATCCCCAGTATATCATGGTAGGGTAGTAATCCTCTAATCCCCAGTATATCATGGTAGGGTAGTAGTTCCTCTAATCACCAGTATATCATGGTAGGGTAGTAATCCTCTAATCCCCAGTATTTCATGGTAGGGTAGTAATCCTCTAATCCCCAGTATATCATGGTAGGGTAGTAATCCTCTAATCCCCAGTATATCATGGTAGGGTAGTAATCCTCTAATCGGCAGTATATCATGGTAGGGTAGTAATCCTCTAATCCAAGGCTTCATCAGGTGACATAACCAGTGGTGATCGCAGTGACCTCTGAACTGGTAGAACTACTGCAGTGACCTCTGAACTGGTAGAACTACTGCAGTGACCTCTGAACTGGAAGAACTACTGCAGTGACCTCTGAACTGGAAGAACTACTGCAGTGACCTCTGAACTGGTAGAACTACTGCAGTGACCTCTGAATTGGTAGAACTACTGCAGTGACCTCTGAACTGGAAGAACTACTGCAGTGACCTCTGAACTGGTAGAACTCCTGCAGTGATCTCTGAACTGGTAGAACTACTGCAGTGACCTCTGAACTGGAAGAACTACAGCAGTGACCTCTGAACTGGTAGAACTACTGCAGTGACCTCTGAACTGGTAGAACTACTGCAGTGACCTCTGCACTGGAAGAACTACAGCAGTGACCTCTGAACTGGTAGAACTACTGCAGTGACCTCTGAACTGGTAGAACTACTGCAGTGACCTCTGAACTGGTAGAACTACTGCAGTGACCTCTGAACAGGAAGATCTACAGCAGTGACCTCTGAACTGGAAGAACTACTGCAGTGACCTCTGAACTGGAAGAACTACTGCAATGCAATGTAACTAATGATGAACTACTGCAATGTAAAATGTTGCTCTGAGGATGAGTGTGTGGAATATGTAGAACTGTGAATATGGAATATGGTCACTCCCTGGATCCTAACATCTTTAGTTTGTGAAAATGTATATTTTCCAGTTTTGCCTGGTGTTTTGCAGCATAGCACCTGCGTGGCCGGCCCCAGGCTTAATTTACAGTCAGGATTTATTTCTGCGGGTTGCTCTGCTCTACGGTCCAGTCTACTCTGCCTCCAGGGCTATGAAAGACTTCACTATAAACCACACAGCCCAGCGCTACAACCAGCAATGACCACTGGGATGCACCACAAGCTGTGTGTGTGTGTGTTTGTGTTTGTGTCTGTGTGTGTGTGTGTGTGTGTGTGTGTGTGTGTGTGTGTGTGTGTGTGTGTGTGTGTGTGTGTGTGTGTGTGTGTGTCTGTGTGTGTGTACTCAAGACGTGGGCCTCAGACACTGTCGTTGCCAGGTTATGGTCTAGATGCCCACCTAGATGCCCACATCTGATGGGATCTTTAAAACCACGCTGATTCAGCATGTTTAGTGGCTCAGAATCATTACAAACAAACACAGTTATGAAAGAACATTCATCTACATTTAAAAACATGTAGAATATGTAGAATGTTCTAAATGTAGAAATGTAGAAATGTTCTAAATGTAGAATGTTCTAAATGTAGAAATGTAGAAATGTTCTAAATGTAGAAATGTTCTAAATGTAGAAATGTTCTAAATGTAGAAATGTAGAAATGTTCTAAATGTAGAAATGTTCTAAATGTAGAAATGTAGAAATGTTCTAAATGTAGAAATGTCCTAAATGTAGAAATGTAGAAATGTTCTAAATGTAGAAATGTTCTAAATGTAGAAATGTAGAAATGTCCTAAATGTAGAAATGTCCTAAATGTAGAAATGTAGAAATGTTCTAAATGTAGAAATGTCCTAAATGTAGAAATGTCCTAAATGTAGAAATGTAGAAATATTCTAAATGTAGAAATGTCCTAAATGTAGAAATGTTCTAAATGTAGAAATGTTCTAAATGTAGAAATGTAGAAATGTTCTAAATGTAGAAATGTAGAAATGTAGAAATGTCCTAAATGTAGAAATGTCCTAAATGTAGAAATGTAGAAATATTCTAAATGTAGAAATATTCTAAATGTAGAAATGTCCTAAATGTAGAAATGTTCTAAATGTAGAAATGTCCTAAATGTAGAAATGTTCTAAATGTAGAAATGTAGAAATGTTCTAAATGTAGAAATGTCCTAAATGTAGAAATGTAGAAATATTCTAAATGTAGAAATGTTCTAAATGTAGAAATGTTCTAAATGTAGAAATGTTCTAAATGTAGAAATGTAGAAATGTTCTAAATGTAGAAATGTAGAAATGTAGAAATGTAGAAATGTTCTAAATGTAGAAATGTTCTAAATGTAGAAATGTTCTAAATGTAGAAATGTTCTAAATGTAGAAATGTAGAAATGTTCTAAATGTAGAAATGTAGAAATGTAGAAATGTCCTAAATGTAGAAATGTTCTAAATGTAGAAATGTAGAAATGTTCTAAATGTAGAAATGTTCTAAATGTAGAAATGTTCTAAATGTAGAAATGTTCTAAGTGTAGAAATGTACTAAATGTAATGTTCTAAATGTAGAAATGCCCTAAATGTAGAAATGTTCTAAATGTAGAAATGTCCTAAATGTAGAAATGTTCTAAATGTAGAAATGTTCTAAATGTAGAAATGTCCTAAATGTAGAAATGTTCTAAATGTAGAAATGTCTTAAATGTAGAAATGTCCTAAATGTAGAAATGTAGAAATGTTCTAAATGTAGAAATGTTCTAAATGTAGAAATGTAGAAATGTTCTAAATGTAGAAATGTTCTAAATGTAGAAATGTTCTAAATGTAGAATGTTCTAAATGTAGAAATGTAGAAATGTTCTAAATGTAGAAATGTTCTAAATGTAGAAATGTTCTAAATGTAGAAATGTAGAAATGTTCTAAATGTAGAAATGTTCTAAATGTAGAAATGTTCTAAATGTAGAAATGTAGAAATGTTCTAAATGTAGAAATGTCCTAAATGTAGAAATGTAGAAATGTTCTAAATGTAGAAATGTAGAAATGTCCTAAATGTAGAAATGTCCTAAATGTAGAAATGTAGAAATATTCTAAATGTAGAAATGTCCTAAATGTAGAAATGTCCTAAATGTAGAAATGTAGAAATATTCTAAATGTAGAAATGTTCTAAATGTAGAAATGTTCTAAATGTAGAAATGTTCTAAATGTAGAAATGTAGAAATGTTCTAAATGTAGAAATGTTCTAAATGTAGAAATGTTCTAAATGTAGAAATGTTCTAAATGTAGAAATGTAGAAATGTTCTAAATGTAGAAATGTAGAAATGTAGAAATGTCCTAAATGTAGAAATGTTCTAAATGTAGAAATGTTCTAAATGTAGAAATGTAGAAATGTTCTAAATGTAGAAATGTTCTAAATGTAGAAATGTTCTAAATGTAGAAATGTTCTAAATGTAGAAATGTAGAAATGTTCTAAATGTAGAAATGTGCTAAATGTAGAAATGTTCTAAATGTAGAAATGTAGAAATGTTCTAAATGTAGAAATGTCCTAAATGTAGAAATGTTCTAAATGTAGAAATGTAGAAATGTTCTAAATGTAGAAATGTTCTAAATGTAGAAATGTTCTAAATGTAGAAATGTTCTAAGTGTAGAAATGTACTAAATGTAATGTTCTAAATGTAGAAATGCCCTAAATGTAGAAATGTTCTAAATGTAGAAATGTCCTAAATGTAGAAATGTTCTAAATGTAGAAATGTTCTAAATGTAGAAATGTCCTAAATGTAGAAATGTTCTAAATGTAGAAATGTCTTAAATGTAGAAATGTCCTAAATGTAGAAATGTAGAAATGTTCTAAATGTAGAAATGTTCTAAATGTAGAAATGTAGAAATGTTCTAAATGTAGAAATGTTCTAAATGTAGAAATGTTCTAAATGTAGAATGTCTCTAAATGTAGAAATGTAGAAATGTTCTAAATGTAGAAATGTTCTAAATGTAGAAATGTTCTAAATGTAGAAATGTAGAAATGTTCTAAATGTAGAAATGTTCTAAATGTAGAAATGTTCTAAATGTAGAAATGTCCTAAATGTAGAAATGTAGAAATGTTCTAAATGTAGAAATGTAGAAATGTCCTAAATGTAGAAATGTCCTAAATGTAGAAATGTAGAAATATTCTAAATGTAGAAATGTCCTAAATGTAGAAATGTCCTAAATGTAGAAATGTAGAAATATTCTAAATGTAGAAATGTTCTAAATGTAGAAATGTTCTAAATGTAGAAATGTTCTAAATGTAGAAATGTAGAAATGTTCTAAATGTAGAAATGTTCTAAATGTAGAAATGTTCTAAATGTAGAAATGTTCTAAATGTAGAAATGTTCTAAATGTAGAAATGTAGAAATGTTCTAAATGTAGAAATGTAGAAATGTAGAAATGTCCTAAATGTAGAAATGTTCTAAATGTAGAAATGTAGAAATGTTCTAAATGTAGAAATGTTCTAAATGTAGAAATGTTCTAAATGTAGAAATGTAGAAATGTTCTAAATGTAGAAATGTTCTAAATGTAGAAATGTTCTAAATGTAGAAATGTAGAAATGTTCTAAATGTAGAAATGTCCTAAATGTAGAAATGTTCTAAATGTAGAAATGTAGAAATGTTCTAAATGTAGAAATGTTCTAAATGTAGAAATGTAGAAATGTTCTAAATGTAGAAATGTTCTAAATGTAGAAATGTAGAAATGTTCTAAATGTAGAAATGTTCTAAATGTAGAAATGTAGAAATGTTCTAAATGTAGAAATGTTCTAAATGTAGAAATGTTCTAAATGTAGAAATGTAGAAATGTTCTAAATGTAGAAATGTTCTAAATGTAGAAATGTTCTAAATGTAGAAATGTAGAAATGTTCTAAATGTAGAAATGTTCTAAATGTAGAAATGTTCTAAATGTAGAAATGTTCTAAATGTAGAAATGTTCTAAATGTAGAAATGTAGAAATGTTCTAAATGTAGAAATGTAGAAATGTCCTAAATGTAGAAATGTTCTAAATGTAGAAATGTAGAAATGTTCTAAATGTAGAAATGTAGAAATGTCCTAAATGTAGAAATGTTCTAAATGTAGAAATGTAGAAATGTTCTAAATGTAGAAATGTTCTAAATGTAGAAATGTTCTAAATGTAGAAATGTTCTAAATGTAGAAATGTTCTAAATGTAGAAATGTTCTAACTGTAGAAATGTTCTAAATGTAGAAATGTAGAAATGTTCTAAATGTAGAAATGTAGAAATGTTCTAAATGTAGAAATGTCCTAAATGTAGAAATGTTCTAAATGTAGAAATGTAGAAATGTTCTAAATGTAGAAATGTTCTAAATGTAGAAATGTAGAAATGTTCTAAATGTAGAAATGTTCTAAATGTAGAAATGTAGAAATGTTCTAAATGTAGAAATGTTCTAAATGTAGAAATGTAGAAATGTTCTAAATGTAGAAATGTGCTAAATGTAGAAATGTTCTAAATGTAGAAATGTAGAAATGTTCTAAATGTAGAAATGTGCTAAATGTAGAAATGTTCTAAATGTAGAAATGTAGAAATGTTCTAAATGTAGAAATGTTCTAAATGTAGAAATGTTCTAAATGTAGAAATGTTCTAAATGTAGAAATGTAGAAATGTTCTAAATGTAGAAATGTGCTAAATGTAGAAATGTTCTAAATGTAGAAATGTAGAAATGTTCTAAATGTAGAAATGTCCTAAATGTAGAAATGTTCTAAATGTAGAAATGTAGAAATGTTCTAAATGTAGAAATGTTCTAACTGTAGAAATGTTCTAAATGTAGAAATGTAGAAATGTTCTAAATGTAGAAATGTAGAAATGTTCTAAATGTAGAAATGTCCTAAATGTAGAAATGTTCTAAATGTAGAATGTTCTAAATGTAGAAATGTAGAAATGTTCTAAATGTAGAAATGTTCTAAATGTAGAAATGTTCTAAATGTAGAAATGTAGAAATGTTCTAAATGTAGAAATGTTCTAAATGTAGAAATGTAGAAATGTTCTAAATGTAGAAATGTCCTAAATGTAGAAATGTAGAAATGTTCTAAATGTAGAAATGTAGAAATGTCCTAAATGTAGAAATGTCCTAAATGTAGAAATGTAGAAATATTCTAAATGTAGAAATGTCCTAAATGTAGAAATGTCCTAAATGTAGAAATGTAGAAATATTCTAAATGTAGAAATGTTCTAAATGTAGAAATGTTCTAAATGTAGAAATGTAGAAATATTCTAAATGTAGAAATGTCCTAAATGTAGAAATGTCCTAAATGTAGAAATGTAGAAATATTCTAAATGTAGAAATGTCCTAAATGTAGAAATGTCCTAAATGTAGAAATGTAGAAATATTCTAAATGTAGAAATGTTCTAAATGTAGAAATGTTCTAAATGTAGAAATGCCCTAAATGTAGAAATGTTCTAAATGTAGAAATGTCCTAAATGTAGAAATGTTCTAAATGTAGAAATGTTCTAAATGTAGAAATGTCCTAAATGTAGAAATGTTCTAAATGTAGAAATGTCTTAAATGTAGAAATGTCCTAAATGTAGAAATGTAGAAATGTTCTAAATGTAGAAATGTTCTAAATGTAGAAATGTTCTAAATGTAGAAATGCCCTAAATGTAGAAATGTTCTAAATGTAGAAATGTCCTAAATGTAGAAATGTTCTAAATGTAGAAATGTTCTAAATGTAGAAATGTCCTAAATGTAGAAATGTTCTAAATGTAGAAATGTCTTAAATGTAGAAATGTCCTAAATGTAGAAATGTAGAAATGTTCTAAATGTAGAAATGTTCTAAATGTAGAAATGTAGAAATGTTCTAAATGTAGAAATGTTCTAAATGTAGAAATGTTCTAAATGTAGAATGTTCTAAATGTAGAAATGTAGAAATGTTCTAAATGTAGAAATGTTCTAAATGTAGAAATGTTCTAAATGTAGAAATGTAGAAATGTCCTAAATGTAGAAATGTCCTAAATGTAGAAATGTAGAAATATTCTAAATGTAGAAATGTCCTAAATGTAGAAATGTCCTAAATGTAGAAATGTAGAAATATTCTAAATGTAGAAATGGTCTAAATGTAGAAATGTTCTAAATGTAGAAATGTTCTAAATGTAGAAATGTAGAAATGTTCTAAATGTAGAAATGTAGAAATGTAGAAATGTAGAAATGTTCTAAATGTAGAAATGTTCTAAATGTAGAAATGTTCTAAATGTAGAAATGTAGAAATGTTCTAAATGTAGAAATGTAGAAATGTAGAAATGTCCTAAATGTAGAAATGTTCTAAATGTAGAAATGTAGAAATGTTCTAAATGTAGAAATGTTCTAAATGTAGAAATGTTCTAAATGTAGAAATGTTCTAAATGTAGAAATGTAGAAATGTTCTAAATGTAGAAATGTTCTAAATGTAGAAATGTTCTAAATGTAGAAATGTAGAAATGTTCTAAATGTAGAAATGTCCTAAATGTAGAAATGTTCTAAATGTAGAAATGTAGAAATGTTCTAAATGTAGAAGTGTTCTAAATGTAGAAATGTAGAAATGTTCTAAATGTAGAAATGTTCTAAATGTAGAAATGTAGAAATGTTCTAAATGTAGAAATGTTCTAAATGTAGAAATGTAGAAATGTTCTAAATGTAGAAATGTTCTAAATGTAGAAATGTTCTAAATGTAGAAATGTAGAAATGTTCTAAATGTAGAAATGTTCTAAATGTAGAAATGTTCTAAATGTAGAAATGTAGAAATGTTCTAAATGTAGAAATGTTCTAAATGTAGAAATGTTCTAAATGTAGAAATGTTCTAAATGTAGAAATGTTCTAAATGTAGAAATGTAGAAATGTTCTAAATGTAGAAATGTAGAAATGTAGAAATGTCCTAAATGTAGAAATGTTCTAAATGTAGAAATGTAGAAATGTTCTAAATGTAGAAATGTTCTAAATGTAGAAATGTTCTAAATGTAGAAATGTTCTAAATGTAGAAATGTTCTAAATGTAGAAATGTAGAAATGTTCTAAATGTAGAAATGTCCTAAATGTAGAAATGTTCTAAATGTAGAAATGTAGAAATGTTCTAAATGTAGAAATGTCCTAAATGTAGAAATGTTCTAAATGTAGAAATGTAGAAATGTTCTAAATGTAGAAATGTTCTAAATGTAGAAATGTAGAAATGTTCTAAATGTAGAAATGTTCTAAATGTAGAAAAATTTAGAAATGTTCTAAATGTAGAAATGTTCTAAATGTAGAAATGTAGAAATGTCCTAAATGTAGAAATGTTCTAAATGTAGAAATGTTTTCTTAAATGTAGAAATGTTCTAAATGTAGAAATGTAGAAATGTCCTAAATGTAGAAATGTTCTAGAATGTAGAAATGAATGTTCAAATGTAGAAATGTTCTAGAAATGTAGAAATGTTCAAATGTAGAAATGTAGAAATGTGCTAAATGTAGAAATGTTCTAAATGTAGAAATGTAGAAATGTTCTAAATGTAGAAATGTTCTAAATGTAGAAATGTTCTAAATGTAGAAATGTTCTAAATGTAGAAATGTAGAAATGTTCTAAATGTAGAAATGTGCTAAATGTAGAAATGTTCTAAATGTAGAAATGTAGAAATGTTCTAAATGTAGAAATGTCCTAAATGTAGAAATGTTCTAAATGTAGAAATGTAGAAATGTTCTAAATGTAGAAATGTTCTAAATGTAGAAATGTTCTAAATGTAGAAATGTTCTAAGTGTAGAAATGTACTAAATGTAATGTTCTAAATGTAGAAATGCCCTAAATGTAGAAATGTTCTAAATGTAGAAATGTCCTAAATGTAGAAATGTTCTAAATGTAGAAATGTTCTAAATGTAGAAATGTCCTAAATGTAGAAATGTTCTAAATGTAGAAATGTCTTAAATGTAGAAATGTCCTAAATGTAGAAATGTAGAAATGTTCTAAATGTAGAAATGTTCTAAATGTAGAAATGTAGAAATGTTCTAAATGTAGAAATGTTCTAAATGTAGAAATGTTCTAAATGTAGAATGTTCTAAATGTAGAAATGTAGAAATGTTCTAAATGTAGAAATGTTCTAAATGTAGAAATGTTCTAAATGTAGAAATGTAGAAATGTTCTAAATGTAGAAATGTTCTAAATGTAGAAATGTTCTAAATGTAGAAATGTAGAAATGTTCTAAATGTAGAAATGTCCTAAATGTAGAAATGTAGAAATGTTCTAAATGTAGAAATGTAGAAATGTCCTAAATGTAGAAATGTCCTAAATGTAGAAATGTAGAAATATTCTAAATGTAGAAATGTCCTAAATGTAGAAATGTCCTAAATGTAGAAATGTAGAAATATTCTAAATGTAGAAATGTTCTAAATGTAGAAATGTTCTAAATGTAGAAATGTTCTAAATGTAGAAATGTAGAAATGTTCTAAATGTAGAAATGTTCTAAATGTAGAAATGTTCTAAATGTAGAAATGTTCTAAATGTAGAAATGTAGAAATGTTCTAAATGTAGAAATGTAGAAATGTAGAAATGTCCTAAATGTAGAAATGTTCTAAATGTAGAAATGTTCTAAATGTAGAAATGTAGAAATGTTCTAAATGTAGAAATGTTCTAAATGTAGAAATGTTCTAAATGTAGAAATGTTCTAAATGTAGAAATGTAGAAATGTTCTAAATGTAGAAATGTGCTAAATGTAGAAATGTTCTAAATGTAGAAATGTAGAAATGTTCTAAATGTAGAAATGTCCTAAATGTAGAAATGTTCTAAATGTAGAAATGTAGAAATGTTCTAAATGTAGAAATGTTCTAAATGTAGAAATGTTCTAAATGTAGAAATGTTCTAAGTGTAGAAATGTACTAAATGTAATGTTCTAAATGTAGAAATGCCCTAAATGTAGAAATGTTCTAAATGTAGAAATGTCCTAAATGTAGAAATGTCCTAAATGTAGAAATGTTCTAAATGTAGAAATGTTCTAAATGTAGAAATGTCCTAAATGTAGAAATGTTCTAAATGTAGAAATGTCTTAAATGTAGAAATGTCCTAAATGTAGAAATGTAGAAATGTTCTAAATGTAGAAATGTCCTAAATGTAGAAATGTTCTAAATGTAGAAATGTAGAAATGTTCTAAATGTAGAAATGTCCTAAATGTAGAAATGTTCTAAATGTAGAAATGTAGAAATGTTCTAAATGTAGAAATGTTCTAAATGTAGAAATGTAGAAATGTTCTAAATGTAGAAATGTTCTAAATGTAGAAAAATTTAGAAATGTTCTAAATGTAGAAATGTTCTAAATGTAGAAATGTAGAAATGTCCTAAATGTAGAAATGTCCTAAATGTAGAAATGTAGAAATATTCTAAATGTAGAAATGTCCTAAATGTAGAAATGTCCTAAATGTAGAAATGTAGAAATATTCTAAATGTAGAAATGGTCTAAATGTAGAAATGTTCTAAATGTAGAAATGTTCTAAATGTAGAAATGTAGAAATGTTCTAAATGTAGAAATGTAGAAATGTAGAAATGTAGAAATGTTCTAAATGTAGAAATGTTCTAAATGTAGAAATGTTCTAAATGTAGAAATGTAGAAATGTTCTAAATGTAGAAATGTAGAAATGTAGAAATGTCCTAAATGTAGAAATGTTCTAAATGTAGAAATGTAGAAATGTTCTAAATGTAGAAATGTTCTAAATGTAGAAATGTTCTAAATGTAGAAATGTTCTAAATGTAGAAATGTAGAAATGTTCTAAATGTAGAAATGTTCTAAATGTAGAAATGTTCTAAATGTAGAAATGTAGAAATGTTCTAAATGTAGAAATGTCTAAAATGTAGAAATGTTCTAAATGTAGAAATGTAGAAATGTTCTAAATGTAGAAGTGTTCTAAATGTAGAAATGTAGAAATGTTCTAAATGTAGAAATGTTCTAAATGTAGAAATGTAGAAATGTTCTAAATGTAGAAATGTTCTAAATGTAGAAATGTAGAAATGTTCTAAATGTAGAAATGTTCTAAATGTAGAAATGTTCTAAATGTAGAAATGTAGAAATGTTCTAAATGTAGAAATGTTCTAAATGTAGAAATGTTCTAAATGTAGAAATGTAGAAATGTTCTAAATGTAGAAATGTTCTAAATGTAGAAATGTTCTAAATGTAGAAATGTTCTAAATGTAGAAATGTTCTAAATGTAGAAATGTAGAAATGTTCTAAATGTAGAAATGTAGAAATGTAGAAATGTCCTAAATGTAGAAATGTTCTAAATGTAGAAATGTAGAAATGTTCTAAATGTAGAAATGTTCTAAATGTAGAAATGTTCTAAATGTAGAAATGTTCTAAATGTAGAAATGTTCTAAATGTAGAAATGTAGAAATGTTCTAAATGTAGAAATGTCCTAAATGTAGAAATGTTCTAAATGTAGAAATGTAGAAATGTTCTAAATGTAGAAATGTCCTAAATGTAGAAATGTTCTAAATGTAGAAATGTAGAAATGTTCTAAATGTAGAAATGTTCTAAATGTAGAAATGTAGAAATGTTCTAAATGTAGAAATGTTCTAAATGTAGAAAAATTTAGAAATGTTCTAAATGTAGAAATGTTCTAAATGTAGAAATGTAGAAATGTCCTAAATGTAGAAATGTTCTAAATGTAGAAATGTTTTCTAAATGTAGAAATGTAGAAATGTTCTAAATGTAGAAATGTGCTAAATGTAGAAATGTTCTAAATGTAGAAATGTAGAAATGTTCTAAATGTAGAAATGTTCTAAATGTAGAAATGTTCTAAATGTAGAAATGTTCTAAATGTAGAAATGTAAATGTAGAAATGTAGAAATGTTCTAAATGTAGAAATGTTGCTAAATGTAGAAATGTTCTAAATGTAGAAATGTAGAAATGTTCTAAATGTAGAAATGTTCTAAATGTAGAAATGTCAATGTAGAAATGTTCTAAATGTAGAAATGTTCTAAATGTAGAAATGTTCTAAATGTAGAAATGTTCTAAAGTGTAGAAATGTACTAAATGTAATGTTCTAAATGTAGAAATGTCCTAAATGTAGAAATGTTCTAAATGTAGAAATGTCCTAAATGTAGAAATGTTCTAAATGTAGAAATGTTCTAAATGTAGAAATGTCCTAAATGTAGAAATGTTCTAAATGTAGAAATGTCTTAAATGTAGAAATGTCCTAAATGTAGAAATGTAGAAATGTTCTAAATGTAGAAATGTTCTAAATGTAGAAATGTCAAATGTAGAAATGTCTAAATGTAGAAATGTAGAAATGTTCTAAATGTAGAAATGTTCTAAATGTAGAAATGTTCTAAATGTAGAATGTTCTAAATGTAGAAATGTAGAAATGTTCTAAATGTAGAAATGTTCTAAATGTAGAAATGTTCTAAATGTAGAAATGTAGAAATGTTCTAAATGTAGAAATGTTCTAAATGTAGAAATGTTCTAAATGTAGAAATGTAGAAATGTTCTAAATGTAGAAATGTCCTAAATGTAGAAATGTAGAAATGTTCTAAATGTAGAAATGTAGAAATGTCCTAAATGTAGAAATGTCCTAAATGTAGAAATGTAGAAATATTCTAAATGTAGAAATGTCCTAAATGTAGAAATGTCCTAAATGTAGAAATGTAGAAATATTCTAAATGTAGAAATGTTCTAAATGTAGAAATGTTCTAAATGTAGAAATGTTCTAAATGTAGAAATGTAGAAATGTTCTAAATGTAGAAATGTTCTAAATGTAGAAATGTAGAAATGTTCTAAATGTAGAAATGTTCTAAATGTAGAAATGTAGAAATGTTCTAAATGTAGAAATGTAGAAATGTAGAAATGTCCTAAATGTAGAAATGTTCTAAATGTAGAAATGTTCTAAATGTAGAAATGTAGAAATGTTCTAAATGTAGAAATGTTCTAAATGTAGAAATGTTCTAAATGTAGAAATGTTCTAAATGTAGAAATGTAGAAATGTTCTAAATTTAGAAATGTGCTAAATGTAGAAATGTTCTAAATGTAGAAATGTAGAAATGTTCTAAATGTAGAAATGTCCTAAATGTAGAAATGTTCTAAATGTAGAAATGTAGAAATGTTCTAAATGTAGAAATGTTCTAAATGTAGAAATGTTCTAAATGTAGAAATGTTCTAAGTGTAGAAATGTACTAAATGTAATGTTCTAAATGTAGAAATGCCCTAAATGTAGAAATGTTCTAAATGTAGAAATGTCCTAAATGTAGAAATGTTCTAAATGTAGAAATGTTCTAAATGTAGAAATGTCCTAAATGTAGAAATGTTCTAAATGTAGAAATGTCTTAAATGTAGAAATGTCCTAAATGTAGAAATGTCCTAAATGTAGAAATGTTCTAAATGTAGAAATGTTCTAAATGTAAGAAATGTTCTAAATGTAGAAATGTAGAAATGTTCTAAATGTAGAAATGTTCTAAATGTAGAAATGTTCTAAATGTAGAATGTTCTAAATGTAGAAATGTAGAAATGTTCTAAATGTAGAAATGTTCTAAATGTAGAAATGTTCTAAATGTAGAAATGTAGAAATGTTCTAAATGTAGAAATGTTCTAAATGTAGAAATGTTCTAAATGTAGAAATGTTCTAAATGTAGAAATGTCCTAAATGTAGAAATGTAGAAATGTTCTAAATGTAGAAATGTAGAAATGTTCTAAATGTAGAAATGTCCTAAATGTAGAAATGTAGAAATATTCTAAATGTAGAAATGTCCTAAATGTAGAAATGTCTCTAAATGTAGAAATGTAGAAATATTCTAAATGTAGAAATGTTCTAAATGTAGAAATGTTCTAAATGTAGAAATGTTCTAAATGTAGAAATGTTCTAAATGTAGAAATGTTCTAAATGTAGAAATGTTCTAAATGTAGAAATGTAGAAATGTTCTAAATGTAGAAATGTTCTAAATGTAGAAATGTTCTAAATGTAGAAATGTAGAAATGTTCTAAATGTAGAAATGTAGAAATGTAGAAATGTCCTAAATGTAGAAATGTTCTAAATGTAGAAATGTAGAAATGTAGAAATGTTCTAAATGTAGAAATGTGCTAAATGTAGAAATGTTCTAAATGTAGAAATGTAGAAATGTTCTAAATGTAGAAATGTTCTAAATGTAGAAATGTTCTAAATGTAGAAATGTTCTAAATGTAGAAATGTAGAAATGTTCTAAATGTAGAAATGTCTCTAAATGTAGAAATGTTCTAAATGTAGAAATGTAGAAATGTTCTAAATGTAGAAATGTTCTAAATGTAGAAATGTAGAAATGTTCTAAATGTAGAAATGTTCTAAATGTAGAAATGTAGAAATGTTCTAAATGTAGAAATGTTCTAAATGTAGAAATGTAGAAATGTTCTAAATGTAGAAATGTGCTAAATGTAGAAATGTTCTAAATGTAGAAATGTAGAAATGTAGAAATGTTCTAAATGTAGAAATGTTCTAAATGTAGAAATGTTCTAAATGTAGAAATGTAGAAATGTTCTAAATGTAGAAATGTTCTAAATGTAGAAATGTAGAAATGTAGAAATGTTCTAAATGTAGAAATGTTCTAAATGTTCTAAATGTAGAAATGTTCTAAATGTAGAAATGTAGAAATGTTCTAAATGTAGAAATGTAGAAATGTCCTAAATGTAGAAATGTTCTAAATGTAGAAATGTAGAAATGTTCTAAATGTAGAAATGTTCTAAATGTAGAAATGTTCTAAATGTAGAAATGTTCTAAATGTAGAAATGTTCTAAATGTAGAAATGTTCTAACTGTAGAAATGTTCTAAATGTAGAAATGTAGAAATGTTCTAAATGTAGAAATGTAGAAATGTTCTAAATGTAGAAATGTCCTAAATGTAGAAATGTTCTAAATGTAGAAATGTAGAAATGTTCTAAATGTAGAAATGTTCTAAATGTAGAAATGTAGAAATGTTCTAAATGTAGAAATGTTCTAAATGTAGAAATGTAGAAATGTTCTAAATGTAGAAATGTTCTAAATGTAGAAATGTAGAAATGTTCTAAATGTAGAAATGTTCTAAATGTAGAAATGTTTTCTAAATGTAGAAATGTAGAAATGTTCTAAATGTAGAAATGTGCTAAATGTAGAAATGTTCTAAATGTAGAAATGTAGAAATGTTCTAAATGTAGAAATGTTCTAAATGTAGAAATGTTCTAAATGTAGAAATGTTCTAAATGTAGAAATGTAGAAATGTTCTAAATGTAGAAATGTGCTAAATGTAGAAATGTTCTAAATGTAGAAATGTAGAAATGTTCTAAATGTAGAAATGTCCTAAATGTAGAAATGTTCTAAATGTAGAAATGTAGAAATGTTCTAAATGTAGAAATGTTCTAACTGTAGAAATGTTCTAAATGTAGAAATGTTCTAAATGTAGAAATGTAGAAATGTTCTAAATGTAGAAATGTAGAAATGTTCTAAATGTAGAAATGTCCTAAATGTAGAAATGTTCTAAATGTAGAATGTTCTAAATGTAGAAATGTAGAAATGTTCTAAATGTAGAAATGTTCTAAATGTAGAAATGTTCTAAATGTAGAAATGTAGAAATGTTCTAAATGTAGAAATGTTCTAAATGTAGAAATGTTCTAAATGTAGAAATGTAGAAATGTTCTAAATGTAGAAATGTCCTAAATGTAGAAATGTAGAAATGTTCTAAATGTAGAAATGTAGAAATGTCCTAAATGTAGAAATGTCCTAAATGTAGAAATGTAGAAATATTCTAAATGTAGAAATGTCCTAAATGTAGAAATGTCCTAAATGTAGAAATGTAGAAATATTCTAAATGTAGAAATGTTCTAAATGTAGAAATGTTCTAAATGTAGAAATGTTCTAAATGTAGAAATGTAGAAATGTTCTAAATGTAGAAATGTTCTAAATGTAGAAATGTTCTAAATGTAGAAATGTTCTAAATGTAGAAATGTAGAAATGTTCTAAATGTAGAAATGTAGAAATGTAGAAATGTCCTAAATGTAGAAATGTTCTAAATGTAGAAATGTTCTAAATGTAGAAATGTAGAAATGTTCTAAATGTAGAAATGTTCTAAATGTAGAAATGTTCTAAATGTAGAAATGTTCTAAATGTAGAAATGTAGAAATGTTCTAAATGTAGAAATGTGCTAAATGTAGAAATGTTCTAAATGTAGAAATGTAGAAATGTTCTAAATGTAGAAATGTCCTAAATGTAGAAATGTTCTAAATGTAGAAATGTAGAAATGTTCTAAATGTAGAAATGTTCTAAATGTAGAAATGTTCTAAATGTAGAAATGTTCTAAGTGTAGAAATGTACTAAATGTAATGTTCTAAATGTAGAAATGCCTAAATGTAGAAATGTTCTAAATGTAGAAATGTCCTAAATGTAGAAATGTTCTAAATGTAGAAATGTTCTAAATGTAGAAATGTCCTAAATGTAGAAATGTTCTAAATGTAGAAATGTCTTAAATGTAGAAATGTCCTAAATGTAGAAATGTAGAAATGTTCTAAATGTAGAAATGTTCTAAATGTAGAAATGTAGAAATGTTCTAAATGTAGAAATGTTCTAAATGTAGAAATGTTCTAAATGTAGAATGTTCTAAATGTAGAAATGTAGAAATGTTCTAAATGTAGAAATGTTCTAAATGTAGAAATGTTCTAAATGTAGAAATGTAGAAATGTTCTAAATGTAGAAATGTTCTAAATGTAGAAATGTTCTAAATGTAGAAATGTTCTAAATGTAGAAATGTCCTAAATGTAGAAATGTAGAAATGTTCTAAATGTAGAAATGTAGAAATGGCCTAAATGTAGAAATGTCCTAAATGTAGAAATGTAGAAATATTCTAAATGTAGAAATGTCCTAAATGTAGAAATGTCCTAAATGTAGAAATGTAGAAATATTCTAAATGTAGAAATGTTCTAAATGTAGAAATGTTCTAAATGTAGAAATGTTCTAAATGTAGAAATGTTCTAAATGTAGAAATGTTCTAAATGTAGAAATGTTCTAAATGTAGAAATGTTCTAAATGTAGAAATGTAGAAATGTTCTAAATGTAGAAATGTAGAAATGTAGAAATGTCCTAAATGTAGAAATGTTCTAAATGTAGAAATGTAGAAATGTTCTAAATGTAGAAATGTTCTAAATGTAGAAATGTTCTAAATGTAGAAATGTAGAAATGTTCTAAATGTAGAAATGTTCTAAATGTAGAAATGTTCTAAATGTAGAAATGTAGAAATGTTCTAAATGTAGAAATGTCCTAAATGTAGAAATGTTCTAAATGTAGAAATGTAGAAATGTTCTAAATGTAGAAATGTTCTAAATGTAGAAATGTAGAAATGTTCTAAATGTAGAAATGTTCTAAATGTAGAAATGTAGAAATGTTCTAAATGTAGAAATGTTCTAAATGTAGAAATGTAGAAATGTTCTAAATGTAGAAATGTTCTAAATGTAGAAATGTTCTAAATGTAGAAATGTAGAAATGTTCTAAATGTAGAAATGTTCTAAATGTAGAAATGTTCTAAATGTAGAAATGTATAAATGTTCTAAATGTAGAAATGTTCTAAATGTAGAAATGTTCTAAATGTAGAAATGTTCTAAATGTAGAAATGTTCTAAATGTAGAAATGTAGAAATGTTCTAAATGTAGAAATGTAGAAATGTCCTAAATGTAGAAATGTTCTAAATGTAGAAATGTAGAAATGTTCTAAATGTAGAAATGTTCTAAATGTAGAAATGTTCTAAATGTAGAAATGTTCTAAATGTAGAAATGTAGAAATGTTCTAAATGTAGAAATGTTCTAACTGTAGAAATGTTCTAAATGTAGAAATGTAGAAATGTTCTAAATGTAGAAATGTTCTAAATGTAGAAATGTCCTAAATGTAGAAATGTTCTAAATGTAGAAATGTAGAAATGTTCTAAATGTAGAAATGTTCTAAATGTAGAAATGTAGAAATGTTCTAAATGTAGAAATGTTCTAAATGTAGAAATGTAGAAATGTTCTAAATGTAGAAATGTTCTAAATGTAGAAATGTAGAAATGTTCTAAATGTAGAAATGTTCTAAATGTAGAAATGTTTTCTAAATGTAGAAATGTAGAAATGTTCTAAATGTAGAAATGTGCTAAATGTAGAAATGTTCTAAATGTAGAAATGTTCTAACTGTAGAAATGTTCTAAATGTAGAAATGTAGAAATGTTCTAAATGTAGAAATGTAGAAATGTTCTAAATGTAGAAATGTCCTAAATGTAGAAATGTTCTAAATGTAGAAATGTAGAAATGTTCTAAATGTAGAAATGTTCTAAATGTAGAAATGTAGAAATGTTCTAAATGTAGAAATGTTCTAAATGTAGAAATGTAGAAATGTTCTAAATGTAGAAATGTTCTAAATGTAGAAATGTAGAAATGTTCTAAATGTAGAAATGTTCTAAATGTAGAAATGTTTTCTAAATGTAGAAATGTAGAAATGTCTCCTAAATGTAGAACATTTAAATGTGTGTACTGTTCTAAATGTTCTAAAGAAATGTAGAAATGTTCTTAAATGTAGAAATGTGCTAAATGTAGAAATGTTCTAAATGTAGAAATGTAGAAATGTTCTAAATGTAGAAATGTCCTAAATGTAGAAATGTTCTAAATGTAGAAATGTAGAAATGTTCTAAATGTAGAAATGTTCTAAATGTAGAAATGTTCTAAATGTAGAAATGTTCCATGTAGAAATGTAGAAATGTAATGTTCTAAATGTAGAAATGTTCTAAATGTAGAAATGTTCTAAATGTAGAAATGTCCTAGAAATGTAGAAATGTTCTAAATGTAAGAAATGTTCTAAATGTAGAAATGTTCTAAATGTAGAAATGTCCTAAATGTAGAAATGTTCTAAATGTAGAAATGTAGAAATGTTCTAAATGTAGAAATGTCCTAAATGTAGAAATGTTCTAAATGTACAAATGTTCTAAATGTAGAAATGTCTAAATGTAGAAATGTTCTAAATGTAGAAATGTTCTAAATGTAGAAATGTTCTAAATGTAGAAATGTTCTAAATGTAGAAATGTCCTAAATGTAGAAATGTAGATGTTCTAAATGTAGAAATGTCTAAATGTAGAAATGTTCTAAATGTAGAAATGTCCTAAATGTAGAAATGTTCTAAATGTAGAAATGTAGAAATGTTCTAAATGTAGAAATGTTCTAAATGTAGAAATGTAGAAATGTTCTAAATGAAATGTTCTAAATGTAGAAATGTTCTAAATGTAGAATGTTCTAAATGTAGAAATGTAGAAATGTTCTAAATGTAGAAATGTTCTAAATGTAGAAATGTAGAAATGTTCTAAATGTAGAAATGTTCTAAATGTAGAAATGTTCTAAATGTAGAAATGTTCTAAATGTAGAAATGTTCTAAATGTAGAAATGTCCTAAATGTAGAAATGTAGAAATGTTCTAAATGTAGAAATGTAGAAATGTCCTAAATGTAGAAATGTCCTAAATGTAGAAATGTAGAAATATTCTAAATGTAGAAATGTCCTAAATGTAGAAATGTCCTAAATGTAGAAATGTAGAAATATTCTAAATGTAGAAATGTTCTAAATGTAGAAATGTTCTAAATGTAGAAATGTTCTAAATGTAGAAATGTAGAAATGTTCTAAATGTAGAAATGTTCTAAATGTAGAAATGTTCTAAATGTAGAAATGTTCTAAATGTAGAAATGTTCTAAATGTAGAAATGTAGAAATGTTCTAAATGTAGAAATGTAGAAATGTAGAAATGTCCTAAATGTAGAAATGTTCTAAATGTAGAAATGTAGAAATGTTCTAAATGTAGAAATGTTCTAAATGTAGAAATGTTCTAAATGTAGAAATGTAGAAATGTTCTAAATGTAGAAATGTTCTAAATGTAGAAATGTTCTAAATGTAGAAATGTAGAAATGTTCTAAATGTAGAAATGTTCTAAATGTAGAAATGTTCTAAATGTAGAAATGTAGAAATGTTCTAAATGTAGAAATGTTCTAAATGTAGAAATGTAGAAATGTTCTAAATGTAGAAATGTTCTAAATGTAGAAATGTAGAAATGTTCTAAATGTAGAAATGTTCTAAATGTAGAAATGTAGAAATGTTCTAAATGTAGAAATGTTCTAAATGTAGAAATGTTCTAAATGTAGAAATGTAGAAATGTTCTAAATGTAGAAATGTTCTAAATGTAGAAATGTTCTAAATGTAGAAATGTAGAAATGTTCTAAATGTAGAAATGTTCTAAATGTAGAAATGTTCTAAATGTAGAAATGTTCTAAATGTAGAAATGTTCTAAATGTAGAAATGTAGAAATGTTCTAAATGTAGAAATGTAGAAATGTCCTAAATGTAGAAATGTTCTAAATGTAGAAATGTAGAAATGTTCTAAATGTAGAAATGTTCTAAATGTAGAAATGTTCTAAATGTAGAAATGTTCTAAATGTAGAAATGTTCTAAATGTAGAAATGTTCTAACTGTAGAAATGTTCTAAATGTAGAAATGTAGAAATGTTCTAAATGTAGAAATGTAGAAATGTTCTAAATGTAGAAATGTCCTAAATGTAGAAATGTTCTAAATGTAGAAATGTAGAAATGTTCTAAATGTAGAAATGTTCTAAATGTAGAAATGTAGAAATGTTCTAAATGTAGAAATGTTCTAAATGTAGAAATGTAGAAATGTTCTAAATGTAGAAATGTTCTAAATGTAGAAATGTAGAAATGTTCTAAATGTAGAAATGTTCTAAATGTAGAAATGTTTCTAAATGTAGAAATGTAGAAATGTTCTAAATGTAGAAATGTGCTAAATGTAGAAATGTTCTAAATGTAGAAATGTAGAAATGTTCTAAATGTAGAAATGTTCTAAATGTAGAAATGTTCTAAATGTAGAAATGTTCTAAATGTAGAAATGTAGAAATGTTCTAAATGTAGAAATGTTCTAAATGTAGAAATGTTCTAAATGTAGAAATGTAGAAATGTTCTAAATGTAGAAATGTCTAAATGTAGAAATGTTCTAAATGTAGAAATGTAGAAATGTTCTAAATGTAGAAATGTTCTAAATGTAGAAATGTTCTAAATGTAGAAATGTAGAAATGTTCTAAATGTAGAAATGTAGAAATGTTCTAAATGTAGAAATGTCCTAAATGTAGAAATGTTCTAAATGTAGAAATGTTCTAAATGTAGAAATGTAGAAATGTTCTAAATGTAGAAATGTTCTAAATGTAGAAATGTTCTAAATGTAGAAATGTAGAAATGTTCTAAATGTAGAAATGTTCTAAATGTAGAAATGTTCTAAATGTAGAAATGTAGAAATGTTCTAAATGTAGAAATGTCCTAAATGTAGAAATGTAGAAATGTTCTAAATGTAGAAATGTTCTAAATGTAGAAATGTTCTAAATGTAGAAATGTCCTAAATGTAGAAATGTTCTAAATGTAGAAATGTTCTAAATGTAGAAATGTTCTAAATGTAGAAATGTTCTAAATGTAGAAATGTTCTAAATGTAGAAATGTTCTAAATGTAGAAATGTTCTAAATGTAGAAATGTTCTAAATGTAGAAATGTTCTAAATGTAGAAATGTAGAAATATTCTAAATGTAGAAATGTTCTAAATGTAGAAATGTTCTAAATGTAGAAATGTAGAAATGTTCTAAATGTAGAAATGTTCTAAATGTAGAAATGTTCTAAATGTAGAAATGTTCTAAAATGTAGAAATGTTCTAAATGTAGAAATGTTCTAAATGTAGAAATGTTCTAAATGTAGAAATGTTCTAAATGTAGAAATGTAGAAATGTTCTAAATGTAGAAATGTAGAAATGTTCTAAATGTAGAAATGTTCTAAATGTAGAAATGTTCTAAATGTAGAAATGTTCTAAATGTAGAAATGTTCTAAATGTAGAAATGTTCTAAATGTAGAAATGTAGAAATGTTCTAAATGTAGAAATGTGCTAAATGTAGAAATGTTCTAAATGTAGAAATGTAGAAATGTTCTAAATGTAGAAATGTTCCTAAATGTAGAAATGTTCTAAATGTAGAAATGTAGAAATGTTCTAAATGTAGAAATGTTCTAAATGTAGAAATGTTCTAAATGTAGAAATGTTCTAAGTGTAGAAATGTACTAAATGTAATGTTCTAAATGTAGAAATGCCTAAATGTAGAAATGTTCTAAATGTAGAAATGTCCTAAATGTAGAAATGTTCTAAATGTAGAAATGTTCTAAATGTAGAAATGTCCTAAATGTAGAAATGTTCTAAATGTAGAAATGTCTTAAATGTAGAAATGTCCTAAATGTAGAAATGTAGAAATGTTCTAAATGTAGAAATGTTCTAAATGTAGAAATGTAGAAATGTTCTAAATGTAGAAATGTTCTAAATGTAGAAATGTTCTAAATGTAGAATGTTCTAAATGTAGAAATGTAGAAATGTTCTAAATGTAGAAATGTTCTAAATGTAGAAATGTTCTAAATGTAGAAATGTAGAAATGTTCTAAATGTAGAAATGTTCTAAATGTAGAAATGTTCTAAATGTAGAAATGTTCTAAATGTAGAAATGTCCTAAATGTAGAAATGTAGAAATGTTCTAAATGTAGAAATGTAGAAATGTCCTAAATGTAGAAATGTCCTAAATGTAGAAATGTAGAAATATTCTAAATGTAGAAATGTCCTAAATGTAGAAATGTCCTAAATGTAGAAATGTAGAAATATTCTAAATGTAGAAATGTTCTAAATGTAGAAATGTTCTAAATGTAGAAATGTTCTAAATGTAGAAATGTAGAAATGTTCTAAATGTAGAAATGTTCTAAATGTAGAAATGTTCTAAATGTAGAAATGTTCTAAATGTAGAAATGTAGAAATGTTCTAAATGTAGAAATGTAGAAATGTAGAAATGTCCTAAATGTAGAAATGTTCTAAATGTAGAAATGTAGAAATGTTCTAAATGTAGAAATGTTCTAAATGTAGAAATGTTCTAAATGTAGAAATGTAGAAATGTTCTAAATGTAGAAATGTTCTAAATGTAGAAATGTTCTAAATGTAGAAATGTAGAAATGTTCTAAATGTAGAAATGTCCTAAATGTAGAAATGTTCTAAATGTAGAAATGTAGAAATGTTCTAAATGTAGAAATGTTCTAAATGTAGAAATGTAGAAATGTTCTAAATGTAGAAATGTTCTAAATGTAGAAATGTAGAAATGTTCTAAATGTAGAAATGTTCTAAATGTAGAAATGTAGAAATGTTCTAAATGTAGAAATGTTCTAAATGTAGAAATGTTCTAAATGTAGAAATGTAGAAATGTTCTAAATGTAGAAATGTTCTAAATGTAGAAATGTTCTAAATGTAGAAATGTAGAAATGTTCTAAATGTAGAAATGTTCTAAATGTAGAAATGTTCTAAATGTAGAAATGTTCTAAATGTAGAAATGTTCTAAATGTAGAAATGTAGAAATGTTCTAAATGTAGAAATGTAGAAATGTCCTAAATGTAGAAATGTTCTAAATGTAGAAATGTAGAAATGTTCTAAATGTAGAAATGTTCTAAATGTAGAAATGTTCTAAATGTAGAAATGTTCTAAATGTAGAAATGTAGAAATGTTCTAAATGTAGAAATGTTCTAACTGTAGAAATGTTCTAAATGTAGAAATGTAGAAATGTTCTACATGTAGAAATGTTCTAAATGTAGAAATGTTCTAAATGTAGAAATGTAGAAATGTTCTAAATGTAGAAATGTTCTAAATGTAGAAATGTTTTCTAAATGTAGAAATGTAGAAATGTTCTAAATGTAGAAATGTGCTAAATGTAGAAATGTTCTAAATGTAGAAATGTAGAAATGTTCTAAATGTAGAAATGTTCTAAATGTAGAAATGTTCTAAATGTAGAAATGTTCTAAATGTAGAAATGTAGAAATGTTCTAAATGTAGAAATGCAATGTAGAAATGTTCTAAATGTAGAAATGTAGAAATGTTCTAAATGTAGAAATGTTCTAAATGTAGAAATGTTCTAAATGTAGAAATGTAGAAATGTTCTAAATGTAGAAATGTTCTAAATGTAGAAATGTTCTAAATGTAGAAATGTAGAAATGTTCTAAATGTAGAAATGTAGAAATGTTCTAAATGTAGAAATGTTCTAAATGTAGAAATGTTCTAAATGTAGAAATGTAGAAATGTTCTAAATGTAGAAATGTTCTAAATGTAGAAATGTTCTAAATGTAGAAATGTTCTAAATGTAGAAATGTTCTAAATGTAGAAATGTAGAAATGTTCTAAATGTAGAAATGTTCTAAATGTAGAAATGTTCTAAATGTAGAAATGTAGAAATGTTCTAAATGTAGAAATGTTCTAAATGTAGAAATGTTCTAAATGTAGAAATGTAGAAATGTTCTAAATGTAGAAATGTGCTAAATGTAGAAATGTTCTAAATGTAGAAATGTAGAAATGTTCTAAATGTAGAAATGTTCTAAATGTAGAAATGTAGAAATGTTCTAAATGTAGAAATGTTCTAAATGTAGAAATGTTCTAAATGTAGAAATGTTCTAAATGTAGAAATGTAGAAATGTTCTAAATGTAGAAATGTTCTAAATGTAGAAATGTAGAAATGTTCTAAATGTAGAAATGTTCTAAATGTAGAAATGTCCTAAATGTAGAAATGTTCTAAATGTAGAAATGTAGAAATGTTCTAAATGTAGAAATGTTCTAAATGTAGAAATGTGTCTAAATGTAGAAATGTTCTAAATGTAGAAATGTTCTAAATGTAGAAATGTCCTAAATGTAGAAATGTTCTAAATGTAGAAATGTCTAAATGTAGAAATGTTCTAAATGTAGAAATGTTCTAAATGTAGAAATGTTCTAAATGTAGAAATGTAGAAATGTTCTAAATGTAGAAATGTTCTAAATGTAGAAATGTTCTAAATGTAGAAATGTTCTAAATGTAGAAATGTAGAAATGTTCTAAATGTAGAAATGTTCTAAATGTAGAAATGTTCTAAATGTAGAAATGTAGAAATGTTCTAAATGTAGAAATGTTCTAAATGTAGAAATGTTCTAAATGTAGAAATGTAGAAATGTTCTAAATGTAGAAATGTTCTAAATGTAGAAATGTTCTAAATGTAGAAATGTTCTAAATGTAGAAATGTAGAAATGTTCTAAATGTAGAAATGTCCTAAATGTAGAAATGTAGAAATGTTCTAAATGTAGAAATGTCTAAATGTAGAAATGTAGAAATGTCCTAAATGTAGAAATGTCCTAAATGTAGAAATGTAGAAATGTTCTAAATGTAGAAATGTCCTAAATGTAGAAATGTAGAAATGTCTAAATGTAGAAATGTTCTAAATGTAGAAATGTTCTAAATGTAGAAATGTTCTAAATGTAGAAATGTAGAAATGTTCTAAATGTAGAAATGTTCTAAATGTAGAAATGTAGAAATGTTCTAAATGTAGAAATGTAGAAATGTTCTAAATGTAGAAATGTTCTAAATGTAGAAATGTTCTAAATGTAGAAATGTTCTAAATGTAGAAATGTTCTAAATGTAGAAATGTAGAAATGTTCTAAATGTAGAAATGTAAATGTAGAAATGTTCTAAATGTAGAAATGTTCTAAATGTAGAAATGTTCTAAATGTAGAAATGTTCTAAATGTAGAAATGTTCTAAATGTAGAAATGTTCTAAATGTAGAAATGTTCTAAATGTAGAAATGTTCTAAATGTAGAAATGTTCTAAATGTAGAAATGTTCTAAATGTAGAAATGTAGAAATGTTCTAAATGTAGAAATGTTCTAAATGTAGAAATGTTCTAAATGTAGAAATGTAGAAATGTTCTAAATGTAGGAAATGTAGAAATGTTCTAAATGTAGAAATGTTCTAAATGTAGAAATGTTCTAAATGTAGAAATGTTCTAAATGTAGAAATGTAGAAATGTTCTAAATGTAGAAATGTTCTAAATGTAGAAATGTTTTCTAAATGTAGAAATGTAGAAATGTTCTAAATGTAGAAATGTTCTAAATGTAGAAATGTTCTAAATGTAGAAATGTTCTAAATGTAGAAATGTAGAAATGTTCTAAATGTAGAAATGTTCTAAATGTAGAAATGTTCTAAATGTAGAAATGTAGAAATGTTCTAAATGTAGAAATGTCCTAAATGTAGAAATGTTCTAAATGTAGAAATGTTCTAAATGTAGAAATGTTCTAAATGTAGAAATGTAGAAATGTTCTAAATGTAGAAATGTAGAAATGTAGAAATGTCCTAAATGTAGAAATGTTCTAAATGTAGAAATGTAGAAATGTTCTAAATGTAGAAATGTTCTAAATGTAGAAATGTTCTAAATGTAGAAATGTTCTAAATGTAGAAATGTAGAAATGTTCTAAATGTAGAAATGTTCTAAATGTAGAAATGTCCTAAATGTAGAAATGTTCTAAATGTAGAAATGTAGAAATGTTCTAAATGTAGAAATGTTCTAAATGTAGAAATGTAGAAATGTTCTAAATGTAGAAATGTTCTAAATGTAGAAATGTAGAAATGTTCTAAATGTAGAAATGTTCTAAATGTAGAAATGTAGAAATGTTCTAAATGTAGAAATGTTCTAAATGTAGAAATGTTCTAAATGTAGAAATGTAGAAATGTTCTAAATGTAGAAATGTTCTAAATGTAGAAATGTTCTAAATGTAGAAATTTAGAAATGTTCTAAATGTAGAAATGTCCTAAATGTAGAAATGTTCTAAATGTAGAAATGTAGAAATGTTCTAAATGTAGAAATGTTCTAAATGTAGAAATGTTCTAAGTGTAGAAATGTACTAAATGTAATGTTCTAAATGTAGAAATGCCCTAAATGTAGAAATGTTCTAAATGTAGAAATGTTCTAAATGTAGAAATGTTCTAAATGTAGAAATGTCCTAAATGTAGAAATGTTCTAAATGTAGAAATGTTCTAAATGTAGAAATGTCCTAAATGTAGAAATGTCCTAAATGTAGAAATGTTCTAAATGTAGAAATGTTCTAAATGTAGAAATGTCCTAAATGTAGAAATGTTCTAAATGTAGAAATGTCTTAAATGTAGAAATGTCCTAAATGTAGAAATGTAGAAATGTTCTAAATGTAGAAATGTTCTAAATGTAGAAATGTAGAAATGTTCTAAATGTAGAAATGTTCTAAATGTAGAAATGTTCTAAATGTAGAATGTTCTAAATGTAGAAATGTAGAAATGTTCTAAATGTAGAAATGTTCTAAATGTAGAAATGTTCTAAATGTAGAAATGTTCTAAATGTAGAAATGTTCTAAATGTAGAAATGTTCTAAATGTAGAAATGTAGAAATGTTCTAAATGTAGAAATGTCCTAAATGTAGAAATGTAGAAATGTTCTAAATGTAGAAATGTTCTAAATGTAGAAATGTAGAAATGTCCTAAATGTAGAAATGTCCTAAATGTAGAAATGTAGAAATATTCTAAATGTAGAAATGTCCTAAATGTAGAAATGTCCTAAATGTAGAAATGTAGAAATATTCTAAATGTAGAAATGTCCTAAATGTAGAAATGTCCTAAATGTAGAAATGTAGAAATATTCTAAATGTAGAAATGTTCTAAATGTAGAAATGTTCTAAATGTAGAAATGTTCTAAATGTAGAAATGTAGAAATGTTATAAATGTAGAAATGTAGAAATGTAGAAATGTTCTAAATGTAGAAATGTTCTAAATGTAGAAATGTTCTAAATGTAGAAATGTTCTAAATGTAGAAATGTAGAAATGTTCTAAATGTAGAAATGTAGAAATGTAGAAATGTCCTAAATGTAGAAATGTTCTAAATGTAGAAATGTAGAAATGTTCTAAATGTAGAAATGTTCTAAATGTAGAAATGTTCTAAATGTAGAAATGTTCTAAATGTAGAAATGTTCTAAATGTAGAAATGTTCTAAATGTAGAAATTTAGAAATGTTCTAAATGTAGAAATGTCCTAAATGTAGAAATGTTCTAAATGTAGAAATGTAGAAATGTTCTAAATGTAGAAATGTTCTAAATGTAGAAATGTTCTAAGTGTAGAAATGTACTAAATGTAATGTTCTAAATGTAGAAATGCCCTAAATGTAGAAATGTTCTAAATGTAGAAATGTTCTAAATGTAGAAATGTTCTAAATGTAGAAATGTCCTAAATGTAGAAATGTTCTAAATGTAGAAATGTTCTAAATGTAGAAATGTCCTAAATGTAGAAATGTCCTCAATGTAGAAATGTTCTAAATGTAGAAATGTTCTAAATGTAGAAATGTCCTAAATGTAGAAATGTTCTAAATGTAGAAATGTCTTAAATGTAGAAATGTCCTAAATGTAGAAATGTAGAAATGTTCTAAATGTAGAAATGTTCTAAATGTAGAAATGTAGAAATGTTCTAAATGTAGAAATGTTCTAAATGTAGAAATGTTCTAAATGTAGAATGTTCTAAATGTAGAAATGTAGAAATGTTCTAAATGTAGAAATGTTCTAAATGTAGAAATGTTCTAAATGTAGAAATGTAGAAATGTTCTAAATGTAGAAATGTTCTAAATGTAGAAATGTTCTAAATGTAGAAATGTAGAAATGTTCTAAATGTAGAAATGTCCTAAATGTAGAAATGTAGAAATGTTCTAAATGTAGAAATGTTCTAAATGTAGAAATGTAGAAATGTCCTAAATGTAGAAATGTCTTAAATGTAGAAATGTAGAAATATTCTAAATGTAGAAATGTCCTAAATGTAGAAATGTCCTAAATGTAGAAATGTAGAAATATTCTAAATGTAGAAATGTCCTAAATGTAGAAATGTCCTAAATGTAGAAATGTAGAAATATTCTAAATGTAGAAATGTTCTAAATGTAGAAATGTTCTAAATGTAGAAATGTTCTAAATGTAGAAATGTAGAAATGTTCTAAATGTAGAAATGTAGAAATGTAGAAATGTTCTAAATGTAGAAATGTTCTAAATGTAGAAATGTTCTAAATGTAGAAATGTTCTAAATGTAGAAATGTAGAAATGTTCTAAATGTAGAAATGTAGAAATGTAGAAATGTCCTAAATGTAGAAATGTTCTCTAAATGTAGAAATGTAGAAATGTTCTAAATGTAGAAATGTTCTAAATGTAGAAATGTTCTAAATGTAGAAATGTTCTAAATGTAGAAATGTAGAAATGTTCTAAATGTAGAAATGTTCTAAATGTAGAAATGTTCTAAATGTAGAAATGTAGAAATGTTCTAAATGTAGAAATGTTCTAAATGTAGAAATGTAGAAATGTCCTAAATGTAGAAATGTTCTAAATGTAGAAATGTAGAAATGTTCTAAATGTAGAAATGTTCTAAATGTAGAAATGTAGAAATGTTCTAAATGTAGAAATGTTCTAAATGTAGAAATGTAGAAATGTTCTAAATGTAGAAATGTTCTAAATGTAGAAATGTAGAAATGTTCTAAATGTAGAAATGTTCTAAATGTAGAAATGTTCTAAATGTAGAAATGTTCTAAATGTAGAAATGTTCTAAATGTAGAAATGTTCTAAATGTAGAAATGTAGAAATGTTCTAAATGTAGAAATGTTCTAAATGTAGAAATGTCCTAAATGTAGAAATGTTCTAAATGTAGAAATGTTCTAAATGTAGAAATGTTCTAAATGTAGAAATGTTCTAAATGTAGAAATGTAGAAATGTTCTAAATGTAGAAATGTAGAAATGTAGAAATATCCTAAATGTAGAAATGTTCTAAATGTAGAAATGTAGAAATGTTCTAAATGTAGAAATGTTCTAAATGTAGAAATGTTCTAAATGTAGAAATGTTCTAAATGTAAATGTAGAAATGTTCTAAATGTAGAAATGTTCTAAATGTAGAAATGTTCTAAATGTAGAAATGTAGAAATGTTCTAAATGTAGAAATGTTCTAAATGTAGAAATGTTCTAAATGTAGAAATGTAGAAATGTTCTAAATGTAGAAATGTTCTAAATGTAGAAATGTAGAAATGTTCTAAATGTAGAAATGTTCTAAATGTAGAAATGTTCTAAATGTAGAAATGTAGAAATGTTCTAAATGTAGAAATGTTCTAAATGTAGAAATGTTCTAAATGTAGAAATGTAGAAATGTTCTAAATGTAGAAATGTTCTAAATGTAGAAATGTAGAAATGTTCTAAATGTAGAAATGTAGAAATGTTCTAAATGTAGAAATGTTCTAAATGTAGAAATGTTCTAAATGTAGAAATGTACTAAATGTAATTTTCTAAATGTAGAAATGTTCTAAATGTAGAAATGTTCTAAATGTAGAAATGTCCTAAATGTAGAAATGTTCTAAATGTAGAAATGTCCTAAATGTAGAAATGTTCTAAATGTAGAAATGTTCTAAATGTAGAAATGTCCTAAATGTAGAAATGTTCTAAATGTAGAAATGTCTTAAATGTAGAAATGTCCTAAATGTAGAAATGTAGAAATGTTCTAAATGTAGAAATGTTGTTATGGAACAGGATGTGTAGTAAAGTCAATTAGTAACTTGTGTCATTGTGTTTGTGTGTGTTTATTGTTAGTAAACCAGCGGGTCACAAACCCAGTTCTTCTCAATCAGTCCTCATAAAGCAAACAGACAGTCTTTAGAAGTCCTGTGTAAGCCACCATGGTGCTCTCTCTAGTAGGAGGACTGGAGCGTGTGTGAAGTGAAATGATAACTGTTTAGGAGGTTGATCAAGTTTAAACTCCTCTGATCAAACTAGACAGTTACCTCGCTGGTATACTGTCTGACTGTCTTTTGTCTGAGACCCTGAGACAGTACTGAGTTCTGATTTTATGACAGATGTTCCCCACTGAAGAAGCAACATATTACCTTTTATCTCTCAGACAGACAGGTAGACAGGCAGACAGGCAGACATGCTGACAGACAGGCAGACAGACAGGCAGACAGAAAGACAGGCAGACAGAAAGACAGGCAGACAGGCAGACAGAAAGACAGGCAGACAGAAAGACAGGCAGGCAGACACCAGACAGGGAGACAGACAAACAGGCAGACAATCATGCAGACAGACAGACAGACAGACAGACAGACAGACGAGGCAACAGCAATGATCAATTCTGTTTTCTCTCCTCAACTCGTGTCCAAACTCCATGTTGCTGGAGGAGCTCCATTCTGCATTAAGTGAGACAGGAGCACCGGAGCAGGAGTGTTAGTGTTTGTTGGTATTGTATATGAAGCCTGTAAAAACAAGTAGTTTATATGCGTGTCCAGGGGCCAGCTATGTGTCAGGGGCCTGATGTGTGTGCATGCTCTGTGGAGGGCCTGTAGCCTAGGGGCCTGGGCTAATGTCTCAGAGAGAGAGAGAAGATTCCTTAAAGAGAAAGACAAAATATTCACACCCCCAGAATGCCTGACTTTAGAAAAAGAGGTCAATGAATAACACATTCATGCTAAAATTGGACGTCCGTTCCACACTCCTTCCAAGATGGCACAGGGGTGTGTGGGGGTTAGGCATCCGTTAATGTGTAAACCTAAGCTGAATCGATTTGACAGGTCATCGTGCACTGGCACCAACAGAGGCCCGACTCCCCCAGTCAGAACAAACAGTCTCCCCTGCCAGGCTGGAAGGCTGGAGGACTTTGGGGTTTTTCATACCGTTTCAAAAAAACATCAAGAACAAGTGTTTGTAGCCAGCAGCACTGTTTTCCCCTCTCGCTTTCATTTTGACATTCCCTCGTAAAGTCCGTGAGAAGGAAGGCTTTTTCGGTCCAGGACGGGCCCACGCATCGTCCCTCACACACACACACACACACACACACACACACACACACACACACACACACACACACACACACACACACACACACACACACACACACACACACACACACACACACACACACCGTTGTGGGCAGACCAGCCTGGGATTTGATTAGCTTACCTCTCTTCTCCAGTAAAACCTGACCAAAGGGCTTTCTCTCCCCCGCTGCAGTTTGTTGTCATAAGGCCTGTTAATAGGGCTGCAGTGATTCAGCCCCCTCCTCCCTCCCCTAGCTCGTACACTAGTTTTTCTGTGTGTGTGTTTGTGTGTTTGTGTGTGTGTGTGTGTGTGATGGCCTTGTTGACACTGCATTGTCTCCCCAGGCCCAGAGCTGGCAGACTGCTAGTACACTACAGACCCTTATTAGAAGGCAGGTGGGAAAACTGCTGTGGGAAGCTGGGGTGCTAATTGGGATAGAGGGCTGGAAGCTGGGGTGTTAATTGGGATAGAGGGCTGGAAGCTGGGGTCTTAACTGGGATAGAGGGCTGGAAGCTGGGGTGCTAACTGGCTGGAAGCTGGGGTGCTAACTGGCTGGACGCTGGCGTGTTAACTGGGATAGAGGGCTGGAAGCTGGGGTGTTAATTGGGATAGAGGGCTGGAAGCTGGGGTGCTAACTGGCTGGAAGCTGGGGTGCTAACTGGCTGGACGCTGGCGTGTTAACTGGGACAGAGGGCTGGAAGCTGGGGTGCTAATTGGGATAGAGGGCTGGAAGCTGGGGTGCTAACTGGCTGGAAGCTGGGGTGCTAACTGGCTGGACGCTGGCGTGTTAACTGGGATAGAGGGCTGGAAGCTGGGGTGTTAATTGGGATAGAGGGCTGGAAGCTGGGGTCTTAACTGGGATAGAGGGCTGGAAGCTGGGGTGTTAACTGGGACAGAGGGCTGGAAGCTGGGGTGCTAATTGGGATAGAGGGCTGGAAGCTGGGGTGTTAATTGGGATAGAGGGCTGGAAGCTGGGGTGTTAACTGGCTGGAAGCTGGGGTGTTAACTGGCTGGAAGCTGGGGTGCTAATATACACTAACGTTCAAAAAGTTTGGGGTCACATAGAAATTTCCCCCAAAACACCAGTCTCAATGTCAACAGTGAAGAGGCGACTCCGGGATGCTGGCCTTCTAGGCAGAGTTCCTCTGTCCAGTGTCTGTGTTCTTTTGCCCATCTTAATATTTTATTTTTTTTGGCCAGTCTGAGATATGGCTTTTTCTTTGCAACTCTGCCTAGGAGGCCAGCATCCCGGAGTCGCCTTTTCACTGTTTCACCGTCAACACAACGTACCATTGGAACACAGGAGTGATGGTTGATGATAATGGGTCTATGTACGCCTATGTAGATATTCCCCCCAAAAATCAGCCGTTTCCAGCTACAATAGTCATTTACAACATTAACAATGTCTACACTGTATTTCTGATCAATTTTATGTTATTTTATTTTAATGGACACATTTTTCTTTCAAAAACAAGGACATTTCTAAGTGACCCCAAACTGAACATTTGTGTATATGTATGGTAAACCTGTATCTATGGAAATATGTACGTATCTATGGTAATACTATGTATCCATGGCAATATGTATGTATCTATGATAATACTATGTATCTATGATAATACTCTGTATCTATGATAAAACTATGTATCTATGATAATACTATGTATCTATGATAATACTATGTATCTATGGCAATATGTATGTATCTATGATAATACTATGTATCTATGATAATACTATGTATCTTTGGCAATATGTATGTATCTATGATAATACTATGTATCTTTGGCAATATGTATGTATCTATGATAATACTATGTATCTATGGCAATATGTATGTATATATGATAATACTATGTATATAAGGTAATACTATGCATCTATGGTAATACTATGTATCTATGATAATACTATGTATATAAGGTAATACTATGTATCTATGATAATACTATGTATCTATGATAATACTATGTATCTATGGTAATATGTATGCATCTATGATAATACTATGTATCTATGGTAATTATATGCATCTATAGCAATATGTATGTATCTATGGTAATACTATGTATCTATGATAATACTATGTATCTATGGTAATACTATGCATCTATAGCAATATGTATGTATCTATGGTAATATGTATGTATCTATGGTATTATGTATGTATCTATGATAATACTATCCATCTATGATAATACTATGTATCTATGGAAATATGTATGTATCTATGGTAATATGTATGTATCTATGGTAATACTATGTATCTATGGTAATACTATGTATCTATGGAAATATGTATGTATCTATGGTAATACTATGCATCAATAGCAATATGCATGTAAATGGTAATTTGTAATATCTATGGAAATACTATGTATCTATGGCAATTTGTACAGTATGTAATTAAGGTAATTTGATTGTATCTATGGTAATACAATGTATCTATGGTAAAATGTATGTATCTATGGTAATACTATGTATCGATGATAATACTATGTACCTATGGTAATATGTATGTATCTATGGTAATATGTATGTATCTATGGTAATATGTATGTATCTATGGTAATACTATGTATCTATGGTAATATGTATGTATCTATGGTAATATGTATGTATCTATGGTAATACTATGTATCTATGGTAATATGTATGTATCTATGATAATATGTATGTATCTATGGTAATATGTATGTATCTATGGTAATATGTATGTATCGATGATAATACTATGTATCTATGGTAATATGTATGTATCTATGGTAATACTATGTATCTATGGTAATATGTATGTATCTATGATAATATGTATGTATCTATGGTAATACTATGTATCTATGGTAATATGTATGTATCTATGATAATATGTATGTATCTATGGTAATATGTATGTATCTATGATAATATGTATGTATATATGGTAATACTATGTATCTATGGTAATATGTATGTATATATGGTAATACTATGTATCTATGGTAATATGTATGTATCTATGGTAATACTATGTATATATGGTAATACTATGTATCTATGGTAATATGTATGTATCTATGGTAATACTATGTATCTATGGTAATATGTATGTATCTATGATAATATGTATGTATCTATGGTAATATGTATGTATCTATGGTAATATGTATGTATATATGGTAATACTATGTATCTATGGTAATATGTATGTATCTATGGTAATACTATGTATCTATGGTAATATGTATGTATCTATGATAATATGTATGTATATATGGTAATACTATGTATCTATGGTAATACTATGCATCAATAGCAATATGTATGTATGTATATATGGTAATATGTAAGTGTATATGGTAATACTATGTATCTATGGCAATTTTTACAGTATTTATTTAAGGTAATTTGATTGTATCTATGGTAATACTATGTATCTATGGTAATTTGTACAGTATGTATTTAAGGTAATTTGATCGTATCTATGGTATTACTATGTATCTATTGTAATATGTATGTATCTATGGTAATACTATGTATCTATGGTAAAACTATGTATCTATGGTAATACTATGTATCTATGGTAATACTATGTATCTATGGTAATACTATGTATCTATGGTAATACTATGTATCGATGGTAATACTATGTATCTATGGTAATACTATGTATCGATGGTAATACTATGTATCGATGGTAATACTATGTATATATGGTAATACTATGTATCTATGGTAATACTATGTATCTATGGTAATACTATGTATCTATGGTAATACTATGTATCGATGGTAATACTATGTATCTATGGTAATACTATGTATCTATGGTAATACTATGTATCTATGGTAATACTATGTATCGATGGTAATACTATGTATCGATGGTAATACTATGTATATATGGTAATACTATGTATCTATGGTAATACTATGTATCTATGGTAATACTATGTATCTATGATAATTCTATGTATCTATGGTAATACTATGTATCGATGGTAATACTATGTATCTATGGTAATACTATGTATCGATGGTAATCATATGTATCTATGGTAATACTATGTATCTATGATAATACTATGTATCTATGGTAATACTATGTATCTATGATAATACTATGTATCTATTGAAATATGAATGTATATATGGTAATATGTATGTATCTATGGTAATAATATGTATCTATGGCAATATGTATGTATCTATGGTAATACAATGCATCTATAGCAATATTTATGTATCCTTGGTAATACTATGTATCTATGGTAATACAATGTATCTATGTCAATTTAAACAGTATGTTTTTTAAGGTAATTTGATTGTATCTATGGTAATATGTATGTATCGATGGTAATATGTATGTATCTATGGTAATACTATGTATCTATGGTAATACTATGTATCTATGGTAATACTATGTATCTATGGTAATACTATGTATCTATTGTAATATGTATGCATCTATTGTAATACTATGTATCTATTGTAATACTATATATCTATTGTAATACTATGTATCGATGATAATACTATGTATCTATGGTGATACGTATGTATCTATGGTAATATGTATGTATCTATGATAATACTATGTATCTATGGTGATACGTATGTATCGATGATAATACTATGTATCTATGGTAATATGTATGTATCGATGGTAATACTATGTATCTATGGTGATACGTATGTATCGATGATAATACTATGTATCTATGGTAATACTATGTATCTATGGTAATACTCTGTATTGTATTGTAATATGTATTTATCTATGGTAATACTATGTATCTATTGTAATACTATGTATCGATGATAGTACTATGTATCTATGGTAATACTATGTATCTATGGTAATTTGTATGTATATATGGTAATATGTATGTATCTATGGTAATACTATGTATCGATGATAGTTCTATGTATCTATGGTAATACTATGTATCTATGGTAATTTGTATGTATATATGGTAATACGATGTATATATGGTAATACTATGTATCTATGATAATACTATGTATCTATGATAATGTGTATGTATCTATGCTAATACTATGTATCTATGGCAATATGTATGTATCTATGGTAATACTATGTATCTATGGTAATATGTATGTATCTATGATAATACTATGTATCTATGGTAATTTGTATGTATATATGGTAATACGATGTATATATGGTAATACTATGTATCTATGATAATACTATGTATCTATGATAATGTGTATGTATCTATGCTAATACTATGTATCTATGGCAATATGTATGTATCTATGGTAATACTATGTATCTATGGTAATATGTATGTATCTATGGTAATATGTATGTATCTATGGTAATATGTATGTATCTATGGTAATATGTATGTATCTATGATAATACTATGTATCTATGATAATGTGTATGTATCTATGCTAATACTATGTATCTATGGCAATATGTATGTATCTATGGTAATACTATGTATCTATGATAATGTGTACGAATCTATAGCAATACAATGTATCTATGGTAATACTATGTATCTATGGTAATATGTATGAATCTATGATAATACTATGTATATATGGTAATACTATGTATCTATGGTAATATGTATGTATCTATGATAATTCTATGTATCTATGATAATGTGTGTGTATCTATATTCCTCCATCTCCCCTCACAACAGCAGTAGTCAGACCCTCCATCCCAGGTGATATCCATCCATCTCCCCTCACAACAGCAGTAGTCAGACCCTCCATCCCAGGTGATATCCATCCATCTCCCCTCACAACAACAGTAGTCAGACCCTCCATCCCTAGTGATATCCCTTCATCTCCCCTCACAACAACAGTAGTCAGACCCTCCATCCTAGGTTAAATCTCTTCAGCTGAACTCACAACAAGGCTAGTCACAGACAGACCACACAGAGACTGTACACAATACACATGCATACGCTGTAATTCAAAAACACTTACCTCCCAGTGTAAACTATGAGCAACATTTGGGTCATGGAGCTGGTATCATAATCACCATAATATGATTTCAGAGTCACTTGGCAACAGATGAAAGACCCTGAGAGACAGACGGTCCTTGGCAGCCAGATATGGGACGGCTTTTTTGTCTGCTGTTTGCACATTGTTAAACGTGGGTGTTCTCCTGCAGTTGTCTCTCTATGGATCCTACAGACGACTGTCTCGCTTCCGCAGAGAACGACAACGTCTTGCCGGGAATGTTGTCGTTGTCGTCTATTCTGTATCGTACGGTGTGTGTGACGTCCACCTGTAGATTACCGGCAGGCTCTGAAGAAGGAGAATTCCACTGAAATTATCCAAAGGCTAGACTAACGTCCTGGTCATTAGAGAGACATCCTTAGGACCTCCAACCCCACTGTTACATCCTGGTCATTAGAGAGACATCCTTAGAGCCTCTAACCCCACTGTTACATCCTGGTCATTAGAGAGACATCCTTAGAGCTTCTAACCCACTGTTACATCCTGGTCATTAGAGAGACATCCTTAGTGGGGATAACGGTATTGGACTGAGTGGGGATAACAGTATTGGACTGAGTGGGGATAACGGTATTGGACTGAGTGGGGATAACAGTATTGGACTGAGTGGGGATAACAGTATTGGACTGAGTGGGGATAAAGGTATTGGACTGAGTGGGGATAACGGTATTGGACTGAGTGGGGATAACGGTATTGGACTGAGTGGGGATAACAGTATTGGACTGAGTGGGGATAACGGTATTGGACTGAGTGGGGATAACAGTATTGGACTGAGTGGGGATAACGGTATTGGACTGAGTGGGGATAACGGTATTGGACTGAGTGGGGATAACGGTATTGGACTGAGTGGGGATAACGGTATTGGACTGAGTGGGGATAACAGTATTGGACTGAGTGGGGTTTAACAGTATTGGACTGAGTGGGGATAACGGTATTGGACTGAGTGGGGATAACAGTATTGGACTGAGTGGGGATAACGGTATTGGACTGAGTGGGGATAACGGTATTGGACTGAGTGGGGATAACGGTTTTGGACTGAGTGGGGATAACAGTATTGGACTGAGTGGGGATAACAGTTTTGGACTGAGTGGGGATAACGGTATTGGACTGAGTGGAGATAACGGTATTGGACTGAGTGGGGATAACGGTATTGGACTGAGTGGGGTTTAACAGTATTGGACTGAGTGGGGATAACGGTATTGGACTGAGTGGGGATAACAGTATTGGACTGAGTGGGGATAACGGTATTGGACTGAGTGGGGATAACGGTATTGGACTGAGTGGGGATAACGGTATTGGACTGAGTGGGGATAACGGTATTGGACTGAGTGGGGATAACAGTTTTGGACTGAGTGGGGATAACGGTATTGGACTGAGTGGGGATAACAGTACTGGACTGTATTGGACTGATACATGAGCAGGGCTGTCAGCCAGAGAATGTAACGGCTTCTGACAACAGGGACAGACAGATCGAGGTCCTCCAGTCTCAGATTGCAGCTCTGTAGGTTTCTACAGTTTCTGCTGCTGGCCTGAGGAAGGCCTACAGTACAATACACGTGGCAGTGGCCTGCATTTCAACAAGAATGCATTGACATAGCGATGCAGCCCTCACAACACACACACACACACACAGACACACACACAACCACAGTACAGTAAAGAATCCCAAACAGCCGGGTTGCAGATGTAATTAGGGGAGAATCCTCCTTACAGAAATAAACCTCTCTCACTCTCTCTCTCTCTCTGTCTCTCTCTCTCTGTCTCTCTCTCTCTCTCTCTCTCTCTCTCTCTCTCTCTCTCTCTCTCTCTCTCTCTCTCTCTCTCTCTCTCTCTCTCTCTCTCTCTCTCTCTCTCTCTCTCTCTCTCTCTCTCTCTCTCTCTCTCTCTCTCTCTCTCTCTCTCTCTCTCTCTCTCTCTCTCTCTCTCTCTCTCTCTCTCTCTCTCTCTCTCTCTCTCTCTCTCTCTCTCTCTCTCTCTCTCTCTCTCTCTCTCTCTCTCTCTCTCTCTCTCTCTCTCTCTCTCTCTCTCTCTCTCTCTCTCTCTCTCTCTCTCTCTCTCTCTCTCTCTCTCTCTCTCTCTCTCTCTCTCTCTCTCTCTCTCTCTCTCTCTCTCTCTCTCTCTCTCTCTCTCTCTCTCTCTCTCTCTCTCTCTCTCTCTCTCTCTCTCTCTCTCTCTCTCTCTCTCTCTCTCTCTCTCTCTCTCTCTCTCTCTCTCTCTCTCTCTCCTCTCTGTTCCTGGAGACCCTCAGATCCTCAAGAGTGTTTCAGGGGCTCGTCACATACTAAATCACAGCTAGATCCATTGGATCCATCAACACACTTCAACCCACCATACCCACCATCTTAACACAGCCCTGCCCCACACACAGCTATCCCCTCGCTGTGTGGCCTGATGATAGGATGTTTGTTGACCTAGTTTTTCTCCCTCATTCTCTTCTCCTAAATACCTGATCTCTGCAATACAGCCCAAACAGCCTTTGTCTTTCACTAATCACTTACAGTATATACATCCCAACCCCAGATATAATATATATATATATACATCCCCAGATACAGTATACAGTGAGGGAAAAAAGTATTTGATCCCCTGCTGATTTTGTACCTTTGCCCACTGACAAAGAAATGATCAGTCTATAATTTTAATGGTAGGTTTATTTGAACAGTGAGAGACAGAATAACAACAAAAGAATCCAGAAAAACGCACGTGAAAAATGTTATAAATGGAATTGCATTTTAACGAGGGAAATAAGTATTTGACCCCCTCTCAATCAGAAAGATTTCTGGCTCCCAGGTGTCTTTTATACAGGTAACGAGCTGAGATTAGGAGCACACTCTTAAAGGGAGTGCTCCTAATCTCAGCTTGTTACCTGTATAAAAGACACCTGTCCACAGAAGCAATCAATCAATCAGATTCCAAACTCTCCACCATGGCCAAGACCAAAGAGCTCTCCAAGGATGTCAGGGACAAGTGTGTAGACCTACACAAGGCTGGAATGGGCTACAAGACCAAGCAGCTTAGTGAGAAGGTGACAACAGTTGGTGCGATTATTCGCAAATGGAAGAAACACAAAAGAACTGTCAATCTCCTTCTGCCTGGGGCTCCATGCAAGATCTCACCTCGTGGAGTTGCAATGATCATGAGAACAGTGAGGAATCAGCCCAGAACTACACGGGAGGATCTAGTCAATGATCTCAAGGCAGCTGGGACCATAGTCACCAAGAAATCAATTGGTAACACACTACGCCGTGAAGGACTGAAATCCTGCAGCGCCCGCAAGGTCCCCCTGCTCAAGAAAGCACATATACATGCCCGTCTGAAGTTTCCCAATGAACATCTGAATGATTCAGAGGACAACTGGGTGAAAGTGTTGTGGTCAGATGAGACCAAAATGGAGCTCTTTGGCATCAACTCAACTCGCCGTGTTTGGAGGAGGAGGAATGCTGCCTATGACCCCAAGAACACCATCCCCACCGTCAAACATGGAGGTGGAAACATTATGCTTTTGAGGTGTGTTTCTGCTAAGGGGACAGGACAACTTCACTGCATCAAAGGGACGATGGACGGGGCCATGTACCGCCAAATCTTGGGTGAGAACCTCCTTCCCTCAGCCAGGGCATTGAAAATGGGTCGTGGATGGGTATTCCAGCATGACAATGACCCAAAACACACGGCCAAGGCAACAAAGGAGGGGCTCAAGAAGAAGCACATTAAGGTCCTAGAGTGGCCTAGCCAGTCTCCAGACCTTAATCCCATAGAACATCTGTGGAGGGAGCTGAAGGTTCGAGTTGCCAAACGTCAGCCTCGAAACCTTAATGACTTGGAGAAGATCTGCAAAGAGGAGTGGGACAAAATCCCTCCTGAGATGTGTGCAAACCTGGTGGCCAACTGCAAGAAACGTCTGACCTCTGTGATTGCCAACAAGGGTTTTGCCACCAAGTACTAAGTCATGTTTTGCAGAGGGGTCAAATACTTATTTCCCTCATTAAAATGCAATTCAATTTATAAAAAATTTCACATGTGTTTTTCTGGATTTTTATGTTCTTATTCTGTCACTCACTGTTCAAATAAACCTGCCATTAAAATTATAGACTGATCATTTCTTTGTCAGTGGGCAAACGTACAAAATCAGCAGGGGATCAAATACTTTTTTCCCTCACTGTATATATACAGTGCCAGTCAAAGGTGTGGACACACCTACTCATTCAAGGGTTTTTCTATATTTGTACTATTTTCTACATTGTAGAATAATAGTGAAGACATCAACATGACAAAATAACACATATGGAAATAAACAAATCAAAAAATATTTTTTACATATTTTAGACAGGGTCGTGTCAAGGCACTGAACTGGGGAAGGGTGCAGCACTAAAGGTCCCCAAGAACACAGTGGCCTCCATCATTCTTAAATGGAAGAAGTTTGGAACCACCAAGACTCTTCCTAGAGCTGGCTGGCTGACATCAGTCAGAGTGGTAGGTCTATGTACTGACATCAGTCAGAGTGGTAGGTCTATGTGCTGACATCAGTCAGAGTGGTAGGTCTATGTACTGACATCAGTCAGAGTGGTAGGTCTATGTGCTGACATCAGTCAGAGTGGTAGGTCTATGTACTGACATCAGTCAGAGTGGTAGGTCTATGTACTGACATCAGTCAGAGTGGGAGGTCTATGTACTGACATCAGCAGGTTAATCAGTCAGAGTGGTAGGTCTATGTGCTGACATCAGTCAGAGTGGTAGGTCTATGTACTGACATCAGTCAGAGTGGGAGGTCTATCTACTGACATCAGCAGGTTAATCAGTCAGAGTGGTAGGTCTATTTACTGACATCAGTCAGAGTGGTAGGTCTATCTACTGACATCAGTCAGAGTGGTAGGTCTATGTACTGACATCAGCAGGTGAGGTTAAACATCAGTCAGAGTGGTAGGTCTATGTACTGACATCAGCCAGAGTGGTAGGTCAATCTAATGACATCAGTCAGAGTGGTAGGTCTATCTACTGACATCAGTCAGAGTGGTAGGTCTATGTACTGACATCAGTCAGAGTGGTAGGTCTAAGTGCTGACATCAGTCAGAGTGGTAGGTCTATGTACTGACATCAGTCAGAGTGGTAGGTCTATGTACTGGCATCAGTCAGAGTGGTAGGTCAATGTACTGACATCAGTCAGAGTGGTAGGTCTATCTACTGACATCAGCAGGTTAATCAGTCAGAGTGGTAGGTCTATGTACTGACATCAGTCAGAGTGGTAGGTCTGTGTACTGACATCAGTCAGAGTGGTAGGTCTATGTACTGGCATCAGTCAGAGTGGTAGGTCTGTCTACTGACATCAGCAGGTTAATCAGTCAGAGTGGTAGGTCAATGTACTGACATCAGTCAGAGTGGTAGGTCTATCTACTGACATCAGCAGGTTAATCAGTCAGAGTGGTAGGTCTATGTACTGACATCAGTCAGAGTGATAGGTCTATGTACTGACATCAGTCAGAGTGGTAGGTCTATGTACTGGCATCAGTCAGAGTGGTAGGTCTATGTACTGACATCAGCAGGTTAATCAGTCAGAGTGGTAGGTCAATGTACTGACATCAGTCAGAGTGGTAGGTCTATCTACTGACATCAGCAGGTTAATCAGTCAGAGTGGTAGGTCAATGTACTGACATCAGTCAGAGTGGTAGGTCTATGTACTGACATCAGTCAGAGTGGTAGGTCTATGTACTGACATCAGTCAGAGTGGTAGGTCTATGTACTGACATCAGTCAGAGTGGTAGGTCAATGTACTGACATCAGTCAGAGTGGTAGGTCTATCTACTGACATCAGCAGGTTAATCAGTCAGAGTGGTAGGTCTATGTACTGACATCAGTCAGAGTGGTAGGTCTATGTACTGACATCAGTCAGAGTGGTAGGTCTATGTACTGACATCAGTCAGAGTGGTAGGTCTATGTACTGACATCAGTCAGAGTGGTAGGTCTATGTACTGGCATCAGTCAGAGTGGTAGGTCTATCTACTGACATCAGCAGGTTAATCAGGGAGGAATTCTCTTTTGTTTTGTGAGAATGTGTATCGACTTTGTCTCACGACTGTATATCAGTCTCATCAAACCAGGTGGTATTCACACACACACACACACACACACACACACACACACACACACACACACACACACACACACACACACACACACACACACACACACACACACACACACACACACACACACACACACACACACACACACACACGCACGACCCTGTTCTGCAACTCCCCCAGGCCAGATGGCGCTACGCCCAGTGATTTATCCTCTGTGTCTGAGCACCAGATGTTTTCAGATGCTGTTTTTCCTGTCATCAAAGTGACGGGCTGAGAAACACCCAGAACACTGAGGTCGTATTCCAAATGGAACCATGTTGCCTATAAAGTATACTACTGTTGACCAGGACCCATAAGGCTCTGCTGTTGACCAGGACCCATAAGGCGCTGCTGTTGACCAGGACCCATAAGGCTCTGCTGTTGACCAGGACCCATAGGGCTCTGCTGTTGACCAGGACCCATAAGGCTCTGCTGTTGACCAGGACCCATAGGGCTCTGCTGTTGACCAGGACCCATAAGGCTCTGCTGTTGACCAGGACCCATAAGGCTCTACTGTTGACCAGGACCCATAGGGCTCTACTGTTGACCAGGACCCATAAGGCTCTGCTGTTGACCAGGACCCATAAGGCTCTACTGTTGACCAGGACCCATAGGGCTCTGCTGTTGACCAGGACCCATAAGGCTCTGCTGTTGACCAGGACCCATAGGGCTCTACTGTTGACCAGGACCCATAAGGCTCTGCTGTTGACCAGGACCCATAAGGCTCTACTGTTGACCAGGACCCATAGGGCTCTACTGTTGACCAGGACCCATAAGGCTCTGCTGTTGACCAGGACCCATAAGGCTCTACTGTTGACCAGGACCCATAGGGCTCTACTGTTGACCAGGACCCATAAGGCTCTGCTGTTGACCAGGACCCATAAGGCTCTACTGTTGACCAGGACCCATAGGGCTCTACTGTTGACCAGGACCCATAAGGCTCTGCTGTTGACCAGGACCCATAAGGCTCTGCTGTTGACCAGGACCCATAGGGCTCTACTGTTGACCAGGACCCATAAGGCTCTGCTGTTGACCAGGACCCATAAGGCTCTACTGTTGACCAGGACCCATAGGGCTCTACTGTTGACCAGGACCCATAGGGCTCTGCTGTTGACCAGGACCCATAGGGCTCTGCTGTTGACCAGGACCCATAAGGCTCTGCTGTTGACCAGGACCCATAAGGCTCTGCTGTTGACCAGGACCCATAAGGCTCTGCTGTTGACCATGACCCATAGGGCTCTGCTGTTGACCAGGACCCATAGGGCTCTGCTGTTGACCAGGACCCATAAGGCTCTGCTGTTGACCAGGACCCATAAGGCTCTGCTGTTGACCAGGACCCATAAGGCTCTGCTGTTGACCATGACCCATAGGGCTCTGCTGTTGACCAGACCCATAGGGCTCTGCTGTTGACCAGGACCCATAAGGCTCTGCTGTTGACCAGGACCCATAAGGCTCTGCTGTTGACCAGGACCCATAAGGCTCTGCTGTTGACCATGACCCATAGGGCTCTGCTGTTGACCAGGACCCATAGGGCTCTGCTGTTGACCAGGACCCATAAGGCTCTGCTGTTGACCAGGACCCATAGGGCTCTGCTGTTGACCAGGACCCATAAGGCTCTGCTGTTGACCAGGACCCATAAGGCTCTGCTGTTGACCAGGACCCATAGGGCTCTGCTGTTGACCAGGACCCATAAGGCTCTGCTGTTGACCAGGACCCATAGGGCTCTGCTGTTGACCAGGACCCATAAGGCTCTGCTGTTGACCAGGACCCATAAGGCTCTGGTGAAAAGCAGTGCACTTTACACTGAGTGTACAAAACATTAGGAACACCTGCTCTTTCCGTGACATAGACTGACCAGGTGAATCCAGGTGACCGCTAGGATCCCTTGTTGACGTCACTTATTAAATCCACTTCAGATCAGTGTAGATGAAGGGGAGGAGACGGGTTAAATAAGGATTTTTAAACCTTGAGACAATTGAGACGTGGATTGTGTCTGTGGTGCCATTCAGAGGGTGAACGGACAAGACAATAGATTGAAATACCTTTGAACGGGGGCGTGGTGGTAGGTACCAGGCGCACCGGTTTGTGTCAAGAACGGCAACGCTGCTGGGTTTTTCACGCTCAACAGTGTAATGTGTGTATAAAGAATGGTCCACCACCCGAAGGACATCCAGCCAACTGGACACACAACTGTGGGAAGCATTGGAGTCAACACGGGTCAGGTTCCCTGTGAAGCGTTTTCGACACCTTGTAGAGTCCATGCCCCAACGAATTGAGGGAATAGGGTGTATAGTGAATAGGGTGTATACGGAATAGGGTGTATGTATATGGAACAGGGTGTATGGGGAATAGGGTACAAAGGGAATAGGGTGTACAGGGAATAGGGTGTACAGGGAATAGGGTGTACAGGGAATAGGGTGTACAGGGAATAGGGTGTACAGGGAATAGGGTGTATAGGGAATAGGGTGTACAGGGAATAGGGTGTACAGGGAATAGGGTGTACAGGGAATAGGGTGTATAGCAAATGGAATAGTGTGGGCAGGGAATAGGGTGTATACGGAATAGGGTGTACAGGGAATAGGGTGTATAGGGAATAGGGTGTATACGGAATAGGGTGTATAGGGAATAGGGTGTATACGGAATAGGGTGTATACGGAATAGGGTGTACAGGGAATAGGATGTACAGGGAATAGGGTGTACAGGGAATAGGGTGTATAGGGAATAGGGTGTACAGGGAATAGGGTGTACAGGGAATAGGGTGTACAGGGAATAGGGTGTACAGGGAATAGGGTGTATAGCAAATGGAATAGTGTGGGCAGGGAATAGGGTGTATACGGAATAGGGTGTACAGGGAATAGGGTGTACAGGGAATAGGGTGTACAGGGAATAGGGTGTACAGGGAATAGGGTGTATAGGGAATAGGGTGTACAGGGAATAGGGTGTATAGGGAATAGGGTGTACAGGGAATAGGGTGTACAGGGAATAGGGTGTACAGGGAATAGGGTGTACAGGGAATAGGGTGTACAGGGAATAGGGTGTACAGGGAATAGGGTGTACAGGGAATAGGGTGTACAGGAATAGGGTGTACAGGGAATAGGGTGTACAGGGAATAGGGTGTACAGGGAATAGGGTGTACAGGGAATAGGGTGTATAGGGAATAGGGTGTACAGGGAATAGGGTGTACAGGGAATAGGGTGTACAGGGAATAGGGTGTATAGCAAATGGAATAGTGTGGGCAGGGAATAGGGTGTATACGGAATAGGGTGTATAGCAAATGGAATAGTGTGGGCAGGGAATAGGGTGTATACGGAATAGGGTGTATAGGGAATAGGGTGTATGGGGAATAGGGTACAAAGGGAATAGGATGTACAGGGAATAGGGTGTACAGGGAATAGGGTGTACAGGGAATAGAGTGTATAGGGAATAGGGTGTACAGGGAATAGGGTGTATACGGAATAGGGTGTACAGGGAATATGGTGTACAGGGAATAGGGTGTACAGGGAATAGGGTGTACAGGGAATAGGGTGTACAGGGAATAGGGTGTATAGGGAATAGGGTGTACAGGGAATAGGGTGTACAGGGAATAGGGTGTATAGGGAATAGGGTGTACAGGGAATAGGGTGTACAGGGAATAGGGTGTATAGGGAATAGGGTGTACAGGGAATAGGGTGTACAGGGAATAGGGTGTACAGGGAATAGGGTGTACAGGGAATAGGGTGTACAGGGAATAGGGTGTATAGCAAATGGAATAGTGTGGGCAGGGAATAGGGTGTATACGGAATAGGGTGTATAGAGAATAGGGTGTATAGGGAATAGAGTGTACAGGGAATAGGGTGTACAGGGAATAGGGTGTATAGGGAATAGGGTGTACAGGGAATAGGGTGTACAGGGAATAGGGTGTATAGGGAATAGGGTGTACAGGGAATAGGGTGTACAGGGAATAGGGTGTATAGGGAATAGGGTGTACAGGGAATAGGGTGTACAGGGAATAGGGTGTACAGGGAATAGGGTGTACAGGGAATAGGGTGTATAGCAAATGGAATAGTGTGGGCAGGGAATAGGGTGTATAAGGAATAGGGTGTATAGAGAATAGGGTGTATAGGGAATAGAGTGTAAATGAAATAGGGTCCCATTTGGGACTAACAGTGAACCAGCTCTGTCAGGGTGCAGTTCAGCTCTGTCAGGGTGCAGTTCAGCTCTGTCTATGTTAATCTGTTGTCAGGGGAGCTGCCTTGATGTTTAGACAGCCGTTTTGTTCAAAGAGCCCGCAGGTTAATCAGTCAGAGTGGTAGGTCTATGTACTGACATCAGTCAGAGTGGTAGGTCTATGTACTGACATCAGTCAGAGTGGTAGGTCTATGTACTGGCATCAGTCAGAGTGGTAGGTCTATGTACTGACATCAGTCAGAGTGGTAGGTCTATGTACTGGCATCAGTCAGAGTGGTAGGTCTATGTACTGGCATCAGTCAGAGTGGTAGGTCTATGTACTGACATCAGTCAGAGTGGTAGGTCTATGTACTGACATCAGTCAGAGTGGTAGGTCTATGTACTGACATCAGTCAGAGTGGTAGGTCTATGTACTGACATCAGTCAGAGTGGTAGGTCTATGTACTGACATCAGTCAGAGTGGTAGGTCTATGTACTGACATCAGTCAGAGTGGTAGGTCTATGTACTGACATCAGTCAGAGTGGTAGGTCTATGTACTGAGGTGTATTCATGTACTAATGAATGGCATCATTCAGTGTAGCGCCGATTAACACAACACAATGCATGCTGGGTATTACCCACAGGGCTGAAAATGACCTCTGAATGTAATAACAACATATTCTCACCCATTATAGGTGGAGATCCCATTTATCCCGGCAGCCTGTGGGAATATTTTTTATGTTTTAAGTCTTTGTTATGTTTTTTGGGCACCGGTTTAGCAGTAATAAAAAAAATTTATGCTTCCTCTGCGCTCTACGGCCAGGGGAGTGGAGGGGATTGGTGGGCGCCATCGGTAACATCACAGGTTATTACATGGCTAGATAGAGAAGACAGGCCCGCTGCTGTCCTGGGCTGCCTCTGTGGCACGGGGCTCTGTGATAGAGAAGACAGACCCGCTGCTGTCGTGGGCTGCCTCTGTGGCACGGGGCTCTGTGATAGAGAAGACAGGCCCGCTGCTGTCGTGGGCTGCCTCTGTGGCACGGGGCTCTGTGATAGAGAAGACAGGCCCGCTGCTGTCGTGGGCTGCCTCTGTGGCACGGGGCTCTGTGATAGAGAAGACCCTGGTTCACACAGACACCAACAGACAGAGCCACTGAGTGGGACAGGGCTGACAGGAGAAGAGAGGTGTCGGGTGTTGCTCTTAGACAGACTGCAGGGAGCGACAGGGCTGTGTGAGTCTGATGTGTATTGTGTGGGTGACAATCCTCAGACAGGCCTGGTTCCACCGTGACATGCCTGAGACAGGCCTGGTTCTGAGGGCCTCACTGTGACATGCCTGAGACAGGCCTGGTTCTGAGGGCCTCACTGTGACATGCCTGAGACAGGCCTGGTTCTGAGGGCCTCACTGTGACATGCCTGAGACAGGCCTGGTTCTGAGGGACTCACCGTGCCAGGTTCCACTTGAGCCAATGAGACATGTTTGTTTTACTTGTAAACACACGGTAATTGGCAATAACATGCCAGTGGAATTAACCTCGCTGCTATAGGCCACTTCCCAGGGTGAAAGCAGCTTTTCTCTTTTCAGGAATCACTGTAGGCACCAGAGATACCGACATGCAGTCACTTTCAGTGGTATTCAAGTAGGGTGGTCATTTTTTTAAAATGTAATTTAACTTTTATTTACCTAGGCAAGTCAGTCAAGAACAAATCCTTATTTACAATGACGGACTAGGAACAGTGGGTTAACTGCCTTGTTCAGGGGCAGAACGAAATAATTTTGACTTGTCAGATCAGGGGTTCGAACTAGTAACCTTTCTGTTACTGGCCCACAACGCTCTAACCACTAGGCTACCTGCCACCCCAAAATTTTAATGGTATTCATATAAGGAGGTCATATCAGTGGTATTCAAATAGGGTGGTCATATCAGTGGTATTCAGATAGGGAGGTCATATCAGTGGTATTCATATAGGGAGGTCATATCAGTGGTATTCAGATAGGGAGGTCATATCAGTGGTATTCATAAAGGGAGGTCATATCAGTGGTATTCAGATAGGGAGGTCATATCAGTGGTATTCATATAGGGAGGTCATATCAGTGGTATTCATATAGGGAGGTCATATCAGTGGTATTCAGATAGGGAGGTCATATCAGTGGTATTCATATAGGGAGGTCATATCAGTGGTATTCATATAGGGAAGTCATATCAGTGGTATTCAGATAGGGTGGTCATATCAGTGGTATTCAGATAGGGTGGTCATATCAGTGGTATTCATAAAGGGAGGTCATATCAGTGGTATTCAGATAGGGAGGTCATATCAGTGGTATTCATATAGGGAGGTCATATCAGTAGTATTCAGATAGGGAGGTCATATCAGTGGTATTCATATGGGGTGGTCATATCAGTGGTATTCAGATAGGGAGGTCATATCAGTGGTATTCAGATAGGGAGGTCATATCAGTAGTATTCATATAGGGTGGTCATATCAGTGGTATTCAGATAGGGTGGTCATATCAGTGGTATTCAGATAGGGTGGTCATATCAATGGTATTCAGATAGGGTGGTCATATCAGTGGTATTCATATGGGGTGGTCATATCAGTGGTATTCAAATAGGGAGGTCATATCAGTGGTATTCAGATAGGGAGGTCATATCAGTGGTATTCATATAGGGTGGTCATATCAGTGGTATTCAAATAGGGTGGTCATATCAGTGGTATTCAGATAGGGTGGTCATATCAGTTTAATTACAAAACTAGTAGATACCAATGAACACATTTTCTCAATAAAATGTTTTTTATATTGTCACAGACAATAATCTGTAAAATCATTCCTTGTCAGCTGAAAGGCCTTGTCTCTGCTGTAGATGGATTGGATGGTGAGGAGGGGATTGGATGGTGAGGAGGGGATTGGATGGTGAGGAGGGGATTGGATGGTGTGACAAACAGCTGAGGAACATCTGGTTGAGGAGTCAGTGTCCTCCCCTGCCATCAGCCCTTCAGTCCTCTTTCGTTCTCCTCTCCCAGGCCCAGTATGGAGAACAGTCCTCCTTCCTTCTCCTCTCCCAGGCCCAGTATGGAGAACAGTCCTCCTTCCTTCTCCTCTCCCAGGCCCAGTATGGTGGTCAGTCCTCCTTCCCTTAGTCAGTAGTCCCTGTCTGGAGGTCAGTCCTCCTTCTCCTATACAGTAGTCCCTGTCTGGAGGTCAGTCCTCCTTCCCTTAGTCAGTAGTCCCTGTCTGGAGGTCAGTCCTCCTTCCTCTATCCAGTAGTCCCTGTCTGGAGGTCAGTCCTCCTTCCCTTAGTCAGTAGTCCCTGTCTGGAGGTCAGTCCTCCTTCCTCTATCCAGTAGTCCCTGTCTGGAGGTCAGTCCTCCTTCTCCTATCCAGTAGTCCCTGTCTGGAGGTCAGTCCTCCTTCCCTTAGTCAGTAGTCCCTGTCTGGAGGTCAGTCCTCCTTCCTCTATCCAGTAGTCCCTGTCTGGAGGTCAGTCCTCCTTCCCTTAGTCAGTAGTCCCTGTCTGGGGGTCAGTCCTCCTTCCCTTAGTCAGTAGTCCCTGTCTGGAGGTCAGTCCTCCTTCCTCTATCCAGTAGTCCCTGTCTGGAGGTCAGTCCTCCTTCTCCTATCCAGTAGTCCCTGTCTGGAGGTCAGTCCTCCTTCCTCTATCCAGTAGTCCCTGTCTGGAGGTCAGTCCTCCTTCCTCTATCGAGTAGTCCCTGTCTGGAGGTCAGTCCTCCTTCCCTTAGTCAGTAGTCCCTGTCTGGAGGTCAGTCCTCCTTCCTCTATCCAGTAGTCCCTGTCTGGGGGTCAGTCCTCCTTCCCTTAGTCAGTAGTCCCTGTCTGGAGGTCAGTCCTCCTTCCTCTATCCAGTAGTCCCTGTCTGGAGGTCAGTCCTCCTTCTCCTATCCAGTAGTCCCTGTCTGGAGGTCAGTCCTCCTTCCCTTAGTCAGTAGTCCCTGTCTGGAGGTCAGTCCTCCTTCTCCTATACAGTAGTCCCTGTCTGGGGGTCAGTCCTCCTTCCCTTAGTCAGTAGTCCCTGTCTGGAGGTCAGTCCTCCTTCTCCTATCCAGTAGTCCCTGTCTGGAGGTCAGTCCTCCTTCCCTTAGTCAGTAGTCCCTGTCTGGAGGTCAGTCCTCCATCTCCTATCCAGTAGTCCCTGTCTGGAGGTCAGTCCTCCTTCCTCTATCCAGTAGTCCCTGTCTGGAGGTCAGTCCTCCTTCCCTTAGTCAGTAGTCCCTGTCTGGGGGTCAGTCCTCCTTCCCTTAGTCAGTAGTCCCTGTCTGGAGGTCAGTCCTCCTTCCCTTAGTCAGTAGTCCCTGTCTGGAGGTCAGTCCTCCTTCCCTTAGTCAGTAGTCCCTGTCTGGAGGTCAGTCCTCCTTCCCTTAGTCAGTAGTCCCTGTCTGGGGGTCAGTCCTCCTTCCCTTAGTCAGTAGTCCCTGTCTGGAGGTCAGTCCTCCTTCCCTTAGTCAGTAGTCCCTGTCTGGGGGTCAGTCCTCCTTCCCTTAGTCAGTAGTCCCTGTCTGGAGGTCAGTCCTCCTTCCCTTAGTCAGTAGTCCCTGTCTGGGGGCCCCTCTACCATAAAGGCCTGATTGGTGGAGTGCTGCAGAGATGCTTGTCCTTCTGGAAGGTTCTCCCATCTCCACAGAGGAACTCTGGAGCTCTGTCAGTGGCCATCGGGGTCTTGGTCACCTCCCTGACCAAGGCCCTTCTCCCCTGATTGCTCAGTTTGGCCGGGCGGCCAGCTCTAGGAAGAGTCTTGATGGTTCCAGACCTTCAATGTTTCATTTTATTGGTCCCTTTCCCCAGGTCTGTGATTCGACACAATCCTGTCTCGGAGCGCTACGGACATATCCTTTGACCATGGCTTGGACAAGAACTGTCAACTGTGGGACCTTATATTGACAGGTGTGTGCCTTTTCAAATCATGACCAATGATTCAAATTTACCACATTCAAGTTGTAGAAACACCTTAAGTGTGTCTGAGTACTTATGTAAATAATGTATTACAAAAATGTGTGTTAGTACAGCCCAGTAATGGACTGAGTACTGTAGTGTGTTAGTACAGCCCAGTAATGGACTGTCTACTGCAGTGTGTTAGTACAGCCCAGTAATGGACTGTGTACTGTAGCGTGTTAGTACAGCCCAGTAATGGACTGTGTACTGTAGTGTGTTAGTACAGCCCAGTAATGGACTGTGTACTGCAGTGTGTTAGTACAGCCCAGTAATGGACTGTGTATTGTAGTTTGTTAGTACAGCCCAGTAATGGACTGTGTACTGTAGTGTTTATGGCGGCTGTCATTTTGGTCTGCGGCTGGCTGCCTGTGGTCAGACTGTGTCCTCCTCCTTAGTCCACATAATTCAGACTTCATAGGACTGACGGTGGACCAGAGGAGAGACCATCCCATTGCCGTGGCAGAGAAATACTCCTGCCCTGCAGCTCTAACAAACCTGAAAAACGTGGTTGTACCCAAACTCCTGCTAAGGAAGCTGGACCAAAACAAGTGTTGAAAAAAGAAACAAAAGCGTGTGAAGTTGACCATCACGAATGACTGACTGCTCTTCTACCATCGTTGTTTCAGAAGTGCAACGAGGTGGTCAAGGGAGAATGACAATGTAATGTTACTGTTCTACTGGAGACCGTTCTACTGGTGACTGTTCTACTGGTGACTGTTCTACTGGTGACTGTTCTACTGGAGACTGTTCTACTGGTGACTGTTCTACTGGAGACTGTTCTACTGGTGACTGTTCTACTGGTGACTGTTCTACTGGAGACTGTTCTACTGGTGACTGTTCTACTGGTGACTGTTCTACCGGAAAGTTGAACATTGCAGTAGTCTAACCTAGAAGTGACAAAAGCATGGATTCATTTTTCTGCATCATTTTTGGACAGGAATGTTCTGATTTTTACAATGTTACGTAGATGGAAAAAAGCTGCCCTTGAAACAGTCTTGATATGTTTGTGAAAAGAGAGATCAGGGTCCAGAGTAACGCCGAGGTCCTTCACAGTTTTATTTGAGACGACTGTACAACCATCAAGATTAATTGTCAGATTCAACAGAAGATCTCTTTGTTTCTTGGGACCTAGAACTAGCTTCTCTGTTTTGTCAGAGTTTAAAAGTAGAACATTTGCCGCCATCCACTTCCTTATCTCTGAAACACAGGCTTCCAGGGAAGGCAATTTTGGGGCTTCACCATGTTTCATCGAAATGTACAGCTGTGTGTCATCCGCATAGCAGTGAAAGTTAACATTATGTTTCCAAATTACCAAGTGGTAAAATATATAGTGAAAACAATAGTGGTCCTAAAACAGAGCCTTGAGGAACACCGAAGTTTACAGTTGATTTGTCAGAGGACAACCATCCACAGAGACAAACTGATATCTTTCCGACAGATAAGATCTAAACCAGGCCAGAACTTGTAGACCAATTTGGGTTTCCAATCTCTCCAAAAGATTGTGGTGATTGATGGTATCAAAAGCAGCACTAAGGAGGACAGATGCAGAGCCTCAGTCTGACGCCATTAAAAGGTAATTTACCACCTTCACAAGTGCAGTCTCAGTGCTATGATGGGGTCTAAAACCAGACTGAAGCGTTTCGTATACATTGTTTGTCTTCAGGAAGGCAGTGAGTTGCCGCGCAACAGCTTTTTCTAACATTTCTGAGAGGAATGGAAGATTCGATATAGGCCGATTAGTTTTTTATATTTTCTGGGTCAAGGTTTGGCTTTTTCAAGAGAGGCTTTATTACTGCCACTTTTAGTGAGTTTGGTACACATCCGGTGGATAGAGAGCCATTTATTATGTTCAACATAGGAGGGCCAAGCACAGGAAGCAGCTCTTTCAGTAGTTTAGTTGGAATAGGGTCCAGTATGCAGCTTGAAGGTTTAGAGGCCATGATTATTTTCATCAATGTGTCAAGAGATATGGTACTAAAAAAACTTGAGTGTCTCCCTTGATTCTATGTCCTGGCAGTGTTGTGCAGACTCAGGACAACTGAGCTTTGGAGGAATATGTAGATTTAAAGAGGAGTCCGTAATTTGCTTTCTAATGATCATGATCTTTTCCTCAAAGAAGTTCATGAATGAATCACTGCTAAAGTGAAAGCCATCCTCTCTTGGGGAATGCTGCTTTTTAGTTAGCTTTGCAACAGTATCAAAAAGAAACTTTGGATTGTTCTTATTTTCCTCAATTAACTTGGAAAAATAGGATGATCGAGCAGCAGTGAGGGCTCTTCGATACTGCACGGTACTGTCTTTCCAAGCTAGTCGGAAGACTTCCTGTTTGGTGTAGCGCCATTTCCGTTCCAATTTTCTGGAAGCTTGCTTCAGAGCTCGGGTATTTTCTGTATACCAGGGAGCTAGTTTCTTATGACAAATGTGTTGTTGTTTTTAGGGGTGCGACTGCATCTAGGGTATTGCGCAAGGTTACATTGAGTTCCTCAGTTAGGTGGGCGTGGTGTATGGTGCAGCTCAGTATAAACCGCACACCTCATATTCTCATATAAAATCTGATGAAATGTTATTTGTCACATGCGTCGAATAGGTGTAGACTACAGTGAAACGCTCACCTACTAACTGTTTCCCCACAATGCAGAGTAAGAAACGATAAGCATATAAGAAAAAAAAGAAATAGAAACCCAATAAAATAACAATAACGAGGCTTTATACAAGGAGTACCAGTACTGAGTCAATGTGCAGGAGTACCAGTACTGAGTCAATGTGCAGGGGTACCAGTACTGAGTCAATGTGCAGGGTACCAGTACTGAGTCAAGGTGCAGGGGTACCAGTACCGTAGTCAATGTGCAGGGGTACCAGTACTGAGTCAATGTGCAGGGGTACCAGTACTGAGTCAATGTGCAGGGGTACCAGTACCGTAGTCAATGTGCAGGGGTACCAGTACTGAGTCAATGTGCAGGGTACCAGTACTGAGTCAATGTGCAGGGGTACCAGTACCGTAGTCAATGTGCAGGGGTACCAGTACTGAGTCGATGTGCAGGGGTACCAGTACTGAGTCAATGTGCAGGGGTACCAGTACTGAGTTAAGGTGCAGGGGTACCAGTAATGAGTCAACGTGCAGGGGTACCAGTACTGAGTCAATGTGCAGGGGTACCAGTACTGAGTCAAAGTGCAGGAGTACCAGTACTGAGTCAATGTGCAGGGGTACCAGTACTGTGTCAATGTGCAGGGGTACCAGTACTGAGTCAATGTGCAGGGGTACCAGTACTGAGTCAATGTGCAGGGGTACCAGTACTGAGTCAATGTGCAGGGGTACCAGTACTGAGTCAATGTGCAGGGGTACCAGTACTGAGTCAATGTGCAGGGGTACTAGGTAGTTGAGATATTTTAGGTAATATGTACTCTTGTTAGATACTACTGCATGGTCGGAACTAGAAGCACAAGCATTTCGCTATACTCGCATTAACATCTGCTAACCATGTGGTAGTGGAGGTAATATGGACATGTAGGTAGGGGTAAAGATATATATAATAACCAGAGTAGCAGCAGTGTTGGTAGTGGAGGTAATATGGACATGTAGGTAGAGGTAAAGTGACTAGACAATCAGGATAGATAATAAACAGAGTAGCAGCAGTGTTGGTAGTGGAGGTAATATGTACATGTAGGTAGAGGTAAAGATATATATAATAAACAGAGTAGCAGCAGTGTTGGTAGTGGAGGTAATATGTACATGTAGGTAGGGGTAAAGATATATATAATAACCAGAGTAGCAGCAGTGTTGGTAGTGGAGGTAATATGGACATGTAGGTAGGGGTATATATATATATAATAAACAGAGTAGCAGCAGTGTTGGTAGTGGAGGTAATATGGACATGTAGGTAGAGGTAAAGTGACTAGACAATCAGGATAGATAATAAACAGAGTAGCAGCAGTGTTGGTAGTGGAGGTAATATGTACATGTAGGTAGAGGTAAAGATATATATAATAAACAGAGTAGCAGCAGTGTTGGTAGTGGAGGTAATATGTACATGTAGGTAGGGGTAAAGATATAGATAATAAACAGAGTAGCAGCAGTGTTGGTAGTGGAGGTAATATGTACATGTAGGTAGAGGTAAAGATATATATAATAAACAGAGTAGCAGCAGTGTTGGTAGTGGAGGTAATATGTACATGTAGGTAGGGGTAAAGATATATATAATAAACAGAGTAGCAGCAGTGTTGGTAGTGGAGGTAATATGTACATGTAGGTAGGGGTAAAGATATAGATAATAAACAGAGTAGCAGCAGTGTTGGTAGTGGAGGTAATATGGACATGTAGGTAGGGGTAAAGATATATATAATAAACAGAGAAACAGCAGTGTTGGTAGTGGAGGTAATATGGACATGTAGGTAGGGGTAAAGATATATATAATAAACAGAGTAGCAGCAGTGTTGGTAGTGGAGGTAATATGGACATGTAGGTAGGGGTAAAGATATAGATAATAAACAGAGTAGCAGCAGTGTTGGTAGTGGAGGTAATATGGACATGTAGGTAGGGGTATATATATATATAATAAACAGAGTAGCAGCAGTGTTGGTAGTGGAGGTAATATGGACATGTAGGTAGAGGTAAAGTGACTAGACAATCAGGATAGATAATAAACAGAGTAGCAGCAGTGTTGGTAGTGGAGGTAATATGTACATGTAGGTAGAGGTAAAGATATATATAATAAACAGAGTAGCAGCAGTGTTGGTAGTGGAGGTAATATGTACATGTAGGTAGGGGTAACTAGAACTCGAACTAGAAGCACAAGCATTTCGCTATACTCGCATTAACATCTGCTAACCATGTGGTAGTGGAGGTAATATGGACATGTAGGTAGGGGTAAAGTGACTAGACAATTAGGATAGATAATAAACAGAGTAGCAGCAGTGTTGGTAGTGGAGGTAATATGGACATGTAGGTAGGGGTAAAGATATATATAATAAACAGAGTAGCAGCAGTGTTGGTAGTGGAGGTAATATGTACATGTAGGTAGGGGTAAAGATATATATAATAAACAGAGTAGCAGCAGTGTTGGTAGTGGAGGTAATATGTACATGTAGGTAGGGGTAAAGATATATATAATAAACAGAGTAGCAGCAGTGTTGGTAGTGGAGGTAATATGGACATGTAGGTAGGGGTAAAGATATAGATAATAACCAGAGTAGCAGCAGTGTTGGTAGTGGAGGTAATATGGACATGTAGGTAGGGGTATATATATATATAATAAACAGAGTAGCAGCAGTGTTGGTAGTGGAGGTAATATGGACATGTAGGTAGAGGTAAAGTGACTAGACAATCAGGATAGATAATAAACAGAGTAGCAGCAGTGTTGGTAGTGGAGGTAATATGTACATGTAGGTAGGGGTATATATATATATAATAAACAGAGTAGCAGCAGTGTTGGTAGTGGAGGTAATATGTACATGTAGGTAGGGGTAAAGATATATATAATAAACAGAGTAGCAGCAGTGTTGGTAGTGGAGGTAATATGTACATGTAGGTAGGGGTAAAGATATAGATAATAAACAGAGTAGCAGCAGTGTTGGTAGTGGAGGTAATATGGACATGTAGGTAGGGGTAAAGATATATATAATAAACAGAGTAGCAGCAGTGTTGGTAGTGGAGGTAATATGGACATGTAGGTAGAGGTAAAGTGACTAGACAATCAGGATAGATAATAAACAGAGTAGCAGCAGTGTTGGTAGTGGAGGTAATATGTACATGTAGGTAGAGGTAAAGTGACTAGACAATCAGGATAGATAATAAACAGAGTAGCAGCGTATGTGAAGAGTGTGAAAGCTTGTCGATGTGTGAGTCTGTGTGGCGTCAATATGCCTGTGTGTGTGTTGTGTGTGTGTGTGTGTGCATGTGTGTGTGTGTGTGTTGGAGGTTTAGCGATACTCATTCTATTTCATATTCTGTCCACATTCTCCCACTGAGCCACAGGAGCCCCTGGCTGGAGACTGCTATCAGCTGCCATGCTGTACGCTGCACAGCCCCAAGACCTGGCGGGCAGTCTGGCTAGGGCCCTCCTCTCAACCAGCCTTCCGGGCCCAGGGCCCAGAACCCTCTCCTCCAACAGCCTATCTGGACCACTGTTCTGGGAACTTAACCTGACGTTGCTGTTTTTTACCCCAAGAGAGAGAGGGTAACATGCCACGTTAATTAATCAGAGATCATTTCTTCGTTTCCAGAGGAGAAAGTTTCTAGACGTTTCTACGGTTTATTTAACTGTGAAATACCACCGCTCCGTCTCACATCGTTGGCGGAACTATTTTCCTCTCCTGTTATCCATGCCTTACTCCGCGAGGAAAAATACTTAATACCTGGAAGGACTGATTGTGGTTAAATGGCATAATTATGATGTTTAGGGACTGTCCTCTCAACTCACAGTGAGATGGAAGCGTTGTGCACAACACCGAGCGAGGGTGACGAGCTCTCACACAACCTGCTACAGTCAGGTCGTCCCGCTCCAATGATTTCCATACTTCATTTATTCTCTAATCATTATCTTCAGCCAGTCAGATAGTTACTGCATCAGTCTAGGTCATTATCTTCAGTCAGTCAGATAGTTGCTGCATCAGTCTTGGTCATTATCTTGAGTCAGTCAGATAGTTGCTGCATCAGTCTTGGTCATTATCTCCAGTCAGTCAGATAGTTGCTGCATCAGTCTTGGTCATTATCTTCAGTCAGTCAGATAGTTGCTGCATCAGTCTAGGTCATTATCTTGAGTCAGTCAGATAGTTGCTGCATCAGTCTTGGTCATTATCTTCAGTTAGTCAGATAGTTGCTGCATCAGTCTTGGTCATTATCTCCAGTCAGTCAGATAGTTGCTGCGTCAGTCTTGGTCATTATCTTCAGTCAGTCAGATAGTTGCTGCATCTGTCTAGGTCATTATCTTCAGTCAGTCAGATAGTTGCTGCATCAGTCTTGGTCATTATCTTCAGTTAGTCAGATAGTTGCTGCATCAGTCTTGGTCATTATCTCCAGTCAGTCAGATAGTTGCTGCGTCAGTCTTGGTCATTATCTTCAGTCAGTCAGATAGTTGCTGCATCTGTCTTGGTCATTATCTTCAGTTAGTCAGATAGTTGCTGCATCAGTCTTTAGAAGTGTGGTGGCGTAAGCTGCTTTAGGTGAGGCAGTATTCCTCTGTAGAGGATCATGCTGGTCCAAGAACATCTTCAAACAGAACGATGCCAGAAAGCAGAGAGCAAAGACACATTCAGAGATATCAAACTAACCATAATTACTATGTGTAATTAGGATCATTCAGGGTAATCAAACTAACCATAATTACTATGTGTAATTAGTATCACTCAGAGATATCCTACTAACCATAATTACTATGTGTAATTAGGATCATTCAGGGTAATCAAACTAACCATAATTACTATGTGTAATTAGTATCACTCAGAGATATCCCACTAACCATAATTACTATGTGTTGTTCCGTACACGCTGGGAGTCAGAAAGCAGGTGTAGAAGGTGAGTTTAATAAAGATGTAATCAGATAAACAAAACAAGAGAAGCATACAAAATAAAACAATACTACATCGTGACTGCTGTCTACTGAGGGCTTAATAAAGGTAGAGTAATCAAGGAAATAATGAACTCCAGGTGTGGGTAATGATGTCCAGGTGTGTGTAATGATGTCCAGGTGTGGGTAATGATGTCCAGGTGTGGGTAATGATGTCCAGGTGTGGGTAATGATGTCCAGGTGTGGGTAATGATGTCCAGGTGTGAGTAATGATGTCCAGGTGTGGGTAATGATGTCCAGGTGTGAGTAATGATGTCCAGGTGTGAGTAATGATGTCCAGGTGTGAGTAATGATGTCCAGGTGTGGGTAATGATGTCCAGGTGTGGGTAATGATGTCCAGGTGTGGGTAATGATGTCCAGGTGTGGGTAATGATGTCCAGGTGTGAGTAATGATGTCCAGGTGTGGGTAATGGTGTGGGTAATGATGTCCAGGTGTGAGTAATGATGTCCAGGTGTGGGTAATGATGTCCAGGTGTGGGTAATGATGTCCAGGTGTGGGTAATGATGTCCAGGTGTGAGTAATGATGTCCAGGTGTGGGTAATGATGTCCAGGTGTGGGTAATGATGTCCAGGTGTGGGTAATGATGTCCAGGTGTGAGTAATGATGTCTAGGTGTGGGTAATGATGTCCAGGTGTGGGTAATGATGTCCAGGTGTGGGTAATGATGTCCAGGTGTGAGTAATGATGTCCAGGTGTGGGTAATGATGTCCAGGTGTGGGTAATGATGTCCAGGTGTGGGTAATGATGTCCAGGTGTGAGTAATGATGTCCAGGTGTGAGTAATGATGTCCAGGTGTGGGTAATGATGTCCAGGTGTGAGTAATGATGTCCAGGTGTGGGTAATGATGTCCAGGTGTGAGTAATGATGTCCAGGTGTGGGTAATGATGTCCAGGTGTGGGTAATGATGTCCAGGTGTGAGTAATGATGTCCAGGTGTGGGTAATGATGTCCAGGTGTGAGTAATGATGTCCAGGTGTGGGTAATGATGTCCAGGTGTGGGTAATGATGTCCAGGTGTGGGTAATGATGTCCAGGTGTGGGTAATGATGTCCAGGTGTGGGTAATGATGTCCAGGTGTGGGTAAGTAGGCCTTTATTTAACTAGGCAAGTCAGTTAAGAACAAATTCTTATTTACATTGACGGCCTATTTCTCAATTCCAAGTGGAACTCATCCTATAATATAGAATAAAGGCTTTGATATAGAACAGTCACTGTACAGACGTTACTGTAGAGACGTTAATGTAGTGACGCCTCTGTAGAGACGCCACTGTAGAGACGCTACTGTAGAGACGCCTCTGTAGAGACGTTACTGTAGAGACGTCACTTTAGAGACGCTATTGTAGAGACGCTACTGTAGAGACGCTACTGTAGAGACGCTACTGTAGAGACGCTACTGTAGAGACGTTACTGTAGAGACGCCACTGTAGAGACGTCACTGTAGAGACGCCACTGTAGAGACGTCACTGTAGAGACGTCACTGTAGAGACGTCACTGTAGAGACGCTACTGTAGAGACCCCTTAATGTCAATAGGACATACCTGGCTGGTGCCTGTAGGAACCACATCAAACACCACCTCCCCACCCCTTAATGTCAATAGGAGATACCTGGCTGGTGTCTGTAGGAACCACATCAAACATCACCTCTCTACCCCACAACATGGCCATTCAATTAGACCCCATAAGGCCTCACTTTGAGCAGAGCACACATCCGCGAACACACACCCACACACACACACACACATACGGAAATGTTCTCACATAGACAGAGAGCTTGGTGGACACGAACAGCACCAAATATTTACAAAAGGAAATTGTAGAGCTGTGCGGGTGTGTCAGAGGCTGGGCCCTGTGTGGTCTGAATACAGCATAGAGCCCAGCCAAGACACATCAGTCCCCAGCAGCCCAGCGGACTAGCTAGCAGCAGAATTCCCCTTGTATACTGTAATAGATGTTTTTGGGTCTCCACCAACTTTGGCAGGCCGGGGAAAGATCATCAGGGAAGTGGATGGAGTGGGGTGGGGGGGTTGGGGGTTGGGTTGGATTGGTTGGTTGGTGTAGCGGCTTATTCCAGAACAGGAGAAATTAAATCAGCTGTTATTGGTCACATGTTTAGCAGACGTTATCCCAGGCTGTATCACAACCGGCCGCGATTGGGAGGCACGCGTTTGGCCCGGTGTCATCTCCGGGTTAAGGTTTGGCCCGGGGGGGTAGGCTGTCATTGTAAATAAGAATTTGTTCTTTAACTGACTTGCCGAGTTAAATAAAGGTTATATATATTTATATATAGCGGGTGTAGCGAAATGCTTCCTGTGAGCTCCGAGCCTCGCATGCACTTCATGTGTGACAAAACCGCCTATTGTCAGAGATACTAAGACCTTAATAACCAATAAGCTTGGTCCTCATGTCTCTATTGTCAGAGATACTAAGACCTTAATAACCAATAAGCTTGGTCCTCATGTCTCTATTGTCAGAGATACTAAGACCTTAATAACCAATAAGCTGGGTCCTCATGTCTCTATTGTCAGAGATACTAAGACCTTAATAACCAATAAGCTGGGTCCTCATGTCTCTATTGTCAGAGATACTAAGACCTTAATAACCAATAAGCTGGGTCCTCATGTCTCTATTGTCAGAGATACTAAGACCTTAATAACCAATAAGCTGGGTCCTCATGTCTCTATTGTCAGAGATACTAAGACCTTAATAACCAATAAGCTTGGTCCTCATGTCTCTATTGTCAGAGATAAGACCTTAATAACCAATAAGCTTGGTCCTCATGTCTCTATTGTCAGAGATACTAAGACCTTAATAACCAATAAGCTTGGTCCTCATGTCTCTATTGTCAGAGATACTAAGACCTTAATAACCAATAAGCTTGGTCCTCATGTCTCTATTGTCAGAGATACTAAGACCTTAATAACCAATAAGCTGGGTCCTCATGTCTCTATTGTCAGAGATACTAAGACCTTAATAACCAATAAGCTGGGTCCTCATGTCTCTATTGTCAGAGATACTAAGACCTTAATAACCAATAAGCTGGGTCCTCATGTCTCTATTGTCAGAGATACTAAGACCTTAATAACCAATAAGCTGGGTCCTCATGTCTCTATTGTCAGAGATACTAAGACCTTAATAACCAATAAGCTTGGTCCTCATGTCTCTATTGTCAGAGATACTAAGACCTTAATAACCAATAAGCTGGGTCCTCATGTCTCTATTGTCAGAGATACTAAGACCTTAATAACCAATAAGCTGGGTCCTCATGTCTCTATTGTCAGAGATACTAAGACCTTAATAACCAATAAGCTGGGTCCTCATGTCTCTATTGTCAGAGATAAGACCTTAATAACCAATAAGCTTGGTCCTCATGTCTCTATTGTCAGAGATACTAAGACCTTAATAACCAATAATCTCGGTCCTCATGTCTCTATTGTCAGAGATACTAACACCTTAATAACCAATAAGCTTGGTCCTCATGTCTCTATTGTCAGAGATACTAACACCTTAATAACCAATAAGCTTGGTCCTCATGTCTCTATTGTCAGAGATACTAAGGCCTTAATAACCAATAAGCTTGGTCCTCATGTCTCTATTGTCAGAGATACTAAGACCTTAATAACCAATAAGCTTGGTCCTCATGTCTCTATTGTCAGAGATACTAAGACCTTAATAACCAATAAGCTGGGTCCTCATGTCTCTATTGTCAGAGATAAGACCTTAATAACCAATAAGCTTGGTCCTCATGTCTCTATTGTCAGAGATACTAAGACCTTAATAACCAATAATCTCGGTCCTCATGTCTCTATTGTCAGAGATACTAACACCTTAATAACCAATAAGCTTGGTCCTCATGTCTCTATTGTCAGAGATACTAACACCTTAATAACCAATAAGCTTGGTCCTCATGTCTCTATTGTCAGAGATACTAAGGCCTTAATAACCAATAAGCTTGGTCCTCATGTCTCTATTGTCAGAGATACTAAGACCTTAATAACCAATAAGCTTGGTCCTCATGTCTCTATTGTCAGAGATACTAAGACCTTAATAACCAATAAGCTGGGTCCTCATGTCTCTATTGTCAGAGATACTAAGACCTTAATAACCAATAAGCTGGGTCCTCATGTCTCTATTGTCAGAGATACTAAGACCTTAATAACCAATAAGCTGGGTCCTCATGTCTCTATTGTCAGAGATACTAAGACCTTAATAACCAATAAGCTGGGTCCTCATGTCTCTATTGTCAGAGATACTAAGACCTTAATAACCAATAAGCTTGGTCCTCATGTCTCTATTGTCAGAGATACTAATACCTTAATAACCAATAAGCTTGGTCCTCATGTCTCTATTGTCAGAGATACTAACACCTTAATAACCAATAAGCTTGGTCCTCATGTCTCTATTGTCAGAGATACTAAGGCCTTAATAACCAATAATCTTGGTCCTCATGTCTCTATTGTCAGAGATACTAAGGCCTTAATAACCAATAAGCTGGGTCCTCATGTCTCTATTGTCAGAGATATTAAGACCTTAATAAATGATACGCTCGGTCATCATGTCTCTAAGCCAGAGAATCACTTGAGGAGGGGTGCTGTGAGTTAAGACTGGCTAACCCCTAACAGTTCATTTCTATGCAGTCTATGCAGTTAACCCTAACCTGCTGTAACAGATCCACAGCTAGACTCTACTCTGCTCTGTTCTTTTAAAGATTACACATATAATCTGGGTAAAAGTCTGGGTAATAGCCTGGGTAATAGTCTGGGTAATAGTCTGTTAATAGCCTGGTTAAGTGTCTGGGTAATAGTCTGGGTAATAGTCTGTTAATAGCCTGGGTAATAGCCTGGGTAATAGCCTGGGTAATAGTCTGGGTAATAGTCTGTTAATAGCCTGGTTAAGTGTCTGGGTAATAGTCTGGGTAATAGTCTGTTAATAGCCTGGGTAATAGCCTGGGTAATAGTCTGGGTAATAGTCTGTTAATAGCCTGGTTAATAGTCTGGGTAATAGTCTGGGTAATAGTCTGGTTAATAGGCTAGGAAGTGAAGGCTAGGAGGTCAAGGTGAGGGGAAGGAGGGGAGAAGGGAAAGGGCACGGAGGGGAATTACCAATGGTGCTTCTCCAGCCCTCAACCTGCTGGGTCAGGTTACCCCTGTCTCCCCCACCACAGGCGGGCAGCTCCTGTTCCTGCTTCACAGCGGGAGGTCCCACATCCCAGCCTCATGTTCCCCTCTCTGCAGCCTTACAGCTATGATGGAGCTGGTCTGTGGACCAGGTCGACACACGGGCTGTCACCACTCTTCACCTCCTGGAACTTGGGGAGCCCCACCTCAATGCTTGGCTTCTGGAAATATGTACCCGCTCTCTGACCCTCACCTAACACCTTGTGAGGTAGTTGTAGTGTGGTAAGAGGCAGCAGGGTGGCGGGGTCATTTATCCAGGCTGGTAGCGACATGCTAGGCTAATGTAGTCATACTGGTATAGGTTCTGTAGCAGGGTGATGGGGTCATTTATCCAGGCTGGTAGCAACATGCTAGGCTAATGTAGTCATACTGGTATAGGTTCTGTAGCAGGGTGATGGGGTCATTTATCCAGGGAGGTAGCGACATGCTAGGCTAATGTAGTCATACTGGTATAGGTTCTGTAGCAGGGTGATGGGGTAAGTTATCCAGGGAGGTAGCGACATGCTAGGCTAATGTAGTCATACTGGTATAGGTTCTGTAGCAGGGTGTGGACGTCAGGTAACCATCCAGGTGATTGATGCTGTAGTCATACTGGAATAGGTTCTGTAGCAGGGTGTGGACGTCAGGTAACCATCCAGGTGATTGATGCTGTAGTCATACTGGTATAGGTTCACGACACTCACCCCCATATCCTCACCCTCAACCCATCTCCCTGAAGCTGTGGTTCACCTGGAGCTGTGGTTCATCTGGAGCTGTGGTTCACCTGGAGCTGTGGTTCACCTGGAGCTGTTGTTCACCTGGAGCTGTGGTTCACCTGGAGCTGTGGTTCACCTGAAGCTGTGGTTCACCTGGAGCTGTGGTTCACCTGGAGCTGTGGTTCACCTGGAGCTGTTGTTCACCTGGAGCTGTTGTTCACCTGGAGCTGTGGTTCACCTGGAGCTGTGGTTCACCTGGAGCTGTTGTTCACCTGGAGCTGTGGTTCACCTGGAGCTGTGGTTCACCTGGAGCTGTGGTTCACCTGGAGCTGTGGTTCACCTGGAGCTGTTGTTCACCTGGAGCTGTGGTTCACCTGGAGCTGTTGTTCACCTGGAGCTGTGGTTCACCTGGAGCTGTGGTTCACCTGGAGCTGTGGTTCACCTGGAGCTGTTGTTCACCTGGAGCTGTGGTTCACCTGGAGCTGTGGTTCACCTGGAGCTGTGGTTCACCTGGAGCTGTGGTTCACCTGGAGCTGTGGATCACCTGTTGATATCTCCAGGAGATGAACCACTGAACCGTCTCTCTGCCAGTGTGTAGCCAGGTGCTGTCTTCCACTTGACTCTAAGCTTCCTGTTAGAATCCTTCTGCCAGTGGTAGGGATAGCAGTACGACTAGTCAACTGATCTGAAAACCCCCAGAGTGTGTGGTAATGTTGTGAAATCACAGAGTCAATGCCCGCTGTGCTCACTCCAAACTGTCATCGAGTCCCACACACACAGATTGGCTGCCTCCTTTTTGCTTCACAATCAAACACGTTGAGGTAAAAAACATGGCCTATTTTCCTATTCTAGAAACCTGGTGACCTTAAGTACTCAAAAAAACATTTCCAAACCCCCTGCCTAAACAACTAAGAGTATTCAATCCATCGGTCCAACGGTCCATGGGTCCAGGAAAACCCTGAGGAGTCCCAAATGGCACCCTATTCCCTATGCAGTGCACTACTATTAAACTACGGCCCATAGGGATCTGGTAAAAGTAGTGCCCTACATATGGAATAGGGGTCCATTTGGGACTGATCTTTGTCAGAGGGTGGGCTGCTGACTGTTAGTATCAGGGAGAACACATTCCTGACTTCTGATTGAGCGTGTCTTAAAATAACTCTGCTGAAGGACTTTACATTCATTTTTCCACACCTTCGACTGAACAAAACTTTCCAATGAATTATGTAATGTCATCCTCATGAAGTCCCAACTGACTACTGTACTGTAGCCCCCTAAACGCTCTCACCGCCATTCAGCACAGCGCCCTCTTAAGGCCAGAGACGGTATGACAACGTCTCTCTCCGCATCTCTCCCTCTCTCTCTGTCTCTCTGTCTCTCTCTCTGTCTCTCTCTCTCTCTCTCTCCCTCCCTCTCTCTCCGTCTCTCTCCCTCTCTCTCCGTCTCTCTCTCTCTCTCTCTCTCTCTCTCTCTCTCTCTCTCTCTCTCTCTCTCTCTCTCTCTCTCTGTCTCTCTCTGTCTCTCTCTGTCTCTCTCTTTCTCTTCCTTCTCTCTCTCCTTCTTCTCAGACTATTTCCAACCAATGAACCACACCACATAAACAGCTGATAGAAATGGAGGACACAGGAACATATCAGTTCATTTATTACAATCATTCTGTACCAATGTGACACACACACACACACACACAGACACACACACACACACACACAGACACACACACACACAGACACAGACACAGACACAGACACAGACACACACACACAGACACACACACACACACACACACACACAGACACACACACACACACACACACACACACACACACACACACACACACACAGACACACACACACACACACACACACACACAGACACACACACACACACAGACACACACACACACAGACACACACACACACAGGAACACCATGAACATATGAGAACCTGAGAGTCCAGTCGGCAGGAGGTAACCAAGAGACTCTCATTATCCATAACCATCCAGGATTCTCTCTCACCATCCACAACCATCCAGGAGACTCTCTCACCATCCATAACCATCCAGGAGACTCTGTCACCATCCATAACCAACCAGGAGACTCTCTCACCATCCATAACCATCCAGGAGACTCTCTCACCATCCATAACCATCCAGGAGACTCTCTCACCATCCATAACCATCCAGGAGACTCATGTCACTCTCTCACCATCCATAACCATGCAGGAGACTCTCTCACCATCCATAACCATCCAGGAGACTCTTTCACCATCCATAACCATCCAGGAGACTCTCTCACCATCCATAACCAACCAGGAGACTCTCCCACCATCCATAACCATCCAGGAGACTGTCTCACCATCCATAACCAACCAGGAGACTCTCCCACCATCCATAACCATCCAGGAGACTCTGTCACCCTGTCAACATCCATAACCATCCAGGAGACTCTATCACTCACTCACCATCCATAACCATCCAGGAGACTCTCTCACCATCCATAACCATCCAGGAGACTGATGTCATTCTGTCACCATCCATAACCATCCAGGAGACTCAAGTCACTCTGTCACCATCCATAACCATCCAGGAGACTGATGTCACTCTGTCACCATCCATAACCATCCAGGAGACTCTGTCACCATCCATAACCATCCAGGAGACTCTGTCACCATCCATAACCATCCAGGAGACTCTCTCACCATCCATAACCATCCAGGAGACGCTCTCACCATCCATAACCATCCAGGAGACTGTCTCACCATCCATAACCATCCAGGAGACTCTCTCACCATCCATATTAATCCAGGAGACTCTTTCACCATCCATAACCATCCAGGAGACTCTGTCACCATCCATAACCATCCAGGAGACTCTTTCACCATCCATAACCATCCAGGAGACTGACGTCATTCTGTCACCATCCATAACCATCCAGGAGACTCACTCACCATCCATAACCATCCAGGAGACTCTCTCACCATCCATAACCATCCAGGAGACTCTCTCACCATCCATAACCAATCTGGAGACTCTCTCATCATCCATAACCATCCAGGAGACTCTCTCACCATCCATAACCATCCAGGAGACTCTCTCACCATCCATAACCAACCAGGAGACTCTCTCACCATCCATAACCATCCAGGAGACTCTCTCACCATCCATAACCATCCAGGAGACTCTTTCACCATCCATAACCATCCAGGAGACTCTGTCACCATCCATAACCATCCAGGAGACTCTCTCACCATCCATAACCATCCAGGAGACTCTCTCACCATCCATAACCATCCAGGAGACTCTCTCACCATCCATAACCATCCAGGAGACTCTCTCACCATCCATAACCATCCAGGAGACTCTCTCATCATCCATAACCAACCAGGAGACTCTCTCACCATCCATAACCAACCAGGAGACTCTCTCACCATCCATAACCATCCAGGAGACTGTCTCACCATCCATAACCATCCAGGAGACTCTCTCACCATCCATATTAATCCAGGAGACTCTTTCACCATCCATAACCATCCAGGAGACTCTCTCACCATCCATAAACATCCAGGAGACTCTCTCACCATCCATAACCATCAAGGAGACTCTCGCACCATCCATAACCATCCAGGAGACTCTTTCACCATCCATAACTATCCAGGAGACTCTGTCACCATCCATAACCATCCAGGAGACTCTCTCACCATCCATAACCATCCAGGAGACTCTCTCACCATCCATAACCATCCAGGAGACTCTCTCACCATCCATAACCATCCAGGAGACTCTCTCATCATCCATAACCAACCAGGAGACTCTCTCACCATCCATAACCAACCAGGAGACTCTCTCACCATCCATAACCAATCTGGAGACTCTCTCACCATCCATAACCATCCAGGAGACTCTCTCACCATCCATAACCATCCAGGAGACTCTCACACCATCCATAACCAACCAGGAGACTCTCTCACCATCCATAACCATCCAGGAGACTCTCTCACCATCCATAACCATCCAGGAGACTCTCTCACCATCCATAACCATCCAGGAGACTCATGTCACTCTCTCACCATCCATAACCATCCAGGAGACTCTCTCACCATCCATAACCATCCAGGAGACTCTCTCACCATCCATAACCATCCAGGAGACTCTCTCACCATCCATAACCATCCAGGAGACTCATGTCACTCTCTCACCATCCATAACCATCCAGGAGACTCTCTCACCATCCATAAACATCCAGGAGACTCTTTCACCATCCATAACCATCCAGGAGACTCTCTCACCATCCATAACCAACCAGGAGACTCTCCCACCATCCATAACCATCCAGGAGACTGTCTCACCATCCATAACCAACCAGGAGACTCTCCCACCATCCATAACCATCCAGGAGACTCTGTCACCCTGTCAACATCCATAACCATCCAGGAGACTCTATCACTCACTCACCATCCATAACCATCCAGGAGACTCACTCACCATCCATAACCATCCAGGAGACTCTGTCACCATCCATAACCATCCAGGAGACTCTGTCACCATCCATAACCATCCAGGAGACTCAAGTCACTCTGTCACCATCCATAACCATCCAGGAGACTGATGTCATTCTGTCACCATCCATAACCATCCAGGAGACTCTCTCACCATCCATAAACATCCAGGAGACTCTCTCACCATCCATAACCATCCAGGAGACTCTCTCATCATCCATAACCAACCAGGAGACTCTCTCACCATCCATAACCAACCAGGAGACTCTCTCACCATCCATAACCAATCTGGAGACTCTCTCACCATCCATAACCAACCAGGAGACTCTCTCACCATCCATAACCATCCAGGAGACTCTCTCACCATCCATAACCATCCAGGAGACTCTCTCACCATCCATAACCATCCAGGAGACTCTCTCACCATCCATAACCATCCAGGAGACTCTCTCACCATCCATAACCATCCAGGAGACTCTCTCATCATCCATAACCAACCAGGAGACTCTCTCACCATCCATAACCAACCAGGAGACTCTCTCACCATCCATAACCAATCTGGAGACTCTCCCACCATCCATAACCATCCAGGAGACTCTCTCACCATCTATAACCATCCAGGAGACTCTCTCACCATCCATAACCATCCAAGAGACTCTCTCACCATCCATAACCAACCAGGAGACTCTCTCACCATCCATAACCATCCAGGAGACTCTCTCACCATCCATAACCAACCAGGAGACTCTCTCACCATCCATAACCAACCAGGAGACTCTCTCACCATCCATAACCATCCAGGAGACTCTCTCACCATCCATAACCATCCAGGAGACTCTCTCACCATCCATAACCATTCTTTCTTTCCCTCATCATGTCTTCATCTCCACTGTGACTAACCCCATACCAACGGTCTGGAGGAAGCCCTGGTCAGGAGCCCTGGTCAGGTGCCCTGGTCAGGAGCCCTGGTCAGGAGCCCTGGTCAGGAGCCCTGTTCAGGAGCCCTGGTCAGGAGCCCTGGGGATCTTCTGTAGTTCTGTAGTTCTGTAGGCTACACACTAGTGGAGAAACCCTTAGACCAGACCCAGACCAGACCAGACCCAGACCAGACCCAGACAGGTGAAGCCTCCTATACCCACTCAGGTGGTCCGCCCAGCCACCCAGACCCAAACGAACGCCTCTTCCCAGATATCCCACAGCTGGGTGTGTGTCCGGATTACTCAGCAGCAGCAGCAGCATGACTGTACCGACCAGAGAAAAGGGGGGGAAAGAGACTCTCCGTCTCTCCATCCCTTTCCCCTCTCTCCCTCCCTCTCTCCTTCCATCGTGACATCATCATGTGGGATATCAAAGTGATCGCCGCGGTCGTACAGTAATAAACGTCTGGCCTGCTCTCTAGACCTCTTCTCCGAGGAGGCCCTCTGGTATTCCGGAGGGAAGTGGGTTTCTTTACGACCTCCGCTTAGAGGAACAAATGCACAGGTTTAGCCCGGACACACACACACACACACACACACACAGCGGGTTACGTCCCCTTCCTACACCCTGTGTGACCATACACCCTCCTTCTTCTCTGATGGGGTGTCTGTGTGCACCAAGGCCAGTAGTACTGAAATCCTCCTCTGCTCCCCTGCTCTCTGCCCGGTCTGTTAGCAGGGGAAGCTAAGGGGGATTTGAAATATTGTTCTTGGAAGTTTCTATCCCTGTTTTTTGAGAGTGTTTTCCCTTATTAATTCTGAACTGTAGTGGTTGCATCATATATTCACCGGTTTTTAGGGCATTTTTAAGTGAACAGGGAACTATAAAACTTTCTGCCTCTACTGTTGCTTGTCTGTCAGGACTTTCGCCCCATTTGAAAGGGTCAGTCGGTATAGCCAGAGTTTAGGTCATTGATCCGTGGGTATAGACAACTTTAGGTCATTGAGTTGTGGGTAAAGACAAGTTTAAGTCATTGATCCGTGGGTACAGACAGAGTTTAGGTGGCAGGGTGGCCTAGTGGTTAGACCGGTGAACTTGTAACCGCAGGGTTGCAAGTTCGAATCCCCGGTCTGACAAGTTAAAAATCTGTCGTTCTACCCCTGAACAAGGCAGTTAACCCACTGTTCCCCGGGCGCTGTGGATGTTGATTAAGGCAGCCCCCTGCACCTCTCTGATTCAGAGGGGTTGGGTTAAATGCGGAAGACACATTTCAGTTGGAGGCATTTGGTTGTACAACTGACTAATAATGATGACTTTGATTCGTGGGTAAAGACAAGTTTAGGTAATTGATATGTGGGTATAGACAACTTTAAGTCATTGATTCAAGTTTAGGTCATTGATCTGTGGGTCAACACAGGTTTAGGTCATTGATCTGTGGGCAAAGACAAGTTTAAGTCATTGATTCAAGTTTAGGTCATTGATCTGTGGATAAACACAGGTTTAGGTCATTGATCTGTGGGTAAACACAGGTTTAGGTCATTGATCCGTGGGTAAACACAGGTTTAGGTCATTGATCTCAAATCAAATCAAATCAAATTTTATTTGTCACATACACATGGTTAGCAGATGTTAATGCGAGTGTAGCGAAATGCTTGTGCTTCTAGTTCCGACCATGCAGTAGTATCTAACAAGTAATCTAACAAATTCACAACAACTACCTTATACACACAAGAGTAAAGGAATGAATACGAGTATGTACATATAAATATATGGATGAGCGATGGCTGACCGGCATAGGCAAGATGCAGTAGATGGTATGGAGTACAGTATATACACATATATATGAGATGAGTAATGTAGGATATGTAAACATTATATAAATGGCATTGTTTAAAGTGGCTAGTGATACATTATTTCATCCAATTATAATTATTAAAGTGGCTAGAGATTTGGGTCGATGACCGAACGGCATAGGCAAGATACAGTAGATGGTTTAGAGTACAGTGTATACATTTGATATGAGTATGTCGGATACGTAAACATTATATACAAAATTGTTTAAAGTGGCTAGTGATACATTTGTTACATCCAATTCCTATGTATAAAGTGGCTAGAGATTTAAGTCAGTATGTTGGCAGCAGCCACTCAATGTTAGTGATGGCTGTTTAACAGTCTGATGGCCTTGAGGTAGAAGCTGTTTTTCAGTCTCTCGGTCCCAGCTTTGATGCACCTGTACTGACCTCGCCTTCTGGATGATAGCGGGTGAACAGGCAGTGGCTCGGGTGGTTGTTGTCCTTGATGATCTTTGGCCTTTCTGTGACATCGGGTGGTGTAGGTGTCCTGGAGGGCAGGTAGTTTAACCCGGTGATGCGTTGTGCAGTCCTCACTACCCTCTGGAGAGCCTTACGGTTGTGGGCGGAGCAGTTGCCGTACCAGGCGGTGATACAGCCCGACAGGATGCTCTCGATTGTGCATCTGTAAAAGTTTGTGAGTGATTTTGGTGACAAGCCAAATTTCTTCAGCCTCCTGAGGTTGAAGAGGCGCTGTTGCGCCTTCTTTACCACGCTGTCTGTGTGGGTGGACCAATTCAGTTTGTCCGTGATGTGTACGCCGAGGAACTTAAAACTTTCCACCTTCTCCACTACTGTCCCCTCGATGTGGATAGGGTGCTCCTCTCCTGTTTCCTGAAGTCCACGATCATCTCCTTTGTTTTGTTGACATTGAGTGAGAGGTTATTTTCCTGACACCACACTCCGAGGGCCCTCACCTCCTCTCTGTAGGCCGTCTCGTGGTTGTTGGTAATCAAGCCTACCACTGTAGTGTCGCCAGCAAACTTGATGATTGAGTTGGATGCGTGCTTGGCCACGCAGTCATGGGTAAACAGGGAGTACAGGAGAGGGCTGAGAACGCACCCTTGTGGGGCCCCAGTGTTGAGGATCAGCGGGGTGGAGATGTTGTTTCCTACCCTCACCACCTGGGACCGCCCGTCAGGAAGTCCAGGACCCAGTTGCACAGGGCTGGGTCGAGACCCAGGGTCTCGAGCTTAATGACGAGCTTGGAGGGAACTATGGTGTTAAATGCTGAGCTGTAGTCGATGAACAGCATTCTTACATAAGTATTCCTCTTGTCCAGATGGGTTAGGGCAGTATGCAGTGTGATTGCGATTGCGTCGTCTGTGGACCTATTGGGACGGTAAGCAAATTGGAGTGGGTCCAGGGTGTCTGGCAGGATGGAGGTGATATGATCCTTGACTAATCTCTCAAAGCACTTCATGATGACGGAAGTGAGTGCTACGGGCGATAGTCATTTAGCTCAGTCACCTTAGCTTTCTTGGGAACAGGAACAATGGTGGCCCTCTTGAAGCATGTGGGAACAGCAGACTGGGATAGGGACTGATTGAATATGTCCGTAAACACACCAGCCAGCTGGTCTGCGCATGCTCTGAGGACACGGCCAGGGATGCCATCTGGGCCGGCAGCCTTGCGAGGGTTAACACATTTAAATGTTTTTCTCACATTGGCTGCGGTGAAGGTGAGCCCGCAGGTTTTGGTAGCGGGCCGTGTCGGTGGCACTGTATTGTCCTCAAAGCGAGCAAAGAAGTTGTTTAGTTTGTCTGGGAGCAGGACGTCATGGTCCGCGACGGGCTGGTTTTCTTTTTGTAGTCCGTGATTGACTGTAGACCCTGCCACATTCCTCTTGTGTCTGGAGCCATTGAATTGTGACTCTACTTTGTCTCTATATTGACGCTTAGCTTGTTTGATTGCCTTGCGGAGGGAGTAGCTGCACTGTTTGTATTCAGTCATGTTTCCGGTAGCCTTTACCTGGTTAAAGCAGTGGTTCGCGCTTTCAGTTTTATGCGAATGCTGCCATCAATCCATGGTTTCTGGTTGGGGAAGGTTTTGATATTTGCTATGGGTACAACATCACCAATGCATTTGCTAATAAACTCGCTCACCGAATCAGCGTATACATCAATGTTGTTGTCAGATGCTATCCGAACATATCCCAGTCCACGTGCTCAAGCAATCTTGCAGCATGGAATCAGATTGGTCGGACCAGCGTTGAACAGACCTGAGAACGGGCGTTTCCTGTTTTAGTTTCTGTTTGTAGGCTGGGAGCAACAAAATGGAGTCATGGTCAGACTTGCCGAAAGGAGGGCGGAGAATAGCCTTGTATGCATCACGGAAGTTGGAATAACAGTGGTCCAGGATTTTACCAGCCCGGTGGCACATTCGATATGCTGGTAAAATTTCGGGAGCCTTGTTCTTAAATTAGCCTTATTAAAATCCCCAGCCACAATAAATGCAGCCTCAGGATATGTGGTTTCCAGTTTACATAGAGTCCGATGAATTTCTTTCAGTGCCGTCGATGTATCAGCTTGAGGGGGGATGTACACGGCTGTGATTATAATCGAAGAGAATTCTCTTGGTAGATAATGCGGTCTGCATTTGATTGTAAGGAATTCTATGTCAGGTGAACAAAAGGACTTGAGTTCCTGTATGTTGTTATGATCACACCACGTCTCGTTAATCATAAGACACCCACCCCCGCCCACCCCCGCCCTGTGGGTAAACACAGGTTTAGGTCATTGATTTGTGTGTAAACACAGGTTTAGGTCATTGATCTGTGGGTAAACACAGGTTTAGGTCATTGATCTGTGTGTAAACACAGGTTTAGGTCATTGATCTGTGGGTAAACACAGGTTTAGGTCATTGATCCGTGGGTAAACACAGGTTTAGGTCATTGATCCGTGGGTAAACACAGGTTTAGGTCATTAATCCGTGGATAAACACAGGTTTAGGTCATTGATCCGTGGGTAAACACAGGTTTAGGTCATTGATCTGTGGGTAAACACAGGTTTAGGTCATTGATCTGTGGGTTAACACAGGTTTAGGTCATTGATCTGTGGGTAAACACAGGTTTAGGTCATTGATTTGTGTGTAAACACAGGTTTAGGTCATTGATCTGTGGGTAAACACAGGTTTAGGTCATTGATCTGTGTGTAAACACAGGTTTAGGTCATTGATCTGTGGGTAAACACAGGTTTAGGTCATTGATCCGTGGGTAAACACAGGTTTAGGTCATTGATCCGTGGGTAAACACAGGTTTAGGTCATTGATCCGTGGATAAACACAGGTTTAGGTCATTGATCTGTGGGTTAACACAGGTTTAGGTCATTGATCTGTGGGTCAACACAGGTTTAGGTCATTGATCTGTGGGTAAACACAGGTTTAGGTCATTGATATGTGGGTAAACACAGGTTTAGGTCATTGATCTGTTGGTAAACACAGGTTTAGGTCATTGATCTGTGGGTTAACACAGGTTTAGGTCATTGATCTGTGGGTTAACACAGGTTTAGGTCATTGATCCGTGGGTTAACACAGGTTTAGGTCATTGATCTGTGGGTTAACACAGGTTTAGGTCATTGATCTGTGGGTTAACACAGGTTTAGGTCATTGATCTGTGGGTAAACACAGGTTTTGGTCATTGATCCGTGGGTTAACACAGGTTTAGGTCATTGATCTGTGGGTAAACACAGGTTTAGGTCATTGATATGTGGGTAAACACAGGTTTAGGTCATTGATCTGTGGGTAAACACAGGTTTAGGTCATTGATCTGTGGGTTAACACAGGTTTAGGTCATTGATCTGTGGGTTAACACAGGTTTAGGTCATTGATCTGTGGGTAAACACAGGTTTAGGTCATTGATCCGTGGGTTAACACAGGTTTAGGTCATTGATCTGTGGGTTAACACAGGTTTAGGTCATTGATCTGTGGGTTAACACAGGTTTAGGTCATTGATCTGTGGGTAAACACAGGTTTTGGTCATTGATCCGTGGGTTAACACAGGTTTAGGTCATTGATCTGTGGGTAAACACAGGTTTAGGTCATTGATATGTGGGTAAACACAGGTTTAGGTCATTGATCCGTGGGTAAACACAGGTTTAGGTCATTGATCTGTGGGTTAACACAGGTTTAGGTCATTGATCTGTGGGTTAACACAGGTTTAGGTCATTGATCTGTGGGTTAACACAGGTTTAGGTCATTGATCTGTGGGTAAACACAGATTTAGGTCATTGATCCGTGGGTTAACACAGGTTTAGGTCATTGATCTGTGGGTTAACACAGGTTTAGGTCATTGATCCGTGGGTAAACACAGGTTTAGGTCATTGATCTGTGGGTAAACACAGATTTAGGTCATTGATCTGTGGGTAAACACAGGTTTAGGTCATTGATCCGTGGGTAAACACAGGATTAGGTCATTGATCCGTGGGTAAACACAGGTTTAGGTCATTGATCCGTGGGTAAACACAGGTTTAGGTCATTGATCCGTGGGTAAAGACAAGTTTTGATCATTTAAACGCAGTCTGTATGACCAATGCTTACATCAGTGGTTCCCGCACAGGAGTCTTTACATGTTGAGGCTTCAGTTAGTTAGCAGCCAGTCAGAGACCCCGAGACCTTTCTTTACGTCTCTCTGCCCACGCATTCGTCTGGTCTCTTTGTGAGGGTCGGAGAAGCGCTTGTTTGTTTTCTCTTTGTGAGGTCAGCCTGACCTGTCTTAAGGAGGTAGGAGGACACACTGAGGTGTTTCCTGTCTGTGACGTTGTCACACAGGGTATGGGTCGTTAGGTCAAAGGACAACAAAGGTCACAGCCGGTGCGCCAGTCAGAGGTTTGTCTGACTGGAATGGGAACGTCATGGGAATACAGGAACCGGTCATTCCTGGTAGGTCAGCCGTGTCCTTCCTTATTGTGGGACTCCCAGTTAGGGGAATTCCTCTGTGAAAACAGCTTCTCCATGTGTCACTTCCAGCCTACATGCTCCTCTGATCAGCCTACACCTTTCTGGACATGTCAGTCAGTTCAAAAGTGGAAATCTTTGGAAACGTTCCACTTTAATGAGGACTTTGTCAAGTCATGAATGGTTCAAATGACCTTTTAGTACAAAGATGACAGAGAAACGTTACCAATGTATGTTTTACAGTAGATAATTGTAGAGAAAACCACTAGATACCACCCAGAAATACATTATTTCAATTGACCAGCATACCTTTAAGCTGTAGTTAAGCTGTTTCCCAGTCTCTCTCCTATTCATGTTTGAGCCAGTCTCTCTCCTATTCATGTTTGAGCCAGTCTCTCTCCTGTGGTCTATTTCATGTTTGAGCCAGTCTCTCTCCTGTGGTCTAGTTCATGTTTGAGCCATGTAAGCTATAAGACCAGAGGGGGTGTGGTATATGGCCAATATACCACGGCTAAGGGCTGGTCTTAAGCGCAACGTAACACGGATACAGCCCTTAGCCGTGGTATATTGGCCATATACCACAACCCTCCGCCCCCGAGGTTTCTTAATGCTATTATAAACTGGTTATCAACGTAAATGTTAAATGTTTTGTCATTCCCACGGTCTGATATAGCACGGGTCCGATATAGCACGGCTTTCAGCCAATCGGCATTCAGGGCTGGAACCACCCAGTTTCTATTTCATGTCTGAGCCCCACGGTCAGTTCAACACAGTAAAGTCTCTGTTGCTCAAGGCTGCAGCCGCACCTCAGCCTCCTCTGGCAGGGCCATTCATTTCTAACATGGTGTGTGTCTGTCTGTCTGTGTGTGTCTGTGTGTCTGTGTGTGTGTCTGTGTGTGTGTGTGTGTGTGTCTGTGTGTCTGTCTGTGTGTGTGTCTGTGTGTGTGTCTGTGTGTGTGTCTGTGTGTGTGTGTGTGTGTGTCTGTGTGTGTGTCTGTGTGTGTGTGTCTGTGTGTCTGTGTGTGTGTCTGTGTGTCTGTGTGCGTCTGTGTGTGTGTGTGTCTGTGTGTGTGTCTGTGTGTGTGTGTGTGCGCGCTGAGCTACCACTACTGGTCATCCAGTCAGTGGGCAGCTCGACTCACCGTTTAACCAAAGGGTATCACTTTAAATGGACCGCGGTGGTGTGTGTTCGAGGCTGGGGGTGCACATGAAAATATAGAACACGTGAATATGTGAATGGGTTTCTTCGATTGTAACGGGATAGCACAGGACCGGCGTCGTGTCCCACGGGTCCTGAAAGGGCTGCTGAAACAGGGACTGATGGCTGATCCATCAGGGCTGAATGGAGAAAATGGCTGTGGGAAATGTAGATTTATTTCAGCACTGAGGCTGGCTGTGTGTTTTGGACCACAGGGGTATTTTCTAAACACGGGGGTTGGTGCACGTTGGTCAGGGGAGAGGTGAACAGCGGGCTTTTGTGGCTCGGCCCGGTGGCAAAGTATGTTTAGCCTTGTGGCTCATAGGAAACAGGTGCTAGAACCTAAAAGTTTTTTTTTCGGCTGTCCCCATAGGAGAACCCTTTGAACAACCCTTGGAGAACCCACATGTTCCCATTGGTAACCTCACCCATCCCCTGACCTCTCAGACCCACATGTTCCCATTGGTAACCTCACCCATCCCCTGACCTCTCAGACCCACATGTTCCCATTGGTAACCTCACCCATCCCCTGACCTCTCAGACCCACATGTTCCCATGGTAACCTCACCCATCCCCTGACCTCTCAGACCCACATGTTCCCATTGGTAACCTCACCCATCCCCTGACCTCTCAGACCCACATGTTCCCATTGGTAACCTCACCCATCCCCTGACCTCTCAGACCCACATGTTCCCATGGTAACCTCACCCATCCCCTGACCTCTCAGACCCACATGTTCCCATTGGTAACCTCACCCATCCCCTGACCTCTCAGACCCACATGTTCCCATTGGTAACCTCACCCATCCCCTGACCTCTCAGACCCACATGTTCCCATTGGTAACCTCACCCATCCCCTGACAATAGCACTTCTCGTCTCTCATCTCCTGGACATCTCCAGGGCTGCAGTACTTCATGACATATAGTTTCAAACGGCACTATTCTGCCTCTCTCTGTAGCCCAATTCTGTTCAATATTTAGAGACTAATTCATTCGATTCATAAACTGTCTTAATGATGGATTTGATTTCCAGTTTTTAAGCCATTATTTTGTAGGGACTGGGTCTTCAACGGTCTGATGGTCTGATGGTCTGAGGGTCTGATAGTCTGAGGGTCTGCTGGTCTGCTGGTCTGATGGTCTGCTGGTCTGCTGGTCTGCTGGTCTGAGGGTCTGAGGGTCTGAGGGTCTGCTGGTCTGCTGGTCTGCTGGTCTGATGGTCTGCTGGTCTGCTGGTCTGAGGGTCTACTGGTCTGCTGGTCTGCTGGTCTGATGGTCTGCTGGTCTGCTGGTCTGATCAGTTAAATAAGATGGAGATACCTCTACACTATGATTACATGATGGATCAGTAACTTGTTTCTTATAGTCCTCTATCACTGATCTCTCTCTTTAGGTTCTCCATAACTAGGCCTTCTCTTTAGGTTCTCCATGACTAGGCCTCTCTGAAGGTTCTCCATGACTAGGCCTTATCTTTAGGTTCTCCATAACTAGGCCTTCTCTTTAGGTTCTCCATGACTAGGCCTCTCTGAAGGTTATCCATTACTAGGTCTTATCTTTAGGTTCTCCATAACTAGGCCTTCTCTTTAGGTTCTCCATGACTAGGCCTCTCTGAAGGTTCTCCATGACTAGGCCTTATCTTTAGGTTCTCCATAACTAGGCCTTCTCTTTAGGTTCTCCATGACTAGGCCTCTCTGAAGGTTCTCCATGACTAGGCCTCTGAAGGTTCTCCATGACTAGGCCTTCTCTTTAAGGTTCTCCATGACTAGGCCTCCCTGAAGGTTCTCCATGACTAGGCTTATCTGAAGGTTCTCCATGACTAGGCCTCTCTGAAGGTTCTCCATGACTAGGCCTTCTCTGAAGGTTCTCCATGACTAGGCCTCTCTGAAGGTTCTCCATGACTAGGCCTTCTCTGAAGATTCTCCATGACTAGGCCTCTCTGAAGGTTCTCCATGACTAGGCCTCTCTGAAGGTTCTCCATGACTAGGCCTTCTCTGAAGGTTCTCCATGACTAGGCCTCTCTGAAGGTTCTCCATGACTAGGCCTCTCTGAAGGTTCTCCATGACTAGGCCTTCTCTGAAGGTTCTCCATGACTAGGCATTGATGCTAATGTGTTGTTCTGAGAGATGAGCAGGGGGCAATTGGAAGCAGTCAGTTAGTCTGAACAGACATCAATCACGAACACTGTGGTAGAATATTGCAGAGCAAAGTGCATCAAGGGGGACTGGGGATGATGGTGGTAATTCACAGCTAGGATTATGATCGACAGTAAACTCCCAGAGTGCTCTCAGCCACCCACAGAGCAGTGGGTTCTATGGCACACATATCCACCCAGAGAGCATGCTGGGGTCATGGTGGGGTCATGATGAGGTCATGGTGGGTTCATGGTGGGGTCATGGTGAGGTCAAGATGAGGTCACGGTGGGTTCATGGTGGGGTCATGGTGAGGTCAAGATGAGGTCACAGTGGGTTCATGGTGGGGTCATGGTGAGGTCATGATGAGGTCACGGTGGGTTTATATGCCTGACTGAGCCACTACCAGATCCAGCTACGATGCTGTGATGATGCTAGAGAGATACATTCTGAGAGGCAGTTTAAGCACATTGTTTTGTGCTCAAAGTGAATTATGAGCAATAAAGGGTACTGAGGACTCTGTAGCTCTCTGGATATCTCCTGTAGCTCTCTGGATATCTCCTGTAGCTCTCCGGATATCTTCTGTAGCTCTCTGGATATCTTCTGTAGCTCTCTGGATATCTTATGTAGGTCTCTGGATATCTCCTGTAGGTCTCTGGATATCTTCTGTAGGTCTCTGGATATCTCCTGTAGGTCTCTGGATATCTCCTGTAGTTCTCTGGATGTCTCCTGTAGTTCTCTGGATATCTCCTGTAGCTCTCTGGATATCTCCTGTAGTTCTCTGGATATCTCCTGTAGCTCTCTGGATATCTCCTGTAGGTCTCTGGATATCTTCTGTAGGTCTCTGGATATCTCCTGTAGGTCTCTGGATATCTTCAGTAGGTCTCTGGATATCTCCTGTAGGTCTCTGGATATCTTCAGTAGGTCTCTGGATATCTTCAGTAGGTCTCTGGATATCTTCTGTAGGTCTCTGGATATCTCCTGTAGGTCTCTGGATATCTCCTGTAGCTCTCTGGATATCTTCTGAATGTCTCTGGATATCTTCTGTAGGTCTCTGGATATCTTCTGTAGGTCTCTTATTAGATAGGAAAGGTTTCCCTCCCCATCCCAGACCCCACCACTCAGCCAGGTCCTAGACCCCACCACTCAGCCAGACCCCATGACAGGTCCTAGACCTCACCACTCAGCCAGGTCCTAGACCCCACCACTCAGCCAGGTCCTAGACCCCACCACTCAGCCAGGACCTAGACCCCACCACTCAGCTAGAGCCCTGACAGGTACTAGACCCCACCACTCAGCCAGGTCCTAGACCCCACCACTCAGCCAGACCCCATGACAGGTCCTAGACCTCACCACTCAGCCAGGTCCTAGACCCCACCACTCAGCCAGGTCCTAGACCCCACCACTCAGCCAGGTCCTAGACCCCACCACTCAGCCAGGACCTAGACCCCACCACTCAGCTAGAGCCCTGACAGGTCCTAGACCCCAGCACTCAGCCAGGTCCTACACCCCACCACTCAGCCAGGTACTAGACCACACCACTCAGCCAGGACCTAGACTCCACCACTCAGCCAGGTCCTAGACCCCACCACTCAGCCAGGTCCTAGACCCCACCACTCAAATAGACCCCTCACAGAATGATGTGTGTCTAGATAGCTGTCTATTCCTGTCCAGAATGGAAGGTCTATTCCTGCCCCAGGTAGTCCTTCCACCACCCGACCCCTCTACTCTACTATAGATACTAGAGCTGTTGATGGGTAGTGACGGCTCTCCTCCAGACCCCTCTACTCTACTATAGATACTAGAGCTGTTGATGGGTAGTGACGGCTCTCCTCCAGACCCCTCTACTCTACTATAGATACTAGAGCTGTTGATGGGTTGTGACGGCTCTCCTCCAGACCCCTCTACTCTACTATAGATACTAGAGCTGTTGATGGGTAGTGACTGCTCTCCTCCAGACCCCTCTACTCTACTATAGATACTAGAGCTGTTGATGGGTAGTGACGGCTCTCCTCCAGACCCCTCTACTCTACTATAGATACTAGAGCTGTTGATGGGTAGTGACGGCTCTCCTCCAGACCCCTCTACTCTACTACAGATACTAGAGCTGTTGATGGGTAGTGACGGCTCTCCTCCAGACCCCTCTACTCTACTATAGATACTAGAGCTGTTGATGGGTTGTGACGGCTCTCCTCCAGACCCCTCTACTCTACTATAGATAAAGGAGCTGTTGATGGGTAGTGACGGCTCTCTTCCAGACCCCTCTACTCTACTATAGATACTAGAGCTGTTGATGGGTAGTGACGGCTCTCTTCCAGACCCCTCTACTCTACTATAAATAACGGAGCTGTTGATGGGTTGTGACAGCACTCCTCCAGACCCCTCTACTCTACTATAGACACTAGAGCTGTTGATGGGTAGTGACGGCTCTCCTCCAGACCCCTCTACTCTACTATAGATACTAGAGCTGTTGATGGGTAGTGACGGCTCTCCTCCAGACCCCTCTACTCTACTATAGATACTAGAGCTGTTGATGGGTAGTGACGGCTCTCCTCCAGACCCCTCTACTCTACTATAGATACTAGAGCTGTTGATGGGTAGTGACGGCTCTCCTCCAGACCCTCTACTCTACTATAGATACTAGAGCTGTTGATGGGTTGTATGGCTCTCCTCCAGACCCCTCTACTCTACTACAGATACTAGATCTGTTGATGGGTAGTGAAGGCTCTCCTCCAGACCCCTCTACTCTACTATACATACTAGAGCTGTTGATGGGTTGTGAAGGCTCTCCTCCAGACCCCTCTACTCTACTATAGATACTAGAGCTGTTGATGGGTTGTGAAGGCTCTCCTCCAGACCCCTCTACTCCCACTATAGATACCAGAGCTGTTGATGGGCAGTGATGGCTCTCCACCAGACCCCTCTACTCTACTATAGATACTAGAGCTGTTGATGGGTAGTGACGGCTCTCCTCCAGACCCCTCTACTCTACTATAGATACTAGAGCTGTTGATGGGTAGTGACGGCTCTCCTCCAGACCCCTCTACTCTACTACAGATACTAGATCTGTTGATGGGTAGTGAAGGCTCTCCTCCAGACCCCTCTACTCTACTATAGATACTAGAGCTGTTGATGGGTTGTGAAGGCTCTCCTCCAGACCCCTCTACTCTACTATAGATACTAGAGCTGTTGATGGGTAGTGACGGCTCTCCTCCAGACCCCTCTACTCTACTACAGATACTAGAGCTGTTGATGGGTAGTGACGGCTCTCCTCCAGACCCCTCTACTCTACTATAGATACTAGAGCTGTTGATGGGTAGTGACGGCTCTCCTCCAGACCCCTCTAGTCTACTATAGATACTAGAGCTTTTGATGGGTTGTGACGGCTCTCCTCCAGACCCCTCTACTCTACTATAGATAAAGGAGCTGTTGATGGGTAGTGACGGCTCTCCTCCAGACCCCTCTACTCTACTATAGATACTAGAGCTGTTGATGGGTAGTGACGGCTCTCCTCCAGACCCCTCTACTCTACTACAGATACTAGAGCTGTTGATGGGTTGTGGCGGCTCTCCTCCAGACCCCTCTACTCTACTATAGATACTAGAGCTGTTGATGGGTAGTGACGGCTCTCCTCCAGACCCCTCTACTCTACTATAGATACTAGAGCTGTTGATGGGTAGTGACGGCTCTCCTCCAGACCCCTCTACTCTACTATAGACACTAGAGCTGTTGATGGGTTGTGTCGGCTCTTTTCCAGACCCCTCTACTCTACTATTGATACTAGAGCTGTTGATGGGTTGTGACGGCTCTCCTCCAGACCCCTCTACTCTACTATAGATACTAGAGCTGTTGATGGGTAGTGACGGCTCTCCTCCAGACCCCTCTACTCTACTATAGATACTAGAGCTGTTGATGGGTAGTGACGGCTCTCCTCCAGACCCCTCTACTCTACTATAGATACTAGAGCTGTTGATGGGTAGTGACGGCTCTCCTCCAGACCCCTCTACTCTACTATAGATACTAGAGCTGTTGATGGGTAGTGACGGCTCTCCTCCAGACCCCTCTACTCTACTATAGATACTAGAGCTGTTGATGGGTTGTATGCTCTCCTCCAGACCCCTCTACTCTACTATAGATACTAGAGCTGTTGATGGGTTGTGACGGCTCTCCTCCAGACCCCTCTACTCTACTACAGATACTAGATCTGTTGATGGGTAGTGAAGGCTCTCCTCCAGACCCCTCTACTCTACTATAGATACTAGAGCTGTTGATGGGTTGTGAAGGCTCTCCTCCAGACCCCTCTACTCTACTATAGATACTAGAGCTGTTGATGGGTAGTGACGGCTCTCCACCAGACCCCTCTACTCTACTATAGATACTAGAGCTGTTGATGGGTAGTGAAGGCTCTCCTCCAGACCCCTCTACTCTACTATAGATACTAGAGCTGTTGATGGGTAGTGACGGCTCTCCTCCAGACCCCTCTACTCTACTACAGATACTAGAGCTGTTGATGGGTAGTGACGGCTCTCCTCCAGACCCCTCTACTCTACTATAGATACTAGAGCTGTTGATGGGTTGTGACGGCTCTCCTCCAGACCCCTCTACTCTACTATAGATAAAGGAGCTGTTGATGGGTAGTGACGGCTCTCCTCCAGACCCCTCTACTCTACTGTAGATACTAGAGCTGTTGATGGGTAGTGACGGCTCTCCTCCAGACCCCTCTACTCTACTATAGATACTAGAGCTGTTGATGGGTTGTGGCGGCTCTCCTCCAGACCCCTCTACTCTACTATAGATACTAGAGCTGTTGATGGGTAGTGATGGCTCTCCTCCAGACCCCTCTACTCTACTATAGACACTAGAGCTGTTGATGGGTTGTGTCGGCTCTTCTCCAGACCCCTCTACTCTACTATAGACACTAGAGCTGTTGATGGGTTGTGACGGCTCTCCTCCAGACCCCTCTACTCTACTATAGATACTAGAGCTGTTGATGGGTAGTGACGGCTCTCCTCCAGACCCCTCTACTCTACTATAGATACTAGAGCTGTTGATGGGTAGTGACGGCTCTCCTCCAGACCCCTCTACTCTACTATAGATACTAGAGTTGTTGATGGGTAGTGACGGCTCTCCTCCAGAACCCTCTACTCTACTATAGATACTAGAGCTGTTGATGGGTAGTGACGGCTCTCCTCCAGACCCCTCTACTCTACTATAGATACTAGAGCTGTTGATGGGTTGTGACGGCTCTCCTCCAGACCCCTCTACTCTATTATAGATAAAGGAGCTGTTGATGGGTAGTGACGGCTCTCCTCCAGACCCCTCTACTCTACTATAGATACTAGAGCTGGTGATGGGTAGTGACGGCTCTCCACCAGACCCCTCTACTCTACTTTAGATACTAGAGCTGTTGATGGGTAGTGACGGCTCTCCTCCAGACCCTTCTACTCTACTTTAGATACTAGAGCTGTTGATGGGTTGTGACGGCTCTCCTCCAGACCCCTCTACTCTATTATAGATAAAGGAGCTGTTGATGGGTAGTGACGGCTCTCCTCCAGACCCCTCTACTCTACTATAGATACTAGAGCTGTTGATGGGTAGTGACGGCTCTCCTCCAGACCCCTCTACTCTACTATAGATACTAGAGCTGTTGATGGGTAGTGACGGCTCTCCTCCAGACCCCTCTACTCTACTATAGATACTAGAGCTGTTGATGGGTAGTGATGGCTCTCCACCAGACCCCTCTACTCTACTATAGATACTAGAGCTGTTGATGGGTAGTGACGGCTCTCCTCCAGACCCCTCTACTCTACTATAGATACTAGAGCTGTTGATGGGTAGTGACTGCTCTCCACCAGACCCCTCTACTCTACTATAGATACTAGATCTGTTGATGGGTAGTGACGGCTCTCCTCCAGACCCCTCTACTCTACTATAGATACTAGAGCTGTTGATGGGTAGTGATGGCTCTCCACCAGACCCCTCTACTCTACTATAGATACTAGAGCTGTTGATGGGTAGTGACGGCTCTCCTCCAGACCCCTCTACTCTACTATAGATACCAGAGCTGTTGATGGGTTGTGACGGCTCTCCTCCAGACCCCTCTACTCTACTATAGATACTAGAGCTGTTGATGGGTAGTGACGGCTCTCCTCCAGACCCCTCTACTCTACTATAGATACTAGAGCTGTTGATGGGTAGTGACGGCTCTCCTCCAGACCCCTCTACTCTACTATAGATACTAGAGCTGTTGATGGGAAGTGACAGCTCTCATCCAGACCCTCTACTCTACTATAGATACTAGAGCTGTTGATGGGTAGTGACTGCTCTCCACCAGACCCCTCTACTCTATTATAGATAAAGGAGCTGTTGATGGGTAGTGACGGCTCTCCTCCAGACCCCTCTACTCTACTATAGATACTAGAGCTGTTGATGGGTAGTGACTGCTCTACACCAGACCCCTCTACTCTATTATAGATACTAGATCTGTTGATGGGTAGTGACGGCTCTCCTCCAGACCCCTCTACTCTACTATAGATACTAGAGCTGTTGATGGGTAGTGACGGCTCTCCTCCAGACCCCTCTACTCTACTATAGAGACTAGATCTGTTGATGGGTAGTGACGGCTCTCCTCCAGACCCCTCTACTCTACTATAGATACTAGAGCTGTTGATGGGTAGTGATGGCTCTCCACCAGACCCCTCTACTCTACTATAGATACTAGAGCTGTTGATGGGTAGTGACGGCTCTCCTCCAGACCCCTCTACTCTACTATAGATACTAGAGCTGTTGATGGGTAGTGACGGCTCTCCTCCAGACCCCTCTACTCTACTATAGATACTAGAGCTGTTGATGGGAAGTGACAGCTCTCATCCAGACCCCTCTACTCTACTATAGATACTAGAGCTGTTGATGGGTAGTGACTGCTCTCCACCAGACCCCTCTACTCTATTATAGATAAAGGAGCTGTTGATGGGTAGTGACGGCTCTCCTCCAGACCCCTCTACTCTACTATAGATACTAGAGCTGTTGATGGGTAGTGACTGCTCTACACCAGACCCCTCTACTCTATTATAGATACTAGATCTGTTGATGGGTAGTGACGGCTCTCCTCCAGACCCCTCTACTCTACTATAGATACTAGAGCTGTTGATGGGTAGTGACGGCTCTCCTCCAGACCCCTCTACTCTACTATAGATACTAGATCTGTTGATGGGTAGTGACGGCTCTCCTCCAGACCCCTCTCCTCTACTATAGATACTAGAGCTGTTGATGGGTAGTGATGGCTCTCCACCAGACCCCTCTACTCTACTATAGATACTAGAGCTGTTGATGGGTAGTGACGGCTCTCCTCCAGACCCCTCTACTCTACTATAGATACTAGAGCTGTTGATGGGTAGTGACTGCTCTCCACCAGACCCCTCTACTCTACTATAGATACTAGATCTGTTGATGGGTAGTGACGGCTCTCCTCCAGACCCCTCTACTCTACTATAGATACTAGAGCTGTTGATGGGTAGTGACGGCTCTCCTCCAGACCCCTCTACTCTACTATAGATACTAGAGCTGTTGATGGGTAGTGACGGCTCTCCTCCAGACCCCTCTACTCTACTATAGATACTAGAGCTGTTGATGGGAAGTGACGGCTCTCATCCAGACCCCTCTACTCTACTATAGATACTAGAGCTGTTGATGGGTAGTGACGGCTCTCCACCAGACCCCTCTACTCTACTATAGACACTAGAGCTGTTGATGGGAAGTGACAGCTCTCATCCAGACCCCTCTACTCTACTATAGATACTAGAGCTGTTGATGGGTAGTGACGGCTCTCCTCCAGACCCCTCTACTCTACTATAGATACTAGAGCTGTTGATGGGTAGTGACGGCTCTCCACCAGACCCCTCTACTCTACTATAGATACTAGAGCTGTTGATGGGTAGTGACGGCTCTCCTCCAGACCCCTCTACTCTACTATAGATAAAGGAGCTGTTGTTGGGTAGTGACGGCTCTCCTCCAGACCCCTCTACTCTACTATAGATACTAGAGCTGTTGATGGGTAGTGACGGCTCTCCACCAGACCCCTCTACTCTACTATAGATAAAGGAGCTGTTGATGGGTAGTGACGGCTCTCCTCCAGACCCCTCTACTCTACTATAGATACTAGAGCTGTTGATGGGTAGTGACGGATCTCCTCCAGACCCCTCTACTCTACTATAGATACTAGAGCTGTTGATGGGTAGTGACTGCTCTCCACCAGACCCCTCTACTCTACTATAGATACTAGAGCTGTTGATGGGTAGTGACGGCTCTCCTCCAGACCCTCTACTCTACTATAGATACTAGAGCTGTTGATGGGTAGTGACGGATCTCCTCCAGACCCCTCTACTCTACTATAGATACTAGAGCTGTTGATGGGTAGTGACGGCTCTCCTCCAGACCCCTCTACTCTACTATAGATACTAGAGCTGTTGATGGGTAGTGACGGCTCTCCACCAGACCCCTCTACTCTACTATAGATACTAGAGCTGTTGATGGGTAGTGACGGCTCTCCTCCAGACCCCTCTACTCTACTATAGATAAAGGAGCTGTTGATGGGTAGTGGCGGCTCTCCTCCAGACCCCTCTACTCTACTACAGATACTAGAGCTGTTGATGGGTTGTGGCGGCTCTCCTCCAGACCTCTCTACTCTACTATAGATACTAGAGCTGTTGATGGGTAGTGACGGCTCTCCTCCAGACCCCTCTACTCTACTATAGATACTAGAGCTGTTGATGGGTAGTGGCGGCTCTCCTCCAGACCCCTCTACTCTACTATAGATACTAGAGCTGTTGATGGGTAGTGACGGCTCTCCTCCAGACCCCTCTACTCTACTATAGATACCAAAGCTGTTGATGGGTAGTGACGGCTCTCCTCCAGACCCCTCTACTCTACTATAGATACTAGAGCTGTTGATGGGTAGTGACGGCTCTCCTCCAGACCCCTCTACTCTACTATAGATAGTAGAGCTGTTGATGGGTAGTGACGGCTCTCCTCCAGACCCCTCTACTCTACTATAGATACTAGAGCTGTTGATGGGTAGTGACTGCTCTCCACCAGACCCCTCTACTCTACTATAGATAGTAGAGCTGTTGATGGGTAGTGACGGCTCTCCTCCAGACCCCTCTACTCTACTATAGATACTAGAGCTGTTGATGGGTAGTGACGGCTCTCCTCCAGACCCCTCTACTCTACTATAGATACTAGAGCTGTTGATGGGTAGTGACGGCTCTCCACCAGACCCCTCTACTCTACTATAGATACTAGAGCTGTTGATGGGTAGTGACGGCTCTCCACCAGACCCCTCTACTCTACTATAGATACTAGAGCTGTTGATGGGTAGTGACGGCTCTCCTCCAGACCCCTCTACTCTACTATAGATACTAGAGCTGTTGATGGGTTGTGACGGCTCTCCTCCAGTCTATAGTAACTATAGTCGATGATTATTCATGATTATTTTCAGAGTGAACAACGGATTTATGACCTAATCCTTTTAACAGCGGTGAACCTTTATTAATGATGTCAATCAGAGTAATCACGTCGGTTGGCCACTGAGTGCTTTGTTTTTCTTCCCGGCGAGCGACCAGACCTAGGATTCAACACTCTGCACATTGTAGTGGTCTGTTAGAATAATTAAAATGACTAAAAAACCCCCAAGAGAAATTGAAAAACACTTTGTGGGTTCTTTTGTGTATTTTAGTCATTTCACGTGTTTTTTACTTCTATGCTTTTAATTCTCACACGTGTCAAGTTTCAGACATGTTCCTAATAAAGTGTCCGTTTCAGCCTTAGGAGGGGTGGATGTTTAGCCTGGCTCTCTGTCCGGCTGCTGGTCAGCTGTGTTTCAGCCGTATGAGGGGTGGATGTTTAATCGGCTCTCTGTCCGGCTGCTGGTCAGCTGTGTTTCAGCCGTATGAGGGGTGGATGTTTAATCGGCTCTCTGTCTGGCTGCTGGTCAGCTGTGTTTCAGCCGTATGAGGGGTGGATGTTTAATCGGCTCTCTGTCCGGCTGCTGGTCAGCTGTGTTTCAGCCGTAGGAGGGGTGGATGTTTAGCCGGCTCTCCGTCCGGCTGCTGGTCAGCTGTGTTTCAGCCGTTAGGAGGGGTGGATGTTTAGCCGGCTCTCTGTCCGGCTGCTGGTCAGCTGTGTTTCAGCCGTAGGAGGGGTGGATGTTTAGTCGGCTCTCTGTCCGGCTGCTGGTCAGCTGTGTTTCAGCCGTAGGAGGGGTGGATGTTTAGTCGGCTCTCTGTCGGGCTGCTGGTCAGCTGTGTTTCAGTCGTTAGGAGGGGTGGATGTTTAGTCGGCTCTCTGTCCGGCTGCTGGTCAGCTGTGTTTCAGCCGTAGGATGGGTGGATGTTTAGTCGGCTCTCTGTCCGGCTGCTGGTCAGCCTGGTGTTTCAGCCGTAGGAGGGGTGGATGTTTAGCCGGCTCTCTGTCTGTCCTAGTGTGGAGCTCAGCCTGGTGTTTCCTGGTCCACTTCGTCTCAACTTCCCCGCTGGATGTAACGTAAACAGTCTCTGTTGTGCCTCAGACGTGGACATCGACCTAACGTCAGCTCGCCCCGTTACTATACAACGCTAAACATCCACCCCTCCTGTGAATCACTTAGAGAATAATGAACCAGCCTCTCTGCTCTGTGAATCACTTAGAGAACGACATCAGGAGGAATGCCTAATAGAAAGAAGGTAATTGCAGGAAGAGGATATAGCGCCTTGGTTCTGAGGCCAAATGGTTTTTCTGCTTTATGTTTTCATTACCTCTCCCTCTCCCTCTCCCTCTCCCTCTCTCTCCCTCTCTCCCTCTCTCCCTCTCTCCCTCTCCCTCTCCCTCTCTCTCTCTCTCTCCCTCTCTCGCTCTCTCTCCCTCTCTCTCTCTCTCTCTCTCTCTCTCTCTCTCTCTCTTTCTCTCTCTCCATCTCCCAGCACTATTCTGTTACATACAGAACGCCGCTCTGCGGGAACGTGAACCACAGCCCCCGGGGCGCGCTGGAACTATTTCATCCAGAGATCGACACACATGCTCTCCTCTGCAGGACGGACGGTAATTGGCTGATATCTGGTCCAGATCCTGAATCACCCACAGCTGTCTGAGATGACCACATGTTTGTCTTGAACTGAGCCGAGGCGGAGCCGTTTGATTGGACGGATGTAATTTGTGATTCTTGTTGAAAGGCAGGTGTGGACAGACGGACGGAGATTACGGGGGCAAAAGCTGAACGCAGAGCGAGGCTGGCTGAATGTCTGTGAAGGAAATCCACCGGCCAGTGACTCACTGACTCCTGTCTGACACTCTCCTGTTCCTTCATACAGCTGCAGCTACCATGCAGAGGACACAGAGGTTAGAACAGAGGACACAGAGGTTAGAACAGAGGACACAGAGGTTAGATCAGAGGACACAGAGGTTAGAACAGAGGACACAGAGGTTACAACAGAGGACACAGAGTTTAGAACAGAGGACACAGAGGTTAGAACAGAGGACACAGAGGTTACAACAGAGGACACAGAGTTTAGAACAGAGGACACAGAGGTTAGATCAGAGGACACAGAGGTTAGAACAGAGGACACAGAGGTTAGAACAGAGGACACAGAGGTTAGAACAGAGGACACAGAGGTTACAACAGAGGACACAGAGTTTAGAACAGAGGACACAGAGGTTAGAACAGAGGACACAGAGGTTAGAACAGAGGACACAGAGGTTAGATCAGAGGACACAGAGGTTAGAACAGAGGACACAGAGGTTAGATCAGAGGACACAGAGGTTAGAACAGAGGACACAGAGGTTAGAACAGAGGACACAGAGGTTAGAACAGAGGACACAGAGGTTACAACAGAGGACACAGAGTTTAGAACAGAGGACACAGAGGTTAGAACAGAGGACACAGAGGTTAGAACAGAGGACACAGAGGTTAGAACAGAGGACACAGAGGTTAGATCAGAGGACACAGAGGTTAGAACAGAGGACACAGAGGTTAGATCAGAGGACACAGAGGTTAGAACAGAGGACACAGAGGTTAGAACAGAGGACACAGAGGTTAGAACAGAGGACACAGAGGTTAGAACAGAGGACACAGAGGTTAGAACAGAGGACACAGAGGTTAGAACAGAGGACACAGAGGTTAGATCAGAGGACACAGAGGTTAGAACAGAGGACACAGAGGTTACAACAGAGGACACAGAGGTTACATCAGAGGACACAGAGGTTAGAACAGAGGACACAGAGGTTAGATCAGAGGACACAGAGGTTAGAACAGAGGACACAGAGGTTAGAACAGAGGACACAGAGGTTAGAACAGAGGACACAGAGGTTAGATCAGAGGACACAGAGTTTAGAACAGAGGACACAGAGGTTAGATCAGAGGACACAGAGGTTAGAACAGAGGACACAGAGGTTAGATCAGAGGACACAGAGGTTAGAACAGAGGACACAGAGGTTAGATCAGAGGACACAGAGGTTAGAACAGAGGACACAGAGGTTAGAACAGAGGACACAGAGGTTAGATCAGAGGACACAGAGGTTAGAACAAAGGACACAGAGGTTATATCAGAGGTTATATCAGAGGATATATCAGAGGTTATATCACTACTATAGAACAGGGCCCTATTCCCTATATAGTGGTACTACTATAGACCAGGGCCCTATTCCCTATATAGTGGTACTACTATAGACCAGGGCCCTATTCCCTATATAGTGCACTACTATAGACCAGAGCCCTATTCCCTATATAGTGGTACTACTATAGACCAGGGCCCTATTCCCTATATAGTGCACTACTATAGACCAGAGCCCTATTCCCTATATAGTGGTACTACTATAGACCAGAGCCCTATTCCCTATATAGTGCACTACTATAGACCAGAGCCCTATTCCCTATATAGTGCACTACTATAGACCAGGGCCCTATTCCCTATATAGTGCACTACTATAGACCAGGGCCCTATTCCCTATATAGTGCACTACTATAGACCAGGGCCCTATTCCCTATATAGTGCACTACTATAGACCAGAGCCCTATTCCCTATATAGTGCACTACTATAGACCAGGGCCCTATTCCCTATATAGTGCACTACTCTAGACCAGAGCCCTATTCCCTATATAGTGCACTACTATAGACCAGAGCCCTATTCCCTATATAGTGCACTACTACAGACCAGGGCCCTATTCCCTATATAGTGTACTACTATAGACCAGGGCCCTATTCCCTATATAGTGTACTACTATAGACCAGGGCCCTATTCCCTATATAGTGCACTACTATAGACCAGAGCCCTATTCCCTATATAGTGCACTACTATAGACCAGGGCCCTATTCCCTATATAGTGCACTACTATAGACCAGAGCCCTATTCCCTATATAGTGCACTACTATAGACCAGGGCCCTATTCCCTATATAGTGCACTACTCTAGACCAGAGCCCTATTCCCTATATAGTGCACTACTATAGACCAGAGCCCTATTCCCTATATAGTGTACTACTATAGACCAGAGCCCTATTCCCTATATAGTGCACTACTATAGACCAGGGCCCTATTCCCTATATAGTGCACTACTATAGACCAGGGCCCTATTCCCTATATAGTGCACTACTATAGACCAGAGCCCTATTCCCTATATAGTGCACTACTTTAGACCAGGGCCCTATTCCCTATATAGTGTACTACTATAGACCAGAGCCCTATTCCCTATATAGTGCACTACTATAGACCAGAGCCCTATTCCCTATATAGTGCACTACTATAGACCAGAGCCCTATTCCCTATATAGTGCACTACTATAGACCAGGGCCCTATTCCCTATATAGTGCACTACTCTAGACCAGAGCCCTATTCCCTATATAGTGCACTACTATAGACCAGGGCCCTATTCCCTATATAGTGCACTACTATAGACCAGAGCCCTATTCCCTATATAGTGCACTACTATAGACCAGGGCCCTATTCCCTATATAGTGGCACTACTGTTGACCAGAGCCCTATGAAAGACTGCAGCTGTGATGTGGCAGCAGAATGATCGCTAGTTGATTGTTTGTTTATGTAGGCCTTGGGAAAGGGTTTCATCAACGTATCAAATTCCCAAAACTTTTTTTTTGGGGGGGGACAACGTTTCCTTTGCAGTATCTGATGAGAGGTCACAAGGTGTGTGTTGCCTGTAGCAAAGAGGGGGGTTGGAAGAAAAGGTCCTGGGCGGTTGTGAACATTAAACTGGTTCACTCACGAATAGAATCCCAAAGACTTTATAGAATAACAATCTCTCACTGCCAGGATACGGGATGAGAACTGAGAGAGCGGCTGTAAAGCGCAGAGTGGCCCCGTAGTTTCAACTGGTTTAACCAGATAGGTTCCATCTGACCCAGAGACATAGGGAACCCTAACCCTAAGGCCCTCTGTGTATTCCACTCCTGGGGAGGGGGTGTTATGTTTAAACAAATCAATTAGAGGAAGACTCATGGTATATTTCAGGAAAGTTTCTACTTTAAATAGAAAAAACAGGAAGTGCAGTACAGGTCTATTTTGACAGCCCAGGGGTATAACCCTAAGTCCAGGGTATCAGACACTAAAGATAGTCTTTACCAAGCACATCTGGACAACAGGGGGGATAACGGCGGTGGAGATGACCCTACACCCTCTCGACGGAGCAACACTAAAAATAGCAGTCCTCTGTGTGTGTTCTCCTGGTCCCTCTAAAACAGCGGGGATTGGAATGACCCACCCCTGCTCTGAAGCGCTGTGTTTCAAGTGTTTATTGAGGTATGGATAAGCATTCCAAACAGGGCAAGTTACTGGAATGACCCCAGCGCACCGGGCTGGTCCCGAGTTAGGAACTATGTGAGGTATTCCCTTTAAACCAGAAGGTGGAGAAGAGATAGGTATTCCCTTTAAACCAGAGGGTGGAGAAGAGATAGGAATTCCCTTTAAACCAGAGGGTGGAGAAGAGACCGGTATTCCCTTTAAACCAGAGGGTGGAGAAGAGATAGGAATTCCCTTTAAACCAGAGGGTGGAGAAGAGACCGGTATTCCCTTTAAACCAGAGGGTGGAGAAGAGATAGGTATTCCCTTTAAACCAGAGGGTGGAGAAGAGATAGGTATTCCCTTTAAACCAGAGGGTGGAGAAGAGACCGGTATTCCCTTTAAACCAGAGGGTGGAGAAGAGACCGGTATTCCCTTTAAACCAGAGGGTGGAGAAGAGATAGGTATTCCCTTTAAACCAGAGGGTGGAGAAGAGACCGGTATTCCCTTTAAACCAGAGGGTGGAGAAGAGACAGGAATTCCCTTTAAACCAGAGGGTGGAGAGGGGACCGGTATTCCCTTTAAACCAGAGGTTGGAGAAGAGACAGGAATTCCCTTTAAACCAGAGGGTGGAGAAGAGACCGGTATTCCCTTTAAACCAGAGGGTGGAGAAGAGACCGGTATTCCCTTTAAACCAGAGGGTGGAGAAGAGACCGGTATTCCCTTTAAACCAGAGGGTGAAGAGAGACCGGTATTCCCTTTAAACCAGAGGGTGGAGAAGAGACCGGTATTCCCTTTAAACCAGAGGGTGGAGAAGAGACCGGTATTCCCTTTAAACCAGAGGGTGGAGAAGAGACCGGTATTCCCTTTAAACCAGAGGGTGGAGAAGAGACAGGGGAGCCGGGCAGATGCAGAGATGCTACTGATGTGTTACTGTTATTCCATTTCCATTTAGGTGGGTTTTAAAAAAAAATCTTTTACACATTTGAGTCGTTTTATGTGGCAGAACATCAGTTTCATGTTATCACACGTGGCTCTAAGAGCCGACCAACTCCACATCAGACCAACTCAAACACACAGTGTAACCTGATAGATTGATGCCCTTCACCAGTCCGTTGCTCTTCCCAGCTAAGGCGGAGGATATGTGCATCCAGTACTCTGTCAGCAGTGTTGTGGGCAGAGAGCTAAGGCCAGTGTTGGAGGACCCTGTTTGGGGTCTCTGTCTGACAGGACATTGGTCAATATGGTGCCAGTCAGCAAAACTTTCACCAGAACAATGAACAGCTCTGTCTCTAACCCAGGGTACAACTCTGGATGTGTCTCTAAGCGGCTGTCCAATGACCAGCTCTGTCTCTAGCTCAGGGTACAACTCTGGCTGTGTCTCCAAGCGGCTGTCCAATGACCAGCTCTGTCTCTAGCTCAAGGTACAACTCTGGATGTGTCTTCAAGCGGCTGTCCAATGAACAGCTCTGTCTCTAACCCAGGGTACAACTCTGGATGTGTCTCCAAGCGGCTGTCCAATGAACAGCTCTGTTTCTAGCTCAGGGTACAACTCTGGATGTGTCTCTAAGCGGCTGTCCAATGACCAGCTCTGTCTCTAGCTCAGGGTACAACTCTGGATGTGTCTCTAAGCGGCTGTCCAATGAACAGCTCTGTCTCTAGCTCAGGGTACAACTCTGGATGTGTCTCTAAGCGGCTGTCCAATGAACAGCTCTGTCTCTAACCCAGGGTACAACTCTGGATGTGTCTCCAAGCGGCTGTCCAATGAACAGCTCTGTCTCTAGCTCAGGGTACAACTCTGGATGTGTCTCCAAGCGGCTGTCCAATGAACAGCTCTGTCTCTAGCTCAGGGTACAACTCTGGATGTGTCTCTAAGCGGCTGTCCAATGACCAGCTCTGTCTCTAGCTCAGGGTACAACTCTGGATGTGTCTCCAAGCGGCTGTCCAATGACCAGCTCTGTCTCTAGCTCAGGGTACAACTCTGGATGTGTCTCTAAGCGGCTGTCCAATGAACAGCTCTGTCTCTAGCTCAGGGTACAACTCTGGATGTGTCTCTAAGCGGCTGTCCAATGAACAGCTCTGTCTCTAACCCAGGGTACAACTCTGGATGTGTCTCCAAGCGGCTGTCCAATGAACAGCTCTGTCTCTAGCTCAGGGTACAACTCTGGATGTGTCTCCAAGTGGCTTTCCAATGACCAGCTCTGTCTCTAGCTCAGGGTACAACTCTGGATGTGTCTCTAAGCGGCTGTCCAATGACCAGCTCTGTCTCTAGCTCAGGGTACAACTCTGGATGTGTCTCTAAGCGGCTGTCCAATGACCAGCTCTGTCTCTAGCTCAGGGTACAACTCTGGATGTGTCTCTAAGCGGCTGTCCAATGACCAGCTCTGTCTCTAGCTCAGGGTACAACTCTGGATGTGTCTCTAAGCGGCTGTCCAATGACCAGCTCTGTCTCTAGCTCAGGGTACAACTCTGGATGTGTCTCTGCGGCTGTCCAATGACCAGCTCTGTCTCTAGCTCAGGGTACAACTCTGGATGTGTCTCTAAGCGGCTGTCCAATGACCAGCTCTGTCTCTAGCTCAAGGTACAACTCTGGATGTGTCTCCATGCGGCTGTCCAATGAACAGCTCTGTCTCTAGCTCAAGGTACAACTCTGGATGTGTCTCCAAGCGGCTGTCCAATGAACAGCTCTGTCTCTAACCCAGGGTACAACTCTGGATGTGTCTCCAAGCGGCTGTCCAATGAACAGCTCTGTCTCTAGCTCAGGGTACAACTCTGGATGTGTCTCTAAGCGGCTGTCCAATGAACAGCTCTGTCTCTAGCTCAGGGTACAACTCTGGATGTGTCTCTAAGCGGCTGTCCAATGACCAGCTCTGTCTCTAACCCAGGGTACAACTCTGGATGTGTCTCTAAGCGGCTGTCCAATGAACAGCTCTGTCTCTAACCCAGGGTACAACTCTGGATGTGTCTCCAAGTGGCTTTCCAATGACCAGCTCTGTCTCTAGCTCAGGGTACAACTCTGGATGTGTCTCCAAGCGGCTGTCCAATGACCAGCTCTGTCTCTAGCTCAGGGTACAACTCTGGATGTGTCTCTAAGCGGCTGTCCAATGAACAGCTCTGTCTCTAGCTCAGGGTACAACTCTGGATGTGTCTCCAAGCGGCTGTCCAATGACCAGCTCTGTCTCTAGCTCAGGGTACAACTCTGGATGTGTCTCAGGGTAGAACTCTGTCTGTCTCTCAGGGTAGAACTCTGTCTGTGTCTCAGGGTAGAACTCTGTCTGTCTCTCAGGGTAGAACTCTGTCTGTCTCTCAGGGTAGAACTCTGTGTGTGTCTCAAGGTAGAACTCTGTCTGTGTCTCAGGGTAGAACTCTGTCTGTCTCTCAGGGTAGAACTCTGTCTGTCTCTCAGGGTAGAACTCTGTCTGTGTCTCAAGGTAGAACTCTGTCTGTGTCTCAGGGTAGAACTCTGTCTGTCTCTCAGGGTAGAACTCTGTCTGTCTCTCAGGGTAGAACTCTGTCTGTCTCTCAGGGTAGAACTCTGTCTGTGTCTCAGGGTAGAACTCTGTCTGTCTCTCAGGGTAGAACTCTGTCTGTGTCTCAGGGTAGAACTCTGTCTGTGTCTCAGGGTAGAACTCTGTCTGTCTCTCAGGGTAGAACTCTGTCTGTGTCTCAGGGTAGAACTCTGTCTGTCTCTCAGGGTAGAACTCTGTCTGTCTCTCAGGGTAGAACTCTGTCTGTCTCTCAGGGTAGAACTCTGTCTGTCTCTCAGGGTAGAACTCTGTCTGTGTCTCAGGGTAGAACTCTGTCTGTCTCTCAGGGTAGAACTCTGTCTGTCTCTCAGGGTAGAACTCTGTCTGTCTCTCAGGGTAGAACTCTGTCTGTGTCTCAGGGTAGAACTCTGTCTGTGTCTCAGGGTAGAACTCTGTCTGTCTCTCAGGGTAGAACTCTGTCTGTCTCTCAGGGTAGAACTCTGTCTGTCTCTCAGGGTAGAACTCTGTCTGTGTCTCAGGGTAGAACTCTGTCTGTCTCTCAGGGTAGAACTCTGTCTGTCTCTCAGGGTAGAACTCTGTCTGTGTCTCAGGGTAGAACTCTGTCTGTCTCTCAGGGTAGAACTCTGTCTGTCTCTCAGGGTAGAACTCTGTCTGTGTCTCAGGGTAGAACTATGTTTCTCAGGGTAGAACTCTGTCTGTGTCTCAAGGTAGAACTCTGTCTGTCTCTCAGGGTAGAACTCCGTGTCTCAGGGTAGAACTGCACGAATGAGAAGGTCGGCAGACCTTCTCATTCGGTGGCAGGATAGAACACACAGACTTGTTAAATCTGAATGGACATGCCACCGTAACCTAGCGTCATGCAGACAACCTGAATGCCGGTTGCCGCCCAGAGCCCCAAAGCAAATGGCACCAGAGTCAGAAACTACGCAGATAATTCAGCACGACACCTGGAGGGAAGTCTGTATTTGGCAACGTGAGACCAACAGAGGAGAGACTGAAAAGGTCACGCCATCATCAGACCGTGAGACACAAAGGCTTCCCAAGCCTATTCTGAGACGGACTTGGGGGACTGTCTGGGGACAAGGCCTCATCTACCTTGGTGCGTAGTGGAAGACGTCGTCCCTCTCTGGACGCCGGAGGACAGGGCCTGGGTACAATCTGAGAAAGAGCTCCACTCATCAAGACGAACTCCAACAGACAGCTGACCCCTCCTTCAGAAGGTTACTGATCGTCACTCTGGACCCTGTATGTGGAACCAGTCACTCTGGATCCTGTATGTGGGACCAGTCACTCTGGACCCTGTATGTGGAACCAGTCACTCTGGACCCTGTATGTGGAACCAGTCACTCTGGATCCTGTATGTGGGACCAGTCACTCTGGATCCTGTATGTGGGACCAGTCACTCTGGATCCTGTATGTGGGACCAGTCACTCTGGACCCTGTATGTGGAACCAGTCACTCTGGACCCTGTATGTGGAACCAGTCACTCTGGATCCTGTATGTGGAACCAGTCACTCTGGATCCTGTATGTGGAACCAGTCACTCTGGATCCTGTATGTGGAACCAGTCACTCTGGACCCTGTATGTGGAACCAGTCACTCTGGACCCTGTATGTCTAAATATAGAAATCTTGGAAGATAAACCAGAAAAGAGTAAATCGGAATTGGGCATGATTAGCTTAGATTAGATTAGAATACATTAGATTACATTAGATTAGATTAGATTACATTACATTAGATTAGATTAGATGTTATTGTCCTACATGGGGAAATTCGTTTCGTAACGTGCATGAAAACAAGTTCCAAAACCGTCATTATGTGATGATTGAATTATTCTACGATATTGTCCCATCTAGACAACATAGTGTTCAGGTACCTAAGGTCGACCGCACAGGGAGGGTTTGGTATTTGTTCCTTATTGAAGAAGGACATTTAGAACCGTTTGGAAGATTCCCGTTTGGAAGATTCCCATGGAAAGGGAGTTCATTCCAGTGACATATGATAAAACTATGTGCCTGGGTGGTGTGTGAGGAGAGGAGAGAGGAGGGGGGGTGTGTGAGAAGAGGAGAGAGGAGGGGGGGTGTGAGGAGAGGAGAGAGGAGGGGGTGTGAGGAGAGGAGAGAGGAGAGGAGAGAGGAGAGTTGAGGAGAGAGGAGAGGAGAGAGGAGAGGTGAGGAGAGAGGAGAGGAGAGGTGAGGCGAGAGGAGAATAGAGGTGAGAGGAGAAAGGAGAGGAGGGGTGAGAGGTGAGCAGAAATGAGGGGAGAGAGGAGAGGAGAGAGGAGGGGAGACAGGAGGGGTGAGGAGAGAGAAGGCGAGAGAGGAGGGGAGAGGAGGAGGGGAGAGAGGAGGGGAGAATGGAGGGGAGAGGAAAGGAGGGGAGGGGAGAACAGAGGGGTGAGGAGAGAGGAGAAGAGAGGAGAACGGAGGGGAGAGAGGAGAGGAGAGGAGAGAGGAGGCGAGAGAGGAGGGGAGAGAGGAGAGGAGAGAGGAGGGGAGAGAGGAGAGGAGAGAGGAGGGGAGAGAGTAGGGGTGAGCGCTGCAGTCAAAACACTTGTCTATAATGGCTACTCCACTTCCCAGTCCTGGGCCAGGTGCTGACTGGTCTGATGTATCGCTCCGTCCGCCAAGCTTCAGCAGGAACCCAGGAGGCATCTTGTCTTGTGAAGCCGAGGAGCCGAGCTTCTGTGTTTATTGGCTGGTGTGATAAAACACCGTGACACGTTCCCCCCACATGTCTGTCTGTGGACCAGTAGGCCTGCAGCTCTGTGTGTTGACCTCGAATAGACCCCAGGACCCAGGGCTGCGGCCGGAGACAAGTGGCTAGTCCTCCAGCCCCCCACACCACCGGCCTCCAGCCCTCCGGTCCGTTGGAATGTTCTCTCCCCCCTTCCCCAGAAGGAGCAGGCAGCTGAGGCCAGGGTGGAGGGTGGAGGAGGCCGGCTAGACGCTGGCACATATAGTCCGATTTAGATTTACAATCCCTCGCCATTGTTTGGAGTTTCACTTCCTGGTCTGTCTTATAGCAAATAAACAGCCTGGGGATTGGCCGGAGGGGCAAAACGGTGCGATGCGCCTGGTTGAGTGGGGATAGAACCCGTTGTTGTTGAAGCTTCAGGGCCGGTAGAGCAGATGGTCGGAGGGATGGAGATACATCCCCATAATGACCGGCACCCTGTTCCCTACATACCAGTCAGAACATTAGTGCACTACATAGGGCATAGGGTGCTTGTTCAGACACAGCGTGTCCTCCTGCACGTAAGCGTTTCTGACCGTCCTGTGGATTGAGAAAGAGGAGGACCGATTGTTCCTGTTTATCAACGTCTAGAAACTCATTGACTTTTCTTCACCTCGCTTCTTCTCAGATGGACAGGAAATAAAAAAATATATATAAAAAAAACCCTCAGGGGAATGTCTGACATATTTTTTTCAGACAGGAAACACGGAAACAAACGTTCCTGCGGTGTGACTTGTAGAAAGGTTGAGAATCTTATTCACACCTTCCCTGTCAGATGGCTGTGTTGACGTCCAGGCTCTGGCGGCTGGTTGGAGGGCTGGCTCTGGCTGATGCAGAGAGAGAGAGGGAGGCTACGTGTCTGGCTGAGGGCTACAGAGATAGGCAGATGTTGGCATTCTCAAAAGCTTGCTGACGTTAATGTTCCAGTTTTAGCTCCTGACCTGCTGGTATGGGGTAGAAAGGTCTGGTTTTAGCCCCTGACCTGCTGGTATGGGGTAGAAAGGCCTGGTTTTAGCCCCTGACCTGCTGGTATGGGGTAGAAAGGTCTGGTTTTAGTCCCTGACCTGCTGGTATGGGGTAGAAAGGTCTGGTTTTAGTCCCTGACCTGCTGGTATGGGGTAGAAAGGTCTGGTTTTAGCCCCTGACCTGCTGGTATGGGGTAGAAAGGTCTGGTTTTAGTCCCTGACCTGCTGGTATGGGGTAGAAAGGTCTGGTCTGGCTTCTGTCTACACACTCCAGGCTGTGGACATCTGGACTGTGGACCAGTGGCATGCTACAGGAAACATGCTTTCCAAAAGACCCATGATGCACTGTGAACCTTGTCTAAAGAGTCATGGAGCTGCCTCATTGGACAGCAACTAGAGTAGAAAATACTATCTGGTTGGATTGGACAGCATTGTGTTGATGTCAATAATACCCATGTGATGTTATGGACTGTGACTGACGTGTTTTTACCTCCGGGGGATTGTCTTGTCCAGTCCTCAGCCAGGTGGCTCGTCCTCTGAGACGCTGTGTGTGTGTGTGTGTGTGTGTGTGTGTGTGTGTGTGTGTGTGTGTGTGTGTGTGTGTGTGTGTGTGTGTGTGTGTGTGTGTGTGTGTGTGTGTGTGTGTGTGTGTGTGTGTGTGTGTGTGAAGAGAGTTTCTTGGCGTTCCACAGTGACGAAATGGATCAAATACACAAATCAATGTTAGCTGTTGATGGGTTTGTTTTTATGAGGTGGAAGTGTGGGAACGATTTATATGTTACTAAGGTTTCTGCTGTCATGCCTCAGTATACAATGTTACGTAATATTAACAATAGCAGCTGACACACTAGTCTGTCCTGTTAGGCCATGTAACATATTACTGGTAATAACCTGTCCTGTTAGGCCATGTAACATATTACTGGTAATAACCTGTCCTGTTAGGCCATGTAACATATTACTGTTAATAACCTGTCCTGTTAGGCCATGTAACATATTACTGTTAATAACCTGTCCTGTTAGGCCATGTAACATATTACTGGTAATAACCTGTCCTGTTAGGCCATGTAACATATTACTGTAAATAACCTGTCCTGTTAGGCCATGTAACATATTACTGGTAATAACCTGTCCTGTTAGGCCATGTAACATTTTACTGTTAATAACCTGTCCTGTTAGGCCATGTAACATATTACTGTTAATAACCTGTCCTGTTAGGCCATGTAACATATCACTGTTAATAACCTGTCCTGTTAGGCCATGTAACATATTACTGTTAATACTCTGTCCTGTTAGGCCATGTAACATATTACTGGTAATACTCTGTCCTGTCCTGTTAGGCCATGTAACATTTTACTGTTAATAACCTGTCCTGTTAGGCCATGTAACATATTACTGTTAATAACCTGTCCTGTTAGGCCATGTAACATATCACTGTTAATAACCTGTCCTGTTAGGCCATGTAACATTTTACTGTTAATAACCTGTCCTGTTAGGCCATTTAACATATTACTGGTAATACTCTGTCCTGTTAGGCCATGTAACATATTACTGTTAATAACCTGTCCTGTTAGGCCATGTAACACATTACTGGTAATACTCTGTCCTGTTAGGCCATGTAACAGATTACTGTTAATAACCTGTCCTGTTAGGCCATGTAACTTATTACTGTTAATACTCTGTCCTGTCCTGTTAGGCCATGTAACATATTACTGGTAATACTCTGTCCTGTTAGGCCATGTAACTTATTACTGTTAATACTCTGTCCTGTCCTGTTAGGACATGTAACACGTTACTGGTAATACTCTGTCCTGTTAGGCCATGTAACACATTACTGGTAATACTCTGTCCTGTTAGGCCATGTAACACATTACTGGTAATACTCTGTCTTGTTAGGCCATGTAACATATTACTGTTAATACTCTGTCCTGTTAGGCCATGTAACATATTACTGGTAATACTCTGTCCTGTTAGGCCATGTAACATATTACTGGTAATACTCTGTCCTGTTAGGCCATGTAACATATTACTGGTAATACTCTGTCCTGTCCTGTTAGGCCATGTAACATATTACTGTTAATACTCTGTCCTGTCCTGTTAGGCCATGTAACATATTACTGGTAATACTCTGTCCTGTCCTGTTAGGCCATGTAACATATTACTGGTAATACTCTGTCCTGTTAGGCCATGTAACATATTACTGGTAATACTCTGTCCTGTCCTGTTAGGTCATGTAACATATTACTGGTAATACTCTGTCCTGTCCTGTTAGGCCATGTATCATATTACTGTTAATACTCTGTCCTGTTAGGCCATGTAACATATTACTGGTAATACTCTGTCCTGTCATGTTAGGCCATGTATCATATTACTGTTAATACTCTGTCCTGTTAGGCCATGTGACATATTACGGGTAATACTCTGTCCTGTCCTGTTAGGCCATGTAACATATTACTGGTAATACTCTGTCCTGTCCTGTTAGGCCATGTAACATATTACTGGTAATACTCTGTCCTGTTAGGCCATGTAACATATTACGGGTAATACTCTGTCCTGTCCTGTTAGGTCATGTAACATATTACTGGTAATACTCTGTCCTGTCCTGTTAGGCCATGTAACATATTACTGGTAATACTCTGTCCTGTCTTGTTAGGCCATGTAACATATTACTGGTAATACTCTGTCCTGTCCTGTTAGGCCATGTAACATATTACTGGTAAAACTCTGTCCTGTCCTGTTAGGTCATGTAACACATTACTGTTACTTCTCTGTCCTGTCCTGTTAGGCCATGTAACACATTACTGTTAATACTCTGTCCTGTCCTGTTAGGCCATGTAACTTATTACTGTTAATACTCTGTCCTGTTAGGCCATGTAACACATTACTGGTAATACTCTGTCCTGTCCTGTTAGGCCATGTAACACGTTACTGTTAATACTCTGTCCTGTCCTGTTAGGCCATGTAACATATTACTGTTAATACTCTGTCCTGTCCTGTTAGGCCATGTAACACATTACTGGTAATACTCTGTCCTGTCCTGTTAGGCCATGTAACATATTACTGGTAATACTCTGTCCTGTCCTGTTAGGCCATGTAACATATTACTGGTAAAACTCTGTCCTGTCCTGTTAGGTCATGTAACACATTACTGTTACTTCTCTGTCCTGTCCTGTTAGGCCATGTAACACATTACTGTTAATACTCTGTCCTGTCCTGTTAGGCCATGTAACTTATTACTGTTAATACTCTGTCCTGTTAGGCCATGTAACACATTACTGGTAATACTCTGTCCTGTCCTGTTAGGCCATGTAACACGTTACTGTTAATACTCTGTCCTGTCCTGTTAGGCCATGTAACATATTACTGGTAATACTCTGTCCTGTTAGGCCATGTAAACATTACTGGTAATACTCTGTCCTGTCCTGTTAGGCAATGTAACACATTACTGGTAATACTCTGTCCTGTCCTGTTAGGCCATGTAACATATTACTGGTAATACTCTGTCCTGTCCTGTTAGGCCATGTAAAACATTACTGGTAATACTCTGTCCTGTCCTGTTAGGCCATGTAACATATTACTGGTAATACTCTGTCCTGTTAGGCCATGTAAACATTACTGGTAAAACTCTGTCCTGTCCTGTTAGGTCATGTAACACATTACTGGTAATACTCTGTCCTGTCCTGTTAGGCCATGTAACTTATTACTGTTAATACTCTGTCCTGTTAGGCCATGTAACACATTACTGGTAATACTCTGTCCTGTCCTGTTAGGCCATGTAACACGTTACTGTTAATACTCTGTCCTGTCCTGTTAGGCCATGTAACATATTACTGTTACTTCTCTGTCCTGTCCTGTTAGGCCATGTAACACATTACTGTTAATACTCTGTCCTGTCCTGTTAGGCCATGTAACTTATTACTGTTAATACTCTGTCCTGTTAGGCCATGTAACACATTACTGGTAATACTCTGTCCTGTCCTGTTAGGCCATGTAACACGTTACTGTTAATACTCTGTCCTGTCCTGTTAGGCCATGTAACATATTACTGTTAATACTCTGTCCTGTCCTGTTAGGCCATGTAACACATTACTGGTAATACTCTGTCCTGTCCTGTTAGGCCATGTAACATATTACTGGTAATACTCTGTCCTGTTAGGCCATGTAAACATTACTGGTAATACTCTGTCCTGTCCTGTTAGGCAATGTAACACACATTGGTAATACTCTGTCCTGTCCTGTTAGGCCATGTAACATATTACTGTTAATACTCTGTCCTGTCCTGTTAGGCCATGTAAAACATTACTGGTAATACTCTGTCCTGTCCTGTTAGGCCATGTAACATATTACTGGTAATACTCTGTCCTGTTAGGCCATGTAAACATTACTGGTAATACTCTGTCCTGTCCTGTTAGGCAATGTAACATATTACTGGTAATACTCTGTCCTGTCCTGTTAGGCCATGTAACATATTACTGGTAATACTCTGTCCTGTCCTGTTAGGTCATGTAACACATTACTGTTAATTCTCTGTCCTGTCCTGTTAGGCCATGTAACATATTACTGTTAATACTCTGTCCTGTCCTGTTAGGCCATGTAACATATTACTGTTAATACTCTGTCCTGTCCTGTTAGGCCATGTAACATATTACTGGTAATACTCTGTCCTGTCCTGTTAGGACATGTAACATATTACTGGTAATACTCTGTCCTGTTAGGCCATGTAAAACATTACTGGTAATACTCTGTCCTGTCCTGTTAGGCAATGTAACACATTACTGGTAATACTCTGTCCTGTCCTGTTAGGCCATGTAACATATTACTGGTAATACTCTTTCCTGTCCTGTTATGCCATGTAAAACATTACTGGTAATACTCTGTCCTGTTAGGCCATGTAACATATTACTGTTAATACTCTGTCCTGTCCTGTTAGGCCATGTAACACATTACTGGTAATACTCTGTCCTGTCCTGTTAGGCCATGTAACACATTACTGGTAATACTCTGTTCTGTCCTGTTAGGCCATGTAACACATTACTGGTAATACTCTCCAGTCAGATTTCAAGGTAAAACACATGTATGCAGAATCAAAGCCTGACTCAGTTGAATTCCAGTAAGATGCCAGACAGATAAACTTCCACCTGTCTGAGCAACGCCCACCGGAGGAACCACAGTAGGCTTTTAGTAATAAAGAGCTTGTTAGGAACAAATCTTATCCAGCTGTTGCTGACATCTCTTCGAATGTCCATATCCTCTCTGTCCTAGCTGTTGACGTTGGAGAATGTAAAGTCGGTGAGAAAAGAACAGAGACTTTTCTGTCCCACTCTTAACACAAAGCACACGTTTGGCTTCCCACTCAAACCTCCCCCCCCCAAACCCGCTCCAAACACCATTACACGGATCACAGATTCACATCTCTCTCTCTGAGGCCCGCCCGGCCCGAGCCAATCATATAGCCCTCTATCTCTGAGACCTGCCAGCACAGCCAATCACAGCCTGCCGGGCCCAGCGATGACGTAATGTTATGATGCCGAGCCTGGTCTCAGTCAGGTCCTCCCATCAGGGTGTTGATCTCCGATCCGGGGTCCCAGCTAGATTAAACGTTATGTGAAAACTGAGCCAGCACCACGCGGTTTTGGAGGGAGAGGAGAGGGGAGATGGCATCTGTGTGAGTTTGTGTGTTTGATGTTTGGAGAAGAAAGCTCCCCAGGGTTCATTTCACATCAGCTCCTTCCTGAGTTCTCACTAGATCCCGGACCCTCCATCCCGTCCCCTGCCCCCCCGGGGACAATCCCGGCCTTCAGAACGCCCTCGGAGTGGTTTCGCCCTCGCCGTCAGGGTCTTTGATATGGTCCGTGTTATGATACTCAGCCTGTTCTTCTTACCTGTTATGGTTAGCCTCCCTGACTGGCTTCTCCGTAGCTGCAGGGATATAGTGGGAACGCCTTGAGTGTAAACAGTCCTCTGGTCTGTCCCCTCGCCACCTCTCCCGCTCTCTCGCACTCCCTCATCGTCCCACCTCTCCTCCCTCTCTCCCTGGCCTTCTCCGATCGGGGATGCTGTGTGACTCCTCGTGACCCCCCGGTACCCCACCCTGCCTCGTCTCCACCTGACCCCTTGCGTCTCTGGAGGAAAGCCTGTGGTTTTTGGCTTGGCTGGGGGAAATTAAACCCTTCCATTTATTGGTTCTCATAGGCTGTTGTTGTTGTAAGGGTTGGGATGAATGAGATGGCAAGACAAACACCGGGCCGTGTTCAATGGAAATGCAGCGGCCAGCAGTATTCCCATTATTCTCTACACATTCTACAGTTGGCACATTTTGTCATGCTTTTGTTCTCCTTCCCCCCCTCGGCCTCTCCTCTTAAACGACGGTATAAGGTGTCCCGTTATTTAGTGGATCTAATCATTATAAGTACAGTATCCACTTTACGTGTGTTTCTCTCTTTAATGTAATTTAGCTCCGGAGTGGAGAAGGTGACCTGAGCCAACGGTTCTTGGTATTTCAAAGAACACTGTGACCTCCCCTCTTCATCGCCATCCTGCCGTCCCTCCTCTCCTCCCTCCTTCTTCTCCTCTCGATTTCTCCTCTTCTCCCTCCCCCCCTCCCTCCCTCCCTCCCTCCTCTCCCTCCCTCCCTCCCTCCCTCCCTCCCTCCCTCCCTCTCTCCCTCCTCCCTCCCTCCCTCCCTCCCTCCCTCCTCTCCATCCCTCCCTCCCTCCCTCCCTCCCTCCCTCCCTCCCTCCCTCCCTCCCTCCCTCCTCTCCTCCCTCCCTCCTCTCCCTCCCTCCTCTCCCTCCCTCTTCTCCCTCCCTCCCTCCCTCCCTCCCTCCCTCCTATCCATCCCTCCCTCCCTCCTCTCCCTCCCTCCTCTCCATCCCTCCCTCCCTCCCTCCCTCCTCTCCTCTCCATCCCTCCCTCCCTCACAGAGCCCCAGGACAGCAACACAAACAGACCCCACAGTCCGCCGTAGGCAGACCTGGCTCTCAAGAGAAGACAGGCTATGTGCACACTGCCCACAAAATAAGGTGGAAACTGAGCTGCACTTCCTAACCTCCTGCCCAATGTATGACCATATTAGAGACACATATTTCCCTCAGATTACACAGATCCACAAAGAATTTGAAAACAAATACAATTTTGATAAACTCCTACTGGGTGAAATACCACAGTGTGCCATCACAGCAGCAAGATGTGTGACCTGTTGCCACAAGAAAAGGGCAACCAGTGCAGAACAAACACCATTGTAAATACAACCCATAATTATGTTTATTTATTTTCCCTTTTGTACTTTAACCATTTAAACATCATTACAGCACTGTATATAGACATAATATTACATTTTTAATGTCTTTATTCTTCTGGAACTTTTCTAAGTGTAATGTTTACTGTTCATTTTTATTGTTTATTTCACTATTGTTTATTATCTATTTCACATGCTTTGGTAATGTAAACATATGTTTACCATGGCAATAAAGCCCCTTGAATTGAATTGAGAGAGAGAGAGAGAGAGAGAGAGAGAGAGAGAGAGAGAGAGCAGCTGAATGACAACAGATCGGGACAGTGGCTTCAACACGTCAGGCACCCCTGGATCCAGGACCTCTCTCCGACACTAATAACAGCAGCTGAATGACAACAGATCGGGACAGTGGCTTCAACACGTCAGGCACCCCTGGATCCAGGACCTCTCTCCCACACTAATAACAGCAGCTGAATGACAACAGATCGGGACAGTGGCTTCAACACGTCAGGCACCCCTGGATCCAGGACCTCTCTCCCACACTAATAACAGCAGCTGAATGACAACAGATCGGGACAGTGGCTTCAACACGTCAGGCACCCCTGGATCCAGGACCTCTCTCGCACACCTCACTGAACTAAAATATCAACGCAACAGTTTCAAAGACGTTACTGAGTTACAGTTCATAGAAGGAAATCAGTCAATTGAAATAATAAATTCCTCAGGTCCTAGTCTGTGGATTTAACATGACTGGGCAGGGGTGCAGCCATAGGTGGGCCTGGGAGGGCATAGGCCCCCCCACTGGGGAGCCAGATCCAGCCAATCAGAATTTGTTTTTTTATTCCACTCAAAAGGGCTTTATAACAGACAGAAATACTCCTCAGCACCTGCCCCTCTCCCCTCTCAGACGATCCCGCAGGTGAAGAAGCCGGATGTGGAGATCCTGGCGTGGTTACACGTGGTCTGCGGTTGTGAGGCCGGTTGGACGCACTGCCAAACTCTCTGAAACGTAGTTGGAGGCGGCTTATGGTAGAGAAATTAACATTACATTCTCTGGCAACAGCTCTGGTGGACATTTCCTGCAGTCAGCATGCCAATTGCACGCTCCCTCAACACTTGACACATCTGTGGCCATTGTGATGTGTGTCAAAACGGCACATTTTAGAGTAGCCTTTTATTGTCCCCCAGCACAAGGTGCACCTGTGTAATGATCATGCTGTTTAAATCAACTTCTTGATATGCCACTACCTGTCAGGTGGATGGATTATCTTGGCAACTGGAGAGATGCTCACTAACAGGGATGTAAACAAACCCTATTCCCTATATAGTGCGATACTGTAGATCAGAGGCATATTCCCTATGTAGTGCACTACTTTTGACCAGGGCCCTTAGGAAATAGGGTACCATTTGGGATGCACATGGTCTCTTTGCTGCTTCATCTATAACCTAATGATACCAGCCTTTCTGCAGATAGGAACACTTGACTGGAAACAAGGGGATTTTCCCAAAGGAGGCTTACTCTAGTGGCCACCCTCGCTCTCCCTCTCTCCTCTCTCCCTCCCTGCCTCTCCTCTCTCCCTCCCTGTCTCTCCTCTCTCCCTCCCTGCCTCTCCTCTCCTCTCTCCCTCTCCTCTCTCCCTCCCTGCCTCACCTCTCCTCTCTCCCTCTCCTCTCTCCCTCCCTGCCTCACCTCTCCTCTCCTCTCCTCTCCTCTCCTCTCTCCCTCCCTGCCTCTCCTCTCTCCCTCTCCTCTCTCCCTCTCTACCTCTCCTCTCTCCCTCTCTACCTCTCCTCTCTCCCTCTCTCTCCTCTCCTCTCTCCCTCTCCTCTCCTCTCTCCCTCCCTGCCTCTCCTCTCTCCCTCTCTACCTCTCCTCTCCTCTCTCCCTCTCTCTCTCTGGCTCTCCTCTCTGCCTCTGCCTCTCCTCTCTCCCTCTCTCTGTCTCTCCTCTCTCCCTCCCTGCCCCCTCTCTCCTTTCTCCCTCTCCTCTCTGCCTCTTCTCCCTCTCTCCTCTCTGCCTCTCTGTCTCCCCTCTCTCCCTCACTGCCTCTCCTCTCTCCCTCTCTCTGCCTGTCTTCTCTCCTCTCCTCTCTGTCTCCTTCCCCCTCCTCACACTGTGTGAGGTATAATAATGTGCTCATCTGTCCACCAGATAACAAAATCCTGTTGGCAACGCTCGCCCCCCCTCAGTGAAACTTCTTCCCTCCCCTCCATCCCTCTCACCCTTCATCCCTCCCTCCCTCCCTTCCTACCTCCCACAATCCTCATACTTTTCCGTCATGACGAGAGATGTCTGACATTCTTCTCTGGTCTCTTAAACGTTGCTCAGCCTGTGTGGTCCGTCTTCGTGGTGACGTAATGCAGGGTGAAGTCAAACTAGAACTTGTCGCCTCTGTGTGTGTTTCCAGGGTGTGTGTGTGTCCAGTGTGTGTCCAGTGTGTGTGTGTCCAGTGTGTGTGTGTCCAGGGTGTGTGTGTGTGTCCAGTGTGTGTCCAGTGTGTGTATGTGTGTGTGTGTGTGTGTGTGTCTCCAGTGTGAGTGTGTTTGTCCATGTTAACACCACCTAGTACAACATGTTAACACCACCTAGTACAACACGTTAACACCACCTAGTACAACACGTTAACACCACCTAGTACAACATGTTAACACCACCTAGTACAACATGTTAACACCACCTAGTACAACATGTTAACACCACCTAGTACAACACGTTAACACCACCTAGTACAACATGTTAACACCACCTAGTACAACATGTTAACACCACCTAGTACAACATGTTAACACCACCTAGTACAACACGTTAACACCACCTAGTACAACATGTTAACACCACCTAGTACAACATGTTAACACCACCTAGTACAACATGTTAACACCACCTAGTACAACATGTTAACACCAACTAGTACAACACGTTAACACCACCTAGTACAACATGTTAACACCACCTAGTACAACATGTTAACACCACCTAGTACAACATGTTAACACCACCTAGTACAACACGTTAACACCACCTAGTACAACACGTTAACACCACCTAATACGTCATGTTAACACCACCTAGTACAACACGTTAACACAACATAGTACAACACGTTAACACCACCTAGTACAACATGTTAACACCACCTAGTACAACACGTTAACACTACATAGTACAACACGTTAACACCACCTAGTACAACATGTTAACACCACCTAGTACAACATGTTAACACCACCTAGTACAACATGTTAACACCACTTAGTACAAAATGTTAACACCACCTAGTACAACATGTTTACACCACCTAGTACAACACGTTAACACCACCTAATACATCATGTTAACACCACCTAGTACAACATGTTTACACCACCTAGTACAACACATTAACACCACCTAGTACAACATATTAACACCACCTAGTACAACATGTTAACACCACCTAGTACAACACGTTAACACCACCTAGTACAACATGTTAACACCACCTAGTGCAACACGTTAACACCACCTAGTACAACACGTTAACACCACCTAGTACAACACGTTAACACCACCTAATACATCATGTTAACACCACCTAGTACAACACGTTAACACCACATAGTACAACATGTTAACACCACCTAGTACAAAATGTTAACACCACCTAGTACAACATGTTAACACCACCTAGTACAACACGTTAACACCACCTAGTACAACATGTTAACACCACCTAGTACAACATGTTAACACCACCTAGTACAACACGTTAACACCACCTAGTACAACATGTTAACACCACCTAGTACAACATGTTAACACCACCTAGTACAACACGTTAACACCACCTAGTACAACATGTTAACACCACCTAGTACAACACGTTAACACCACATAGTACAACATGTTAACACCACCTAGTACAACATGTTAACACCACCTAGTACAACATGTTAACACCACCTAGTACAACATGTTAACACCACCTAGTACAACATGTTAACACCACCTAGTACAACACGTTAACACCACCTAATACGTCATGTTAACACCACCTAGTACAACACGTTAACACTACATAGTACAACACGTTAACACCACCTAGTACAACATGTTAACACCACCTAGTACAACATGTTAACACCACCTAGTACAACACGTTAACACCACCTAGTGCAACATATTAACACCACCTAGTACAACATGTTTACACCACCTAGTACAACATGTTTACACCACCTAGTACAACACGTTAACACCACCTAGTGCAACATATTAACACCACCTAGTACAACATGTTAACACCACCTAGTACAACACGTTAACACCACCTAGTAAAACATGTTAACACCACCTAGTACATGTTAACACTACCTAGTGCAACATGTTAACACCACCTAGTACAACATGTTAACACCACCTAGTACATGTTAACACTACCTAGTACAACACGTTAACACCACCTAGTGCAACATATTAACTCCACATAGTACAACATGTTAACACCACCTAGTGCAACACATTAACACCACCTGGTGCAACATGTAAACACCACCTAGTACAACATATTAACACCACCTAGTGCAACACGTTAACACCACCTAGTGCAACACGTTAACACCACCTTGTGCAACACATTAACACCACCTAGTACAACATATTAACACCACCTAGTGCAACATGTTAACACCACCTAGTACATGTTAACACCACCTAGTACAACATGTTAACACCACCTAGTACAACACGTTAACACCACCTAGTGCAACATGTTAACTCCACATAGTACAACATGTTAACACCACCTTGTGCAACACATTAACACCACCTAGTACAACATGTTAACACCACCTAGTGCAACACGTTAACACCACCTAGTGCAACACGTTAACACCACCTAGTGCAACACGTTAACACCACCTAGTACAACATATTAACACCACCTAGTGCAACACGTTAACACCACCTTGTGCAACACATTAACACCACCTAGTACAACATATTAACACCACCTAGTGCAACATGTTAACACCACCTAGTACATGTTAACACCACCTAGTACAACATGTTAACACCACCTAGTACAACATGTTAACACCACCTAGTACAACATGTTAACACCACCTAGTACAACATGTTAACACCACCTAGTACAACATGTTAACACCACCTAGTGCAACACGTTAACACCACCTAGTACAACATATTAACACCACCTAGTGCAACACGTTAACACCACCTTGTGCAACACATTAACACCACCTAGTACAACATATTAACACCACCTAGTGCAACATGTTAACACCACCTAGTACATGTTAACACCACCTAGTACAACATGTTAACACCACCTAGTACAACACGTTAACACCACCTAGTGCAACATGTTAACTCCACATAGTACAACATGTTAACACCACCTTGTGCAACACATTAGCACCACCTAGTACAACATGTTAACACCACCTAGTGCAACACGTTAACACCACCTAGTGCAACACGTTAACACCACCTAGCACAACACGTTAACACCACATAGTACAACATGTTAACACCACCTAGTACATCATGTTAACACCACCTAGTGCAACACGTTAACTTCTTAGGGAGCGGCTCCCGAGGTGACGGTTTTGGAGAGTTTGGCTTGCCCAAAGTAAAATGCCTCTCACTCAGGCCCAGAAAATAGGATATGCACATAATTAGTACTATTGCATAGGAAACACTCTGAAGTTTCTAAAAGTGTTAACATATTGTCTGTGAGTGTAACAAAATAGATATTGCAGGCGCGCTCCACTGTTTTTTACTTTCTTATCGTTCAGGCTACAATCCGGTTGAAATATTATAGTAAATATACATAAAAGAATACCTGAGGAAACATAAAAAATGATGTTTGATTTGTTTGTAGAATAATGATAGGTATAATTTCAACGCGTTCTCTTCACGGGTCTATGGGCGACTCGACGGTGGATTTTATGAACATAACACGCCAACCAAACTGAGATTTATGGATATAATAAATGACCCCACTCCCGACATTACCCGGTGAAATGTGAGGCGCCAAATTCAAAATCCAAAAGTTGAAGTATTAAACATTCATCAATATTCAAGTGTTGCATAGTCATCAAAAGCTCTGATATTTGGCAATATCACAGCGTTGTCAGATTTCAAAAAGGCTTTACGGCGAAAGCACAACATTTGATTGTTTGAGGATAGCCCCTCTCATATTTTATGCATTAGCATGAATCCATAACCAACGCGGGTCTCAAAAAACGGCATAAAATCGCTAATATAAAATCCCTTACCTTTCGAAGAACTTCTGCTGAGGAATTCCCAAGTGTCCAACGAAGACATCCAATGGTTCTTTTGTTAGAAACAGTCATTTATTATATCCATAAATCTCTGTTTGGTTGGCGCGTTATGATCCTAAAATCCACCGTTGGTCGCCCATAGAACCGTGAAGAGAACACGTTCAAATTATACCTATAAACTTTCTACAAACAAATCAAACATAATTTTTTATGTATCCTTAGGTATCCTTTTGTGTATTTTTGCTGTAATTTTTCAACCGGACGATAACGTGAACGATAGGAAAGAAAAATAAAGTGGTGCGCGTTCACATTCTCGCGCGCGTCAAACCTTGTTTACAAAAGTGGTCGCCTGACAATTTCCTGTTCCTATCTGTTCTGGTCACTGCTAGAATTCCCAGTCTTTGACTGTTGACATCTAGTGGAAGCCATAGGTACTGCAGTCTCAGTCCTACATAACATTGTATGCAATAGGCACAATGGAGAAGATGGTAATTTACAAAACAAACTGCAAATCCGGATGGATTTTCCTCAGGTTTTCGCCTGCTATATCCGTTCTCTTATACTCACATACATTATTTTAACACTCTTAGAAACTTCAGAGTGTTTTCTATCCAATAGTACTAATTATGTGCATATCCTATATTCTGGGCCTGAGTGGCAGGCATTTTACTTTGGGCACGCCAGACTCTCCAAAACCGTTACCTATGCAGCCGCTCCCTAAGAAAATAACACCACCTAGTGCAACCCGTTAACACCACCTAGTGCAACCCGTTAACACCACCTAGTGCAACCCGTTAACACCACCTAGTGCAACCCGTTAACACCAACTAGTGCAACCCGTTAACACCAACTAGTGCAACCCGTTAACATCACCTAGTGCAACACGTTAACACCACCTAGTGCAACACGTTAACACCACCTAGTGCAACCCGTTAACACCACCTAGTGAAACCCGTTAACACCACCTAGTGAAACCCGTTAACACCACCTAGCTCTGTGGAAAAAGCAGGTAAGGTGCTGGAGTGTCTAGCTACCAGCTATGTGGAAAAAGCAGGTAAGGTGCTGGAGTGTCTAGCTACCAGCTCTGTGGAAAAAGCAGGTAAGGTGCTGGAGTGTCTAGCTACCAGCTATGTGGAAAAAGCAGGTAAGGTGCTGGAGTGTCTAGCTACTGTGAATGTCTAGCCCAGTGAATCAGGGAGAATTAGGAGGAAGTCAAGTCAATTAGGAGCTGGGGAGGGGCGGTGGGGGCCGGGGGTAGCAGGGAGGGGCCTGGTATTATTTGGGGTGATGTCATGGCCTGCGTCTAAAATGGCACCCTATTCACTATATAGGACAGTGCTTCTGACCGGGGTTCAAATGGCACCCTATTCACTATATAGGACAGTGCTTCTGACCGGGGTTCAAATGGCACCCTATTCACTATATAGGGCAGTGCTTCTGACCAGGGTTCAAATGGCACCCTATTCACTATATAGGGCAGTGCTTCTGACCAGGGTTCAAATGGCACCCTATTCACTATATAGGGCAATACCTCTGACCAGGGTTCAAATGGCACCCTATTCACTATATAGGGCAGTGCTTCTGACCAGGATCCCATATGGTGTCATTTAGGCTGCATGCACGATGTCAGCTAACTGTCTGACAGGCTGTTGGTGGCCTCGTCCGCTCTGCTCTGCTCTGTGCTGCTCCACAGTGACACCAGAGAACAGTAAATACATTGACGGATGCCTCCCAGTGCTGGACAGAGCTCAGCCAAGAGAGAGAGAGAGAGACACTCACTATGTCAGAGTCAGGGGCCAAGACACTCTTCTCTTAATATCAGTCACGTCCCACGCTGTCAGATTTCCACTCTTCACTCCCTGTTCCAGATGACTGTTCTCTACTAAAGGGTGGGTTCTTTTTTGACACAGATGATATTTCTGTTTTTCTCAGGGATTAAAGGAAAGGACATCTCTGAAAACACAGGGACAGTTCAACAAGTCTGTCATACTGAGGAAGCTGTATTTTATATTGACCTGTAGTGAAAGATGATGAATCCTCTGTGGTCTGTTTGACCTGTAGTGAAAGATGATGAATCCTCTGTGGTCTGTTTGACCTGTAGTTAAAGTGAAGAATCCTCTGTGGTCTGTCTGACCTGTAGTTAAAGTGAAGAATCCTCTGTGGTCTCTCTGACCTGTAGTTAAAGTGAAGAATCCTCTGTGGTCTGTCTGACCTGTAGTTAAAGTGAAGAATCCTCTGTGGTCTGTCTGACCTGTAGTTAAAGTGAAGAATCCTCTGTGGTCTGTCTGACCTGTAGTTAAAGTGAAGAATCCTCTGTGGTCTGTCTGACCTGTAGTTAAAGTGAAGAATCCTCTGTGGTCTGTCTGACCTGTAGTTAAAGTGAAGAATCCTCTGTGGTCTGTCTGACCTGTAGTTAAAGTGAAGAATCCTCTGTGGTCTCTCTGACCTGTAGTTAAAGTGAAGAATCCTCTGTGGTCTGTCTGACCTGTAGTTAAAGTGAAGAATCCTCTGTGGTCTGTCTGACCTGTAGTTAAAGTGAAGAATCCTCTGTGGTCTGTCTGACCTGTAGTTAAAGTGAAGAATCCTCTGTGGTCTGTCTGACCTGTAGTTAAAGTGAAGAATCCTCTGTGGTCTGTCTGACCTGTAGTTAAAGTGAAGAATCCTCTGTGGTCTGTCTGACCTGTAGTTAAAGTGAAGAATCCTCTGTGGTCTCTCTGACCTGTAGTTAAAGTGAAGAATCCTCTGTGGTCTGTCTGACCTGTAGTTAAAGTGAAGAATCCTCTGTGGTCTGTCTGACCTGTAGTTAAAGTGAAGAATCCTCTGTGGTCTGTCTGACCTGTAGTTAAAGTGAAGAATCCTCTGTGGTCTGTCTGACCTGTAGTTAAAGTGAAGAATCCTCTGTGGTCTGTCTGACCTGTAGTTAAAGTGAAGAATCCTCTGTGGTCTCTCTGACCTGTAGTTAAAGTGAAGAATCCTCTGTGGTCTCTCTGACCTGTAGTTAAAGTGAAGAATCCTCTGTGGTCTGTCTGACCTGTAGTTAAAGTGAAGAATCCTCTGTGGACTCTCTGACCTGTAGTGAAAGATGATGAATCCTCTGTGGTCTGTCTGACCTGTAGTTAAAGTGAAGAATCCTCTGTGGTCTCTCTGACCTGTAGTTAAAGTGAAGAATCCTCTGTGGTCTGTCTGACCTGTAGTTAAAGTGAAGAATCCTCTGTGGTCTGTCTGACCTGTAGTTAAAGTGAAGAATCCTCTGTGGTCTGTCTGACCTGTAGTTAAAGTGAAGAATCCTCTGTGGTCTGTCTGACCTGTAGTTAAAGTGAAGAATCCTCTGTGGTCTCTCTGACCTGTAGTTAAAGTGAAGAATCCTCTGTGGTCTGTCTGACCTGTAGTTAAAGTGAAGAATCCTCTGTGGTCTGTCTGACCTGTAGTTAAAGTGAAGAATCCTCTGTGGTCTGTCTGACCTGTAGTTAAAGTGAAGAATCCTCTGTGGTCTGTCTGACCTGTAGTTAAAGTGAAGAATCCTCTGTGGTCTCTCTGACCTGTAGTTAAAGTGAAGAATCCTCTGTGGTCTCTCTGACCTGTAGCTTCTATTTCTGACTGTGGCCTCTGTCTCCTTTGATAAGGTCAATTGATTAATAAATACACTTTTGGTAGTATAATTTCTGCACAGTCAGGCATTGATTTAGTGATTGTGGCCAGTCTGCATGTTCCTAACAGGGAGTTCTCACTGTTGGGGGAGGAAGAGAAGGGGGATACCTAGTCAGTTATTCAGAGCTTCCAGGTTTCTCACTGTTGGGGGAGATAGAGGAGGGGGGGATACCTAGTCAGTTTTTCAGCGTCCAATGCTCTAACCACTAGGCTACACTGCTGCCCCGGGGGTGTTTAGTTGTGTTTAGTTGTGCAATTGTGTTATTGTGCTTAGTTGTGTTATTGTGTTATTGTGTTTAGTTGTGTTTAGTTGTGCAATTGTGTTTAGTTGTGTGTTTTTGTGTTATTGTGTGTAGTTGTGTGTAGTTGTGTTTAGTTGTGTGTTTTTGTGTTATTGTGTGTAGTTGTGTGTAGTTGTGTTTAGAACAGACTCAATGTGTTCTAGGAACCTTTAAAGAACAGACTCAATGTGTTCTAGGAACCTTTAAAGAACAGACTCAACGTGTTCTAGGAACCTTTAAAGAACAGACTCAATGTGTTCTAGGAACCTTTAAAGAACAGACTCAACGTGTTCTAGGAACCTTTAAAGAACAGACTCAACGTGTTCTAGGAACCTTTAAAGAACAGACTCAACGTGTTCTAGGAACCTTTAAAGAACAGACTCAATGTGTTCTAGGAACCTTTAAAGAACAGACTCAACATGTTCTAGGAACCTTTAAAGAACAGACTCAATGTGTTCTAGGAACCTTTAAAGAACAGACTCAACGTGTTCTAGGAACCTTTAAAGAACAGACTCAATGTGTTCTAGGAACCTTTAAAGAACAGACTCAAAGTGTTCTAGGAACCTTTAAAGAACAGACTCAACGTGTTCTAGGAACCTTTAAAGAACAGACTCAATGTGTTCTAGGAACCTTTAAAGAACAGACTCAAAGTGTTCTAGGAACCTTTAAAGAACAGACTCAACGTGTTCTAGGAACCTTTAAAGAACAGACTCAATGTGTTCTAGGAACCTTTAAAGAACAGACTCAAAGTGTTCTAGGAACCTTTAAAGAACAGACTCAATGTGTTCTAGGAACCTTTAAAGAACAGACTCAATGTGTTCTAGGAACCTTTAAAGAACAGACTCAATGTGTTCTAGGAACCTTTAAAGAACAGACTCAAA
>CM059783.1:32412323-32449823 GCA_030435695.1 Brachymystax lenok tsinlingensis
CCGCCAATGTCCAGCCACTGTGGCACTGTGAGGAACTCTTGACTCGTAGATCGTAGACTGTTGAACTACAACGTCCCTGGCTGATCACCACTGTTCCCTGGAATACTGTGAGACCTCCGTTATGGTCAAACTCCAGTCTGCGATGCATTGTGGATGTTGTAGTGCATACCAGTGTGACGGCAGGTTGACTGCCCTGAATTCTCCACTGTACGTGGCAGCACGGTCTGAAATGCATTGTGGATGTTGTAGTGCATACCAGTGCAACGGCAGGTGGGCTGCCCGAATTCTCCACCGTACGTGGCAGCACGGTCTGAAATGCATTGTGGATGTTGTAGTGCATACCAGTGTGACGGCAGGTGGGCTGCCCGAATTCTCCACCGTACGTGGCAGTACGGTCTGAAATGCATTGTGGATGTTGTAGTGCATACCAGTGTGACGGCAGGTGGGCTGCCCTGAATTCTCCACCGTACGTGGCAGTACGGTCTGAAATGCATTGTGGATGTTGTAGTGCATACCAGTGTGACGGCAGGTGGGCTGCCCTGAATTCTCCACCGTACGTGGCAGCACGGTCTGAAATGCTTTGTGGATGTTGTAGTGCATACCAGTGTGACACTAGGTGGGGTGGCTAAGAGTGCTATTGGGATGGTGTGGTTGCAGTGTTGGGGAGGGCTAGGAAGGGTGACAGCCCCTCACCAACAACAACTAAATGAAATTGGTTTATGTTTTGTTCCTGTTTAGTAGTTTGATTTTTTTCAAAATATAAATCAAATCAAAATTGTATTTGTCACATGCGCCGAATACAACAGTTGTAGAGCTTACAAGCCCTTATCTAACAATGGAGTTTTGAGAAAAAAATAAGTGTTAATTAATCAGAATCGGTGGGGACGGTAGAGCTAACGTGCGCTAATGTGATTAGCATGAGGTTGTAAGTAACAAGAACATTTCCCAGGGCATAGACATATCTGATATTGGCAGAAAGCTTAAATTCTTGTTAATCTAACTGCACTGTCCAATTTACAGTAGCTATTACAGTGAAAGAATACCATGCTATTGTTTGAGGAGAGTGCACAATTTGAAAAATGAAAAGTTATTAATAAACTAATTAGGCACATTTGGGCAGTCTTGATACAACATTTTGAACAGAAATGCAATGGTTCATTGGATCAGTCTAAAACTTTGCACATACACTGCTGCCATCTAGTGGCTAAACTCTAAATTGTGCCTGGGCTGGAATAATACATTATGGCATTTCTCTTGCATTTCAAAGACGATTTTTTTTAAATGGTTGTTTTTTTCTTTGTATTTTCTTTTACAGGGTCTAATGTGTTATATTCTCCTACATTCATTTCACATTTCCACAAACTTTAAAGTGTTTCCTTTCAAATGGTATCAAGAATATGCATATCGTTGCTTCAATGCCGGAGTTAGACTTGGGAATGTCAATTTAATGCGAAAATTGAAAAAAAAGTGTCGGATTCTTTAAGTAAATAATAAATAAGTAAAAAAGGTCTGAAGGTCTGAGTTGGTCTGTCCAGATCTCCTAACCCCTCCTTATGACTGTCCTGTTTTATGAGTCTGTCAGAGTTGGTCTGTCCAGACCTCCTAACCACTCCTTATGACTGTCCTGTTTTATGAGTCTGTCAGAGTTGGTCTGTCCAGACCTCCTAACCCCTCCTTATGACTGTCCTGTTTTATGAGTCTGTCAGAGTTGGTCTGTCCAGACCTCCTAACCCCTCCTTATGACTGTCCTGTTTTATGAGTCTGTCAGAGTTGGTCTGTCCAGATCTCCTAACCCCTCCTTATGACTGTCCTGTTTTATGAGTCTGTCAGAGTTGGTCTGTCCAGACCTCCTAACCCCTCCTTATGACTGTCCTAATTGTATGAGTCTGTCAGAGTTGGTCTGTCCAGATCTCCTAACCCCTCCTTATGACTGTCCTGTTTTATGAGTATGACAGAGTTGGTCTGTCCAGACCTCCTAACCCCTCCTTATGACTGTCCTGTTTTATGAGTCTGTCAGAGTTGGTCTGTCCAGATCTCCTAACCCCTCCTTATGACTGTCCTGTTTTATGAGTCTGTCAGAGTTGGTCTGTCCAGATCTCCTAACCCCTCCTTATGACTGTCCTGTTTTATGAGTCTGTCAGAGTTGGTCTGTCCAGACCTCCTAACCCCTCCTTATGACTGTCCTGTTTTATGAGTCTGTCAGAGTTGGTCTGTCCAGACCTCCTAACCCCTCCTTATGACTGTCCTGTTTTATTAATCTGTCAGAGTTGGTCTGTCCAGATCTCCTAACCCCTCCTTATGACTGTCCTGTTTTATGAGTCTGTCAGAGTTGGTCTGTCCAGATCTCCTAACCCCTCCTTATGACTGTCCTGTTTTATGAGTCTGTCAGAGTTGGTCTGTCCAGATCTCCTAACCCCTCCTTATGACTGTCCTGTTTTATGAGTCTGTCAGCGTTGGTCTGTCCAGACCTCCTAACCCCTCCTTATGACTGTCCTGTTTTATGAGTCTGTCAGAGTTGGTCTGTCCAGACCTCCTAACCCCTCCTTATGACTGTCCTGTTTTATGAGTCTGTCAGAGTTGGTCTGTCCAGATCTCCTAACCCCTCCTTATGACTGTCCTGTTTTATGAGTCTGTCAGAGTTGGTCTGTCCAGACCTCCTAACCACTCGTTATTACTGTCCTGTTTTATGAGTCTGTCAGAGTTGGTCTGTCCAGATCTCCTAACCACTCGTTATTACTGTCCTGTTTTATGAGTCTGTCAGAGTTGGTCTGTCCAGATCTCCTAACCCCTCCTTATGACTGTCCTGTTTTATGAGTATGACAGAGTTGGTCTGTCCAGATCTCCTAACCCCTCCTTATGACTGTCCTGTTTTATGAGTCTGTCAGAGTTGGTCTGTCCAGATCTCCTAACCCCTCCTTATGACTGTCCTGTTTTATGAGTCTGTCAGAGTTGGTCTGTCCAGATCTCCTAACCCCTCCTTATGACTGTCCTGTTTTATGAGTCTGTCAGAGTTGGTCTGTCCAGATCTCCTAACCCCTCCTTATGACTGTCCTGTTTTATGAGTCTGTCAGAGTTGGTCTGTCCAGACCTCCTAACCCCTCCGTATGACTGTCCTGTTTTATGAGTCTGTCAGAGTTGGTCTGTCCAGATCTCCTAACCCCTCCTTATGACTGTCCTGTTTTATGAGTCTGTCAGCGTTGGTCTGTCCAGACCTCCTAACCCCTCCTTATTACTGTCCTGTTTTATGAGTCTTTCAGAGTTGGTCTGTCCAGACCTCCTAACCCCTCCTTATGACTGTCCTGTTTTATGAGTCTGTCAGAGTTGGTCTGTCCAGATCTCCTAACCCCTCCTTATGACTGTCCTGTTTTATGAGTCTGTCAGAGTTGGTCTGTCCAGATCTCCTAACCCCTCCTTATGACTGTCCTGTTTTATGAGTCTGTCAGAGTTGGTCTGTCCAGACCTCCTAACCCCTCCTTATGACTGTCCTGTTTTATGAGTCTGTCAGAGTTGGTCTGTCCAGACCTCCTAACCCCTCCTTATGACTGTCCTGTTTTATGAGTCTGTCAGAGTTGGTCTGTCCAGATCTCCTAACCCCTCCTTATGACTGTCCTGTTTTATGAGTCTGTCAGAGTTGGTCTGTCCAGATCTCCTAACCCCTCCTTATGACTGTCCTGTTTTATGAGTCTGTCAGAGTTGGTCTGTTCAGATCTCCTAACCCCTCCTTATGACTGTCCTGTTTTATGAGTCTGTCAGCGTTGGTCTGTCCAGACCTCCTAACCCCTCCTTATGACTGTCCTGTTTTATGAGTCTGTCAGAGTTGGTCTGTCCAGACCTCCTAACCCCTCCTTATGACTGTCCTGTTTTATGAGTCTGTCAGAGTTGGTCTGTCCAGATCTCCTAACCCCTCCTTATGACTGTCCTGTTTTATGAGTCTGTCAGAGTTGGTCTGTCCAGACCTCCTAACCACTCGTTATTACTGTCCTGTTTTATGAGTCTGTCAGAGTTGGTCTGTCCAGATCTCCTAACCACTCGTTATTACTGTCCTGTTTTATGAGTCTGTCAGAGTTGGTCTGTCCAGATCTCCTAACCCCTCCTTATGACTGTCCTGTTTTATGAGTATGACAGAGTTGGTCTGTCCAGACCTCCTAACCCCTCCTTATGACTGTCCTGTTTTATGAGTCTGTCAGAGTTGGTCTGTCCAGATCTCCTAACCCCTCCTTATGACTGTCCTGTTTTATGAGTCTGTCAGAGTTGGTCTGTCCAGATCTCCTAACCCCTCCTTATGACTGTCCTGTTTTATGAGTCTGTCAGAGTTGGTCTGTCCAGATCTCCTAACCCCTCCTTATGACTGTCCTGTTTTATGAGTCTGTCAGAGTTGGTCTGTCCAGATCTCCTAACCCCTCCTTATGACTGTCCTGTTTTATGAGTCTGTCAGAGTTGGTCTGTCCAGACCTCCTAACCCCTCCGTATGACTGTCCTGTTTTATGAGTCTGTCAGAGTTGGTCTGTCCAGATCTCCTAACCCCTCCTTATGACTGTCCTGTTTTATGAGTCTGTCAGAGTTGGTCTGTCCAGATCTCCTAACCCCTCCTTATGACTGTCCTGTTTTATGAGTCTGTCAGAGTTGGTCTGTCCAGATCTCCTAACCCCTCCTTATGACTGTCCTGTTTTATGAGTCTGTCAGCGTTGGTCTGTCCAGACCTCCTAACCCCTCCTTATTACTGTCCTGTTTTATGAGTCTGTCAGAGTTGGTCTGTCCAGACCTCCTAACCCCTCCTTATGACTGTCCTGTTTTATGAGTCTGTCAGAGTTGGTCTGTCCAGATCTCCTAACCCCTCCTTATGACTGTCCTGTTTTATTGAGTCTGTCAGAGTTGGTCTGTCCAGACCTCCTAACCACTCGTTATTACTGTCCTGTTTTATGAGTCTGTCAGAGTTGGTCTGTCCAGACCTCCTAACCACTCGTTATTACTGTCCTGTTTTATGAGTCTGTCAGAGTTGGTATGTCCAGATCTCCTAACCCCTCCTTATTACTGTCCTGTTTTATGAGTCTGTCAGAGTTGGTCTGTCCAGATCTCCTAACCCCTCCTTATGACTGTCCTGTTTTATGAGTCTGTCAGAGTTGGTCTGTCCAGATCTCCTAACCCCTCCTTATGACTGTCCTGTTTTATGAGTCTGTCAGAGTTGGTCTGTCCAGACCTCCTAACCACTCGTTATTACTGTCCTGTTTTATGAGTCTGTCAGAGTTGGTCTGTCCAGATCTCCTAACCACTCGTTATTACTGTCCTGTTTTATGAGTCTGTCAGAGTTGGTCTGTCCAGATCTCCTAACCCCTCCTTATGACTGTCCTGTTTTATGAGTATGACAGAGTTGGTCTGTCCAGACCTCCTAACCCCTCCTTATGACTGTCCTGTTTTATGAGTCTGTCAGAGTTGGTCTGTCCAGATCTCCTAACCCCTCCTTATGACTGTCCTGTTTTATGAGTCTGTCAGAGTTGGTCTGTCCAGATCTCCTAACCCCTCCTTATGACTGTCCTGTTTTATGAGTCTGTCAGAGTTGGTCTGTCCAGATCTCCTAACCCCTCCTTTTGACTGTCCTGTTTTATGAGTCTGTCAGAGTTGGTCTGTCCAGATCTCCTAACCCCTCCTTATGACTGTCCTGTTTTATGAGTCTGTCAGAGTTGGTCTGTCCAGACCTCCTAACCCCTCCGTATGACTGTCCTGTTTTATGAGTCTGTCAGAGTTGGTCTGTCCAGATCTCCTAACCCCTCCTTATGACTGTCCTGTTTTATGAGTCTGTCAGCGTTGGTCTGTCCAGACCTCCTAACCCCTCCTTATTACTGTCCTGTTTTATGAGTCTGTCAGAGTTGGTCTGTCCAGACCTCCTAACCCCTCCTTATGACTGTCCTGTTTTATGAGTCTGTCAGAGTTGGTCTGTCCAGATCTCCTAACCCCTCCTTATGACTGTCCTGTTTTATTGAGTCTGTCAGAGTTGGTCTGTCCAGACCTCCTAACCACTCGTTATTACTGTCCTGTTTTATGAGTCTGTCAGAGTTGGTCTGTCCAGACCTCCTAACCACTCGTTATTACTGTCCTGTTTTATGAGTCTGTCAGAGTTGGTATGTCCAGATCTCCTAACCCCTCCTTATTACTGTCCTGTTTTATGAGTCTGTCAGAGTTGGTCTGTCCAGATCTCCTAACCCCTCCTTATGACTGTCCTGTTTTATGAGTCTGTCAGAGTTGGTCTGTCCAGATCTCCTAACCCCTCCTTATGACTGTCCTGTTTTATGAGTCTGTCAGAGTTGGTCTGTCCAGACCTCCTAACCACTCGTTATTACTGTTCTGGTAAACCAGATATGGAATCCTAATAGTTTAATACCAGTGTTGGGTTATTTTGTACGAGTGAGTTGGCTTCCTACAACTTCCTACGGTCACCTACTACAACTACTGGGCCTTCCCCAGCCCCATCTGACAACCAAAAGTGTTTGGAGTTCAGCACAGTGTGTGTCCATCCTATTCCTTGTTTCCACTTAACATAATGCATCATTAATGCAGAGAAAAACTCTTTCAATCATTTATGAGGTCAACAACAACAGCAACCATTCATGAATCATTTTCAGCTTTCTGAATGTAAATGCTCAGGTGTCATTTATTTATGGAAACAACAGAAATAGTTTAGTTGTTCCTCTTATCTCCCAAGATCTTTTGTTGACAGTCTCTCCGTAAGGCTGTTTTCCTGTTCCTCTTGTCTCCTAAGATCTTTTGTTGACAGTCTCTCCGTAAGGCTGTTCTCCTGTTTCATCCCCTTTCACATGTATGTATTCAACATGTTTGTATGAGATGTGATAACCTGGTTCTCTAAAAGCTCCTGTCAGCAGCGGTGATTATAATCCTTCACCTTTCTCTGCCCTCTGTTGGTTGGCTTCTCTCTCAGTCTTCCCATTAGAGACTTCTCCTGTCTGTAAACCCTGGTTGGTTGGCTTCTCTCTCAGTCTTCCCATTAGAGACTTCTCCTGTCTGTAAACCCTGGTTGGTTGGCTTCTCTCTCAGTCTTCCCATTAGAGACTTCTCCTGTCTGTAAACCCTGGTTGGGTTGGCTTCTCTCTCAGTCTTCCCATTAGAGACTTCTCCTGTCTGTAAACCCTGGTTGGTTGGCTTCTCTCTCAGTCTTCCCATTAGAGACTTCTCCTGTCCGTAAACCCTGGTTGGTTGGCTTCTCTCTCAGTCTTCCCATTAGAGACTTCTCCTGTCCGTAAACCCTGGTTGGTTGGCTTCTCTCTCAGTCTTCCCATTAGAGACTTCTCCTGTCCGTAAACCCTGGTTGGTTGGCTTCTCTCTCAGTCTTCCCATTAGAGACTTCTCCTGTCCGTAAACCCTGGTTGGTTGGCTTCTCTCTCAGTCTTCCCATTAGAGACTTCTCCTGTCCGGTTGGCTTCTCTCTCACTCTTCCCATTAGAGACTTCTCCTGTCTGTAAACCCTGGTTGGTTGGCTTCTCTCTCAGTCTTCCCATTAGAGACTTCTCCTGTCTGTAAACCCTGGTTGGTTGGCTTCTCTCTCAGTCTGTGTTCTCCTCTCTTCTCTCAACTCCAGGGTCTCCATCTACCCAGCGTGGCGTACTCCAACATCCTCCAGGGTCTCCATCTACCCAGCGTGGCGTACTCCAACATCCTCCAGAGTCTCCATCTACCCAGCGTGGCGTACTCCAACATCCTCCAGAGTCTCCATCTACCCAGCGTGGCGTAATCCAACATCCTCCAGAGTCTCCATCTACCCAGCGTGGCGTACTCCAACATCCTCCAGAGTCTCCATCTACCCAGCGTGGCGTACTCCAACATCCCCCAGAGTCTCCATCTACCCAGCGTGGCGTACTCCAAAATCCCCTGAACAACAGGGCTTTTTTAAACGCTGGGGCTGCAGCTTCACACACCCCCAGCCCTAGACACACCACCAGCCCTAGACACACCACCAGCCCTAGACACACCCCCAGCCCTAGACACACCCCCAGCCCTAGACACACCCCCAGCCCTAGACACACCCCCAGCCCTAGACACACCACCAGCCCTAGACACACCCCCAGCCCTAGACACACCCCCAGCCCTAGACACACCCCCAGCCCTAGACACACCCCTAGACACACCACCAGCCCTAGACACACCCCCAGCCCTAGACACACCCCCAGCCCTAGACACACCCCCAGCCCTAGACACACCACCTTCCCGTTTCCCCCCCCCCTCGGGGGATTCGATCCAGCAATCTTTCGGTTACTGGCCCAACGCTCTAACCACTAGGCTACCTAGTGGCAGCAAGGACCCTGGTCGGCCCAAACCTCCCTGTAACCTCTCTGTATACACTCTGCTGGTCGGCCCAAACCTCTCTGTAACCTCTCTGTATACACTCTGCTGGTCGGCCCAAACCTCTCTGTAACCTCTCTGTATACACTCTGCTGGTCAGCCCAAACCTCCCTGTAACCTCTCTGTATACACTCTGCTGGTCGGCCCAAACCTCTCTGTAACCTCTCTGTATACACTCTGCTGGTCGGCCCAAACCTCTCTGTAACCTCTCTGTATACACTCTGCTGGTCGGCCCAAACCTCCCTGTAACCTCTCTGTATACACTCTGCTGGTCAGCCCAAACCTCTCTGTAACCTCTCTGTATACACTCTGCTGGTCGGCCCAAACCTCTCTGTAACCTCTCTGTATACACTCTGCTGGTCAGCCCAAACCTCCCTGTAACCTCCCTGTATACACTCTGCTGGTCAGCCCAAACCTCCCTGTAACCTCTCTGTAACCTCCCTGTAACCTCCCTGTAACCTCTCTGTATACACTCTGCTGGTCAGCCCAAACCTCCCTGTAACCTCTCTGTAACCTCCCTGTAACCTCCCTGTAACCTCCCTGTATACACTCTGCTGGTCAGCCCAAACCTCCCTGTAACCTCTCTGTATACACTCTGCTGGTCAACCCAAACCTCCCTGTAACCTCCCTGTAACCTCTCTGTAAACACTCTGCTGGTCAGCACCAAACCTCCCTGTAACCTCCCTGTATACACTCTGCTGGTCAGCCCAAACCTCCTTGTAACCTCCCTGTAAACAGTCTGGTGGACAGCCCAAACCTCCCTGTAAGCTCTCTGTATACACTCTGATGGTCGGCCCAAACATCCCTGTAACCTCCCTGTAACCTCCCTGTAACCTCCCAATAAAACTCTGCTGGTCGGCCCAAACCTCCCTGTTACCTCCCGGTAACACTCTGCTGGTCGGCCCAAACCTCCCTGTAACCTCCCTGTAACCTCCCTGTAACCTCCCGGTAACACTCTGCTGGTCTGCCCAAACCTCCCTGTAACCTCACTGTATACACTCTGCTGGTCGGCCCAAACCTCCCTGTAACCTCCCTGTAACCTCACTGTACACACTCTGCTGGTCAGCCCAAACCTCCCTGTAACCTCTCTGTATACACTCTGCTGGTCGGACCAAACATTCCTGTAACCTCCCTGTAGCCTCCCTGTAACCTCCCTGTAACCTTTCTGTATACACTCTGCTGGTCAGCCCAAACCTCCCTGTAACCTCCGTGTAACCTCTCTGTATACACTCTGCTGGTCAGCCCAAACCTCCCTGTAACCTCCCTGTAACCTCCCTGTAACCTCCCTGTAACCTCCCTGTAACACTCTGCTGGTCAGCCCAAACCTCCCTGTAACCTCCCTTTAACCTCCCTGTAACCTCTCTTTAACAATCTGCTGGTCGGCCCAAACCTCCCTGTAACCTCCCTGTAACCTCCCTGTAACACTCTGCTGGTCAGCCCAAACCTCCCTGTAACCTCCATGTAACCTCCTTGTAACCTCCCTGTATACACTCTGCTGGTCAGCCCAAACCTCCCTGTAACCTCACTGTATACACTCTGCTGGTCAGCCCAAACCTCCTTTTAACCTCCCTGTAACCTCTCTGTAACACTCTGCTGGTCGGCCCAAACCTCCCTGTAACCTCCCTGTAACCTCCCTGTAACCTCCCTGTAACACTCTGCTGGTCAGCCCAAACCTCCCTGTAACCTCCATGTAACCTCCCTGTAACACTCTGCTGGTCAGCCCAAACCTCCCTGTAACCTCCCTGTAACACTCTGCTGGACAGCCCAAACCTCCCTGTAACCTCCCTGTAACCTCCCTGTAACCTCCCTGTAAACACTCCGTATACACTTCGCTGGTCAGCCCAAACCTCCCTGTAACCTCTCAGTAACACTCTGCTGATTGGCCTAAACCTCCCTGTAACCTCCCTGTAACCTCCCTGTAACCTCTCTGTAACACTCTGCTGGACAGCCCAAATCTCCCTGTAACCTCCCTGTAACCTCCCTGTAACCTCCTTGTAACCTCCCTGTATACACTCTGCTGGTCGGCCCAAACCTCCCTGTAACCTCCCTGTATACACTCTGCTGGTCAGCCCAAACCTCCCTGTAACCTCTCTGTAACCTCTCTGTAACCTCCCTGTAACCTTTCTGTATACACTCTGCTGGTCAGCCCAAACCTCCCTGTAACCTCTCTGTAACCTCCCTGTAACCTCCCTGTAACCTCCCTGTAACCTCCCTGTAACCTCCTTGTAACCTCCCTGTATACACTCTGCTGGTCGGCCCAAACCTCCCTGTAACCTCCCTGTAACCTCCCTGTAACCTCCCGGTAACACTCTGCTGGTCAGCCCAAACCTCCCTGTAACCTCACTGTATACACTCTGCTGGTCGGCCCAAACCTCCCTGTAACCTCCCTGTAACCTCACTGTATACACTCTGCTGGTCAGCCCAAACCTCTCTGTAACCTCTCTGTATACACTCTGCTGGTCAGCCCAAACCTCCCTGTAACCTCCCTGTATACACTCTGCTGGTCAGCCCAAACCTCCCTGTAACCTCTCTGTAACCTCTCTGTAACCTCCCTGTAACCTTTCTGTATACACTCTGCTGGTCAGCCCAAACCTCTCTGTAACCTCCCTGTAACCTCCCTGTAACCTTTCTGTATACACTCTGCTGGTCAGCCCAAACCTCCCTGTAACCTCTCTGTAACCTCCCTGTAACCTCCCTGTAACCTCCCTGTATACACTCTGCTGGTCAGCCCAAACCTCCCTGTAACCTCTCTGTATACACTCTGCTGGTCAACCCAAACCTCCCTGTAACCTCCCTGTAACCTCTCTGTAAACACTCTGCTGGTCAGCACCAAACCTCCCTGTAACCTCCCTGTATACACTCTGCTGGTCAGCCCAAACCTCCCTGTAATCTCCCTGTATACAGTCTGGTGGTCAGCCCAAACCTCCCTGTAAGCTCTCTGTATACACTCTGATGGTCGGCCCAAACATCCCTGTAACCTCCCTGTAACCTCCCAATAAAACTCTGCTGGTCGGCCCAAACCTCCCTGTTACCTCCCGGTAACACTCTGCTGGTCGGCCCAAACCTCCCTGTAACCTCCCTGTAACCTCCCTGTAATCTCCCGGTAACACTCTGCTGGTCTGCCCAAACCTCCCTGTAACCTCACTGTATACACTCTGCTGGTCGGCCCAAACCTCCCTGTAACCTCCCGGTAACACTCTGCTGGTCAGCCCAAACCTCCCTGTAACCTCACTGTATACACTCTGCTGGTCAGCCCAAACCTCCTTTTAACCTCCCTGTAACCTCTCTGTAACACTCTGCTGGTCGGCCCAAACCTCCCTGTAACCTCCCTGTAACCTCCCTGTAACACTCTGCTGGTCAGCCCAAACTTCCTGTAACCTCCCTGTAACCTCCCTGTAACCTCTCTGTAACACTCTGCTGGTTGGCCCAAACCTCCCTGTAACCTCCCTGTAACCTCTCTGTAACACTCTGCTGGTCGTTCAAAACCTCCCTGTAACCTCCCTGTAACCTCCCTGTAACCTCAAATTAAATCAAATCAAATCAAATTTTATTTGTCACATACACATGGTTAGCAGATGTTAATGCGAGTGTAGCGAAATGCTTGTGCTTCTAGTTCCGACCATGCAGTAGTATCTAACAAGTAATCTAACAAATTCACAACAACTACCTTATACACACAAGAGTAAAGGAATGAATACGAGTATGTACATATAAATATATGGATGAGCGATGGCTGACCGGCATAGACAAGATGCAGTAGATGGTATGGAGTACAGTATATACACATATATATGAGATGAGTAATGTAGGATATGTAAACATTATATAAATGGCATTGTTTAAAGTGGCTAGTGATACATTATTTCATCCAATTATAATTATTAAAGTGGCTAGAGATTTGGGTCGATGGCCGAACGGCATAGGCAAGATACAGTAGATGGTTTAGAGTACAGTGTATACATTTGATATGAGTATGTCGGATACGTAAACATTATATACAACCTCTCTGTAACACTCTGCTGGTCAGCCCAAACCTCCCTGTAACCTCCATGTAACCTCCCTGTATACACTCTGCTGGTCAGCCCAAACCTCCCTGTAACCTCCCTGTAACCTCCCTGTAACACTCTGCTGGACAGCCCAAACCTCCCTGTAACCTCCCTGTAACCTCCCTGTAAACACTCTGTATACACTTCGCTGGTCAGCCCAAACCTCCCTGTAAGCTCTCTGTAACACTCTGCTGGTTGGCCCAAACCTCCCTGTAACCTCCCTGTAACCTCCCTGTAACCTCCCTGTAACACTGCTGGACAGCCCAAATCTCCCTGTAACTTCCCTGTAACCTCCCTGTAACCTCCTTGTAACCTCCCTGTAAACACTCTGTATACACTTCGCTGGTCATCCCAAACCTCCCTGTAACCGCCCTGTAACCTCCCTGTAACCTCTCTGTAACACTCTGCTGGTCGGCCCAAACCTCCCTGTAACCTCCCTGTAACCTCCCTGTATACACTCTGCTGGTCGGCCCAAACCTCCCTGTAACCTTTCTGTATACACTCTGCTGGTTGGCCCAAACCTCTCTGTAACCTCCCTGTAACCTCCCTGTAACCTCCCTGTAACACTCTGCTGGTCAGCCCAAACCTCACTGTAACCTCTCTGTAACCTCTCTGTAACCTCCCTGTAACCTCCCTGTAACCTCCCTGTATACACTCTGCTGGTCAGCCCAAACCTCCCTGTAACCTCACTGTATACACTCTGCTGGTCAGCCCACACCTCCCTGTAACCTCCCTGTAACCTCTTTGTATACACTCTGCTTGTCGGCCCAAACCTCCCTGTAACCTCCCTGTATACACTCTGCTGGTCGTCCCAAACCTCCCTGTAACCTCCCTGTAACCTCCCTGTAACCTTTCTGTAACACTCTGCTGGTCAGCCCAAACCTCCCTGTAACCTCCCTGTAACCTTTCTGTAACACTCTGCTGGTCGTCCCAAACCTCCCTGTAACCTCTCTGTAACACTCTGCTGGTCAGCCCAAACCTCCCTGTAACCTCCCTGTAACCTCTCTGTAACACTCTGCTGGTTGTCCCAAACCTCCCTGTAACCTCCCTGTAAACTCCCTGTAACCTCCCTGTATACACTCTGCTGGTCGGCCCAAACCTCTCTGTAACCTCCCTGTAACCTCCCTGTAACCTCTCTGTATACACTCTGCTGGTCAGCCCAAACCTCCCTGTAACCTCTCTGTAACCTCTCTGTAACCTCCCTGTAACCTCCTTGTAACCTCTCTGTATACACTCTGCTCGTCGGCCCAAACCTCCCTGTAACCTCCCTGTATACACTCTGCTGGTCGTCCCAAACCTCCCTGTAACCTCCCTGTAACCTCTCTGTAACACTCTGCTGGTCAGCCCAAACCTCCCTGTAACCTCCCTGTAACCTTTCTGTAACACTCTGCTGGTCGTCCCAAACCTCCCTGTAACCTCCCTGTAATCTCCCTGTAACCTCCCTGTAAACACTCTGTATACACTCTGCTGGTCGTCCCAAACCTCCCTGTAACCTCCCTGTAACCTCCCTGTAATCTCCCTGTAACCTCTCTGTAACACTCTGCTGGTCAGCCCAAATCTCTCTGTAACCTCCCTGTAACCTCCCTGTAACCTCCCTGTAACCTCCCTGTATACACTCTACCTGCCAGTTTGTTAAACACGATGTTCCTAGCAAGGCCAATAGTTTTTATTTTGCAACGTACTGTCAAATGTGTTTCAGATTTCTCCTCCAAACAGCAGTGGGGGACTGCGGAAGGAGGTTCTGCCGAAGGCTCTGAGGGCCGCTGGGCCCTGATTCGGCTTTTGTGGGTTTGATGCGAGGCCAGGGACAATATCACCTCCCTGCCAGGAGTTAGGAGTCTGGGCTGGAGCTGGAGCTGAGCTGGGTCTATGGCCCCGGGGACAGGGGTTGAAGAAGCCTGTGTGGGACCTGACGGACACTGCTAGCTACTCCCCCAGCCTGCTACGGACAGAGACACCCATTCCCCTCCTGTAACTAAAGAGAAGGTACTCTAGACAGACAGAGACCCCCATTCCCCTCCTGTAACTAAAGAGAAGGTACTCTAGACAGACAGAGACACCCATTCCCCTATAACTAAAGAGAAGGTACTCTAGACAGACAGAGACACCCATTCCCCTCCTATAACTAAAGAGAAGGTACTCTAGACAGACAGAGACACCCATTCCCCTCCTATAACTAAAGAGAAGGTACTCTAGACGGACAGAGACACCCATTCCCCTCCTGTAACTAAAGAGAAGGTACTCTAGACAGACAGAGACACCCATTCCCCTCCTATAACTAAAGAGAAGGTACTCTAGACAGACAGAGACACTCATTCCCCTATAACTAAAGAGAAGGTACTCTAGACAGACAGAGACACCCATTCCCCTCCTATAACTAAAGAGAAGGTACTCTAGACAGACAGAGACACCCATTCCCCTCCTATAACTAAAGAGAAGGTACTCTAGACAGACAGAGACACCCATTCCCCTCCTATAACTAAAGAGAAGGTACTCTAGACAGACAGAGACACCCATTCCCCTCCTATAACTAAAGAGAGGGGAACCCATTTATCTCTGAAACTGGAGACACTTATCTCCCTCAACAGCTTTAAGCACCAGCTGTCAGAGCAGTGTACAGACCACTGTACCTGTTTATAGCCCTTCTGTAAATAGCCCAACCAACTACCTCATCCCCTACCGTATTTATTTATTTATCTTGTTCCTTTGCACCCCAGTTTTTCTACATTGCACATTCATCTACTGCACAGTTTTCTTTTACCATTCCAGTGTTAAATTGCTATATTGGAATTACTCTGCCACCATGGCCTATTTATTGTCTTACCTTCCTTATCCTACCTCATTTGCACTCTTTGTATATAGATTTCTTTTTTTCCTACTGTATTATTGACTGTATGTTTGTTTTATTCCATGTGTAACTCTGTGTTGTTGTGTGTCGAACTGCTTTGCTTTATCTTGGCCAGGTCGCAGTTGTAAATGAGAACTTGTTCTCAACTTGCCTACCTGGTTAAATAAAGGTGAAATAAAATAAAATAAAAGAAGGTACTCTAGACAGACAGAGACACCCATTCCCCTCCTATAACTAAAGAGAAGGTACTCTAGACAGACAGAGACACCCATTCCCCTATAACTAAAGACAAGGTACTCTAGACAGACAGAGACACCCATTCCCCTATAACTAAAGAGAAGGTACTCTAGACAGACAGAGACCCCCATTCCCCTCCTATAACTAAAGAGAAGGTACTCTAGACAGACAGAGACACCCATTCCCCTATAACTAAAGAGAAGGTACTCTAGACAGACAGAGACACCCATTCCCCTCCTATAACTAAAGAGATGGTACTCTAGACAGACAGAGACACCCATTCCCCTCCTGTAACTAAAGAGAAGGTACTCTAGACAGACAGAGACACCCATTCCCCTATAACTAAAGACAAGGTACTCTAGACAGACAGAGACACCCATTCCCCTCCTATAACTAAAGAGATGGTACTCTAGACAGACAGAGACACCCATTCCCCTATAACTAAAGAGAAGGTACTCTAGACAGACAGAGACCCCCATTCCCCTCCTATAACTAAAGAGAAGGTACTCTAGACGGACAGAGACACCCATTCCCCTATAACTAAAGAGAAGGTACTCTAGACAGACAGAGACCCCCATTCCCCTCCTATAACTAAAGAGAAGGTACTCTAGACAGACAGAGACACCCATTCCCCTCCTGTAACTAAAGAGAAGGTACTCTAGACAGACAGAGACACCCATACCCCTCCTATAACTAAAGAGAAGGTACTCTAGACAGACAGAGACACCCATACCCCTCCTATAACTAAAGAGAAGGTACTCTAGACAGACAGAGACACCCATTCCCCTCCTATAACTAAAGAGAAGGTACTCTAGACAGACAGAGACACCCATACCCCTCCTATAACTAAAGAGAAGGTACTCTAGACAGACAGAGACACCCATTCCCCTCCTGTAACTAAAGAGATGGTACTCTAGACAGACAGAGACACCCATTCCCCTCCTGTAACTAAAGAGATGGTACTCTAGACAGACAGAGACACCCATTCCCCTCCTATAACTAAAGAGAAGGTACTCTAGACAGACAGAGACACCCATTCCCTCCTGTAACTAAAGAGATGGTACTCTAGACAGACAGAGACACCCATTCCCCTCCTATAACTAAAGAGAAGGTACTCTAGACAGACAGAGACACCCATTCCCCTCCTATAACTAAAGAGAAGGTACTCTAGACAGACAGAGACACCAATTCCCCTATAACTAAAGAGAAGGTACTCTAGACGGACAGAGACACCCATTCCCCTCCTATAACTAAAGAGAAGGTACTCTAGACAGACAGAGACACCAATTCCCCTATAACTAAAGAGAAGGTACTCTAGACAGACAGAGACACCCATTCCCCTCCTATAACTAAAGAGATGGTACTCTAGACAGACAGAGACACCCATTCCCCTATAACTAAAGACAAGGTACTCTAGACAGACAGAGACACCCATTCCCCTCCTATAACTAAAGAGAAGGTACTCTAGACAGACAGAGACACCCATTCCCCTCCTATAACTAAAGAGAGGGTACTCTAGACAGACAGAGACACCCATTCCCCTCCTATAACTAAAGAGAAGGTACTCTAGACAGACAGAGACACCCATACCCCTCCTATAACTAAAGAGAAGGTACTCTAGACAGACAGAGACACCCATTCCCCTCCTATAACTAAAGAGAAGGTACTCTAGACAGACAGAGACACCCATACCCCTCCTATAACTAAAGAGATGGTACTCTAGACGGACAGAGACACCCATTCCCCTCCTGTAACTAAAGAGAAGGTACTCTAGACAGACAGAGACCCCCATTCCCCTCCTGTAACTAAAGAGAAGGTACTCTAGACAGACAGAGACACCCATTCCCCTCCTATAACTAAAGAGAAGGTACTCTCAGTGGGAGGGAAACAGACCTCTAGACTCTAATGCTCTCAGCAGTCTGTTATGAGATAGAGAGAAGGCCAGGAACTAGTTTCCTTTAAATACTGTGTTCAGCTTCAAGGGTCTGTCGTGTTTAAGCTCCACTCAGAGCTCTCTGTCTGTCCAACGCACACACGCGCTCACGTGCTCACACACATACACACACACAAACACACATACACACACACATACACACACATACAAACACACATACTGTACACACACAGCTTCTCCACTTAGATCTGTCTGTCCACCTCCCTCCAGGAGCCTATTGGCTTCTCTCATTTGTTCTCTCTTCTCTTTTTCCCTGAAATCCACACCAATGATTTTTCCAGGTATCCATCCCTCAGGAAAGGACAGAATTTTTCCGACTTAAGAAAATTCCATCTCCCACGCTGGCTGCCTCTGTCCATCCTGAGAATTCTGGAACCCGGGGTGTGGCTGTCTGCATCCCTCCCTACCCTCTTCTACTGCCGCCTCAACCTGGAGTGTTCATATCTGCACCCTTCCTACGCTCTTCTACTGCCCCCTCAACCTGGACTGTTCATGTCTGCACCCCTTCCTACCCTCTTCTACTAACCCCTCAACCTGGAGTGTTCATGTCTGCACCCTTCCTACCCCCTTCTACTAACCCCTCAACCTGGAGTGTTCATGTCTGCACCCTTCCTACCCCCTTCTACTAACCCCTCAACCTGGAGTGTGAGGGCAGTCTCCAGAGCAGTCTCCAGAGAGAGAGAGAGCAGTCTCCAGAGAGAGAGAGAGAGAACATTCTCCAGAGAGAGAGATAGAGCAGTCTCCATAGAGAGAGAGAGAGAGAGCAGTCTCCAGAGAGAGAGAGAGAGAGCAGTCTCCAGAGAGCGAGAGAGAGCAGTCTCCAGAGAGAGAGAGAGAGAGAGAGCAGTCTCCAGAGAGAGAGAGAGAGAGAGAGCAGTCTCCAGAGAGAGATAGAGCAGTCTCCAAAGAGAGAGAGAGCAGTCTCCAGAGAGTTAGAGAGAGAGAGAGCAGTCTCCAGAGAGAGAGAGAGAGAGCAGTCTCCAGAGAGAGAGAGAGAGAGCAGTCTCCAGAGAGACAGAGAGAGAGAGAGCAGTCTCCAGAGAGAGAGAGAGAGAGAGAGAGAGAGAGAGAGCAGTCTCCAAAGAGAGAAAGAGCAGTCTCCAGAGAGAGAGAGATAGAGAGCAGTCTCCAGAGAGAGAGAGAAGGGGGGTTTGTGACCCCCCGACTACACCACCCACTTACTCAGGGCCTTCCTAGAAAAGGGTGGTTACCCCTGACTACACCACCCACGTACTCAGGGCCTTCCTAGAACAGGGTGTTACCCCTGACTACACCACCCACGTACTCAGGGCCTTCCTAGAACAGGGTGGTTACCCCTGACTACACCACCCACGTACTCAGGGCCTTCCTAGAACAGGGTGTTACCCCTGACTACACCACCCACGTACTCAGGGCCTTCCTAGAACAGGGTGTTACCCCCGACTACACCACCCACGTACTCAGGGCCTTCCTAGAACAGGGTGTTACAGTAGGCTACTTCCGCCCACGTACTCAGGGCCTTCCTAGAACAGGGTGTTACCCCTGACTACACCACCCACGTACTCAGGGCCTTCCTAGAACAGGGTGTTACCCCCTGACTACACCACCCACGTACTCAGGGCCTTCCTAGAACAGGGTGTGACCCCCTGACTACACCACCCACATACTCAGGGCCTTCCTAGAACAGAGTGGTTACCCCTGACTACACCACCCACGTAGTCAGGGCCTTCCTAGAACAGGGTGGTTACCCCTGACTACACCACCCACGTACTCAGGGCCTTCCTAGAACAGGGTGCTACCCCTGACTACACCACCCACGTACTCAGGGCCTTCCTAGAACAGGGTGGTTACCCCTGACTACACCACCCACGTACTCAGGGCTTTCCTAGAACAGGGTGTTACAGTAGGCTACTTCCGCTAACAGCTGCCTTTTAAATGTGTGATAATGACACATCTAGTCTCCCCAACACCGTGAGTGTTATTACTTCCCCTGAGGACAGGAAGTGCCTGTGTGGTCTGGGTACAGTACGCTTCATGACACATGCTACCTCGTTATGATTGAAACCGCCCCCTCTGGCATCCTGGAGATATTTAACAGTAGACGGAGTCTCTAGAAAAGTGAAACTGAAAGATTCTCTTTACACACCGCTCCTTTGTAGTTTTCTCTGGTATCTGCTGCAGAAACCAAATTCACCAAATGCTTATCTTTCTATGCAATTACTAATTAATTACGCTGGTCTCGTCTATTACTTTTTGGTATTGACTCACCATCAAGTGGTTCAGCATAGAATTCACTTGACCATCTAGGTGATCTATTGATGATACCATCAGTCTTGGTGAAGACAACGTTCTCTTGATGATACCATCAGACTTGGTGAAGACAACGTTCTCTTGATGATACCATCAGACTTGGTGAAGACAACGTTCTCTTGATGATACCATCAGTCTTGGTGAAGACAACGTTCTCTTGATGATACCATCAGACTTGGTGAAGACAACGTTCTCTTGATAATACCATCAGACTTGGTGAAGACAACGTTCTCTTGATGATACCATCAGACTTGGTGAAGACAACGTTCTCTTGATAATACCATCAGACTTGGTGAAGACAACGTTCTCTTGATGATACCATCAGACTTGGTGAAGACAACGTTCTCTTGATAATACCATCAGACTTGGTGAAGACAACGTTCTCTTGATGATACCATCAGTCTTGGTGAAGACAACGTTCTCTTGATGATACCATCACAAGACAGTATTCAGTTCTGATTCTAATGAAAATAAGCCTTTATGGTAGTGAGGGGTGGAGGGGGGACCGACTGGAGGGCAGCCAGGTTTGGGATGTGCTGAGTAGGCAGTTAGTCAGGCTGTAAGCCCCTCTCTCTGGTCCTCTCTGGTCCTATGGGAACCTAGGCAAGGCAGAGCAGGTCTGGAGCACATTACAGGCGCTAAGCTCTAAAGCTCAACCATCACTGAGTCTGGTGTTCCCCACCCTGTACACTAAGTCACTGTATCACACAGAACACACACATGATCACAGAACACACACATGTTATACACATTACACATTACAACCAGGGGTGCACACACACACACACACACACACAGGTGTGCGCATGGCGCATGGCGCATGGCGCACACACGCATGGCGCACACACACATACGCATGGCGCACACACACATACGCATGGCGCACACACACATACATACCTTCTCCCTTCTCTCTACGATCTCCCTTGAAAGGTTTTGATGACAATCTGAAATGCTTTGTAGTAGCCTGGTATACTGCTGAATAAAGCCTGGTACTTTGTAGTCAGCCTGGTATACTGCTGAATAAAGCCTGGTACTTTGTAGTAGCCTGGTATACTGCTGGATAAAGCCTGGTACTTTGTAGTTTTACTGGTATACTGCTGGATAAAGCCTGGTACTTTGTAGTAGCCTGGTATACTGCTGGATAAAGCCTGGTACTTTGTAGTTAGCCTGGTATACTGCTGGATAAAGCCTGGTACTTTGTAGTAGCCTGGTATACTGCTGGATAAAGCCTGGTACTTTGTAGTAGCCTGGTATACTGCTGAATAAAGCCTGGTACTTTGTAGTTAGCCTGGTGTACTGCTGAATAAAGCCTGGTACTTTGTAGTAGCCTGGTATACTGCTGGATAAAGCCTGGTACTTTGTAGTTTTACTGGTATACTGCTGGATAAAGCCTGGTACTTTGTAGTAGCCTGGTATACTGCTGGATAAAGCCTGGTACTTTGTAGTTAGCCTGGTATACTGCTGGATAAAGCCTGGTACTTTGTAGTAGCCTGGTATACTGCTGGATAAAGCCTGGTACTTTGTAGTAGCCTGGTATACTGCTGGATAAAGCCTGGTACCTTGTAGTAGCCTGGTATACTGCTGAATAAAGCTTGGTACTTTGTAGTCAGCCTGGTATACTGCTGAATAAAGCCTGGTACCTTGTAGTTAGCCTGGTATACTGCTGGATAAAGCCTGGTACTTTGTAGTAGCCTGGTATACTGCTGAATAAAGCCTGGTACTTTGTAGTTAGCCTGGTGTACTGCTGAATAAAGCCTGGTACTTTGTAGTAGCCTGGTATACTGCTGGATAAAGCCTGGTACTTTGTAGTTTTACTGGTATACTGCTGGATAAAGCCTGGTACTTTGTAGTAGCCTGGTATACTGCTGGATAAAGCCTGGTACTTTGTAGTTAGCCTGGTATACTGCTGGATAAAGCCTGGTACTTTGTAGTAGCCTGGTATACTGCTGGATAAAGCCTGGTACTTTGTAGTAGCCTGGTATACTGCTGGATAAAGCCTGGTACCTTGTAGTAGCCTGGTATACTGCTGAATAAAGCTTGGTACTTTGTAGTCAGCCTGGTATACTGCTGAATAAAGCCTGGTACCTTGTAGTTAGCCTGGTATACTGCTGGATAAAGCCTGGTACTTTGTAGTAGCCTGGTATACTGCTGGATAAAGCCTGGTACTTTGTAGTTAGCCTGGTATACTGCTGGATAAAGCCTGGTACTTTGTAGTAGCCTGGTATACTGCTGGATAAAGCCTGGTACTTTGTAGTTAGCCTGGTATACTGCTGGATAAAGCCTGGTACTTTGTAGTTAGCCTGGTATACTGCTGGATAAAGCCTGGTACTTTGTAGTTAGCCTGGTATACTGCTGGATAAAGCCTGGTACTTTGTAGTTAGCCTGGTATACTGCTGAATAAAGCCTGGTACTTTGTAGTAGCCTGGTATACTGCTGGATAAAGCCTGGTACTTTGTAGTAGCCTGGTATACTGCTGTATAAAGCCTGGTACTTTCTAGTTAGCCTGGTATACTGCTGGATAAAGCCTGGTACTTTGTAGTTAGCCTGGTATACTGCTGTATAAAGCCTGGTACTTTGTAGTTAGCCTGGTATACTGCTGGATAAAGCCTGGTACTTTGTAGTAGCCTGGTATACTGCTGGATAAAGCCTGGTACTTTCTAGTTAGCCTGGTATACTGCTGGATAAAGCCTGGTACTTTGTAGTTAGCCTGGTATACTGCTGGATAAAGCCTGGTACTTTGTAGTTAGCCTGGTATACTGCTGGATAAAGCCTGGTACTTTGTAGTCAGCCTGGTATACTGCTGGATAAAGCCTGGTACTTTGTAGTTAGCCTGGTATACTGCTGAATAAAGCCTGGTACTTTGTGGTTAGCCTGGTATACTGCTGAATAAAGCCTGGTACTTTGTGGTTAGCCTGGTATACTGCTGGATAAAGCCTGGTACTTTGTAGTCAGCCTGGTATACTGCTGGATAAAGCCTGGTACTTTGTAGTTAGCCTGGTATACTGCTGGATAAAGCCTGGTACTTTGTGGTTAGCCTGGTATACTGCTGGATAAAGCCTGGTACTTTGTAGTTAGCCTGGTATACTGCCTAGTGATATAGGAAGGGTGAATAGAGGAGGGGAGGAGAATAGATTAGAGGATAATAATTTTTATTTTTAATTTATTTGAACTTTATTTAACTAGGCAAGTCAGTGAATAACTAATTCTTATTTACAAAGGCCTCCTGCGGGGACGGTGGCTGGGATTAAAAGTATATTTTTGTATAAAATATAAATATAGGACAAAACACGACAAGAGAGACACAACACTACATAAAGAGAAACCTAAGACAGCAACATAGCAAGGCAGCAACACATGACAACAACATGGTAGCAACACAACATGGTAGCAGCACAACATGGTAGCAGCACAACATGGTAGCAGCACAACATGGTAGCAGCACAACATGGTAGCAGCACAAAACATGGTACAAACATTATTGGGCACAGACAACAGCACAAAGGGCAAGAAGGTAGGGACCTTGAACAGAATGTGACTGTCAGAATGAGTGTTGTATGTGGAGGATGATGGCTGCAGTAGATATCTCAGATAGGTGGGAGTGAGGCCTAAGAGGGTTTTATAAATAATCACCAAGAAGGGAGGAGAGGAAAGGGGAAGGAGAGGAGGGGAGGGTAGAGGAGATTAGAGGGGCAGGAAAGGAGAGGGGGAGGAGGGTAGATGGGGGGCGGACAGGGGGAGTGTAGAGGAAGGTGGGAGAGGAGAGGGGGAGTGTAGAGGAAGGTGGGAGAGGAGAGGGGGAGTGTAGAGGAAGGTGGGAGAGGAGAGGGGGAGTGTAGAGGAAGGTGGGAGAGGAGAGGGGGAGTGTAGAGGAAGGTGGGACACTGTCTCTATGCTCCCACAGAGCTCTGGGCAGACACAGGTGCAGGGAAGCAGACATGCCAACACACAGAGCCTCTAACAACAAACTGTCAGAGAACAGGATTGTGGGGGAATGGGGAACGGGAGTTTGAAGTGCACCTGATGATATATCAGCCAGAGTCACATGTCATATCTCACCCAATCACCAGAGAGTTGGCCAGTTATATGATCCAATCACAAGAGAGTTGGCCAGTTATATGTTCCAATCACCAGAGAGTTGGCCAGTTATATGATCCAATCACCAGAGAGTTGACCATTTATATGTTCCAATCACCAGAGAGTTGACCATTTATATGTTCCAATCACCAGAGAGTTGGCCAGTTATATGATCCAATCACTAGAGAGTTGGCCAGTTATATGATCCAATCACCAGAGAATTGGCCAGTTATATGATCCAATCACCAGAGAGTTGGCAAGTTATATGATCCAATCACCAGAGAGTTGACCATTTATATGTTCCAATCACCAGAGAGTTGACCAGTTATATGATCCAATCACCAGAGAGTTGGCCAGTTATATGATCCAATCACCAGAGAGTTGGCCAGTTATATGATCCAATCACCAGAGAGTTGGCCAGTTATATGATCCAATCACCAGAGAGTTGGCCAGTTATATGATCCAATCACCAGAGAGTTGGCCAGTTATATGATCCAATCACCAGAGAGTTGGCCAGTTATATGATCCAATCACCAGAGAGTTGACCAGTTATATGATCCAATCACCAGAGAGTTGGCTAGTTATATGATCCAATCACCAGAGAGTTGGCCAGTTATATGATCCAATCACCATAGAGTTGACCATTTATATGTTCCAATCACCAGAGAGTTGGCCAGTTATATGATCCAATCACTAGAGAGTTGGCCAGTTATATGATCCAATCACCAGAGAATTGGCCAGTTATATGATCCAATCACTAGAGAGTTGGCCAGTTATATGATCCAATCACCAGAGAATTGGCCAGTTATATGATCCAATCACCAGAGAGTTGGCCAGTTATATGATCCAATCACCAGAGAGTTGGCCATTAGTTAAAACCAATGAATCAGTCAGCTATGTATCGTAGCCAAAGCTCATAGATAACAATAACCTACCAAATTACATACACTGCTAATCAACTAACTATTACAACAACCACTTCAGTCAGGGTTTAGTCGGGACATAGCACTATTACAACAACCACTTCAGTCATGGTTTAGTCCTGGACATAGTACTATTACAGCAACCACTTCAGTCAGGGTTTAGTCCTGGACATAGTACTACTACAACAACCACTTCAGTCAGGGTTTAGTCCTGGACATAGTACTATCACAACAACCACTTCAGTCAGGGTTTAGTCCTGGACATAGTACTATTACAACAACCACTTCAGTCAGGGTTTAGTCCTGGACATAGTACTATTACAACAACCACTTCAGTCAGGGTTTAGTCCTGGACATAGTACTATTACAACAACCACTTCAGTCAGGGTTTAGTCCTGGACATAGTACTATTACAACAACCACTTCAGTCAGGGTTTAGTCCTGGACATAGTACTATTACAACAACCACTTCAGTCAGGGTTTAGTCCTGGACATAGTACTACTACAACAACCACTTCAGTCAGGGTTTAGTCCTGGACATAGTACTATTACAACAACCACTTCAGTCAGGGTTTAGTCCTGGACATAGTACTATTACAACAACCACTTCAGTCAGGGTTTAGTCCTGGACATAGTACTATTACAACAACCACTTCAGTCAGGGTTTAGTCCTGGACATAGTACTATTACAACAACCACTTCAGTCAGGGTTTAGTCCTGGACATAGTACTACTACAACAACCACTTCAGTCAGGGTTTAGTCCTGGACATAGTACTATCACAACAACCACTTCAGTCAGGGTTTAGTCCTGGACATAGTACTATCACAACAACCCCTTCAGTCAGGGTTTAGTCCTGGACATAGTACTATCACAACAACCCCTTCAGTCAGGGTTTAGTCCTGGACATAGTACTATTACAACAACCACTTCAGTCAGGGTTTAGTCCTGGACATAGTACTATTACAACAACCACTTCAGTCAGGGTTTAGTCCTGGACATAGTACTATTACAACAACCACTTCAGTCAGGGTTTAGTCCTGGACATAGTACTATCACAACAACCCCTTCAGTCAGGGTTTAGTCCTGGACATAGCACTATTACAACAACCACTTCAGTCAGGGTTTAGTCCTGGACATAGTACTATTACAACAACCACTTCAGTCAGGGTTTAGTCCTGGACATAGTACTATTACAACAACCACTTCAGTCAGGGTTTAGTCCTGGACATAGTACTATTACAACAACCACTTCAGTCAGGGTTTAGTCCTGGACATAGTACTATTACAACAACCACTTCAGTCAGGGTTTAGTCCTGGACATAGTACTATCACAACAACCCCTTCAGTCAGGGTTTAGTCCTGGACATAGCACTATTACAACAACCACTTCAGTCAGGGTTTAGTCCTGGACATAGTACTATTACAACAACCACTTCAGTCAGGGTTTAGTCCTGGACATAGTACTATTACAACAACCACTTCAGTCAGGGTTTAGTCCTGGACATAGTACTATTACAACAACCACTTCAGTCAACAACCAACAACATCATTTTAACTACTTGTTCACTCATTAGAATGTCTCAGATGAACTACATGTTCACTCATTAGAATGTCTCAGATGAACTACATGTTCACTCATTAGAATGTCTCAGATGAACTACATGTTCACTCATTAGAATGTCTCAGATGAACTACATGTTCACTCATTAGAATGTTTCAGATGAACTACATGTTCACTCATTAGAATGTTTCAGATGAACTACATGTTCACTCATTAGAATGTTTCAGATGAACTACATGTTCACTCATTAGAATGTTTCAGATGAACTACATGTTCACTCATTAGAATGTTTCAGATGAACTACGTGTTCACTCATTAGAATGTCTCAGATGAACTACATGTTCACTCATTAGAATGTCTCAGATGAACTACATGTTCACTCATTAGAATGTCTCAGATGAGCTACATGTTCACTCATTAGAATGTCTCAGATGAACTACATGTTCACTTATTAGAATGTTTCAGATGAACTACATGTTCACTCATTAGAATGTCTCAGATGAACTACATGTTCACTCATTAGAATGTTTCAGATGAACTACATGTTCACTCATTAGAATGTCTCAGATGAACTACATGTTCACTCATTAGAATGTTTCATTAGTCGGTTCTCCAATTGAACGTTTTCCCACATATTAATACTTATGCATGAATGCCACTAACTGTGTATGCCATTAAACCGACTGTACTGACTGGTCTCCACTGACTGGTCTCCACTGACTGGTCTCCACTAACATGTCTCCACTGACTGGTCTCCACTGACTGGTCTCCACTAACTGGTCTCCACTGACTGGTCTCCACTAACCTGTCTCCACTGACTGGTCTCCACTGACTGGTCTCCACTAACTGGTCTCCACTGACTGGTCTCCACTAACCTGTCTCCACTGACTGGTCTCCACTGACTGTTCTCCACTAACTGGTCTCCACTGACTGGTCTCCACTAACCTGTCTCCACTGACTGGTCTCCACTGACTGGTCTCCACTAACCTGTCTCCACTGACTGGTCTCCACTGACTGGTCTCCACTAAAATGTCTCCACTGACTGGTCTCCACTGACTGCTATCGACTGACTGGTCTCTACTAACATGACTCCACTGACTGGTCTCCACTGACTGGTCTCCACTAACATGCCTCCACTGACTGGTCTCCACTGACTGGTCTCCACTAAAATGTCTCCACTGACTGGTCTCCACTGACTGGTCTCCAGTGGTCTCCACTAACATGTCTCCACTGACTGGTCTCCACTGACTGGTCTCCACTCACTGGTCTCCACTCACTGGTCTCCACTGACTGGTCTCCACTAACATGTCTCCACTAACATGTCTCCACTGACTGGTCTCCACTGACTGGTCTCCACTGACTGGTCTCCACTGACTGGTCTCCACTAACATGTCTCCACTGACTGGAATCCACAGACTAGTCTTCACTGACTGGTCTCCACTAACATGCCTCCTCTGACTGGTCTCCAGTGACTGGTCTCCACTGACTGGTCTCAAATGAATGGTCTCCAATGACTGGTCTCCAGTGACTGGTCTGCAGTGACTGGTCTCCAGTGACTGGTCTCTACTGACTGGTCTCCAGTGACTGGTCTCCAGTGGTCTCCACTGACTGGTCTCCTGTGACTGGTCTGCAGTGACTGGTCTCCACTGACTGGTCTCCACTGACTGGTCTCCAATGACTGGTCTCCAGTGGTCTCCACTGACTGGTCTCCAGTGGCTGGTCTCCAGTAGCTGGTCTCCAGTAGCTGGTCTCCAGTGGCTGTTCTCCAGTGGCTGGTCTCAAATGACTGGTCTCCAATGACTGGTCTCCAGAGGTCTCCACTGACTGGTCTCCTGTGACTGGTCTGCAGTGACTGGTCTCCACTGACTGGTCTCCACTGACTGGTTTCCCCTGACTGGTCTCCACTAACTTGTCTCCACTGACTGGTCTCCACTGACTGGTCTCCAATAACATGTCTCCACTGACTGGAATCCACTGACTAGTCTCCACTGACTGGTCTCCACTAACATGCCTCCACTGACTGGTCTCCAGTGACTGGTCTCCACTGACTGGTCTCAAACGAATGGTCTCCAATGACTGGTCTCCAGTAGTCTCCACTGACTGGTCTCCAATGACTGGTCTGCAGTGACTGGTCTCCAGTGACTGGTCTCCACTGACTGGTCTCCAGTGACTGGTCTCCAGTGACTGGTCTCCAGTGGTCTCCATTGACTGGTCTCCTGTGACTGGTCTGCAGTGACTGGTCTCCACTGACTGGTCTCCACTGACTGGTCTCCTGTGACTGGTCTGCAGTGACTGGTCTCCACTGACTGGTCTCCACTGACTGGTCTCCAGTGACTGGTCTGCAGTGACTGGTCTCCACTGACTGGTCTCCACTGACTGGTCTCCACTGACTGGTCTCCAATGACTGGTCTCTAGTGGTCTCCACTGACTGGTCTCCAGTGACTGGTCTGCAGTGACTGGTCTCCACTGACTGGTCTCCACTGACTGGTCTCCAATGACTGGTATCCAGTGGTCTCCAATGACTTGTCTCCTGTGTCTCCAGTGGTCTACAGTGACTTGTCTCCAGTGACAGGTCTCCAGTAGTCTCCAGTGGCTGGTCTCCAGTGGCTGGTCTCCAGTAGCTGGTCTCCAGTAGCTGGTCTCCAGTGGCTGTTCTCCAGTGGCTGGTCTCAAATGACTGGTCTCCAATGACTGGTCTCCAGTGGTCTCCACTGACTGGTCTCCTGTGACTGGTCTGCAGTGACTGGTCTCCACTGACTGGTCTCCACTGACTGGTTTCCACTGACTGGTCTCCAATGATTGGTCTCCGATGACTGTTCTCCAGTCTCTCCACTGACTGGTTTCCGCCGTGCTTCTACACCTGCATTGCTTGCTGTTTGGGATTTTAGGCTGGGTTTCTGTACAGCACTTTGTGACTGGTCAATAAATGGCTGGTCTCCAGTGTCTGGTCTCCAGTGGTCTCCAGTGACTGGTCTCCACTGACTGGTCTCCAGTGGTCTCCAGTGACTTGTCTCCAGTGACAGGTCTCCAGTGGTCTCCAGTGACTTGTCTCCAGTGGTCTCCAGTGGTCTCCAGTGGTCTCCAGTGAATTGTCTCCAGTGGCAGGTCTCTAGTGGTCTCCAGTGACTTGTCTCCAGTGACAGGTCTCCAGTAGTCTTCAGTGGCTGGTCTCCAGTGGCTGGTCTCCAATGGCTGGTCTCAAGTGGCTGTTCTCCAGTGGCTGGTCTCCAGTAGCTGGTCCCCAGTGACAGGTCTCCAGTAGTCTCCAGTGGCTGGTCTCCAGTGGCTGGTCTCCAGTGGCTGGTCTCCAGTAGCTGCTCTCACGTGGCTGGTCTCCAGTGGCTGGTCTCCAGTAGCTGGTCTCCAGTGGCTGGTCTCCAGTGGCTGGACTCAAGTAGCTGTTCTCCAGTGGCTGGTCTCCAGTAGCTGGTCCCCAGTGACAGGTCTCCAGTAGTCTCCAGTGGCTGGTCTCCAGTGGCTGGTCTCCAGTGGCTGGTCTCCAGTAGCTGGTCTCACGTGGCTGGTCTCCAGTGGCTGGTCTCCAGTAGCTGGTCTCCAGTGGCTGGTCTCCAGTGGCTGGACTCACGTAGCTGTTCTCCAGTGGCTGGTCTCCAGTAGCTGGTCCAAAGTGACAGGTCTCCAGTAGTCTCCAGTGGCTGGTCTCCAGTGGCTGGTCTCCAGTAGCTGGTCTCCAGTGGCTGGACTCCAGTAGCTGGTCTCCAGTGCCTGGTCTCCAGTGGCTGGTCTCCAGTGGCTGTTCTCCAGTGGCTGGTCTCCAGTGGCTGGTCTCCAGTAGCTGGTCTCACGTGGCTGGTCTCCAGTGGCTGGTCTCCAGTAGCTGGTCTCCAGTGGCTGGACTCACGTAGCTGTTCTCCAGTGGCTGGTCTCCAGTAGCTGGTCCAAAGTGACAGGTCTCCAGTAGTCTCCAGTGGCTGGTCTCCAGTGGCTGGTCTCCAGTAGCTGGTCTCCAGTGGCTGGACTCCAGTAGCTGGTCTCCAGTGCCTGGTCTCCAGTGGCTGGTCTCCAGTGGCTGTTCTCCAGTGGCTGGTCTCCAGTAGCTGGTATCCAGTGGCTGGTCTTCAGTGGCTGGACTCACGTAGCTGTTCTCCAGTGGCTGGTCTCCAGTAGCTGGTCCAAAGTGACAGGTCTCTAGTAGTCTCCAGTGGCTGGTCTCCAGTGGCTGGTCTCCAGTAGCTGGTCTCCAGTGGCTGGACTCCAGTAGCTGGTCTCCAGTGGTTGGTCCCCAGTGACTGGTCTCCAGTGGCAGGGCTTCAGTGGCTGGTCTCCAGTAGCTGGTCCCCAGTGACTGGTCTCCAGTGGCTGGTCTCTAGTGGCTGTTCTCCAGTGGCTGGTCTCCAGTAGCTGGTCTCACGTAGCTGGTCTCCAGTGGCTGGTCTCCAGTTGCTGGTCTCCAGTGGCTGGTCTCCAGTAGCTGGTCTCACGTAGCTGTTCTCCAGTGGCTGGTCTCCAGTGGCTGGTCTCCAGTTGCTGGACTCCAGTGGCTAGTCTCCAGTAGCTGGTCTCACGTAGCTGTTGTCCAGTGGCTGGTCTCCAGTGGCTGGTCTCCAGTTGCTGGTCTCCAGTGGCTGGTCTCCAGTAGCTGGTCTCACGTAGCTGGTCTCCAGTGGCTGGTCTCCAGTGGCTGGTCTCCAGTTGCTGGTTTCCAGTGGCTGTTCTCCAGTGGATGTTCTCCAGTGACTGGTCTCCAGTGGCTGGTCTCTAGTGGCTGGTCCCCAGTTACTGGTCTCCAGTGGCTGGTCTCTAGTGGCTGGTCCCCAGTTACTGGTCTCCAGTGGCTGGTCTCCAGTTTCTGGTCTCACGTAGCTGGTCTCCAGTGGCTGGTCTCCAGTAGCTGGTCTCCAGTGGCTGGTCTCCAGTAGCTGGTCTCCAGTGGCTGGTCTCCAGTGGCTGGTCTCCAGTAGCTGGTCTCCAGTAGCTGGTCTTCAGTAGCTGGTCTCTAGTGGCTGGTCCCCAGTGTCTGGTTTCTAGTAGCTGGTCTCCAGTGGCTGGTCTCTAGTGGCAGGTCTCCAGTGGCTGGTCTCCAGTAGCTGGTCCCCAGTGACTGGTCTCCAGTTGCTGGTATCTAGTGGCAGGTCTCTAGAAGCTGGTCTCCAGTAGCTGGAACACGTTGGAGCGTTTCTGGAACACGTTACTGGAACACGTTGGAGAGTTACTGGAACACGTTGGAGCGTTACTGGAACACGTTGGAGAGTTGCTGGAACACGTTGGAGCGTTACTGGAACACGTTGGAGAGTTACTGGAACACGTTACTGGAACACGTTGGAGAGTTGCTGGAACACGTTGGAGAGTTACTGGAACACGTTGGAGCGTTACTGGAACACGTTGGAGCGTTACTGGAACACGTTGGAGAGTTACTGGAACACGTTGGAGCGTTACTGGAACACGTTGGAGAGTTACTGGAACACGTTACTGGAACACGTTGGAGAGTTACTGGAACACGTTGGAGCGTTACTGGAACACGTTGGATCATTACTGGAACACGTTGGAGTGTTACTGGATAATGGATAATATTCAGCAGACCTCTCTACTATACAGTACTCACACATGCATGCATACGCACACAAACACTTACACACACACACAGACACTGACACGGTCACGGTCACGGACACGGGCCAAGGGAAGCGTAAAAAGCCACCGGACCAGTTTGAACATAGAATGGACATTTTAGATCAGATTTAGAAAACCAATGAAACGTCGTTGTGGTTTGGTTTTGAGATAATACATGGTAGCATGTAAAGGGGCCAGACAGTGTTGAGATAATACATAGTAGCATGTAAAAGGGTCATACAGTGTTGAGATAATACATGGTAGCATGTAAAAGGGGTCAGACAGTGTTGAGATAATACATAGTAGCATGTAAAGGGGTCAGACAGTGTTGAGATAATACATGGTAGCATGTAAAAGGGCCAGACAGTGTTGAGATAATACATGGTAGCATGTAAAGGGCCAGACAGTGTTGAGATAATACATGGTAGCATGTAAAAGGGGTCAGACAGTGTTGAGATAATACATGGTAGCATGTAAAAGGGGTCAGACAGTGTTGAGATAATACATGGTAGCATGTAAAGGGCCAGACAGTGTTGAGATAATACATGGTAGCATGTAAAGGGCCAGACAGTGTTGAGATAATACATGGTAGCATGTAAAAGGGTCATACAGTGTTGAGATAATACATAGTAGCATGTAAAGGGGTCAGACAGTGTTGAGATATTACATGGTAGCATGTAAAGGGTCAGACAGTGTTGAGATAATACATGGTAGCATGTAAAGGGCCAGACAGTGTTGAGATAATACATTGTAGCATGTAAAGGGTCAGACAGTGTTGAGATAATATATGGTAGCATGTAAAGGGCCAGACAGTGTTGAGATAATACATGGTAGCATGTAAAAGGGGTCAGACAGTGTTGAGATAATATATGGTAGCATGTAAAGGGGTCAGACAGTGTTGAGATAATACATAGTAGCATGTAAAAGGGCCAGACAGTGTTGAGATAATACATGGTAGCATGTAAAGGGGTCAGACAGTGTTGAGATAATATATGGTAGCATGTAAAGGGGTCAGACAGTGTTGAGATAATATATGGTAGCATGTAAAGGGCCAGACAGTGTTGAGATAATACATGGTAGCATGTAAAGGGTCAGACAGTGTTGAGATAATACATGGTAGCATGTAAAGGGGTCAGACAGTGTTGAGATAATACATGGTAGCATGTAAAAGGGGTCAGACAGTGTTGAGATAATACATGGTAGCATGTAAAAGGGGTCAGACAGTGTTGAGATAATACATGCCAGCATGTAAAAGGGGTCAGACAGTGTTGAGAAGCTGAAATAGAACGGTGACCAATTAAAAATACAGTGACGTCTGTATTGTTCAGTCTACTGTAATCACTTTGATTGGTATTGTTCATTCAGATTAAGTAGCTATTCTTAGACAGAATATCACATCTACTCTTTAATAATGAAAAATCTGAAAGCTTTTATCTTTTTGTTGTCTGTTTTATATAGCCTTCCCGCGTACATGGACTGGGGAAAAGGCGGCAGCATCCATTGGAGTGGGAGTAATCAGGTTGATGTTTTTTGGAATAAGTCATCATTATTTAGAGATAGCTTGTTTAGTATTGTTGAACTGGGACTGACCCTAGAGAGGAAGCGGAGAGTACAACACATCCACGAGGGAGGTGAAAAGGGTCTTTTTATAGATCGTGACCGTGGTGATTTTTTTCTGATCATATTCACAACATTAATCACATTATGCCTGCACTGCTGAGGTCCAAACAGAAAACAGAAATATAATGTGTCCTGGATCATCTTGTGCTCTCTATCGGTCCTGGATCATCATGTGCTCTCTATCGGTCCTGGATCATCTTGTGATCTGTGTTGGTCCTGGATCATCATGTGCTCTGTATCGGTCCTGGATCATCTTGTGCTCTGTATTGGTCCTGGATCATCTTGTGCTCTGTGTCGGTCCTGGATCATCTTGTGCTCTGTGTCGGTCCTGATGGTCTGTGGTCGGTCCTGGATCATCATGTGCTCTGTATTGGTCCTGGATCATCTTGTGCTCTGTGTCGGTCCTGGATCATCTTGTGCTCTGTATTGGTCCTGGATCATCATGTGCTCTGTATTGGTCCTGGATCATCTTGTGCTCTGTATTGGTCCTGGATCATCTTGTGCTCTGTGTCGGTCCTGGATCTTCATGTGCTCTGTGTCGGTCCTGGATCTTCATGTGATCTGTGTCGGTCCTGGATCATCTTGTGATCTGTGTCGTTACTGGATCATCTTGTGATCTGTGTCGTTACTGGATCACCATGTGCTCTGTGTCCGTCCTGGATCATCATGTGCTCTCTGTCCTGGACATTACATCAACCACTGTAGTATTATATATTACTGTACTGTTGGAGCTAGAAACACAAGCATTATATATTACTGACTGTTGGAGCTAGAAACACAAGCATTAGATATTACTGTACTGTTGGAGCTAGAAACACAATCATTAGATATTACTGTACTGTTGGAGCTAGAAACACAAGCATTAGATATTACTGTACTGTTGGAGCTAGAAACACAATCAGTATATATTACTGTACTGTTGGAGCTAGAAACACAATCAGTATATATTACTGTACTGTTGGAGCTAGAAACACAAGCATTAGATATTACTGTACTGTTGGAGCTAGAAACACAAGCATTAGATATTACTGGTTGCCATTCGTGAGTCCAGGCATGGTTTCATAGACTGGTGTGAAAGGTGAGAGGCTCTACATGCTTCTGTTTGTACCGTATCTAAAGCGTGACTCTGGCCTGCAGCGCAGTAAACAGCACCACTACAGTGACCTATAAAAAAAACCTCACAAGCCTCAGTTTTCTCAGCACGTCTGCTGTTTCATGACCCTCCTGAAGTCTAAATTAACTCTGAACTTTCCCCCAACTTATCATTTGACCAGACTCATGCTGCTACTTATATTAGGCTGTTTGGCTCAACAGTGGAATTCCATGTAACAGCTGATAAAAAGCCTTGACTGAGGAATAACTGGACCCAGAGTGATGGGAGGGGGGGGTTACTTTCACCTCATTGGGCTCAGGATCAGCCACTGAGCTCTCTCTGTCTTTATGTCCCCATCTCTGTCTCGCCCTCTCTTTCTTTCTCTCTCTCTCTCTCTCTCTCTCTCTCTCTCTCTCTCTCTCTCTCTCTCTCTCTCTCTCTCTCTCTCTCTCTCCACCTTCCATCTCTCTCTCTCTTTATCTCTCTCACCCCTGTCTCTCTCTCTCTCTCTCTCTCTCTCTCTCTCTCTCTCTTTCTGTCCCCTCTATCTGTCCCTCTCTCTCTCTCTCTCTCTCTCTCTCTCTCTCTCTCTCTCTCCTTTCTCTCTCTCTCCCTCCGTCTCCCTTTCTCTCCCTCCACCTTCCTTCTGATCCACGGAGCCTTTACAGGGCTCAAGCTCACTGGAAGGTCTGGAGAGGGGAAAAGTGTGTGGGTTGACTATGACACGTGGAGATGAGCAACTTCAAAGGTGCTGCTGGCCGGCACCGAACACTGGAAAAGTCATTACATACTGGACAGGCCAGAGCGAGACAGAGGGGTGAGGTATTAGGATGAGAAAGGAGGGAGGGGGGAGGAGGGAGGGGTGAGGTATTAGGATGAGAAAGGAGGGAGGGGGGAGGGGTGAGGTATTAGGATGAGAAAGGAGGGAGGAGGGAGGGGGGAGGTATTAGGATGAGAAAGGAGGTTGGTCGGTTGGTCGGTCGGTCACTCCACAACCCCGACCCACCCCACCCCACCCCACTCCACGACCCAGACCCACCCCACCCCACTCCACGACCCAGACCCACCCCACCCCACTCCACAACCCAGACCCACCCCACTCCACCCACCCCACCCACCCACCCACCCCCACCCACTCCACCACTCCCACCCACCCCACCTACCACCCCACCCACCCCACCTACCCACCCCACCCACCCCACTCCACCTCCCCACCCACCCCACTCCACCCACCTCACCCACCCCACTCCACCCACTCCCACCCACCCCACTCCACAACCCCACCCACCCCACTCCACCCACTCCCACCCACCCCACTCCACAACCCCACCCACCCCACTCCACCACCCCACCCACCCCACTCCACCACCCCACCCACCCCACTCCACCACTCCCGACCCACCCCACTCCACAACCCCACCCACCCCACTCCACTCCACATTCGACCCACCCCACTCCACAACCCCGACCCCCACCCACTCCACAACCCGACCCACCCCACTCCACAACCCCGACCCACCCCACTCCACAACCCCGACCCACCCCACTCCACGACCCCGACCCACCCCACTCCACGACCCCGACCCACCCCACTCCACGACCCCGACCCACCCCACTCCACAACCCAGACCCACCCCACTCCACGACCCGACTCCACCCCACTCCACAACCCCGACCCACCCCACCCCACCCACGACCCCGACCCACCCCACTCCACAACCCCGACCCACCCCACTCCACAACCCCGACCCACCCCACTCCACAACCCCGACCCACCCCACTCCACAACCCCGACCCACCCCACTCCACGACCCCGACCCACCCCACTCGACGATCGACCCACCCCACTCCACAACCCCACCCACCCCCACTCGACCCCACCCACCCCACTCCACGACCCCGACCCACCCCACTCCACGACCCCGACTCCACCCCACTCGACCACCCCTCGACCACCCACGACCCACTCCACCCACTCGACCCACCCCACTCGACAACCTCGACCCACCCCACTCCACAACCCCGACGACCCCACTCCACCCACCCCACGACCCCACCCACTCCACCCACCCAACTACCCCACCCACCCCACTCCACAACCCCGACCCACCCCACTCCACAACCCCGACTCCACCCCACTCCACAACCCCCCGACCCACCCCACTCCACAACCCCGACCCACCCCACTACAACCCCCACCCCACCCCACCCACAACCCCGACCCACCCCACTCCACAACCCCACCCACCCCACTCCACAACCCCGACCCACCCCACTCCACAACCCCGACTCCACCCCACTCCACAACCCCACCCACCCCACTCCACAACCCCACCCACCCCACTCCACCCAACCCCACCCACCCCACTCCACACAACCCCGACCCACCCCACTCCACAACCCCGACCCACCCCACTCCACAACCCCGACCCACCCCACTCCACAACCCCACCCACCCCACCCACAACCCCGACCCACCCCACTCCACAACCCCACCCACCCCACTCCACAACCCCGACTCCACCCCACTCCACAACCCCACCCACCCCACTCCACAACCCCGACTCCACCCCACTCCACAACCCCGACCCACCCCACTCCACAACCCCGACTCCACCCCACTCCACAACCCCGACCCACCCCACTCCACAACCCCACCCACTCCCACTCCACAACCCCGACCCACCCACTCCACAACCCCAGACCCACCCCACTCCACAACCCCCGACCCACCCCACTCCACAACCCCGACCCACCCCACTCCACAACCCCAGACCCACCCCACTCCACAACCCCGACCCACCCCACTCCACAACCCCGACTCCACCCCACTCCACAACCCCTCGACTCCACCCCACTCCACAACCCCGACCCACCCCACTCCACAACCCTCGACTCCACTCACTCCACAACCCTCGACCCACCCCACC
>CM059783.1:32454823-32459823 GCA_030435695.1 Brachymystax lenok tsinlingensis
GGGTAACGGGCCAGGATAACAACGGATAACGGGAGGATGGTGACCAACGTGGATGCGGTCGGGCCAGGATGGGTAAACGTGGATAACGTAACGATGCGACCGGGCGATCAACGTGGATAAACGTAACGGATGCGGACGGGCCGTGATAAATCAACGTGGATAGCGGACGGGACAGGATGGGCATCGGGCACAGGATAACGTAACGTGGAGGTAACCGGCCAGATGTCGGATCGTGGAGAGGTGGGTAACAACGGATGGGTCAACGCGGGATGGGTCGGTCGGACGCGGATCCAACGGGTCACGCGAGGAATCAATCGTGATAGGGACCGATAGCGGATCAACGCGATGGGTCGGGTCGGGATGGTGACCAACTGCGGGTAACGGGAACGCGGATAACGTAACGTGGAGGTGGACGGGACCGGATGTGCGGAACAACGTGGATAAGGAACGCGTGATGGGCTAACGTGATAAAACGGGTAATCGGATAGCGGCCAACGATAGCGGCCGGGCCGTGGAGGTTCGGGCCGGGAGTGGGGGTCGGGCCAGATGGTAAGGTGGGCCGGATAAGTAACGGGAATGGTGCCGGCCAGGAGGTGCGGAACGGAGGTGGGCCGGGACGATGCGGAACGTGGGCCGGGCAGGACGTGGATGGGCCGGGTGGAGGTGGGCCGGGCTGTGGGAGGTGGGTCAGGAGGGGAGGGTGGGAGGGTCGTGGGAGGTGGGCAACGGGCCAGGGAGGTGGGTCAGCCGTGGAGGTGGGTCGGGTGGGCAGTGGGAGGTGGGCCGGGCAGGTGGGTCTGGTCGGGAGGTGGAGGTGGGTCTGGGTCGGGAGTGTGGTCGGGGCCGTGGAGGGTAGGAGGGTGGGTCTGTGTCGTGTGGGAGGTGGGTCGGGAGTGGGTCAGGGGTCAATGTGGGAGGTGGGTCTGGGTCGTGGAGTGGGGTGGGTCTGGGAATAGTACTAGAGCCATACCCAGCCTCCTCTACTGTAAAGGGAATAGTACTAGAGCCATACCAGCCTCCTCTACTGTAAAGGGAATAGGAATAAACCCATACTAGCCTCCTCTACTGTAAAGGGAATAGTACTAGAGCCATTCCAAGCCTCCTCTACTGTAAAGGGAATAGTAATAGAGCCATACCAGCCTCCTCTACTGTAAAGGGAATAGTACTAGAGCCATACCAGCCTCCTCTACTGTAAAGGGAATAGGAATAAACCCATACTAGCCTCTTCTGCTGTAAAGGGAATAGTACTAGAGCCATACCAGCCTCCTCTACTGTAAAGAGAATATTACAAGAGCCATTCCCAGCCTCCTCTACTGTAAAAGGAATAGAACCTAGAGCCATACCCAGCCTCCTCTACTGTAAAGGGAATAGTACTAGAGCCATACCAGCCTCCTCTACTGTAAAGGGAATAGTACTAAACCGAGACTAGCCTCCTCTACTGTAAAGGGAATAGTACTAGAGCCATACCAGCCTCCTCTACTGTAAAAGGAATAGTACTAGAGCCATACCAGCCTCCTCTACTGTAAAGGGAATAGTACTAGAGCCATTCCCAGCCTCCTCTACTGTAAAGGGAATAGTGCTAGAGCCATACCAGCCTCCTCTACTGTAAAGGGAATAGTACTAGAGCCATACCAGCCTCCTCTACTGTAAAGGGAATAGTACTAAACCGAGACTAGCCTCCTCTACTGTAAAGGGAATAGTACTAGAGCCATACCAGCCTCCTCTACTGTAAAGGGAATAGCACTAGAGCCATACCCAGCCTCCTCTACTGTAAAGGGAGTAGTACTAGAGCCATACCCAGCCTCCTCTACTGTAAAGAGAATATTACAAGAGCCATTCCCAGCCTCCTCTACTGTAAAGGGAATAGTACTAGAGCCATACCAGCCTCCTCTATTGTAAAGGGAATAGTACTAGAGCCATACCATCGCCTCTACTGTAAAGGGAATAGTACTAGAGCCATACCATCTCCTCTACTGTAAAGGGAATAGTCCTAGAGCCATACCCAGCCTCCTCTACTGTAAAGGGAATAGTACAAGAGCCATTCCCAGCCTCCTCTACTGTAAAGGGAATAGTACAAGAGCCATACCATCCTCCCCTACTGTAAAGGGAATAGTACTAGAGCCATACCAGCCTCCTCTACTGTAAAGAGAATAGTACTAGAGCCATACCAGCCTGCTCTACTGTAAAGGGAATAGTACTAGAGCCATACAAGCCTACCCTACTGTAAAGGGAATAGTACTAGAGCCATACCAGCCTGCCCTACTGTAAAGGGAATAGTACTAGAGCCATACCATCCTCCTCTACTGTAAAGGGAATAGTACTAGAGCCAAACCCAGCCTCCTCTACTGTAAAGGGAATAGTACTAGAGCCATTCCCAGCCTCCTCTACTGTAAAGGGAATAGTACTAGAGCCATACCAGCCTCCTCTACTGTAAAGGGAATAGTACTAAACCCAGACTAGCCTCCTCTACTGTAAAGGGAATAGTACTAGAGCCATACCAGCCTCCTCTACTGTAAAGGGAATAGCACTAGAGCCATACCCAGCCTCCTCTACTGTAAAGGGAATAGTACTAGAGCCATACCAGCCTGCCCTACTGTAAAGGGAATAGTACTAGAGCCATACCAGCCTCCTCTACTGTAAAGGGAATAGTACTAGAGCCATACCAGCCTCCTCTACTGTAAAGGGAGTAGTACTAGAGCCATACCCAGCCTCCTCTACTGTAAAGGGAATAGTACTAGAGCCATACAAGCCTACCCTACTGTAAAGGAAATAGCACTAGAGCCATACCAGTCTCCTCTACTGTAAAGGGAATAGTACTAGAGCCATACCAGCCTACCCTACTGTAAAGGGAATAGTACTAGAGCCATACCAGCCTCCTCTACTGTAAAGGGAATAGTACTAGAGCCATACCAGTCTCCTCTACTGTAAAGGGAATAGTACTAGAGCCATCCCATCCTCCTCTACTGTAAAGGGAATAGTACTAGAGCCATACCAGCCTCCTCTACTGTAAAGGGAATAGTACTAGAGCCATACCAGCCTGCGTTACTGTAAAGGGAATAGTAGTAGAGCCATACCAGCCTGCCCTACTGTAAAGGGAATAGTACTAGAGCCATACCAGCCTGCCCTACTGTAAAGGGAATAGTACTAGAGCCATACCAGCCTACCCTACTGTAAAGGGAATAGTACTAGAGCCATATCAGCCTACCCTACTGTAAAGGGAATAGTACTAGAGCCATACCATCCTCCTCTACTGTTAAGGGAATTGTACTAGAGCCATACCATCCTCCTCTACTGTAAAGGGAATAGTACTAGAGCCATACCAGTCTCCTCTACTGTAAAGGGAATAGTACTAGAGCCATATCAGCCTACCCTACTGTAAAGGGAATAGTACTAGAGCCATACCATCCTCCTCTACTGTTAAGGGAATTGTACTAGAGCCATACCATCCTCCTCTACTGTAAAGGGAATAGTACTAGAGCCATACCCAGCCTCCTCTACTGTAAAGGGAATAGTACTAGAGCCATACCAGCCTACCCTACTGTAAAGGGAGTAGTACTAGAGCCATACCAGCCTACCCTATTGTAAAGGGAATAGTACTAGAGCCATACCAGCCTGCCCTACTGTAAAGGGAATAGTACTATAGCCATACCATCCTCCTCTACTGTTAAGGGAATTGTACTAGAGCCATACCATCCTCCTCTACTGTAAAGGGAATAGTACTAGAGCCATATCAGCCTACCCTACTGCAAAGGGAATAGTACTAGAGCCATACCATCCTCCTCTACTGTTAAGGGAATTGTACTAGAGCCATACCATCCTCCTCTACTGTAAAGGGAATAGTACTAGAGCCATACCCAGCCTCCTCTACTGTAAAGGGAATAGTACTAGAGCCATACCAGCCTCCTCTACTGTAAAGGGAATAGTACTAGAGCCATACCAGTCTCCTCTACTGTAAAGGGAATAGTACTAGAGCCATACCAGCCTCCTCTACTGTAAAGGGAATAGTAGTAGAGCCATACCAGCCTGCCCTACTGTAAAGGGAATAGTACTAGAGCCATACCAGCCTCCTCTACTGTAAAGGGAATAGTACTAGAGCCATACCCAGCCTCCTCTACTGTAAAGGGAATAGTACTAGAGCCATACCCAGCCTCCTCTACTGTAAAGGGAATAGTACTAGAGCCATACCCAGCCTCCTCTACTGTAAAGGGAATAGTACTAGAGCCATACCAGCCTGCCCTACTGTAAAGGGAATAGTACTAGAGCCATACCAGCCTACCCTACTGTAAAGGGAATAGTACTAGAGCCATACCAGCCTACCCTACTGTAAAGGGAGTAGTACTAGAGCCATACCAGCCTACCCTATTGTAAAGGGAATAGTACTAGAGCCATACCAGCCTGCCCTACTGTAAAGGGAATAGTACTAGAGCCATACCCAGCCTCCTCTACTGTAAAGGGAATAGTACTAGAGCCATACCCAGCCTCCTCTACTGTAAAGGGAATAGTACTAGAGCCATACCCAGCCTCCTCTACTGTAAAGGGAATAGTACTAGAGCCATACCCAGCCTCCTCTACTGTAAAGGAATAGTACTATAGCCATACCCAGCCTCCTCTACTGTAAAGGGAATAGTACTAGAGCCATACCCAGCCTCCTCTACTGTAAAGGGAATAGTACTAGAGCCATACCCAGCCTCCTCTACTGTAAAGGGAATAGTACTAGAGCCATACCAGCCTGCCCTACTGTAAAGGGAATAGTACTAGAGCCATACCAGCCTACCCTACTGTAAAGGGAATAGTACTAGAGCCATACCAGCCTACCCTACTGTAAAGGGAGTAGTACTAGAGCCATACCAGCCTACCCTATTGTAAAGGGAATAGTACTAGAGCCATACCAGCCTGCCCTACTGTAAAGGGAATAGTACTAGAGCCATACCCAGCCTCCTCTACTGTAAAGGGAATAGTACTAGAGCCATACCCAGCCTCCTCTACTGTAAAGGGAATAG
>CM059783.1:32464823-32922323 GCA_030435695.1 Brachymystax lenok tsinlingensis
ATAATAGACTACTATAATAGACTACTATAATAGACTACTATAACAGACTACTATAATAGACTACTATAATAGACTACTATAACAGACTACTATAATAGACTACTATAATAGACTACTATAATAGACTACTATAACAGACTACTATAATAGAATACTATAATAGACTACTATAACAGACTACTATAATAGACTACTATAATAGACTACTATAATAGACTACTATAATAGACTACTATAATAGACTACTATAATAGACTACTATAACAGACTACTATAATAGACTACTATAACAGACTACTATAATAGACTACTATAATAGACTACTATAACAGACTACTATAACAGACTACTATAATAGACTACTATAATAGACTACTATAATAGACTACTATAATAGACTACTATAACAGACTACTATAATAGACTACTATAACAGACTACTATAATAGACTACTATAATAGACTACTATAATAGACTACTAGACTACTATAACAGACTACTATAATAGACTACTAGACTACTATAACAGACTACTATAATAGACTACTATAACAGACTACTATAATAGACTACTATAATAGACTACTATAACAGACTACTATAATAGACTACTATAATAGACTACTATAACAGACTACTATAATAGACTACTATAATAGACTACTGTAATAGACTACTATAATAGACTATTATAATAGACTACTATAATAGACTACTATAACAGACTACTATAACAGACTACTATAATAGACTACTATAATAGACTACTATAACAGACTACTATAATAGACTACTATAATAGACTACTATAATAGACTACTATAATAGACTACTATAATAGACTACTATAACAGACTACTATAATAGACTACTATAATAGACTACTATAACAGACTACTATAATAGACTACTATAATAGACTACTATAATAGACTACTATAATAGACTACTATAATAGACTACTATAACAGACTACTATAATAGACTACTATAATAGACTACTATAATAGACTACTATAACAGACTACTATAATAGACTACTATAATAGACTACTATAATAGACTACTAGACTACTATAACAGACTACTATAATAGACTACTATAATAGACTACTATAATAGACTACTATAATAGACTACTATAACAGACTACTATAACAGACTACTATAATAGACTACTAGACTACTATAACAGACTACTATAATAGACTACTATAACAGACTACTATAATAGACTACTATAATAGACTACTATAACAGACTACTATAATAGACTACTATAATAGACTACTATAACAGACTACTATAATAGACTACTATAATAGACTACTATAATAGACTACTATAACAGACTACTATAATAGACTACTATAACAGACTACTATAATAGACTACAGACTACTATAACAGACTACTATAATAGACTACTATAACAGACTACTATAACAGACTACTATAATAGACTACTATAATAGACTACTATAACAGACTACTATAATAGACTACTATAATAGACTACTATAATAGACTACTATAATAGACTACTATAATAGACTACTATAATAGACTACTATAACAGACTACTATAATAGACTACTATAATAGACTACTATAATAGACTACTATAACAGACTACTATAATAGACTACTATAATAGACTACTATAATAGACTACTAGACTACTATAACAGACTACTATAATAGACTACTATAATAGACTACTATAATAGACTACTATAATAGACTACTATAATAGACTACTATAACAGACTACTATAATAGACTACTATAATAGACTACTATAACAGACTACTATAATAGACTACTATAACAGACTACTATAATAGACTACTATAATAGACTACTATAACAGACTACTATAATAGACTACTATAATAGACTACTATAACAGACTACTATAATAGACTACTATAATAGACTACTGTAATAGACTACTATAATAGACTATTATAATAGACTACTATAACAGACTACTATAACAGACTACTATAATAGACTACTATAATAGACTACTATAATAGACTACTATAACAGACTACTATAATAGACTACTATAATAGACTACTATAACAGACTACTATAATAGACTACTATAATAGACTACTATAATAGACTACTATAACAGACTACTATAATAGAATACTATAATAGACTACTATAACAGACTACTATAATAGACTACTATAATAGACTACTATAACAGACTACTATAATAGACTACTATAATAGACTACTATAATAGACTACTATAATAGACTACTATAACAGACTACTATAATAGACTACTATAATAGACTACTATAATAGACTACTATAATAGACTACTATAACAGACTACTATAATAGACTACTATAATAGACTACTATAACAGACTACTATAATAGACTACTATAACAGACTACTATAACAGACTACTATAATAGACTACTATAATAGACTACTATAACAGACTACTATAACAGACTACTATAATAGACTACTATAACAGACTACTATAACAGACTACTATAATAGACTACTAGACTACTATAACAGACTACTATAATAGACTACTATAATAGACTACTATAATAGACTACTATAACAGACTACTATAACAGACTACTATAATAGACTACTAGACTACTATAACAGACTACTATAATAGACTACTATAATAGACTACTATAACAGACTACTATAACAGACTACTATAACAGACTACTATAACAGACTACTACTAGACTACTATAACAGACTACTATAATAGACTACTAGACTACTATAACAGACTACTATAACAGACTACTATAATAGACTACTATAACAGACTACTATAATAGACTACTATAACAGACTACTATAATAGACTACTATAACAGACTACTATAATAGACTACTATAACAGACTACTATAATAGACTACTATAATAGACTACTATAACAGACTACTATAACAGACTACTATAATAGACTACTATAATAGACTACTATAACAGACTACTATAATAGACTACTATAATAGACTACTATAATAGACTACTATAACAGACTACTATAACAGACTACTATAATAGACTACTAGACTACTATAATAGACTACTAGACTACTGTAACAGACTACTAGACTACTATAATAGACTACTAGACTACTATAATAGACTACTATAACAGACTACTATAATAGACTACTATAATAGACTACTATAATAGACTACTATAACAGACTACTATAATAGACTACTATAATAGACTACTATAACAGACTACTATAATAGACTACTATAATAGACTACTATAACAGACTACTATAATAGACTACTATAATAGACTACTATAATAGACTACTATAACAGACTACTATAATAGACTACTATAATAGACTACTATAACAGACTACTATAACAGACTAATATAATAGACTACTATAATAGACTACTATAATAGACTACTATAATAGACTACTATAACAGACTACTATAATAGACTACTATAACAGACTACTATAACAGACTACTATAATAGACTACTATAATAGACTACTATAATAGACTACTATAACAGACTACTATAACAGACTACTATAATAGACTACTAGACTACTATAATAGACTACTATAATAGACTACTATAACAGACTACTATAACAGACTACTATATACTACTATACTAGACTACTATAATAGACTACTAGACTACTATAATAGACTACTATAACAGACTACTATAATAGACTACTATAATAGACTACTATAATAGACTACTATAACAGACTACTATAATAGACTACTATAATAGACTACTATAACAGACTACTATAATAGACTACTATAATAGACTACTATAACAGACTACTATAATAGACTACTATAACAGACTACTATAATAGACTACTATAATAGACTACTATAATAGACTACTATAACAGACTACTATAATAGACTACTATAACAGACTACTATAATAGACTACTATAATAGACTACTATAACAGACTACTATAATAGACTACTATAACAGACTACTATAATAGACTACTATAACATACTACTAAAGTAGACTACTATAATAGACTACTATAACAGACTACTATAATAGACTACTATAATAGACTACTATAACAGACTACTATAATAGACTACTATAACAGACTACTATAACAGACTACTATAACAGACTACTATAATAGACTACTATAACAGACTACTATAACAGACTACTATAATAGACTACTATAACAGACTACTATAACAGACTACTATAATAGACTACTAGACTACTATAATAGACTACTATAACAGACTACTATAATAGACTACTAGACTACTATAACAGACTACTATAATAGACTACTATAATAGACTACTATAATAGACTACTATAACAGACTACTATAACAGACTACTATAATAGACTACTATAACAGACTACTATAACAGACTACTATAATAGACTACTAGACTACTATAACAGACTACTATAATAGACTACTATAATAGACTACTATAATAGACTACTATAACAGACTACTATAACAGACTACTATAATAGACTACTATAATAGACTACTATAACAGACTACTATAATAGACTACTATAATAGACTACTATAACAGACTACTATAACAGACTACTATAACAGACTACTATAACAGACTACTATAATAGACTACTAGACTACTATAACAGACTACTATAACAGACTACTATAATAGACTACTATAACAGACTACTATAATAGACTACTATAATAGACTACTATAACAGACTACTATAATAGACTACTATAATAGACTACTATAATAGACTACTATAATAAACTACTATAATAGACTACTGTAATAGACTACTATAACAGACTACTATAATAGACTACTATAATAGACTACTATAACAGACTACTATAATAGACTACTATAACAGACTACTACAGTGGGGCAAAAAAGTATTTAGTCAGCCACCAATTGTGCAAGTTCTCTCACTTAAAAAGATGAGAGAGGCCTGTGATTTTCATCATAGGTACACTTCAACTATGACAGACAAAATGAGGAAAAAAAATCCAGAAAATCACATTGTAGGATTTTTTATGAATTTATTTGCAAATTATGGTGGAAAATAAGTATTTGGTCACATACAAACAAGCAAGATTTCTGGCTCTCACAGACCTGTAACTTCTTCTTTAAGAGGCTCCTCTGTCCTCCACTCGTTACCTGTATTAATGGCACCTGTTTGAACTTGTTATCAGTATAAAAGACACCTGTCCACAACCTCAAACAGTCACACTCCAAACTCCACTATGGCCAAGACCAAAGAGCTGTCAAAGGACACCAGAAACAAAATTGTAGACCTGCACCAGGTTGGGAAGACTGAATCTGCAATAGGTAAGCAGCTTGGTTTGAAGAAATCAACTGTGGGAGCAATTCTTAGGAAATGGAAGACATACAAGACCACTGATAATCTTCCTCGATCTGGGGCTCCACGCAAGATCTTACCCCGTGGGGTCAAAATGATCACAAGAACGGTGAGCAAAAATACCAGAACCACACGGGGACCTAGTGAATGACCTGCAGAGAGCTGGGACCAAAGTAACAAAGCCTACCATCAGTAACACACTACGCCGCCAGGACTCAAATCCTGCAGTGCCAGACGTGTCCCCCTGCTTAAGCCAGTACATGTTCAGGCCCGTCTGAAGTTTGCTAGAGAGCATTTGGATGATCCAGATGAGGATTGGGAGAATGTCATATGGTCAGATGAAACCAAAATAGACCTTTTTGGTAAAAACTCAACTCGTCGTGTTTGGAGGACAAAGAATGCTGAGTTGCATCCAAAGAACACCATACCTACTGTGAAGCATGGGGGTGGAAACATCATGCTTTGGGGCTGTTTTTCTGCAAAGGGACCAGGACGACTGATCCGTGTAAAGGAAAGAATGAATGGGGCCATGTATCGTGAGATTTTGAGTGAAAACCTCCTTCCATCAGCAAGGGCATTGAAGATGAAACGTGGCTGGGTCTTTCAGCATGACAATGATCCCAAACACACCGCCTGGGCAACGAAGGAGTGGCTTCGTAAGAAGCATTTCAAGGTCCTGGAGTGGCCTAGCCAGTCTCCAGATCTCAACCCCATAGAAAATCTTTGGAGGGAGTTGAAAGTCCATGTTGCCCAGCGACAGCCCCAAAACATCACTGCTCTAGAGGAGATCTGCATGGAGGAATGGGCCAAAATACCAGCAACAGTGTGTGAAAACCTTGTGAAGACTTACAGAAAACCTTTGACCTCTGTCATTGCCAACAAAGGGTATATAACAAAGTATTGAGATAAACTTTTGTTATTGACCAAATACTTATTTTCCACCATAATTTGCAAATAAATTCATTAAAAATCCTACAATGTGATTTTCTGGATTTTTTTTCCTCATTTTGTCTGTCATAGTTGAAGTGTACCTATGATGAAAATTACAGGCCTCTCTCATCTTTTTAAGTTGGAGAACTTGCACAATTGGTGGCTGACTAAATACTTTTTTGCCCCACTGTATAATAGAGACAGACCCCTTGACTTTTTCCACATTTTGTTACGTTACAGCCTTATTCTTCTCATCAAACTACACGCAATACCCCATAATGACATCACAATACCCCATAATGACAAAGCAATACCCCAAAATGACAAAGCAAAAACATGTTTTAAGACATTTTTGCAAATGTATTAAAAAATTAAAAACAGAAATATTCAGTATTCAGACCCTTTACTCAGTACTTTGTTGAAGCATCTTGGGCAGCAATTACAGCTTCAGTTCTTCTTGGGTATGATGCTAGAAGCTTGGCACACCTGTATTTGGGGAGTTTCTCCCATTCTTCTCGGCAAATCCTCTCAAGCTCTGTCAGGTTGGATGGGGAGCGTTGCCGCATAGCTATTTTTAGGTCTCTCCAGAGAAATCTTCGATCGGGTTCAAGTCCGGGCTCTGGCTGGGCCACTCCAGGACATTCAGAGACTTGTCCCAAAGCCACTCCTGTGTTGTCTTGGCTATGTGCTTAGGGTCGTTGTCCTGTTGGAAGGTGAACCTTCGCCCCAGTCTGAGGTCCTGAGCGCTCTGGACCAGGTTTTCATCAAGGATCTCTCTGTACTTTGCTCTGTTCATCTTTCCCTCTATCCTGACTAGTCTCCCAGTCCCTGCCGCTGAAAAACATCCCCATAGCATGACGCTGCCACCACCATGCTTCACCGTAGGGATGATGTCAGGTTTCCTCCAGACATGAAGCTTGGCATTCAGGACAAAGAGTTCAATCTTGGTTTCATCAGACCAGAGAATCTTGTTTCTCATGGTCTGAGAGTTCATTAGGTGCCTTTTGGCAAACTCCAAGTGGGCTGTCGTGCCTTTTACTGAGGAGTGGCTTCCGTCTGGCCACTCTACCATAAAGGCCTAATTGGTGGAGTGCTGCAGAGATGTTTGTACTTCTGGAAGGTTCTTCCATCTCCATGTCTGCAGCATTGAAGGTCCCGATTGCTCAGTTTGGTCGGGCTGCCAGCTCTAGGAAGAGTCTTGGTGGTTCCAAACTTCTTGCATTTTTGAATGATGGAGGCCACTCTGTTCTTGGGGACCTGTCAGGTCACTGACCTCCTCCCTATAGGCTGTCACTTTGTTGGCGGGGATCAGGCCTACTACCGTCGTGTCGTCAGCAAACTTTATGATGGTGTTGGAGTCGTGCGTGGCCACACAGTCGTGAGTGAACAGGGATTACAGGAGGGGACTAAGCACACACCCCTGAGGGGCCCCCGTAATGAGGGTCAGCGTAGTAGAGGTGATGTTGCCTACCCTCACCACCTGGGGTCGGCCCGTCAGGAAGTCCAGGATCCAGTTGCAGAGGAAGGTGTTCAGTTCTAGAGAGGCATCGTTGGGCAGATCACGGCTGGGTCTTCCTTCGTAATCCGTAATGTGGGTGTCGGAGCCTGTTTAATACTGTATGGTAGAGAGGCATTGTTGGGCAGATCACGGCTGGGTCTTCCTTTGTAATATTGGTGTAATACTGTATGATTCCACCTTATTCATATATTGCTCTTTTGCTCATATGATGCCTCTGCGGAGGTTGTAACGGGACTTCTATGCCGTTATCTGAGCCAGCAAGCTAGCCAGCCAACATTAGCTATTTAGCCAACCACAGATCAAAGCAAAGAGAGAGCAGAGACTCACAGATTGATGGCTGGTGCCCATCCGATGGTAAAACTTTTTTTTAAAGTCTGAGTTAGCTACCAAAGCCAGGGGCAGGCGGTCGCTTCCCTCAATGGCGAGTCAGGGAAATCCCGAAAAGATAGATTCCAGATATCCGTCAGCTAGGGCGCTAGCACTAAGCCAAGGTGGGAAAAAGTTACAAAACTCCTGTAGCCTACTTTACAGAGAACACGGCTAAAAGTTGACAGAACAAAAAAGGAGAACACTCAAAGTGCTACACTATCAGAGCAGGTATGATTTTACTCTTTCTTTTTTGAGCCTGTGCCGTGCTAACAGCTTCCCACTAGATAACACAGCCACAAAAAAAGCCTGTGAAGAGCACGGTGCATGTCCCCTCTGCTTCTTGTTTACATCACACTTCTTCCTTATTGGTGGATTGTAGCTCGCCACCGCTGACACTTGGTCTGGAATGTAAAGACACGCCTCCAGTCCACCTCCAGTCCACCTCCAGTCCACCTCCAGTCCACTTACAGTCCACTTAAAGTCCACCTCCAGTCCACTTCCACTCCACTTCCAGTCCACTTACAGTCCACTTACAGTCCACCTCCAGTCCACTTACAGTCCACCTCCAGTCCACTTACAGTCCACCTCCAGTCCACCTCCAGTCCACTTACAGTCCACCTCCAGTCCACTTCCAGTCCACCTCCAGTGCACTTACAGTCCACTTACAGTCCACCTCCAGTTCCCTTCCAGTCCACCTCCAGTCGACCTCCAGTCCACTTCCAGTCCACCTCCAGTCCACCTCCAGTCCACCTCCAGTCCACTTCCAGTCCACCTCCAGTCCACTTCCAGTCCACCTCCAGTCCACCTCCAATCCACTTCCAGTCCACCTCCAGTCCACCTCCAGTCCACCTCCAGTCCACTTACAATCCACTTACAGTCCACCTCCAGTCCACCTCCAGTCCACCTCCAGTCCACTTCCAATCCACCTCCAGTCCACCTCCAGTCCACTTCCAGTCCACCTCCAGTTCACCTCCAGTCCACTTCCAGTCCACCTCCAGTCCACCTCCAGTCCACTTCCAGTCCACCTCCAGTCCACCTCCAATCCACTTCCAGTCCACCTCCAGTCCACTTCCAGTCCACTTCCAGTCCACTTCCAGTCCACCTCCAGTCCACCTCCAGTCCACTTCCAGTCCACCTCCAGTCCACTTCCAGTCCACCTCCAGTCCACCTCCAGTCCACTTCCACTCATCCACTCTCCTACCTCTCATCCTATCTCTTAACTCATTCTCTCTCCATCCTCATCCTCTCTCCTACCTCTCATCCTCTCTCCATCCTCATCCTCTCTCTTACCTCTCATCCTCTCTCATGCCTCTCATCCTCTTTCCTACCTCTCATCCTCTCTCATTCCTCTCATCCTCTTTCCTTCCTCTCATCCTCTTTCCTACCTCTCGTCCTCTCTCCTACCTCATCCTCTCTCCTACCTCTCATCCCTCTCTCCAACCTGTTGTCCTCTCTCCTACCTCTCATCCTCTTTCCTACCTCTCATCCTCTCTCCTTCCTCTCATCCCTCTCTCCTACCTCTCATGCTCTCTCCTACCTCTCATCCTCTTTCCTACCTCTCTTCCTCTCTCCTTCCTCTCATCCCTCTCTCCTACCTCTCATCCTCTTTCCTACCTCATCCCTCTCTCCTACCGCTCTTCCTCTCTCCCAATAGAGTAAAAGATGCGCGAAGGGAATTCCTATTCCCTGAGTTTTAATAACGGGAGAAAACAGAACATCCCCGGGCCAGATCGTCAAATGAAATACATCACATTTAAATGTGTTTGTTTTGGCGTTTACTCTGATGTGTTAAAAGGAGCAGTCATCATGAAGCGATGAATCTCTCCGCCGCTCAAAGGCTCCCTGCGTCCTTCCTCTGTGGACCTTCCCCCACCCCCTCAGAGTCTCCCTCCTCCTGAATACCCCAGCTCTCCTCTACAGATGTGTGTATAACATTAATTTGAGTCAACGTGGTTAATACACTTTTGAAAAACCCGTCCCACCCAAAGTAGGTACTCGAACCCACCCAGGCACCAATCCTAAAACCTGGCCTCTCATTGTGTTGCAGTGGGAAGCTGTATATAGAGGATTCTACAGTCACATGTGCTTTATCTAGCCACACTCACAGAGACACTCACACAGGCTAGAGACATTCACAGAGACACTCACACAGACTAGAGACACTCACAGAGGCACTCACACAGACTAGAGACATTCACAGATACACTCACACAGACTAGAGACATTCACAGAGACACTCACACAGACTAGAGACATTCACAGAGCCACTCACACAGACTAGAGACATTCACAGAGACACTCACACAGACTAGAGACATTCACAGAGACACTCACACAGACTAGAGACACTCACAGAGACACTCACACAGACTAGAGACACTCACAGAGACACTCACACAGACTAGAGACATTCACAGATACACTCACACAGACTAGAGACATTCACAGATACACTCACACAGACTAGAGACATTCACAGAGCCACTCACACAGACTAGAGACATTCACAGAGACACTCACACAGACTAGAGACATTCACAGAGACACTCACACAGACTAGAGACACTCACAGAGACACTCACAGAGACACTCACACAGACTAGAGACATTCACAGATACACTCACAAAGACTAGAAACACTCACAGATACACTCACACAGACTAGAGACATTCACAGATACACTCACACAGACTAGAGACATTCACAGAGACACTCACACAGACTAGAGACATTCACAGAGACACTCACACAGACTAGAGACACTCACAGAGACACTCACACAGACTAGGGACATTCACAGAGACACTCACACAGACTAGAGACACTCACAGAGACACTCACACAGAGACACTCATAGAGACACTCATAGAGATTAGAGACACTCATAGAGACGAGAGACACTCATACAGACTGAAGACACTCACAGAGAAAAGAGACACTCACAGAGACACTCACACAGACTACAGACACTCATAGACACTCACATAGACTAGAGACACTCACAGAGACACTCATAGAGAATAGATACACTCGTAGAGAACAGATACACTCATAGAGAACAGATACACTCGTAGAGAACAGATACACTCATAGAGAACAGATACAGTCATAGAGAATAGATACACTCGTAGAGAACAGATACACTCATGGAGAACAGATACACTCATGGAGAACAGATACACTCATGGAGAACAGATACACTCATGGAGACGCTCATCCCTCCCTCCCTCCCTCTCTCCCTCCCTCCCTCCCTCCCTCCAAACAGGACAAAGCTGAACTTCAGAGCCTCTATGACTCCCAGGCCATTTGAACAGCTTTCCAGCGTCCGTGTTACGTGTGCTTCGAAACATTATAGAGAGGCAAGTGGGATGTGTGGTGTGTTTCCACCCTGACGTGTACGCGCCATTCATGTGTGAAAGAAATTCAGAATTTCATGTAATTATTTCCACTGCTTCTTGCGTAGGAGCCAGCCTCTCAAAGGGAGGGCTCTCTGAAGCCAGCCTCTCAAAGGGAGGGCTCTCTGAAGCCAGCCTCTCAAAGGGAGCTCTCTGAAGCCAGCCTCTCAAAGGGAGCTCTCTGAAGCCAGCCTCTCAAAGGGAGGACTCTCTGAAGCCAGCCTCTCAAAGGGAGGGCTTTCTGAAGCCAGCCTCTCAATGGGAGGACTCTCTGAAGCCAGCCTCTCAATGGGAGGACTCTCTGAAGCCAGCCTCTCAATGGGAGGACTCTCTGAAGCCAGCCTCTCAAAGGGAGCTCTCTGAAGCCAGCCTCTCAAAGGGAGAGCTTTCTGAAGCCAGCCTCTCAAAGGGAGGACTCTCTGAAGCCAGCCTCTCAATGGGAGGACTCTCTGAAGCCAGCCTCTCAAAGGGAGGGCTCTCTGAAGCCAGCCTCTCAATGGGAGGGCTCTCTGAAGCGAGGCCCTCAAAGGGGGCTCTCTGAAGCCAACCTCTCAAAGGGAGCTCTCTGAAGCCAGCCTGTCAAAGGGAGCTCTCTGAAGCCAGCCTCTCAAAGGGAGCTCTCTGAAGCCAGCCTCTCAATGGGAGGGCTCTCTGAAGCCAGCCTCTCAAATGGAGGACTCTCTGAAGCCAGCCTCTCAATGGGAGGTCTCTGAAGCCAGCCTCTCAAAAGGAGCTCTCTGAAGCCAGCCTCTCAAAGGGAGCTCTCTGAAGCCAGCCTCTCAAAGGGAGCTCTCTGAAGCCAGCCTCTCAAAGGAAGCTCTCTGAAGCCAGCCTCTCAATGGGAGGGCTCTCTGAAGCCAGCCTCTCAAACGGAGCTCTCTGAAGCCAGCCTCTCAAAGGGAGCTCTCTGAAGCCAGCCTCTCAAAGGGAGCTCTCTGAAGCCAGCCTCTCAATGGGAGGGCTCTCTGAAGCCAGCCTCTCAAAGGGAGTTCTCTCTGAAGCCAGCCTCTCAAAGGGAGGACTCTCTGAAGCCAGCCTCTCAATGGGAGGTCTCTGAAGCCAGCCTCTCAAAGGGAGCTCTCTGAAGCCAGCCTCTCAAAGGGAGCTCTCTGAAGCCAGCCTCTCAAAGGGAGCTCTCTGAAACCAGCCTCTCAAAGGGAGCTCTCTGAAGCCAGCCTCTCAATGGGAGGGCTCTCTGAAGCCAGCTTCTCAAATGGAGTTCTCTCTGAAGCCAGCCTCTCAATGGGAGGGCTCTCTGAAGCCAGCCTCTCAAACGGAGCTCTCTGAAGCCAGCCTCTCAAAGGGAGGACTCTCTGAAGCCAGCCTCTCAAAGGGAGCTCTCTGAAGCCAGCCTCTCAAAGGGAGCTCTCTGAAGCCAGCCTCTCAATGGGAGGGCTCTCTGAAGCCAGCCTCTAAAACGGAGCTCTCTGAAGCCAGCCTCTCAAAGGGAGCTCTCTGAAGCCAGCCTCTCAAAGGGAGCTCTCTGAAGCCAGCCTCTCAATGGGAGGGCTCTCTGAAGCCAGCCTCTCAAAGGGAGTTCTCTCTGAAGCCAGCCTCTCAAAGGGAGGACTCTCTGAAGCCAGCCTCTCAAAGGGAGGACTCTCTGAAGCCAGCCTCTCAATGGGAGGACTCTGAAGCCAGCCTCTCAAAGGGAGCTCTCTGAAGCCAGCCTCTCAAAGGGAGCTCTCTGAAGCCAACCTCTCAAAGGGAACTCTCTGAAGCCAACCTCTCAAAGGGAGGACTCTCTGAAGCCAAACTCTCAAAGGGAGGACTCTCTGAAGCCAGCCTCTCAAAGGGAGGGCTCTCTGAAGCCAGCCTCTCAAAGGGAGGACTCTCTGAAGCCAACCTCTCAAAGGGAGCTCTCTGAAGCCAGCCTCTCAAACGAAGGGTTCTCTGAAGCCAGCCTCTCAAAGGGAGCTCTCTGATGCCAGCCTCTCAAAGGGAGCTCTCTGAAGCCAGCCTCTCAAAGGGAGCTCTCTGAAGCCAACCTCTCAATGGGAGGGCTCTCTGAAGCCAGCCTCTCAAAGGGAGGGCTCTCTGAAGCCAGCCTCTCAAAGGGAGTGCTCTCTGAAGCCAGCCTCTCAAACTGAGGAGGCTCTGAAGTCAGCCCCTCAAAGGTAGCTATCTGAAGCCAGCCTCTCAAAGGAATGGTTTTCTGAAGCCAACCTCTCAATGGGAGGATTCTCTGATGCCAGCCTCTCAAAGGGAGGACTCTCTGAAGCCAGCCTCTCAAACGGAGCTCTCTGAAGCCAGCCTCTCAAACGGAGGGCTCTTTGAAGCCATCCTCTCAAAGGGAGGGCTCTCTGAAGCCTGCCTCTCAAAGGGAGGGTTCTCTGAAGCCAGCCTCTGTGGGAGGAGTCTCTGAAGCCAGCCTCTCAAAGGGAGGACTCTCTGAAGCCAGCCTCTCAAAGGGAGCTCTCTAAAGCCATCCTCTCAAAGGGAGGACTCTCTGAAGCCAGCCTCTCAAAGGGAGAACTCTCTGAAGCCAGCCTCTCAAAGGGAGGACTCTCTGAAGCCAGCCTCTCAAAGGGAGTTCTCTGAAGCCAATCTCTCAAAGGGAGCTCTGAAGCCAACCTCTCAAAGGGAGCTCTCTGAAGCCAACCTCTCAATGGGAGGACTCTCGGAAGCCAGCCTCTCAAAGGGAGCTCTCTGAAGCCAGCCTCTCAAAGGGAGCTCTCTGAAGCCAGCCTCTCAAAGGGAGGGCTCTCTGAAGCCAGCCTCTCAAAGGGAGTTCTTTCTGAAGCCAGCCTCTCAAAGGGAGGACTCTCTGAAGCCAGCCTCTCAATGGGAGGACTCTCTGAAGCCAGCCTCTCAAAGGGATCTCTCTGAAGCCAACCTCTCAAAGGGAACTCTCTGAAGCCAACCTCTCAAAGGGAGGACTCTCTGAAGCCAAACTCTCAAAGGGAGGACTCTCTGAAGCCAGCCTCTCAAAGGGAGGGCTCTCTGAAGCCAGCCTCTCAAAGGGAGGACTCTCTGAAGCCAACCTCTCAAAGGGAGCTCTCTGAAGCCAGCCTCTCAAAGGAAGGGTTCTCTGAAGCCAGCCTCTCAAAGGGAGCTCTCTGATGCCAGCCTCTCAAAGGGAGCTCTCTGAAGCCAGCCTCTCAAAGGGAGGACTCTCTGAAGCCAACCTCTCAAAGGGAGCTCTCTGAAGCCAGCCTCTCAAAGGAAGGGTTCTCTGAAGCCAGCCTCTCAAAGGGAGCTCTCTGATGCCAGCCTCTCAAAGGGAGCTCTCTGAAGCCAGCCTCTCAAAGGGAGCTCTCTGAAGCCAACCTCTCAAAGGGAGGGCTCTCTGAAGCCAGCCTCTCAAAGGGAGTGCTCTCTGAAGCCAGCCTCTCAAACTGAGGAGGCTCTGAAGTCAGCCCCTCAAAGGGAGCTATCTGAAGCCAGCCTCTCAAAGGAATGGTTTTCTGAAGCCAACCTCTCAATGGGAGGATTCTCTGATGCCAGCCTCTCAAAGGGAGGACTCTCTGAAGCCAGCCTCTCAAACGGAGCTCTCTGAAGCCAGCCTCTCAAACGGAGGGCTCTTTGAAGCCATCCTCTCAAAGGGAGGGCTCTCTGAAGCCTGCCTCTCAAAGGGAGGGTTCTCTGAAGCCAGCCTCTGTGGGAGGAGTCTCTGAAGCCAGCCTCTCAAAGGGAGGACTCTGAAATGATTATTTAACAAAGAAATAAAAACAGCATTCATTTCTTCGAACACAAAGCTTCCACAGTTTGAATACCTGGGTCCCTCCCACATCCCCCTCTAATATGTGTAGATGTGTTTAACATCAGGATCAGTGAGGGGCAGATGGATACATAGGCTGTTTCCTCCTAGCTGTTCTCAGCCTGTGGGGCCGTCCTCACTCACTCTCTCTGGTCAAAAGTAGTGCACTATAAAGGGAATAGGGTGCCATTTGGGACGCAGAAAAAACACAGCTCTGAGTCTGAGGACGCCCCAGGGAGGGACAGGGTTCAGAGAAACCAATGAACCCACTGTTCCAAGATCAGATTTCACTTCAACACTGTGGATCCTACTGTGTGGTGATGGCAGGTAGCCTAGTGGTTAGAGCGTTGGGCCAGTATCCGAAAGGTTGCTGGATCGAATCCCTGAGCTGACAAGGTAAAAATCTTTCTGTCCCTGAACAAGGCAGTTAACCCACTGTTCCCCGGGAGGCCGTCATTTGTTGTTAACTGACTTGCCTAGTTAAATGGGGTTTCTTTTAACAAAAATTATGCACCACTGTCTCTCTGTCTCTCCCTGTTTCATTATCCCTCATCTCTCTCTGTGTGTCTCTCTCTCTCTCTGTCTCTCTCTCTGTCTCTCTCTGTCTCTCTCTCTCTCTCTCTCTCTGTCTCGCTCTGTCTCTCTGTCTCTCCCTGTTTCATTATCCCTCATCTCTCTCTCTCTCTCTCTCTCTCTCTCTCTCTCTCTCTCTCTCTCTCTGTCTCTCTCTGTCTCTCTCTTTCTCTCTCTCTCTCTCTCAATTCAATTCAATTCAATTCAATTTGCTTTATTGGCATGACGTAACAAGGTACATATTGCCAAAGCTTACTTTTGATATTTATAATATGAAAATAATGACAATCAAAATTGTCAACAGGACAACAGTAACAACAATAACCAAAATAACCACATTGAACAACAACAATAAGCATACAGTAGAAGACATGTGCAGGTTGATTGGTCTGTCAGACACTGTCCCTCATCTTATGGCAGGCAGCGATGTAGTGCGCTGCCAACCCACAGCTTTCTGCTTCCTCCCCCAACAGGATGGGTAGCCTATTCTCATCAGAGAGGTCTTTGAAACCTTGAATATGGGTTTCAAATTTGGGGAAATGACACTCTCTAATTGTTTTATATTTTTACATGTTGTCAGGAAATGCAGCTCTGTCTCAGGTTCTGCTGTGGTGCAGTGGTTGCACAGCCTTTCCTCTACAGGGAGCCAGGTTTTCCTGTGTCTACCCTTCTCAATGGCAAGGCTGTGCTCACTGAGCCTGTACTTTGTCAAGGTTTTTCTAAGGTTTTGATCAGTAACCATGGTCAAATAGTTTGCCACGGTGTACTGTCGATTTAGGGCCAGATAGCACTGCATTTTGCTTTGTGCTTGTGCTTGTGTTTCCCAATGAGCAATGTAGTTTTGTTTTGATTGTGATGTAATTTGGTTTATTCTGATTGATTGGATGTTCTGGTCCTGAGGCTTCAGTGTGTTAGTAGAACAGGTTTGTGAACTCAGCCCCAGGACCAGCTGGATGAGGGGACTCTTTTCTTTGCTCAGCTCTTGGCATTGCAGGGCTTGGTAATGATATGAGAGGGGGTCACTGTATTTTAGATGTTTCCAAAACTTAATTGCTCTTTTTTGAGTTTTTATTATTAGTGGATATTGGCCTAATTCTGCCCTGCATGCATTGTTTGTAGTTTTCCTCTGGACATGTAGGAGAATCTTACAGAACTCTGCATGCAGGGTTTCAATGGGGTGTTTGTCCCATTGGGTGAAATCTTGTTTTGCAAGTGGACCCCACACCTCGCTGCCATAAAGTGCAATTGGTTCAATGACACATTCAATAAGTTTTAGCCAAATTTTAATAGGTATTTCAATTTGAATTTGTTTTTAATGGCGTAGAATGCCCTGCGTGCTTTCTCTCTCAGTTCATTCACTGCCTCATTAAGGTGTCCAGTTGAGCTTATTTTTAAACCTAAGTAGTTGTAGTGTGTGCAGTACTCTATATATTTTGTACCAATTGAGAACTTTGGTCTAATTCCCTGAGATCTGGATCTTCTCTGAAAAATCATTATTTTAGTCTTTTTGGGGTTTACTGCCAGGGCCCAGGTCTGGCAGTACTGCTCTAGCAGGTCCAGGCTCTGCTGTAGGCCATGTGGTGTGGGTGACAGCAGGCATAGGTCATCTGCAAAGAGTAGGCATTTAACCTCTGAATTGTGGAGACTAACACCAGGGGCAGAGGATTCTTCTAGAATAGTATAATTCTAATTCTAGAATAGAATAGAATATAATTCTAGAATAGAATAATTCTAGAATCTTCTAGAATCTCTCTCTCTGTCTCTCTGTCTCTCTGTCTCTATTATTCATATTCAAGCTGCTTAAAGGCATGAAAAGCATGGTGTCAATATTGCCAAAGCAAATCAAATAATAAAGAAGAAAACTACTAGTACTCCTACTACTACTCCTACTACTACTACTACTACCACTACTACTACTACTACTAGTACTCCTACTCCTACTCCTACTACTACTACTACTACACTACTACTACTACCACTGGGTACCACTCACTACCACTACCACTACTACTACTACTACCACTACTACTACCACTACTACCATTCTCACCACCTACTACCACCACCACCAGCAACTCCCACCACCACCACACACCACTACCACACCACTACCCACCACTACCACCACCTACTGCACCGGCCATTGAAGTACCACTACCATTACTATACCACCAGCCATTACCACCACCACCACTACCACCACCACCACCACCACCACCTACCACCACCTACCACCACCGCCTGTCCTCCTGTCCCCTATTATCCATATTCAAGCCGCTTAAAGGCATGAAAGCATGGCGTCAATAATATTGCCAAAGCAAATCAAATAATAAAGAAGAAAAACCACTTCAGCAACCCCACCACCAATTCCCACCACTAATCCCACTACCACTACTACTCACTCACTACCACCACTACTCACCAGCTATAACTTAATCCCAATCCTACCACTACTCACTCACCACCACACCACCACTCACCACTACTACTGCACCACTGCACCACCACTAATTAATACCACCTACCACTCACCACTACTACCACCACCACTACCACTACTACTCACCTAATCACCATCACCACCACCACCACCACCACCACCACCAATATCTCACCACCACCACCTCACTACCACCACCAGTCAATCCCCACCACCACCACTCACCACCACCACCACCACCACTACTACCACCACCTACTCATCACCGCCACCAGCACCACCACTACCATTACTGGACCACTACCACCAGCACCACCACCACCACCACTTACCACCACCACCCACCACCACTACCACTCACCACTACCACTACCACTACTGTCACTAACACATTACCACCACCAATCTCACCACTACTACCACTCACCACCACCAGCAATCCCCACCACCACCACTACTATCACCACCACTTCACCACTCACCACCACCTCCACTACCACTAACTACTGGTCCCACTATCACCACCTGGGCACCACCACCACTACCACCACTACCACACCACCACTCACCACCACCCACCACTACACCACCAGCACCACCACCAATACTACCACCACTCACTCCCACCACCAATTACCACTACCACCACCTGAATCACCACTACTACCACCACCACCACCTCCACTCACCACCACCAGCACCACCACCAATTACCACCACCACTCACCACCACCACCACCACCACTACCACCACCACCACCACCACTTCACCACCAGCACCTCCCACTCTAATCACCACCACCACCACCACCACTCACTCACCACTGCACACCACCACTACACCACCACCAGCACCTGCAATCCCACCACCAATACTCACCACCACCACCACCACCACAACCACTACTACTACACCACCACCACTACTCACCACCACCACAGCAACTTCCCACCACCACCACCACCACCACCACCACTCACACCTCACCACTCACCACCAGCAATCCCACCAGCACCACCACCACCACAACTACCACCACCACCTACCACCACTCACCACCACCACCACCACCACCACCACCACTGACCACCACCACTCCCACCACACACCACCACCATCACTACCACACTTTCACCACTACACCACCACCACACCACCACCACCACCACCACCACCACCACCACCACCACCACCACCACCACCACTACCACCGGCCACTACCACCACTCACCACTCACCCACTACTTCACTCACTACCACTACCACTCACCACCACCACCACCAGCACCAGCACCCCAATCCCACCCCACCACCACACCACCTCACCACCACCACAACTACCACCACTCCATCACCACCACCAGCACCACCACCATCACTACCACCACCACCTCCATCACACCCCACTCACCACTACTCACCTGCGTTCACCACCAGCAATCCCACCACCACCACCACAACCACTAATACTCACCACCACACCATCACCACTAATAATCCCCCAATCCACCACCACCACCACACCAGCAACCCCACTCACTCACCACTCACTATTACCACCACCACCACACCACCACCACTCACCACCACCACTCCACTCACCACCACCACCATTACCACCACCATACCACCACCACCACCACTAATACTCACCACCACACCACCACACCACTCCCACCACTACCACTACACCACCACCACCACCTCCACTCACACTACCACCACCACCTACCTACCACTACACCTACCTACTACTACCACCACCTACCACCTACTACTACCATAAACTACCACCTAGCACCCCACACCACTACTACTACCAACATTCCCACCACCTACCACTCACCACCACTACTCAATTACTAATATTCCCTACTACTACTACTACTACTACCACTAGTACTCCTAATACTACTACTACTACTACTACTACTACTACTACTACTACTATACTACTACTCTACTACTACCACTAGTAATGGTAAAAACAATCATACCATTAATCATACTTGTATCAATAATAGTAATAATTAGTAAGTTATTGTTTACTATGCAGATGTTATTATTCATTGTCCCTCAGGCTATGGCAGGCAACAATACGATTTATTGCAAGAGAGCCGCTGTCTCTTCACCCATGAGTATTTTCTTTGTTTTTCCTGGGTTTCATTGGGTTAAAATTTGGGAATAAATGTAGTCATTTCTGTGAATAAAGAATAAGTGCATCTCTGTTTCTACCTCCTCTGTCTTGCAGTGACCACATACACGCTCCTCTTTGGGTCGCCATGTCTTTTTATGTCTGCCAGTGTCTATTGCCAACTGGTGGTCACTCAGGCTGTACTTGTTAAGGATCTGTCTCTGCTTCGTTTTTCTGAACAGAGTAGAGATAATCAGCCAATTTCTCTGTTTAGGGCCAGATAGAAATTTAATCTGGTTTGGGATTTCCTTTTGTTTTTCCGATGTTGTAAATATGAGTCATTTGATTGGTTCATGATTTTGTTTATTTTAATTCTTTCTTTTGAAGCGGTGCTGGTGTCAGTTTGGTTGGTTAGGTCCAACACCAGCTGACTGAGAGGGCTGGTTTCTGGGCTCAGCTCTTGGGTTTGAAGCGGTGCTGGTGTCAGTTTGGTTGGTTAGGTCCAACACCAGCTGACTGAGAGGGCTGGTTTCTGAGCTCAGCTCTTGGGTTTGAAGCGGTGCTGGTGTCAGCTTGGTTGGTTAGGTCCAACACCAGCTGACTGAGAGGGCTGGTTTCTGGGCTCAGTTCTTGGGTTTGAAGCGGTGCTGGTGTCAGCTTGGTTGGTTAGGTCCAACACCAGCTGACTGAGAGGGCTGGTTTCTGGGCTCAGCTCTTGGGTTTGAAGCGGTGCTGGTGTCAGTTTGGTTGGTTAGGTCCAACACCAGCTGACTGAGAGGGCTGGTTTCTGGGCTCAGCTCTTGGGTTTGAAGCGGTGCTGGTGTCAGCTTGGTTGGTTAGGTCCAACACCAGCTGACTGAGAGGGCTGGTTTCTGAGCTCAGCTCTTGGGTTTGAAGCGGTGCTGGTGTCAGCTTGGTCGGTTAGGTCCAACACCAGCTGACTGAGAGGGCTGGTTTCTGAGCTCAGCTCTTGGGTTTGAAGCAATGCTGGTGTCAGCTTGGTCGGTTAGGTCCAACACCAGCTGACTGAGAGGGCTGGTTTCTGGGCTCAGCTCTTGGGTTTGAAGCGGTGCTGGTGTCAGCTTGGTTGGTTAGGTCCAACACCAGCTGACTGAGAGGGCTGGTTTCTGGGCTCAGCTCTTGGGTTTGAAGTGCTTTAAATGGGAGACTAGAATTTGGACTTGAATTCAAAGCCAACATTTTAATGATCTTTTTTTGGTACTTTCATTACAACTGGAAAGCCACCCCAATTCTGCCCTACATGCATTAGTTGGTGTATTTCTTTGGACTTTGTACAATTTTCCGACAGAATTCTGCATGTAGGGCTTCAATTGGAATGTTTGTCCCACATTTTATTAAAGACCAGTTTATTGAGTGGCCCCCAAACCTCACTTCCGTAAAGAGCTATTGGTAGGATTACGCTGTCATATATTTTGGTCCAAAGTCTAATTGGGATGTTGATCTTGAATAATTTCATTTTTTATTGCATACAACGCTCTTTGGGCTTTTTGCTTTGAGTGCGTTCGCTGCCAATATTAAAGTTTTCCCGAATGCTCTTATGGTTTCCGATCTTTATTGCACACTTGTTTTCCGTGTAAATACATTTTATTAAGTCCATACAGTGTCACGTATAACTCCCTCTCCGGGTCTCTAGGTCATCGGGCTGCTGATTATCCCGCGGCACCTGTCGCCATCGTCAAGCGGACCTGCGCCTCACGACCCTCACCTGGACTCCATCACCTCCTTGATTATCTTCCCTATATCTGTCACTCCCCTCTTGGTTCTTTCCTCAGGTGTTGTCGACTCTCTTGTTTTCACGTCGGTGTGTTGTTTTGTGTTTTTATAGATTTTGTTTATTAAAACACTCACTCCCTGTACTTGCATCCCGACTCTCAGCGCACTCGTTACGTACGGCTTACCACCAAGCCTACTTTGGAGAATTTTTGAAGAATAGCGATTCGTGCCAAATAGAAGTCAAGTCAATAAAAGCAAGCCTTTGTTTATTAATGTGTGTGTGTGAGGTTTAGCTATGGGGAGTAGTGTGATGGTTGGGGAGAAAGACAATCTGGCATTTTACTAATTACGTTATTTTCTTGAAGAAAGGTTTTCAGTATTGAATTCAACATGCTACAGAAAAACCTTTTTTTTTTATAGATAATCAAAATAATGTTTTCCAAATTCCTTCATCTTGTATTGGCTAATTCTTGTGGCTTTGTCGTGCTTAAATTGTTCCACATGTCCCAGAACTGATTTTGGTCAATTGCGTGTTCTTTCTCTCTCTCTCTCTCTCTCTCTCTCTCTCTCTCTCTCTCTCTCTCTCTCTCTCTCTCTCTCTCTCTCTCTCTCTCTCTCTCTCTCTCTCTCTCTCTCTCTCTCTCTCTCTCTCTCTGTCTCTGTCTCTATTTCCCTCCCCCTCTCTCTCTCTCTCTCTCTGTCTCTCTCTCTCTCTCTCTCTCTCTCTCTCTCTCTCTCTCTCTCTCTCTCTCTCTCTCTCTCTCTCTCTGTCTCTCTCTCTCTGTCTCTGTCTCTGTCTCTCTTTCCCTCCCCCCTCTCTCTCTCTGTCTCTCTTTCCCTCCTCTCTCTCTCTCTCTCTCTCTCTGTCTCTCTTTCCCTCCCTCTCTCTCTCTCTCTCTCTCTCTCTCTCTCTCTCTCTCTCTCTCTCTCTCTCTCTCTCTCTCTCTCTGTCTCTCTCCCTCCCTCCTCCTCTCTCTCTCTCTGTCTCTTTCCCTCCCCCTCCTCTCTCTCTCTGTCTCTTTCCCTCCCCTCTCTCTCTCTGTCTCTCTTTCCCTCCCCTCTCTCTCTCTCTGTCTCTCTTTCCCTCCCCCTCTCTCTCTCTCTCTCTCTCTGTCTCAATTTTAATGGGTAAAGGGACAGGTTTCTCTGTGCCAGGGTTTATGAAGGGTCCCATGATAACACTGTCTGTGTACGGAGATGACGTGACAGTTTTTATAACAGGGGGTTGAGGAGGATTTTTAAGGTTCTCTCAAACGCTCTAAATGTGTATGAGGGGGGCCTCCTCAGCCAGAGTCAATTGGGGAATAGAGTGAATCGCTGTGGGCAGGTCAGCTTCAGATAGGGTCCGCTCCACGGTTACCAGGGGGGGCTTCAGTGGGGATAGAGATGGGATTGAAGACTTTGTGGGGTTTTCAAGGCTAACTGGGAAAGTGTAGTGGAGAAGGTGTGTGCCAGATTGTCTAGGTGGAAATGGGTGCCCCCCCCAGCTGTCTTATAGGGGAAGGGGGCTGGTAGTCAATAACCTAGCCGCCTCTACCCTGTGGCACAGACAAATTATTTTACAGCCACCGGGGGGGTCTGATACAAGAGCTTCAGAGGACCCTTGTCAATTTCTTATTGGATTCTTATTCTTATTGGATTCTAGATGCAGCCCTGTACCTGCCACTGCACGAGGATGGGCAAGGCCTGGTGGACATTTCGTCTAGGATCATCTGAGGATCATGGCTTTCTGGCTTCAAGCAGCCCAGAGGCTGTTGTACAGTGACGGTTCTAGCTGGGCCCGACACAGCCTACACAGTGATGAGGAGAGCAGGCTGTTTGGGCTTGGACAAGCACCTTTTCCTCTTAAAGCTAGATGGGGCGGGGGATTTGTCTGGCCTGACTCCATTCTATGAGTCTGTTATATGCAGGCTTAGAGAGTTTTCAACGTGTCCCCGTAAGGCCTGCACGCCACCAGGGATGTGGCTTATTTTGAAGACCCTCTTTTGTTATAGCAATGTCAATCCAGTCCCGTGCTCTGGGTCCAGCCAGCCTACGTTCACGCCTGTTAGGTGTGGGGCTGTACCAAGCTGGGTCGCCTGATGCGAAGCAAGAGCAGATCGTCGGAGGAGCTGGAAGAAGGGGCCGTCTGCGTAAGCTGAGGGCCTGCGATTCCTTGCCAGTACTTCATCAGCAGGGTGTGACTGATTCTTCCAACTCTGATCGGTGGACGGTCTGGATGATGTGTTTCCCTGCGCTGAATGTCAGTGCTGGGGGGGGGGGGGTACATAATATGTGTAAAAGTGGCCCGTGCTTCTTCCCTGGAAGGGGTCAAATCGATGAGAGGTGGGCGGGTGTGTTTGGTCCAGGTGCCCCCCCCCCAAAAAAAATGCTGTTGGCAACTGCCTGTCGATGAGAGGACAGGTGACCTCCAACGGAAGGATAATACACGGAGCCATAGCCACCAGCATGCATCCTGGATCCTACTGTTCGGGGGAAGGGGTGTCCGTTCTGTGCTTGAGTCTGAAACTCTGGCACGTCTTGTTCTTACAGTGTCCCAGGTTGGTCGGGATGATTGACCTGATCTCTAGTTGGTTCTCAGCTCTGGGAGAGGTTCTCTCTCCCAGAGAGGGCCAAAGTACAGGTTTAGTCGAAAGGGGTGTAGTTCTCTTACTTAACTTTGTGTCAGGGGCGGGTAAATTAGCAATTTGGAAGACACGAAAGGACAGTATTCGTGGACAGGGGTCTGTGGACGTGATGGGAATGCTGGAGGGGAATGTTGGCAACGAGACTGAGGGTTGAGTTTGCCTATTACAAACCGGTTAATAATATTGATGTGTTTATGAGCGTATGGGGTATTCAGAGGCTGTTGTGTTTAGTTACTGTGGAGGGAGATTTGGTGTTGTGGTTCTAATTGATGTTCTAACCATGTTCTTGTTTGTTTTGAACACAATAAAGGTTTTTAAAAGTCAAACTGTCTCTCTCTCTCTCTCTCTCTCTCTCTCTCTCTCTCTGTCTCTTTCTCTCTGTATCCCTCTCTCTCTCTGTATCCCTCTCTCTCTCTCTCTCTCTGTATCCCTCTCTCTCTCTGTATCCCTCTCTCTCTCTCTCTCTCTCTCTCTCTCTCTCTCTCTCTCTCTCTCTCTCTCTCTGTCTCTCTCTCTGTATCTCTGTCTCTCTCTCTCTCTCTGTATCTCTGTCTCTCTGTATGTCTCTCTCTCTCTCTCTAGAGGAACAGTAGGCTCCATTCAGAGAGGGGGTACGAGCCCTGCAAGAGTTACCACAGACATGTCCAAGGAGAGGGTGGAAGCTGTTCCTCTTTTTTCTGTCTGTATCCCAAATGGTAACCTATTTTGTGCATTTCTATTTAGCATGTCCCATAGGACTCTGGTCAAAGTACTGCACAGTAGGGAGTAGAATGCCATTTGGGTTACAGCCCATTTGACTCTGGTCAAAGTACTGCACAGTAGGGAATAGCATGCCATTTGGGATACAGTCTCATGTTGCCTCCAGTGACTGGTGCTGAGAGCCCATGGAGTGGGTGTGGTTAGGGTTGTATGATGGGCCGCTAAACCCTCTCTGGTTGCACCAAAAACTCCCACAATGCTGTAGGAATTAAACCTGCCCGGTCAGCGTTCAAGGTGGGTCTCACGTCTCGACTGAGGTGGGCCTCACGACTCGACTGAGGTGGGCCTCCTTGTCTCGACTGAGGTGGGCCTCACGTCTCGACTGAGGTGGGCCTCACGTCTCGACTGAGGTGGGCCTCACGTCTCGACTGAGGTGTGTCTCACGTCTCGACATTCACATTTATGATTTTTTTTTTCCAATGGATGTTTACGTGCAGTTTTTCCTTTGGCTTCCAATCTGGCACCAATTTTCATTCACCTGTATTAAACCAGACGCAAACACTATTAAACCCTAGTGAACCTGAATACAGAGTACCGTTGAGAGGCAGGGGGAGGTTGAGGGTTGAAACCTAGTGAACCTGAGTACTGATGACAGGCAGGAGGAGGTTGAGGGTTGAACCCTAGTGAACCTGAGTACTGATGAGAGGCAGGAGGAGGTCAGGGTTGAACCCTAGTTAATATGAGTACTGATGAGAGGCAGGAGGAAGTTGAGGGTTGAACCCTAGTTAACCTGAGTACTGATGAGAGGCAGGAGGAGGATGAGGGTTGAACCCTAGTTAACCTGAGTACTGATGAGAGGCAGGAGGAGGTTGAGGGTTGAACCCTAGTGAACCTGAGTACTTATGAGAGGCAGGAGGAGGTCAGGATTGAACCCTAGTTAACCTGAGTACTGATGAGAGGCAGGAGGAGGTCAGGGTTGAACCCTAGTTAACCTGAGTACTGATGAGAGGCAGGAGGAGGTTGAGGTTTGAACCCTAGTGAACCTGAGTACCGATGAGAGGCAGGAGGAGGTTGAGGGTTGAACCGTAGTGTACCTGACTACTGATGAGAGGCAGGATGAGGTCAGGGTTGAACCCTAGTGAACCTGAGTACTGATGAGAGGCAGGAGGAGGTTGAGGATGGACCCTAGTTAACCTGAGTACTGATGAGAAGCAGGAGGAGGTTGAGGGTTGAACCCTAGTGTACCTGACTACTGATGAGAGGCAGGATGAGGTCAGGGTTGAACCCTAGTGAACCTGAGTACTGATGAGAGGCAGGAGGAGGTTGAGGGTGGACCCTAGTTAACCTGAGTACTGATGAGAGGCAGGAGGAGGTCAGGGTTGAACCCTAGTTCACCTGAGTACTGATGACAGGCAGGAGGAGGTTGAAGGTTGAACCCTAGTGAACCTGAGTACTGATGAGAGGCAGGAGGAGGTCAGGGTTGAACCCTAGTGAACCTGGAGTACTGATGAGAGGCAGGAGGAGGTCAGGGTTGAACCCTAGTGAACCTGACTACTGATGAGAAGCAGGAGGAGGTTGAGGGTTGAACCCTAGTTAACCTGAGTACTGATGAGAGGCAGGAGGAGGTTGAGGATTGAACCCTAGTGGACCTGAGTACTGATGAGAGGCAGCAGGAGGTCAGGGTTGAACCCTAGTGAACCTGAGTACCGTTGAGAGGCAGGAGGAGGTCAGGGTTGAACCCTAGTGAACCTGAGTACTGATAACAGGCAGGAGGAGGTTGAGGGTTGAACCCTAGTGAACCTGAGTACTGATGACAGGCAGGAGGAGATCAGGGTTGAACCCTAGTGAACCTGAGTACTGATGACAGGCAGGAGGAAGTTGAGGGTTGAACCCTAGTGAACCTGAGTACTGATAAGAGGCAGGATGAGGTCAGGGTTGAACCTGAGTACTGATGAGAGGCAGGAGGAGGCCAGGGTTGAACCCTAGTGAACCTGAGTACTGACTACTGATGAGAGGCAGGAGGAGTTTGAGGTTGAACCCTAGTGAACCTAAGTACTGATGAGAGGCAGGAGGAGGTTGAGGTTGAACCCTAGTTAACCTGAGTACTGATGAGAGGCAGGAGGAGGTTGAGGGTTGAACCCTAGTGAACCTGAGTACTGATGACAGGCAGGAGGAGGTCAGGATTGAACCCTAGTGAACCTGAGTACTAATGAGAGGCAGGAGGAGGTTGAGGGTTGAACCCTTGTTAACCTGAGTACTGATGAGAGGCAGGAGGAGGTTGAAGGTTGAACCCTAGTTAACCTGAGTACTGATGAGAGGCAGGAGGAGGTCAGGGTTGAACCCTAGTGAACATGAGTACTGATAAGAGGCAGGAGGAGGTCAGGGTTGAACCCTAGTGAACCTGAGTACTGATGAGAGGCAGGAGGAGGTTGAGGGTTGAACCCTAGTGAACCTGAGTACTGATGAGAGGCAGGAGGAGGTCAGAGTTGAACCCTAGTTAACCTGAGTCCTGATGAGTGGCAGGAGGAGGTTGAGGGTTGAACCCTAGTGAACCTGAGTACTGATGAGAGGCAGGAGGAGGCCAGGGTTGAACCCTAGTGAACCTGAGTACTGACTACTGATGAGAGGCAGGAGGAGGTTGAGGGTTGAACCCTAGTGAACCTGAGTACTGATGACAGGCAGGAGGAGGTTGAGGGTTGAACCCTAGTTAACCTGAGTACTGATGAGAGGCAGGAGGAGGTTGAGGTTGAACCCTAGTTAACCTGAGTACTGATGAGAGGCAGGAAGAGGTTGAGGGTTGAACCCTAGTGAACCTGAGTACTGATGACAGGCAGGAGGACGTTGAGGGTTGAACCCTAGTGAACCTGAGTACTGATGAGAGGCAGGAGGAGGTTGAGGGTTGAACCCTAGTTAACCTGAGTACTGATAACAGGCAGGAGGAGGTTGAGGGTTGAACCCTAGTGAACCTGAGTACTGATGACAGGCAGGAGGAGGTTGAGGTTTGAACCCTAGTGAACCTGAGTACTGATGACAGGCAGGAGGAGGTTGAGGGTTGAAACCTAGTGAACCTGAGTACTGATGAGAGGCAGGAGGAGGTTGAGGGTTGAACCCTAGTGAACCTGAGTACTGATGACAGGCAGGAGGAGGTCAGGATTGAACCCTAGTTAACCTGAGTACTGATGAGAGGCAGGAGGAGGTCAGGGTTGAACCCTAGTTAACCTGAGTACTGATGAGAGGCAGGAGGAGGTTGAGGTTTGAACCCTAGTGAACCTGAGTACCGATGAGAGGCAGGAGGAGGTTGAGGGTTGAACCGTAGTGTACCTGACTACTGATGAGAGGCAGGATGAGGTCAGGGTTGAACCCTAGTGAACCTGAGTACTGATGAGAGGCAGGAGGAGGTTGAGGATGGACCCTAGTTAACCTGAGTACTGATGAGAAGCAGGAGGAGGTTGAGGGTTGAACCCTAGTGTACCTGACTACTGATGAGAGGCAGGATGAGGTCAGGGTTGAACCCTAGTGAACCTGAGTACTGATGAGAGGCAGGAGGAGGTTGAGGGTGGACCCTAGTTAACCTGAGTACTGATGAGAGGCAGGAGGAGGTCAGGGTTGAACCCTAGTTCACCTGAGTACTGATGACAGGCAGGAGGAGGTTGAAGGTTGAACCCTAGTGAACCTGAGTACTGATGAGAGGCAGGAGGAGGTCAGGGTTGAACCCTAGTGAACCTGAGTACTGATGAGAGGCAGGAGGAGGTCAGGGTTGAACCCTAGTGAACCTGACTACTGATGAGAAGCAGGAGGAGGTTGAGGGTTGAACCCTAGTTAACCTGAGTACTGATGAGAGGCAGGAGGAGGTTGAGGATTGAACCCTAGTGGACCTGAGTACTGATGAGAGGCAGCAGGAGGTCAGGGTTGAACCCTAGTGAACCTGAGTACCGTTGAGAGGCAGGAGGAGGTCAGGGTTGAACCCTAGTGAACCTGAGTACTGATAACAGGCAGGAGGAGGTTGAGGGTTGAACCCTAGTGAACCTGAGTACTGATGACAGGCAGGAGGAGATCAGGGTTGAACCCTAGTGAACCTGAGTACTGATGACAGGCAGGAGGAAGTTGAGGGTTGAACCCTAGTGAACCTGAGTACTGATAAGAGGCAGGATGAGGTCAGGGTTGAACCTGAGTACTGATGAGAGGCAGGAGGAGGCCAGGGTTGAACCCTAGTGAACCTGAGTACTGACTACTGATGAGAGGCAGGAGGAGTTTGAGGGTTGAACCCTAGTGAACCTAAGTACTGATGAGAGGCAGGAGGAGGTTGAGGGTTGAACCCTAGTTAACCTGAGTACTGATGAGAGGCAGGAGGAGGTTGAGGGTTGAACCCTAGTGAACCTGAGTACTGATGACAGGCAGGAGGAGGTCAGGATTGAACCCTAGTGAACCTGAGTACTAATGAGAGGCAGGAGGAGGTTGAGGGTTGAACCCTTGTTAACCTGAGTACTGATGAGAGGCAGGAGGAGGTTGAAGGTTGAACCCTAGTTAACCTGAGTACTGATGAGAGGCAGGAGGAGGTCAGGGTTGAACCCTAGTGAACATGAGTACTGATAAGAGGCAGGAGGAGGTCAGGGTTGAACCCTAGTGAACCTGAGTACTGATGAGAGGCAGGAGGAGGTTGAGGGTTGAACCCTAGTGAACCTGAGTACTGATGAGAGGCAGGAGGAGGTCAGAGTTGAACCCTAGTTAACCTGAGTCCTGATGAGTGGCAGGAGGAGGTTGAGGGTTGAACCCTAGTGAACCTGAGTACTGATGAGAGGCAGGAGGAGGCCAGGGTTGAACCCTAGTGAACCTGAGTACTGACTACTGATGAGAGGCAGGAGGAGGTTGAGGGTTGAACCCTAGTGAACCTGAGTACTGATGACAGGCAGGAGGAGGTTGAGGGTTGAACCCTAGTTAACCTGAGTACTGATGAGAGGCAGGAGGAGGTTGAGGGTTGAACCCTAGTTAACCTGAGTACTGATGAGAGGCAGGAAGAGGTTGAGGGTTGAACCCTAGTGAACCTGAGTACTGATGACAGGCAGGAGGACGTTGAGGGTTGAACCCTAGTGAACCTGAGTACTGATGAGAGGCAGGAGGAGGTTGAGGGTTGAACCCTAGTTAACCTGAGTACTGATAACAGGCAGGAGGAGGTTGAGGGTTGAACCCTAGTGAACCTGAGTACTGATGACAGGCAGGAGGAGGTTGAGGTTTGAACCCTAGTGAACCTGAGTACTGATGACAGGCAGGAGGAGGTTGAGGGTTGAAACCTAGTGAACCTGAGTACTGATGAGAGGCAGGAGGAGGTTGAGGGTTGAACCCTAGTGAACCTGAGTACTGATGACAGGCAGGAGGAGGTTGAGGGTTGAACCCTAGTGAACCTGAGTACTGATGAGAGGCAGGAGGAGGTTGAGGGTTGAACCCTAGTGAACCTGACTACTGATGACAGGCAGGAGGAGGTTGAGGGTTGAACCCTAGTGAACCTGAGTACTGATGAGAGGCAGGAGGGGAAAATGCACTTTTTGTGATTGTGACGTCTGGTCGTCTCACCCAGCTGTCTTAAGAGGAATGCACTAACTGTATGTTGCCCTGCATGAGAGCGTCTGCTTAATGTACTAAAAAGGTAAACGGACCTCTGCTGTAGTGTTCATATTCCAAGTGGGGTTAACCCCATAACATCTGCCGGGTAACTAACCAGTATTCACACCAGTTCTGTTCTAATCCCTGTCTGATGAGTCTCAGGGACCCTGTGTTCCCATCCGGGAGGATCTGAGCTTCCAGTCCAGTAATTGAACCTGAGTACAAGTTCTTAAATGTATCATGTTTATATAATCACCTGTCATTATTGTGGCGACTAAAATAATCCGAGTCATTTAAGAGCTTCAGGGCTCGCCGAAGCTGGTGCCCTGCCTGGGCCCGGGAGGGATGGCTGTGAAGTGTTCACTGATTGTTTTACCGCCACACAGCCAGACATCCCGACACGACTAAAGTGTGTGTCTGTGTGTGTCTGTGTGTGTCTGTGTGAGTCTGTGTGTGTCTGTGTGTGTCTGTGTGAGTCTGTGTGTGTCTGTGTGTGTCTGTGTGAGTCTGTGTGTGTCTGTCAGCCCATCCAGCCCAGCAGGGCAAGCAGCACCATAGAGGAGCGTAACCCTAAAAACCAGAGAAACCCTAACTGGGGTGTTAATAAGACTATTTATAGGGAGGGAGGGAGGGAGGGAGGGAAGGAGGCAGGGAGGGAGAAAGGGAGGAGAAAGGAGGGAGGGAGGGAGGGAGGGAGGCAGGGGGAGGGAGGAAGGGGAGGAGAGGCAGGGAGGGAGAAAGGGAGGGAGAAAGGGAGGGAGAGGGAGGGAGGCAGGGAGGGGAGGGAAGGGAGGGAGGGAGGCAGGGAGGCAAGGAGGGAGAAAAGGGAGGGAGGGGGAGGGAGGGAGGGAGGCAGGGAGGGAGGCAGGGAGAGGGGGAGGGAAGGAGGGAGGGGAAGGAGGCAGAGGGAGAGAGAGGGAGGGAGGGAGGGGAGGAGGGAGGGAAGGAGGCAGGGAGGGAGGGAGGGAGAGGGAGGAGGGAGGGAGGGAGGGAGGGAGGGAGGGAGGGAGGGGAGGGAGGGAAGGAGAGGGAGGGAGGTAGGGGAGGGGAGGGAGGGAGGGAGGAGAGAGGAGGGAGGAGGAAGAGGAGGGGAGGGAGGAAAGGAAGGAAGGAAAGGAAGGAAAAGGAAGGAAGGAAGGAAAGGAAAGGAAAGGAAGGAAGGAAGGAGAGGAGGGGAGGGAGGGAGGGAGGGAGGGGAGGAGGGGAGGGAGGGAGGGAGGGAGGAGGGAGGGAGGGAGGGAGAGGAGGGAGAGGGAGGGAAGGAGGCAGGGAGGGAGGGAGGGGAGGAAGAAGGAGGCAGGGAGGAGGGAGGGAGGAGGAGGGAGGGAGGCAGGAGGGAGGGAAGGGAGGGGAGAGGGAGGCGGAGGCAAGGAGGGAGAAAGGGGAGGGAGGGGAGGAGGAGAGGGAGGGAGGGGAGAGGGAGGGAGGGAGGGAGGAGGAGGGAGGGGAGGGAGGGAAGGAGAGGCAGGGAGGGGAGGGAGGGAGGGAGGGAGGGAAGGAGGAGGAAAGGGAGGGGAGGCAGGGAGAGGGAGGGAAAGGAGGCAGGGAGGGAGGGGAGGGAGGGAGGGGAGGGAGGGAGAGGGGAGGGGAGGCAGGGGAGGGAGGAGGGAGGCAGGGGAGGGAGAGGGAGGGAGGGAGGGGAGGGGAGGAGGGAGGGAGGGAGAGGGAGGGAGGGAGAGGAGGGAGGGAGGGGAGGAGAGGAGGAGGGGAGGAGGGGAGGAGGGAAGGAAGGAAAGGAAAGGAAGGAAGGAAGGAAGGAAGGAAAGGAAGGAAGGAAGGAAGGAAAGGAAGGAAGGAAGGAAGGAAAGAGGAAAGGAGGGAGAGAGGGAGGGAGAGGGAGGGAAGGAGGCAGGGAGGGAGAGGAGGAGGGAGGGAGGAGAGGGGAGGAGGGAGGCAGGAGGCAGGGAGGGAGGGAGGGAGGGAGGGGAGGGAGGGAGGGAGGGGAGAAAAAGGGAGGGAGGAGGAGGCAGGGGAAGGAGGAGAGGGAGGGAGGGAGGCAGAGGGAGGGAGGGAGAGGGAGGGAAGGAGGCAGGGGAGGGAGGCAGGGAGAGGGAGGGAAGGAGGCAGGGAGGGAGGCAGGGAGGCAGGGAGGAGGCAGGGAGGGAGGGGAGGGAAGGAGGCAGTGAGGGGAGGGAGGCAGGAGGAGGCAGGGAAAAAGAGGGAGGCAGGGAGGGAGGGAGGCAGGGAAGAGGAGGGGAGAGGGAGGCAGGGAGGGAGGAGGAGGGAGGCAGGGAGGCAGGGAGGCAGGGAGGGAGGGAGGGAGGGAGGGAGGGAGGGGAAGGAGGCAGGGAGGAGGAGGGAGGGAGGCAGGGAGGGAGGTAAGGAGGCAGGGAGGGAGGAGGCAGGGGAGGGAGGGAAGGAGGGAGGCAGGGAGGGAGGGAGAGGGAGGCAGGGAGAGGGAGGGGAAGGAGGCAGGGAGGCAGGGAGGGAGGCAGGGAGGGAGGGGAAGGGAGGCAGGGAGGGAGGGAAGGAGGCAGGGAGGGAGGCAGGGGAGAGAGAGGGAGGCAGGGGAGGCAGGGAAGCAGGGAAGGAGAGGGAGGCAGGGGAGGGAGGGAGGAGGAGGGAGGGAGGAGAGGGAGCGAGGGGAGGAGGCAGGGGAGGGAGGGAGGGAGGGGAGGCAGGGAGGCAGGCAGAAGGGAGGGGAGGGAGAGGGGAAGGAGGCAGGGAGGGAGGGAGGGAGGCAGGGAGAGGGGAGGGAAGGAGGCAGGGAGGCAGGGAGGGAGGCAGGGGAGGGAGGGAAGGAGGCAGGGAGGAGGAGGCAGGGAGGGAGGGAGGCAGGGAGGGAGGGAAGGAGGCAGGGAGGGAGGGAAGGAGGCAGGGAGGGAGGCAGGGAGGGAGGGAGGGGAGGGAGGCAGGGAGAGAGGAGGGAGGGGAAGGAGGCAGGGAGGGAGGGAGGGAGGAGGCAGGGAGGAGGAGGGGAGGGAAGGAGGCAGGGAGGGAGGCAGGGAGGGAGGGAGGGAGGGAGGGAGGCAGGGAGGGAGGGAAGGAGGCAGGGAGGGAGAGGGGAGGGAGGCAGGGAGGGAGGGAGGGAAGGAGGCAGGGAGGCAGGGAGAGGGAGGGAGGCAGGGAGGGAGGCAGGGAGGGAGGGAAGGAGGCAGGGAGGAGGGAGGAGAGAGGGGAGGCAGGGAGGAGGAGGCAGGGGAGGGAGGCAGGGAGGGAGGGAAGGAGGCAGGGAGGGAGGGAGGGAGGGAAGGAGGCAGGGAGGGAGGCAGGGAGGGAGGGAGGCAGGGAGGGAGGCAGGGAGGGAGGCAGGGAGGGAGGAGGGAGGGAGGCAGGGAGGCAGGGAGGCAGGGAGGCAGGAGGGAGGGACAGAGAGTGAAAGAGGGATGGAGGGATGGCTAGTCCTGCTGTCTTTCTGTGGATTAAAGGAACACCATGTTAGATGATGAGGGACAACAGGCAGTGTGACAACAACACATCTGCTCTGTCTGGATGACACCATACTGGAAGACAGAGGGTTGGCCAGGAAAGGGTTTTGGTACATTGTGGCATTTTACTATCATGTTATACAGCCATAGGAAAGAATGAGAGATGTGTTGAAGGAATGTCTGTCCTCTCTCTCTCTCTCTCTGTCAGCAGTGTCGGTCAAACGCCATGTTACCCCCCTGCTGGTAGACCTGCTGTTGTAGAGGTGTTGGGTTGTTACCCCCCTGCTGGTAGACCTGCTGTTGTAGAGGTGTTGGGTTGTTACCCCCCTGCTGGTAGACCTGCTGTTGTAGAGGTGTTGGGTTGTTACCCCCCTGCTGGTAGACCTGCTGTTGTAGAGGTGTTGGGTTGTTACCCCCCTGCTGGTAGACCTGCTGTTGTAGAGGTGTTGGGTTGTTACCCCCCTGCTGGTAGACCTGCTGTTGTAGAGGTGTTGGGTTGTTACCCCCCTGCTGGTAGACCTGTTGTTGTAGAGGTGTTGGGTTGTTACCCCCCCTGCTGGTAGACCTGCTGTTGTAGAGGTGTTGGGTTGTTACCCCCCTGCTGGTAGACCTGCTGTTGTAGAGGTGTTGGGTTGTTACCCCCCTGCTGGTAGACCTGCTGTTGTAGAGGTGTTGGGTTGTTACCCCCCTGCTGGTAGACCTGCTGTTGTAGAGGTGTTGGGTTGTTACCACAAAAGTTTTAAATGAATAGAGACATTTTCAAATGTTATGTTATTGACTATGTACAGTGTTGTAACAATGTGCAAGTAGTTGAAGTATGTAAGGTAAAATAAATAAACAGATGAATATAGGTCGTATTTACAATGTTGTTTGTGCTTCACATAGTTATGGGAGTTTGTCAATGTTTTGATTTGTTTTCAAAATCTTTGTGGGTCTGTGTAACCTGTGGGAAATATGTGTCTCTAATGTGGTCATACATTTGGCAGGAGGTTAGGAAGTGTAGCTCAGTTTCCACCACATTTTGTGGGCAGTGGGCACATAGCCTGTCTTCTCTCGAGAGCCAGGTCTGCCTACAGCGGCCTCTCTCAATAGCAAGGCTATGCTCACTGAGTCTGTACAGTGAGGGAAAAAAGTATTTGATCCCCTGCTGATTTTGTACGTTTGCCCACTGACAAAGAAATGATCAGTCTATAATTTTAATGGTAGGTTTATTTGAACAGTGAGAGACAGAATAACAACAAAAAAATCCAGAAAAACGCATGTGAAAAAATGTTAGAAATTGAATTGCATTTTAATGAGGGAAATAAGTATTTGACCCCTCTACAAAATATGACTTAGTACTTGGTGGCAAAACCCTTGTTGGCAATCACAGAGGTCAGACGTTTCTTGCAGTTGGCCACCAGGTTTGCACACATCTCAAGAGGGATTTTGTCCCACTCCTCTTTGCAGATCTTCTCCAAGTCATTAAGGTTTCGAGGCTGACGTTTGGCAACTCAAACCTTCAGCTCCCTCCACAGATTTTCTATGGGATTAAGGTCTGGAGACTGGCTAGGCCACTCTAGGACCTTAATGTGCTTCTTCTTGAGCCACTCCTTTGTTGCCTTGGCCGTGTGTTTTGGGTCATTGTCATGCTGGAATACCCATCCACGACCCATTTTCAATGCCCTGGCTGAGGGAAGGAGGTTCCCAAGATTTGACGGTACATGGCCCCGTCCATCGTCCCTTTGATGCAGTGAAGTTGTCCTGTCCCCTTAGCAGAAAAACACCCCCAAAGCATAATATTTCCACCTCCATGTTTGACGGTGGGGATGGTGTTCTTGGGGTCATAGGCAGCATTCCTCCTCCTCCAAACACGGCGAGTTGAGTTGATGCCAAAGAGCTCAATTTTGGTCTCATCTAACCACAACACTTTCACCCAGATGTCCTCTGAATCATTCAGATGTTCATTGGCAAACTTCAGACGGGCATGTATATGTGCTTTCTTGAGCAGGGGGACCTTGCGGGCGCTGCAGGATTTCAGTCCTTCACGGCGGAGTGTGTTACCAATTGTTTTCTTGGTGACTATGGTCCCAGCTGCCTTGAGATCATTGACAAGATCCTCCCGTGTAGTTCTGGGCTGATTCCTCACCGTTCTCATGGTCATTGCAACTCCACGAGGTGAGATCTTGCATGGAGCCCCAGGCCGAGGGAGATTGACAGTTCTTTTGTGTTTCTTCCATTTGCGAATAATCGCACCAACTATTGTCACCTTCTCACCAAACTGCTTGGCGATGGTCTTGTAGCCCATTCCAGCCTTGTGTAGGTCTACAATCTTGTCCCTGACATCCTTGGAGAGCTCTTTGGTCTTGGCCATGGTGGAGAGTTTGGGATCTGATTGATTTATTGCTTCTGTGGACAGGTGTCTTTTATACAGGTAACAAACTGAGATTAGGAGCGCTCCCTTTAAGAGTGTGCTCCTAATCTCAGCTCGTTACCTGTATAAAAGACACCTGGGAGCCAGAAATCTTTCTGATTGAGAGGGGGTCAAATACTTATTTCCCTCATTAAAATGCAATTCCATTTATAAAATTTTTCACATGGGTTTTTCTGGATTTTTTTGTTGTTATTCTGTCTCTCATTGTTCAAATAAACCTACCATTAAAATTATAGACTGATCATTTCTTTGTCAGTGGGCAAACGTACAAAATCAGCAGATCAAATACTTTTTTCCCTCACTGTACATAGTCAAGGAATTTGCGTCAGTCACAGTGGTATATTCTGCCACAGGTTTCTCTCTGTTTAGGGCCAGATGGCATTCCAGTTTCCTCCGTTTTTTGTGTAATTCTTTCCAGTGTGTCAAATAGTTTTTCTGCTTTCTCATAATCTGTGGGGTCTGAGTGTGTTTCTGTCCTGGGGCTCTGTGGGGTCTGAGTGTGTTTCTGTCCTGGGGCTCTGTGGGGTCTAAGTGTGTTTCTGTCCTGGGGCTCTGTGGGGTCTGAGTGTGTTTCTGACCTGGGGCTCTGTGGGGTCTGAGTGTGTTTCTGTCCTGGGGCTCTGTGGGGTCTGAGTGTGTTTCTGTCCTGGGGCTCTGTGGGGTCTGAGTGTGTTTCTGTCCTGGGGCTCTGTGGGGTCTAAGTGTGTTTCTGTCCTGGGGCTCTGTGGGGTCTAGGTGTGTTTCTGTCCTGGGGCTCTGTGGGGTCTAAGTGTGTTTCTGTCCTGGGGCTCTGTGGGGTCTAAGTGTGTTTCTGTCCTGGGGCTCTGTGGGGTCTAGGTGTGTTTCTGTCCTGGGGCTCTGTGGGGTCTAAGTGTGTTTCTGTCCTGGGGCTCTGTGGGGTCTAAGTGTGTTTCTGTCCTGGGGCTCTGTGGGGTCTGAGTGTGTTTCTGTCCTGGGGCTCTGTGGGGTCTGAGTGTGTTTTTGTCCTGGGGCTCTGTGGGGTCTAAGTGTGTTTCTGTCCTGGGGCTCTGTGGGGTCTGAGTGTGTTTCTGTCCTGGGGCTCTGTGGGGTCTAAGTGTGTTTCTGTCCTGGGGCTCTGTGGGGTCTGAGTGTGTTTCTGTCCTGGGGCTCTGTGGGGTCTAAGTGTGTTTCTGTCCTGGGGCTCTGTGGGGTCTAAGTGTGTTTCTGTCCTGGGGCTCTGTGGGGTCTAAGTGTGTTGCTGTCCTGGGGCTCTGTGGGGTCTAAGTGTGTTTCTGTCCTGGGGCTCTGTGGGGTCTAGGTGTGTTTCTGTCCTGGGGCTCTGTGGGGTCTAAGTGTGTTTCTGTCCTGGGGCTCTGTGGGGTCTAAGTGTGTTTCTGTCCTGGGGCTCTGTGGGGTCTGAGTGTGTTTCTGTCCTGGGGCTCTGTGGGGTCTGAGTGTGTTTCTGTCCTGGGGCTCTGTGGGGTCTAAGTGTGTTTCTGTCCTGGGGCTCTGTGGGGTCTGAGTGTGTTTCTGTCCTGGGGCTCTGTGGGGTCTAAGTGTGTTTCTGTCCTGGGGCTCTGTGGGGTCTGAGTGTGTTTCTGTCCTGGGGCTCTGTGGGGTCTAAGTGTGTTTCTGTCCTGGGGCTCTGTGGGGTCTAAGTGTGTTTCTGTCCTGGGGCTCTGTGGGGTCTAAGTGTGTTGCTGTCCTGGGGCTCTGTGGGGTCTGTTTGTGTTTGTGAACAGAGGCCCAGAACCAGCTAGGTTCATCTCTCTATAGGTCAAGGCTTTATGGTGGAATGTGTGGGCGTTGCTTACTTTTAGTTGATTGTAGAATTTAACAGATTGTTTCTGGATTTTGATCATTAGCAGTCTTTAATCTGCTCTACAAGCATTGTTTTGGGGTCTTGGCAAGTGGACCCTTTTTGGAACACCATTATTTTTGTCTTACTGAGATTTACTGTCAGGGCCCAGGTCTGACAGAATCTGTGCAGGAGATCTAGGTGGTGCTGTATGCCCTCCTGGGTTGGCGACAGAAGCACCAGATCATCAGCAAACAGTAGACATTTGACTTCAGATTCTAGTAGGGTGAGGCCGGGTGCTGCAGACTGTTCTAGTGCCCTCGCCAATTCGTTGTTATATATGTTGAAGAGGGTGGGGCTCAAGCTGCATCCCTGTCTCACCCCACGGCCCTGTGGAAAGAAATGTGTTTATTACCAATTTTAACTGCACATTGTTCCTGTTTGTGTACATGGATTTTACGTCATATGCTTCGCTCCCAACACCACTTTCCATCAATTTATTTAGCAGACCCTCGTGCCAAATTAAGTCAAAAGCTTTTTTTTTAAATCAACAAAGCATGAGAAGACTTTGCTTTTGTTTTCTTTGTTTGTCAATAAGGGTGTGCAGGGTGAATACGTGGTCTGTCATACAGTCATTTGTTAAAACTCGTTTTTCAATCACTCCACAAATTTTGTGTTAACGAACTATTGTTTTGGCAAGTCGGTTAGGACATCTACTTTGTGCATGACACAAGTCATTTTTACAACAATTGTTTACAAACAGATTATTTCACTTATAATTCACTGTATCACAAATCCAGTGGGTCAGAAGTTTACATACAATAAGTTGACTGTGCCTTTAAACAGCTTGGAAAATTCCAGAAAATGATGTCATGGCTAATTGACATCATTTGAGTCAATTGGAGGTGTACCTGTGGATGTATATCAAGGCCTACCTTCAAACTCAGTGCCTCTTTGCTTGCCATCATGGGAAAATCAAAAGAAATCAGCCAAGACCTCAGAAAATAAATTGTAGACCTCCACAAGTCTGGTTCATCCTTGGGAGCAATTTCCAAACACCTGAAGGTGCCACGTTCTTCTGTACAAACTATAGTATGCAAGTATAAACACCATGGGACCACGCAGCCGTCATACCGCTCAGGAAGGAGACGCGTTCTGTCTCCTAGAGATGAACGTACTTTGGTGCGAAAAGTGAAAATCAATCCCAGAACAACAGTGAAGGCCCTTGTGAAGATGCTGGAGGAAACAGGTACAAAAGTATCTATATCCACAGTAAAAACGAGTCCTATATCGACATAACCTGAAAGGTCGCTCAGCAAGGAAGAAGCCACTGCTCCAAAACCACCATAAAAAAGCCAGACTATGGTTTGCAACTGCACAGGGGGACAAAGATCTGAATTTTGGAGAAATGTCCTCTGGTCTGATGAAACAAAAATAGAACTGTTTGGCCATAATGACCATCATTATGTTTGGAGGAAAAAGGGGGAGGCTTGCAAACCGAAGAACACCATCCCAACCGTGGAGCATGGGGGTGTCGGCATCATGTTGTGGGGGTGCTTTGCTGCAGGAGGGACTGGTGCACTTCACAAAATAGATGGCATTATTAGGAGGGAAAATTGAAGCAACATCTCAAGATGTCAGTCAGGAAGTTAAAGCTTGGTCGCAAATGGGTCTTCCAAATGGACAATGACACCAACCATACTTCCAAAGTTGTGGCAAAATGGCTTAAGGACAACAAAGTCAAGGTATTGGAATGGCCATAACAAAGCCCTGACCTCAATCCTATAGAAAATTTGTGGGCTGAACTGAAAAAGGGTGTGCGAGCAAGGAGGCCTACAAACCTGATTCAGTTACACCAGCTCTGTCAGGAGGAATGGGCCAAAATTCACCCAACTTATTGAGGAAAGCTTGTGGAAGTCTACCCAAAACGTTTGACCAAAGTTAAACCATTTCTAGGCAATGCTACCAAACACAAATTGAGTGTATGTAAACTTCTGACCCACTGGGAATGTGATGAAAGCATTAAAATCTGAAATAAATCATTCTCTCTACTATTATTCGGACATTTCACATTCTTAAAATAAAGTGGTGATCCTAACTGACCTAAGAAAGGGAATTGTTACTAGGATTAAATGTCAGGAATTGTGAAAAGCTGAGTATAAATGTATTTGTCTAAGGTGTATGTAAACTTCCTATCCAATAGTACTAAAGCCAGAATATGATTTGCAACTGCTGTACAGTCGTGGCCAAAAGATTTGAGAATGACACAAGTATTAATTTCCACAAAGTTTGCAGCTTCAGTGTTTTTAGATATTTTTGTCAGATGTTACTATAGAACACTGAAGTATAATTACAAGCATTTCATGAGTGTCAAAGGCTTTAATTGACAATTAAATGAAGTTGATGCAGAGTCAATATTTGCAGTGTTGACCCTTCTTTTTCAAGACTTCTGCATTCCGCCCTGGCATGCTGTCAATTAACTTCTGGGCCACATCCTGACTGATGGCAGCCCATTCTTGCATAATCAATGCTTGGAGTTTGTCAGATTTTGTGGGGTTTTGTTTGTCCACCAGCCTCTTGAGGATTGACCACAAATTCTCAATGGGATTAAGGTCTGGGGAGTTTCCTGGCCATGGACCCAAAATATCAATGTTTTGTTCCCCGAGCCACTTAGTTATCACTTTTGCCTTATGGCAAGGTGCTCCATCATGCTGGAAAAGGCATTTTTCATCACCAAACTGTTCCTGGATGGTTGGGAGAAGTTGCTCTCGGAGGATGTGTTGGTACCATTCTTTATTCATGGCTGTGTTCTTAGGCAAAATTGTGAGTGAGCCCACTCCCTTGGCTGAGAAGCAACCCCACACATGAATGGTCTCAGGATGCTTTACTGTTGGCATGACACAGGACTGATGGTAGCGCTCACCTTGTCTTCTCCGGACAAGCTTTTTTCCGGATGCCCCAAACAATCAGAAAGGGGATTCATCAGAGAAAATGACTTTACCCCAGTCCTCAGCAGTCCAATCCCTGTACCTTTTGCAGAATATCAGTCTGTCCCTGATGTTTTTCCTGGAGAGAAGTGGCTTCTTTGCTGCCCTTCTTGACACCTGGCCATCCTCCAAAAGTCTTCACCTCACTGTGCGTGCAGATGCACTCGCACCTGCCTGCTGCCATTCCTGAGCAAGCTCAGGATCCCGCAGCTGTTTCAACTTTAGGAGACGGTCCTGGCGCTTGCTGGACTTTCTTGGACGCCCTGAAGCCTTCTTCACAACAATTGAACCACTCTCCTTGAAGTTCTTGATGATCCGTTAAATGGTTGATTTAGGTGCAATTTTACTGGCAGCAATATCCTTGCCTGTGAAGCCCTTTTTGTGCAAAGCAATGATGACGGCAGTGTTTCCTTGCAGGTAACCATGGTTGACAGAGGAAAAACAATGATTCCAAGCACCACCCTCCCTTTGAAGCTTCCATGCATGACAGAGTGATCTCCAGCCTTGTCCTCGTCAACACTAACACCTGTGTTAACGAGAGAATCACTGACATGATGTCAGCTGGTCCTTTTGTGGCAGGGCTGAAATGGAGTGGAAATGTTTTTTGGGGATTCAATTCATTTGCATGGCAAAGAGGGACTTTGCAATTAATTGCAATTCATCTGATCACTCTTCATGACATTCTGGAGTATTTGCAAATTGGCATCATACAAACTGAGGCAGCAGACTTTGTGAAAATTTATATTTGTGCCATTCTCAAAACTTTTGGCCACGACTGTATGTGCGACAGCCTACCATTGAGTATGTACATACTGAGCGTCCGACAGAGCTGCAGGAGTTGTGACCCGTTTTTGTTGGTTATGTTGTCATAGTTGTGTCTAGGGGGACATATTGGGGAGGGAATGCTGTCACCTCCAGGCAGGTGTTTGTCCCCTTGTGTGCTGAGGGTGTCAGGTTCTTGTCCAGTTCTGTCGTTTAGGTCGTCACAGACTAGTACATGTCCCTGGGCCTGGAAATGATTGATCTCCCCCTCCAGGATGGAGACGCTGTCTTCATTAAAGTATGGGGATTCTAGTGGGGGGATGTAGGTAGCACACAGGAGGACATTTTTCTCTGTTGAGATCATTTCCTTTTGAATTTCTAGCCAGATATAAAATGTTCCTGTTTTGATTAATTTAATAGAGTGGGTTGGGTCTGCTCTATATCAAATTAGCATACCCCCTGAGTCTCTTCCCTGTTCATCACCTGGTAGTTTGGTGGATGGGACTACCAGCTCTCTGTAACCTAGGCCCATCTCCTCTATATAATGTTTCTGGTAGGATGACAATGTCTGTATTTCTAGGCAAATAGCTTTTTAGGCAAACAGCATTTCTTTCATGTTCTTTAACCAAACTCTGCGCTGGGTGGGTATAGAACGGAAATGTTTCTGGTGTGGTGTGGTCCTGCTCAACATCTCTCTCTCTCTCTCACACACACACACAGCTCTTACAACCCAATTTTTGGGCTAGACAAGATACCCCCCCACGGCTATCCAACTGGATGGATTCTCCATTCACCGGTCGGACAGGACAGTGGAGACAAGATACCCCCTCCCACGGCTATCCAACTGGATGGATTCTACATTCACCAGTCGGACAGGACTGTGGAGACAAGATACCCCCTCCCACGGCTATCCAACTGGATGGATTCTCCATTCACCGGTCGGACAGGACTGTGTTGTCGGGGAAATAGAGAGGGAGGGGTTTGCCTCTTCATCAACTCCAACTGGTGTGCTAATTCCAGCGTGGTGGAAGTGTCGACACACTGTTCATCCGTCTTGGAATACCTGATGGTCAAATGGCGACCCTTCTACCTCCCGAGGGCAGTTTTCAGCTGTTATCGTGACTACTGTATATATTCCACCTCAGGACAAATAACAAGCTGGCCGCTTAATGAACCGTACAAGGCTATAAACAAGCAGGAAACCCTACATCCAGAGGCTGCCTTTCTGGTTGCCGCTGATTATAATTTGGCGTCACTAAGACACGTGATGCCCAACTTCCATCAACACGTCTCCAACACCACTAGGGGACGATAAAGTCCTAAACCACTGCTATTCTACCCACAAGCAAGCATACAAGGCCCTCCCTCGTCCGACCTTTCGGGCAAATCCGATCATGACTCCGGACTCTTGCTCCCTAATTACAAGCAGAAACTGAAACGGGAAGTACCCCGCGATTCGCTCCGTTGAGAAACGGTCACCGGAATCAGAGGTTATGCCACAGGACATGCTTTGCTAGCGCTGATTGGAATACGTTTTGAGGCTCTGCCGATGACATCGACGAGCTAACCACGCTGGTTATGGCTCACATCATCTCCACCACCCCAGACACCCTATAATCACTCCAATTTGCACACCACCCCAAACAGATCCATACAGACCCATTGCCTTATTCTGAAATGTATTGAAATATTTTTTTGCCACATCGATTTACACACAAAGCAATACAAAAAGAAAACGTAAACATCATATTTACATAAATATTCAGACCCTTTTAACTCAGTACTTTGTTGAAGCACCTTTGGCAGCGATTACAGCCTCAGGTCTTCTTGGGTATGACGCTACAAGCTTGGCACACCTTTATTTGGGGGAGTTTCTCCCATTCCTCTCTGCAGATCCTCTCAAGCTCTGTCAGGTTGGATGGGTAGGGTCGCTGCACAGCTATTTTCAGGTCTCTCCAGAGAAGTTAGATTCTGTTCAAGTCCGGGCTCTGGCTGGGCCACTCATTCAGAGACTTGTCCCGAAGCCACTCCTGCGTTGTCTTGGCTGTGTGCTTAGGGTCATTGTCCTGTTGGAAGGTGAACCTTCGCCCCAGTCGGAGGTCCTGAGCGCTCTGGAGCAGGTTTTCATCAAGGATCTCTCTGTACTTTGCTCTGTTCATCTTTCCCTCGATCCTGACTAGTCTCCCAGTACCTACCACTGAAAAACATCCCCATAGCATGATGCTGCCACCACCATGCTTCACCGTAGGGATGATGCCAGGTTTCTTCCAGACCTGATGCTTGGCATCCAAGTCAAACAGTTCAGTCATGGTTTCATCAGACCAGAGAATCTTGAATCTTGTAAAGAGTCCTTTAGGTGCCCGTTCCTCCATCAGCCTAACATAATGATGGATGTGAAGGTCTTTATATTTCAGCTGTTCCTCTATCAGCCTAACATGATGATGGATGTGAAGGTCTTTATATTTCAGCTGTTCCTCCATCAGCCTAACATAATGATGGATGTGAAGGTCTTTATATTTCAGCTGTTCCTCCATACGCCTAACATGATGATGGATGTGAAGGTCTTTATATTTCAGCTGTTCCTCCATAAGCCTAACATAATGATGGATGTGAAGGTCTTTATATTTCAGCTGTTCGTCCATCAGCCTAACATGATGATGGATGTGAAGGTCTTTATATTTCAGCTGTTCCTCCATACGCCTAACATGATGATGGATGTGAAGGTCTTTATATTTTAGCTGATCGTCCATCAGCCTAACATGATGATGGATGTGAAGGTCTTTATATTTCAGCTGTTCCTCCATACGCCTAACATGATGATGGATGTGAAGGTCTTTATATTTCAGCTGTTCGTCCATCAGCCTAACATGATGATGGATGTGAAGGTCTTTATATTTCAGCTGTTCCTCCATCAGCCTAATATGATGATGGATGTGAAGGTCTTTATATTTCAGCTGTTCCTCCATACGCCTAACATGATGATGGATGTGAAGGTCTTTATATTTCAGCTGTTCCTCCATCAGCCTAACATGATGATGGATGTGAAGGTCTTTATATTTCAGCTGTTCCTCCATACGCCTAACATGATGATGGATGTGAAGGTCTTTATATTTCAGCTGTTCCTCCATCAGCCTAACATGATGATGGATGTGAAGGTCTTTATATTTCAGCTGTTCCTCCATACGCCTAACATGATGATGGATGTGAAGGTCTTTATATTTCAGCTGTTCCTCCATCAGCCTAACATGATGATGGATGTGAAGGTCTTTATATTTCAGCTGTTCTTCCATCAGCCTAACATGATGATGGATGTGAAGGTCTTTATATTTCAGCTGTTCGTCCATCAGCCTAACATGATGATGGATGTGAAGGTCTTTATATTTCAGCTGTTCCTCCATACGCCTAACATGATGATGGATGTGAAGGTCTTTATATTTCAGCTGTTCCTCCATCAGCCTAACTTGATGATGGATGTGAAGGTCTTTATATTTCAGCTGTTCCTCCATCAGCCTAACATGATGATGGATGTGAAGGTCTTTATATTTCAGCTGTTCCTCCATCAGCCTAACTTGATGATGGATGTGAAGGTCTTTATATTTCAGCTGTTCGTCCATCAGCCTAACATGATGATGGATGTGAAGGTCTTTATATTTCAGCTGTTCCTCCATAAGCCTAACATGATGATGGATGTGAAGGTCTTTATATTTCAGCTGTTCCTCCATAAGCCTAACATGATGATGGATTTGAAGGTCTTTATATTTCAGCTGTTTCTCCATAAGCCTAACATGATGATGGATGTGAAGGTCTTTATATTTCAGCTGTTCCTCCATACGCCTAACATGATGATGGATGTGAAGGTCTTTATATTTCAGCTGTTCGTCCATCAACCTAACATGATGATGGATGTGAAGGTCTTTATATTTCAGCTGTTCCTCCATCAGCCTAACATGATGATGGATGTGAAGGTCTTTATATTTCAGCTGTTCCTCCATAAGCCTAACATGATGATGGATGTGAAGGTCTTTATATTTCAGCTGTTCCTCCATCAGCCTAACATGATGATGGATGTGAAGGTCGTTATATTTCAGCTGTTCCTCCATACGCCTAACATGATGATGGATGTGAAGGTCTTTATATTTCAGCTGTTCCTCCATCAGCCTAACATGATGATGGATGTGAAGGTTGTTATATTTCAGCTGTTCCTCCATACGCCTAACATGATGATGGATGTGAAGTTCTTTATAAATCAGCTGTTCCTCCATAAGCCTTGTTAGGTTAGTTCACCCTTAATAGAAACGACAGCAAATGACTCCAGGGCGAGGAACATCCACATTGTAAGTGATTTTTTAACAGACTGAATCCTCTTCTCCTCTTTTCCTCCCCCTCCTCATCTCTTCCTCCTCGTCTCCTCATCTCCTCCTCCTCCTCCTCCTCTCCTCATCTCCTCCTCCTCCACCTCGTCTACTCCTCGTCTCCTCCTCCACCTCGTCTACTCCTTGTCTCCTCCTCCTCCTCCACACCTACGTGATCTAGTTGACTTTACCTACATTTTTCTGGACCTTGGCTTTCTCCACTCCAGATTTTGAAGTAGTGGTTCTGTCTTTCTCCACTCCAGATTCTGAAGTAGTGGTTCTGTCTTCGTTCACTCCAGATTCTGAAGTAGTGGTTCTGTCTTTCTCCACTCCAGATTCTGAAGTAGTGGTTCTGTCTTTCTCCACTCCAGATTCTGAAGTAGTGGTTCTGTCTTTGTTCACTCCAGATTCTGAAGTAGTGGTTCTGTCTTTCTCCACTCCAGATTCTGAAGTAGTGGTTCTGTCTTTCTTCCCTTCAGATTCTGAAGTAGTGGTTCTGTCTTTCTCCACTCCAGATTCTGAAGTAGTGGTTCTGTCTTTGTTCACTCCAGATTCTGAAGTAGTGGTTCTGTCTTTCTTCTCTCCAGATTCTGAAGAAGTGGTTCTGTCTTTCTTCTCTCCAGATTCTGAAGAAGTGGTTCTGTCTTTCTTCTCTCCAGATTCTGAAGTATTGGTTCTGTCTTTCTCCACTCCAGATTCTGAAGAAGTGGTTCTGTCTTTCTCCACTCTAGAATCTGAAGTAGTGGTTCTGTCTTTGTTCACTCCAGATTCTGAAGTAGTGGTTCTGTCTTTCTCCACTCCAGATTCTGAAGTAGTGGTTCTGTCTTTCTTCTCTCCAGATTCTGAAGTAGTGGTTCTGTCTTTCTCCACTCCAGATTCTGAAGAAGTGGTTCTGTCTTTGTTCACTCCAGATTCTGAAGTAGTGGTTCTGTCTTTGTCCACTCCAGATTCTGAAGAAGTGGTTCTGTCTTTCTCCACTCCAGATTCTGAAGTAGTGGTTCTGTCTTTCTTCTCTCCAGATTCTGAAGAAGTGGTTCTGTCTTTCTTCTCTCCAGATTCTGAAGAAGTGGTTCTGTCTTTCTACACTCCAGATTCTGAAGTAGTGGTTCTGTCTTTCTTCTCTCCAGATTCTGAAGAAGTGGTTCTGTCTTTCTTCTCTCCAGATTCTGAAGAAGTGGTTCTGTCTTTCTTCTCTCCAGATTCTGAAGTAGTGGTTCTGTCTTTGTCCACTCCAGATTCTGAAGAAGTGGTTCTGTCTTTCTCCACTCCAGATTCTGAAGTAGTGGTTCTGTCTTTGTTCACTCCAGATTCTGAAGTAGTGGTTCTGTCTTTCTTCTCTCCAGATTCTGAAGTAGTGGTTCTGTCTTTCTTCTCTCCAGATTTCTGAAGAAGTGGTTCTGTCTTTCTTCTCTCCAGATTCTGAAGAAGTGGTTCTGTCTTTCTTCTCTCCAGATTCTGAAGTAGTGGTTCTGTCTTTCTCCTCTCCAGATTCTGAAGAAGTGGTTCTGTCTTTCTTCTCTCCAGATTCTGAAGTAGTGGTTCTGTCTTTCTCCACTCCAGATTCTGAAGAAGTGGTTCTGTCTTTCTCCACTCCAGATTCTGAAGTAGTGGTTCAGTCTTTCTCCACTCCAGATTCTGAAGTAGTGGTTCTGTCTTTCTCCACTCCAGATTCTGAAGAAGTGGTTCTGTCTTTCTCCACTCCAGATTCTGAAGTAGTGGTTCTGTCTTTGTTCACTCCAGATTCTGAAGATGTGGTTCTGTCTTTCTCCACTCTAGAATCTGAAGTAGTGGTTCTACATTTCTTCACTCCAGATTCTGAAGTAGTGGTTCTGTCTTTGTTCACTCTGTGGAAAATGTCCTCCACAAATTAGCTATCCAGACAACTTTCCAAAACGGACAAATTGAATAATTCAGGCCAATCTACTGCGTCAACACACACTTCTATGCTAAGTACACACACACTTCACACACACTTTCCACGCACACTGATGGGATTAACGGCTGCATTCTCACAACATTTACCTTTCCATCTCTAAACTAACATCCCAGACTTTTACAGAGAATGTAATGGCTGCATTGATTAACGTATAACTTTGTGGCTCGGTGCAACGCTGTGCTTGAACCCTGACCCGAGTGAACGGACGGCCTTGGACCCCACAACTCCCCTCAGCTCCCCCAGCTCCCCTCAGCTCCCCTCAGCTTCACTCAGCTCCCCTCAGCTCCCCTCAGCTCCCCCCAGCTCCCCTCAGCTCCCCTCAGCTTCACTCAGCTTCACTCAGCTCCCCTCAGCTCCCCCAGCTCCCCTCAGCTCCCCTCAGCTCCCCTCAGCTTCACTCAGCTCCCCTCAGCTCCCCTCAGCTCCCCCCAGCTCCCCTCAGCTTCCCTCAGCTCCAGTCAGCTCCCCTCAGCTCCCGTCAGCTATTCTCAGCTCCAGTCAGCTTCCCTCAGCTTCCCTCAGCTCCAGTCAGCTTCCCTCAGCTCCAGTCAGCTCCCCTCAGCTCCCCTCAGCTCCCCTCAGCTCCCCTCAGCTTCCCTCAGCTCCAGTCAGCTTCCCTCTGCTCCAGTCAGCTCCCCTCAGCTCCCGTCAGCTATTCTCACTTCCCCTCAGCTTCCCTCGGCTCCTGTCAGCTCCAGTCAGCTTCCCTCAGCTTCCCTCAGCTCCAGTCAGCTTCCCTCAGCTCCAGTCAGCTCCAGTCAGCTTCCCTCAGCTCCAGTCGGCTTCCCTCAGCTCCAGTCGGCTTCCCTCAGCTCCAGTCAGCTCCGCTCAGCTCCAGATCTCTCCAACAACACCACAAGGCGTTGAAGTGAGAGAGAGAGCCACCGGAGGCGGAGGACTAACTAACACTACCCAGCCCTGTGTCTTTGCAGAGAGCCAGGCCTCAGCCAAGCCCACCATGGAAGTGCCTTTCTCCCCAACACCAGCACCAGAGGAGAGGTACTTAGGTAGAGGCAGACACCCCTCAGGTGTGGTGTCTGCTTACAGTGCAGGGAATTCTGGGTAAAGAATCCTGTGGCCCAAACGGAATGTTATACACCGGCCAGCGCATAAATAATGGACAACATTCTAGAAAAGAAGGAGGGATGAAGAGAAGGAGGGTGGGGGATAGGGTGTATTTTTAACCTTTGGACAGAGATGGAGAGAAGGAGAGATGGAGGTATTTTTAATCCTTGGGCAGGGATGGAGAGAAAGAGAGATGGAGGTATTTTTAATCCTTGGGCAGGGATGGAGAGAAGGAGAGATGGAGGTATTTTTAATCCTTGGGCAGAGATGGAGAGAAGGAGAGATGGAGGTATTTTTAATCCTTGGGCAGAGATGGAGAGAAGGAGAGATGGAGGTATTTTTAATCCTTGGGCAGGGATGGACAGAAAGAGAGATGGAGGTATTTTTAATCCTTGGGCAGGGATGGAGAGAAAGAGAGATTGAGGTATTTTTAATCCTTGGGCAGGGATGGAGAGAAAGAGAGATGGAGGTATTTTTAATCCTTGGGCAGAGATGGAGAGAAGGAGAGATGGAGGTATTTTTAATCCTTGGGCAGGGATGGAGAGAAAGAGAGATTGAGGTATTTTTAATCCTTGGGCAGGGATGGAGAGAAAGAGAGATGGAGGTATTTTTAATCCTTGGGCAGGGATGGACAGAAAGAGAGATGGAGGTATTTTTAATCCTTGGGCAGGGATGGAGAGAAAGAGAGATGGAGGTATTTTTAATCCTTGGGCAGAGATGGAGAGAAGGAGAGATGGAGGTATTTTTAATCCTTGGGCAGAGATGGAGAGAAGGAGAGATGGAGGTATTTTTAATCCTTGGGCAGGGATGGAGAGAAGGAGAGATGGAGGTATTTTTAATCCTTGGGCAGGGATGGAGAGAAAGAGAGATGGAGGTATTTTTAATCCTTGGGCAGGCAATGAGACACAGACCATTAGCTTCCCTGACATCTGGCCTTGAAGCTCTTTGAGATTGATTCCAACGGGCAGACATCCCCAAGAAATGACATGTTTTGATTTCCATTTTAAAAAGGTTGTTACCAAATATGTTCCCCCTTTTCCAACAATAAGTCATAGCTCCCATGTGGAGGTGCATGGCTCTCTTTCCCTTTGGAACAGCCGGGCCAATCATCTCTCTGCTCTGGAACAACCCGGCCAATCATCTCTCTGCTCTGGAACAGCCTGGCCAATCACAGAGCTTGAAACTAAATAAAACATTGAAAGAGACACAGATACGTTGGAAATATGACATCACTCCAGACCTGGGTAGTAAAGAGATGAAGACTGTGTTCATGATATACAGGTATGTTAACACCAAGGATCCCTCTAGTGCCCGTTCATGATGTTGTTGGGGGGGGTAACCTGTCTTTTTAATCCAGGTATGTTAACACCAAGGATCCCTCTAGTGCTCGTTCATGATGTTGTTGGGGGTAACCTGTCTTTTAATCCAGGTATGTTAACACCAAGGATCCCTCTAGTGCTCGTTCATGATGTTGTTGGGGGGGGTAACCTGTCTTTTTAATCCAGGTATGTTAACACCAAGGATCCCTCTAGTGCTCGTTCATGATGTTGTTGGGGGGGGGTAACCTGTCTTTTTAATCCAGGTATGTTAACACCAAGGATCCCTCTAGTGCCTGTTCATGATGTTGTTGGGGGTAACCTGTCTTTTTAATACAGGTATGTTAACACCAAGGATCCCTCTAGTGGCCGTTCATGATGTTGTTGGGGGTAACCTGTCTTTTTAATCCAGGTATGTTAACACCAAGGATCCCTCTAGTGCTCGTTCATGATGTTGTTGGGGGTAACCTGTCTTTTTAATACAGGTATGTTAACACCAAGGATCCCTCTAGTGCCCGTTCATGATGTTGTTGGGGGTAACCTGTCTTTTTAATCCAGGTATGTTAACACCAAGGATCCCTCTAGTGCTCGTTCATGATGTTGTTGGGGGGGTAACCTGTCTTTTTAATACAGGTATGTTAACACCAAGGATCCCTCTAGTGGCCGTTCATGATGTTGTTGGGGGTAACCTGTCTTTTTAATACAGGTATGTTAACACCAAGGATCCCTCTAGTGCCCGTTCATGATGTTGTTGGGGGTTGTTGTGTGGGGGTTAGCTGTCTTTTTATGTCCTGTTGGTTTTGTTTTCCTGCCATGACAAACTGTGTTAGCCCGCTGAGCTAAAGAGCTGGAGTTTAGAGCATCAGCTCCAACATGAACCCTGGAACACCGAGTGTCTCCAGGCATCTCTTCGCATGGAGGACCGGGGTTCTACAAGTGTCCGGGGATGTGCAAAAAGCACTGGTCCTTGGAAGGCAAAACACATGGTGGAGTTTGGCAGGCCAAGGCAGTAGAAACAGAGGCCAGGCAGATCCAGATGTCCTTGATTTCACTGGTAATGGTTCTGGTCTGTGGGCCAGTCCGAAGACGAAAGGCAGACTATTCAATGGAATAGGTCAGTTTCTGTGTTAAAGTGTGTGTGTGTGTGTGTGTGTGTGTGTGTGTGTGTGTGTGTGTGTGTGTGTGTGTGTGTGTGTGTGTGTGTGTGTGTGTGTGTGTGTGTGTGTGTGTGTGTGTGTGTGTGTGTAGTGCACTTTATAGGGAGTAGGGTGCTATTTGGGACGTACCCTCTGAGTTAGTTTCTCATCAGTTTCGTTAGCTTCAAACGATAGAAGCCATCTAAGCATTTGCTATCCCTCTGATGGGATTTGACATGTGGTCAGGTTTGACATGAGGTCAGGTTCGACATGTGTTCAGGTTCGACATGTGGTCAGGTTCGACATGTGGTCAGGTTCGACACGTGGTCAGGTTCGACACGTGGTCAGGTTCGACACGTGGTCAGGTTTGACATGTGGTCAGGTTTGGTAGAATATGGAACCCTTCAGTCCTTACGTATTGTGACTGCAGCATCAGTCACTGTCTAGAGGCAATGCGTGGCAAGTCGCTGAGCGCTACTGAAAACATGTTGGAAAGTTCACGTACTACGCAGCACGGCAACGCAGCACACAGAGTGAACAAAGCTGGATGCATGACACTGATATTGAAGTCAAAATATGTTTTCACTTTTTCAGCCCAGATGTCTTTCTGTTTGGGATCTATTTGGTTGGTTTGTTGTTGTCTTTCTGTTTGGGATCTATTTGGTTGGTTTGTTGTTGTCTTTCTGTTTGGGATCTATTTGGTTGGTGTGTTGTTGTCTTTCTGTTTGGGATCTATTTGGTTGGTGTGTTGTTGTCTTTCTGTTTGGGATCTATTTGGTTGGTGTGTTGTTGTCTTTCTGTTTGGGATCTATTTGGTTGGTTTGTTGTTGTCTTTCTGTTTGGGATCTATTTGGTTGGTGTGTTGTTGTCTTTCTGTTTGGGATCTATTTGGTGTGTGTGTTGTTGTCTTTCTGTTTGGGATCTATTTGGTTGGTGTGTTTGTTGTCTTTCTGTTTGGGATCTATTTGGTTGGTGTGTTGTTGTCTTTCTGTTTGGGATCTATTTGGTTGGTTTGTTGTTGTCTTTCTGTTTGGGATCTATTTGGTTGGTGTGTTGTTGTCTTTCTGTTTGGGATCTATTTGGTTGGTTTCTTGTTGTCTTTCTGTTTGGGATCTATTTGGTTGGTGTGTTGTCTTTGACATTGCAAGACGTGGGGTAACAAACGGCCTATTTGTCTGGTGAACCTGTAACAGAGGCTGAAGAGGCTCTCTGATTCTCAACATCCAGAAACATCTCTCATGCCAATCAGAGAAAGCTGTCCCCAATCACCTTCCGGATACGATGATTAAAAACAATCAGCGTCTACGTTTCAAATGGCACCCTAATCCCTATGTAGTGCACTACATTAGACCAGGGCCCATAGGGGTAGTGCACTACATTAGACCAGGGCCCATAGGGGTAGTGCACTACTTTAGACCAGGGCCCATAGGGGTAGTGCACTACTTTAGACCAGGGCCCATAGGGGTAGTGTACTACTTTAGACTAGGACCCATAGGGGTAGTGCACTACTTTAGACCAGGAACCATAGGGGTAGTGTACTACTTTAGAACAGGACCCATAGGGGTAGTGCACTACTTTAGACCAGGGCCCATAGGGGTAGTGCACTACTTTAGACCAGGGCCCATAGGGGTAGTGTACTACTTTAGACTAGGACCCATAGGGGTAGTGCACTACTTTAGACCAGGAACCATAGGGGTAGTGTACTACTTTAGAACAGGACCCATAGTATACTGCCGTATACTGCTGGCCCATTGAGAGAGCAGATGGGGATCATACAGTATACTGCTGGCCCATTGAGAGAGCAGATGGAGTTGATACAGTATACTGCTGGCCCATTGAGAGAGTAGAAGGTGTTGATACAGTATACTGCTGGCCCATTGAGAGAGTAGATGGAGTTGATACAGTATACTGCTGGCCCATTGAGAGAGTAGATGGTGTTGATACAGTATACTGCTGGCCCATTGAGAGAGCAGATGGTGTTGATACAGTATACTGCTGGCCCATTGAGAGAGCAGATGTAGTTGATACAGTATACTGCTGGCCCATTGAGAGAGCGGATGGGGATCATACAGTATACTGCTGGCCCATTGAGAAAGTAGATGGTGATCAGACAGTATACTGCTGTCCCATTGAGAGAGTAGATGGTGTTGATACAGTATACTGCTGGCCCATTGAGACAGTAGATGGTGTTGATACAGTATACTGCTGGCCCATTGAGAGAGTAGATGGTGACGATACAGTATACTGCTGGCCCATTGAGAGAGTAGATGGTGTTGATACAGTATACTGCTGGCCCATTGAGAGAGTAGATGGAGTTGATACAGTATACTGCTGGCCCATTGAGAGAGTAGATGGTGATCATACAGTATACTGCTGGCCCATTGAGAGAGTAGATGGAGTTGATACAGTATACTGCTGGCTGATTGAGAGAGTAGATGGTGTTGATACAGTATACTGCTGGCCCATTGAGAGAGCAGATGGTGTTGATACAGTATACTGATGGCCCATTGAGAGAGTAGATGGTGTTGATACAGTATACTGCTGGCCCATTGAGAGAGTAGATGGTGTTGATACAGTATACTGCTGGCCCATTGAGAGAGTAGATGGAGTTGATACAGTATACTGCTGGCCCATTGAGAGAGTAGATGGAGTTGATACAGTATACTGCTGGCCCATTGAGAGAGTAGATGGGGATCATACAGTATACTGCTGGCCCATTGAGAGAGTAGATGGAGTTGATACAGTATACTGCTGGCCCATTGAGAGAGTAGATGGAGTTGATACAGTATACTGCTGGCCCATTGAGAGAGTAGATGGAGTTGATACAGTAAACTGCTGGCCCATTGAGAGAGCAGATGGAGTTGATACAGTATACTGCTGGCCCATTGAGAGAGCAGATGGAGTTGATACAGTATACTGCTGGCCCATTGAGAGAGCAGATGTAGTTGATACAGTATACTGCTGGCCCATTGAGAGAGCAGATGGTGATCATACAGTATACTGCTGGCCCATTGAGAGAGCAGATGGAGTATACAGTATACTGCTGGCCCATTGAGAGAGTAGATGGTGTTGATACAGTATACTGCTGGCCCATTGAGAGAGAGCAGATGTAGTTGATACAGTATACTGCTGGCCCATTGAGAGAGCAGATGTAGTTGATACAGTATACTGCTGGCCCATTAAGAGAGCAGATGGGGATCATACAGTATACTGCTGGCCCATTGAGAGAGCAGATGGGGATCATACAGTATACTGCTGGCCCATTGAGAGAGTAGATAGTGTTGATACAGTATACTGCTGGCCCATTGAGAGAGCAGATGTAGTTGATACAGTATACTGCTGGCCCATTGAGAGAGCAGATGTAGTTGATACAGTATACTGCTGGCCCATTGAGAGAGCAGATGGGGATCATACAGTATACTGCTGGCCCATTGAGAGAGCAGATGGGGATCATACAGTATACTGCTGGCCCATACAGAGAGTAGATGGAGTTGATACAGTATACTGCTGGCCCATTGAGAGAGTAGATGGTGTTGATACAGTATACTGCTGGCCCATTGAGAGAGCAGATGGAGTTGATACAGTATACTGCTGGCCCATTGAGAGAGCAGATGTAGTTGATACAGTATACTGCTGGCCCATTGAGAGAGCAGATGGGGATCATACAGTATACTGCTGGCCCATTGAGAGAGCAGATGGGGATCATACAGTATACTGCTGGCCCATTGAGAGAGTAGATGGAGTTGATACAGTATACTGCTGGCCCATTGAGAAAGTAGATGGTGTTGATACAGTATACTGCTGGCCCATTGAGAGAGCAGATGGAGTTGATACAGTATACTGCTGGCCCATTGAGAGAGTAGACGGAGTTGATACAGTATATTGCTGGCCCATTGAGAGAGCAGATGTAGTTGATACAGTATACTGCTGGCCCATTGAGAGAGCAGATGGAGTATACAGTATACTGCTGGCCCATTGAGAGAGTAGATGGTGTTGATACAGTATACTGCTGGCCCATTGAGAGAGTAGATGGAGTTGATACAGTACACTGCTGGCCCATTGAGAAAGTAGATGGTGTTGATACAGTATACTGCTGGCCCATTGAGAGAGCAGATGGAGTTGATACAGTATACTGCTGGCCCATTGAGAGAGTAGATGGAGTTGATACAGTATACTGCTGGCCCATTGAGAAAGTAGATGGTGTTGATACAGTATATAGCTGGCCCATTGAGAGAGCAGATGGAGTTGATACAGTATACTGCTGGCCCATTGAGAGAGTAGATGGTGTTGATACAGTATACTGCTGGCCCATTGAGAGAGCAGATGTAGTTGATACAGTATACTGCTGGCCCATTGAGAGAGCAGATGGTGATCATACAGTATACTGCTGGCCCATTGAGAGAGCAGATGGAGTATACAGTATACTGCTGGCCCATTGAGAGAGTAGATGGTGTTGATACAGTATACTGCTGGCCCATTGAGAGAGCAGATGTAGTTGATACAGTATATTGCTGGCCCATTGAGAGAGCAGATGTAGTTGATACAGTATACTGATGGCCCATTGAGAGAGCAGATGGGGATCATACAGTATACTGCTGGCCCATTGAGAGAGCAGATGGGGATCATACAGTATACTGCTGGCCCATTGAGAGAGTAGATGGTGTTGATACAGTATACTGCTGGCCCATTGAGAGAGCAGACGTAGTTGATACAGTATACTGCTGGCCCATTGAGAGAGCAGATGGGGATCATACAGTATACTGCTGGCCCATTGAGAGAGCAGATGGGGATCATACAGTATACTGCTGGCCCATTGAGAGAGTAGATGGAGTTGATACAGTATACTGCTGGCCCATTGAGAAAGTAGATGGTGTTGATACAGTATACTGCTGGCCCATTGAGAGAGCAGATGGAGTTGATACAGTATACTGCTGGCCCATTGAGAGAGTAGATGTAGTTGATACAGTATACTGCTGGCCCATTGAGAGAGCAGATGTAGTTGATACAGTATACTGCTGGCCCATTGAGAGAGCAGATGGTTATCATACAGTATACTGCTGGCCCATTGAGAGAGCAGATGGAGTTGATACAGTATACTGCTGGCCCATTGAGAGTGTAGATGGTGTTGATACAGTATACTGCTGGCCCATTGAGAGAGCAGATGTAGTTGATACAGTATACTGCTGGCCCATTGAGAGAGCAGATGGTGTTGATACAGTATACTGCTGGCCCATTGAGAGAGCAGATGGAGTTGATACAGTATACTGCTGGCCCATTGAGAGAGCAGATGGAGTTGATACAGTATACTGCTGGCCCATTGAGAGAGCAGATGGAGTTGATACAGTATACTGCTGGCCCATTGAGAGTAGATGGTGTTGATACAGTATACTGCTGGCCCATTGAGAGAGCAGATGGTGATACAGTATACTGCTGGCCCATTGAGAGCAGATGGAGTGATACAGTATACTGCTGGCCCATTGAGAGAGCAGATGTAGTTGATACAGTATACTGCTGGCCCATTAAGAGAGCAGATGGAGATCATACAGTATACTGCTGGCCCATTGAGAGAGCAGATGGGGATCATACAGTATACTGCTGGCCCATTGAGAGAGTAGATGGAGTTGATAAAGTATACCGCTGGCCCATTGAGAAAGTAGATGGTGTTGATACAGTATACTGCTGGCCCATTGAGAGAGCAGATGGAGTTGATACAGTATACTGCTGGCCCATTGAGAGAGTTGATGGTGTTGATACAGTATACTGCTGGCCCATTGAGAGAGCAGATGTAGTTGATACAGTATACTGCTGGCCCATTGAGAGAGCAGATGGTGATCATACAGTATACTGCTGGCCCATTGAGAGAGCAGATGGAGTATACAGTATACTGCTGGCCCATTGAGAGAGCAGATGGAGTTGATACAGTATACTGCTGGCCCATTGAGAGAGTAGATGGTGTTGATACAGTATACTGCTGGCCCATTGAGAGAGCAGATGTAGTTGATACAGTATACTGCTGGCCCATTGAGAGAGCAGATGGAGTTGATACAGTATACTGCTGGCCCATTAAGAGAGCAGATGGGGATCATACAGTATACTGCTGGCCCATTGAGAGAGCAGATGGTGATCATACAGTATACTGCTGGCCCATTGAGAGAGCAGATGGAGTATACAGTATACTGCTGGCCCATTGAGAGAGTAGATGGTGTTGATACAGTATACTGCTGGCCCATTGAGAGAGCAGATGTAGTTTATACAGTATACTGCTGGCCCATTGAGAGAGCAGATGGGGATCATACAGTATACTGCTGGCCCATTGAGAGAGCAGATGGGGATCATACAGTATACTGCTGGCCCATTGAGAGAGTAGATGTAGTTGATACAGTATACTGCTGGCCCATTAAGAAAGCAGATGGGGATCATACAGTATACTGCTGGCCCATTGAGAGAGTAGATGGTGTTGATACAGTATACTGCTGGCCCATTGAGAGAGCAGATGTAGTTGATACAGTATACTGCTGGCCCATTGAGAGAGCAGATGTAGTTGATACAGTATACTGCTGGCCCATTGAGAGAGCAGATGGTGTTGATACAGTATACTGCTGGCCCATTGAGAGAGCAGATGGTGTTGATACAGTATACTGCTGGCCCATTGAGAGAGCAGATGTAGTTGATACAGTATACTGCTGGCCCATTGAGAGAGCAGATGGGGATGATACAGTATACTGCTGGCCCATTGAGAGAGCAGATGGGGATCATACAGTATACTGCTGGCCCATTGAGAGAGTAGATAGTGTTGATACAGTATACTGCTGGCCCATTGAGAGAGCAGATGTAGTCGATACAGTATACTGCTGGCCCATTGAGAGAGCAGATGGGGATCATACAGTATACTGCTGGCCCATTGAGAGAGCAGATGGAGTTGATACAGTATACTGCTGGCCCATTGAGAGAGCAGATGGGGATCATACAGTATACTGCTGGCCCATTGAGAGAGTAGATGGAGTTGATACAGTATACTGCTGGCCCATTGAGAGAGTAGATGGAGTTGATACAGTATACTGCTGGCCCATTGAGAGAGCAGATGTAGTTGATACAGTATACTGCTGGCCCATTGAGAGAGTAGATGGAGTTGATACAGTATACTGCTGGCCCATTGAGAGAGCAGATGTAGTTGATACAGTATACTTCTGGCCCATTGAGAGAGCAGATGGGGATCATACAGTATACTGCTGGCCCATTGAGAGAGCAGATGGGGATCATACAGTATACTGCTGGCCCATTGAGAGAGTAGATAGTGTTGATACAGTATACTGCTGGCCCATTGAGAGAGCAGATGTAGTCGATACAGTATACTGCTGGCCCATTGAGAGAGCAGATGGGGATCATACAGTATACTGCTGGCCCATTGAGAGAGCAGATGGAGTTGATACAGTATACTGCTGGCCCATTGAGAGAGCAGATGGGGATCATACAGTATACTGCTGGCCCATTGAGAGAGTAGATGGAGTTGATACAGTATACTGCTGGCCCATTGAGAGAGTAGATGGAGTTGATACAGTATACTGCTGGCCCATTGAGAGAGCAGATGGAGTTGATACAGTATACTGCTGGCCCATTGAGAGAGCAGATGGAGTTGATACAGTATACTGCTGGCCCATTGAGAGAGTAGATGGAGTTGATACAGTATACTGCTGGCCCATTGAGAGAGTAGATGGAGTTGATACAGTATACTGCTGGCCCATTGAGAGAGCAGATGGAGTTGATACAGTATACTGCTGGCCCATTGAGAGAGCAGATGGAGTTGATACAGTATACTGCTGGCCCATTGAGAGAGTAGATGGAGTTGATACAGTATACTGCTGGCCCATTGAGAGAGCAGATGGAGTTGATACAGTATACTGCTGGCCCATTGAGAGAGCAGATGGAGTTGATACAGTATACTGCTGGCCCATTGAGAGAGCAGATGGAGTTGATACAGTATACTGCTGGCCCATTGAGAGAGTAGATGTAGTTGATACAGTATACTGCTGGCCCATTGAGAGAGTAGATGGTGTTGATACAGTATACTGCTGGCCCATTGAGAGAGTAGATGGTGTTGATACAGTATACTGCTGGCCCATTGAGAGAGCAGATGTAGTTGATACAGTATACTGCTGGCCCATTGAGAGAGCAGATGTAGTTGATACAGTATACTGCTGGCCCATTGAGAGAGCAGATGGAGTTGATACAGTATACTGCTGGCCCATTGAGAGAGCAGATGGAGTTGATACAGTATACTGCTGGCCCATTGAGAGAGCAGATGGAGTTGATACAGTATACTGCTGGCCCATTGAGAGAGTAGATGGAGTTGATACAGTATACTGCTGGCCCATTGAGAGAGCAGATGGATTTGATACAGTATCCTGCTGGCCCATTGAGAGAGCAGATGGAGTTGATACAGTATACTGCTGGCCCATTGAGAGAGCAGATGTAGTTGATACAGTATACTGCTGGCCCATTGAGAGAGTAGATGGAGTTGATACAGTATACTGCTGGCCCACTGAGAGAGTAGATGGTGTTGATACAGTATACTGCTGGCCCATTGAGAGAGCAGATGTAGTTGATACAGTATACTGCTGGCCCATTGAGAGAGCAGATGGAGTTGATACAGTATACTGCTGGCCCATTGAGAGAGTAGATGTAGTTGATACAGTATACTGCTGGCCCATTGAGAGAGCAGATGGAGTTGATACAGTATACTGCTGGCCCATTGAGAGAGCAGATGGAGTTGATACAGTATACTGCTGGCCCATTGAGAGAGCAGATGGAGTTGATACAGTATACTGCTGGCCCATTGAGAGAGCAGATGGAGTTGATACAGTATACTGCTGGCCCATTGAGAGAGCAGATGGAGTTGATACAGTATACTGCTGGCCCATTGAGAGAGCAGATGGAGTTGATACAGTATACTGCTGGCCCATTGAGAGAGCAGATGGAGTTGATACAGTATACTGCTGGCCCATTGAGAGAGTAGATGGAGTTGATACAGTATACTGCTGGCCCATTGAGAGAGTAGATGGAGTTGATACAGTATACTGCTGGCCCATTGAGAGAGCAGATGGAGTTGATACAGTATACTGCTGGCCCATTGAGAGAGCAGATGTAGTTGATACAGTATACTGCTGGCCCATTGAGAGAGCAGATGGAGTTGATACAGTATACTGCTGGCCCATTGAGAGAGCAGATGGTGTTGATACAGTATACTGCTGGCCCATTGAGAGAGCAGATGGAGTTGGTACAGTATACTGCTGGCCCATTGAGAGAGCAGATGTAGTTGATACAGTATACTGCTGGCCCATTGAGAGAGCAGATGGAGTTGATACATTATACTGCTGGCCCATTGAGAGAGCAGATGGAGTTGATACAGTATACTGCTGGCCCATTGAGAGAGCAGATGTAGTTGATACAGTATACTGCTGGCCCATTGAGAGAGCAGATGGGGATCATACAGTATACTGCTGGCCCATTGAGAGAGCAGATGGAGTTGATACAGTATACTGCTGGCCCATTGAGAGAGCAGATGGAGTTGATACAGTATACTGCTGGCCCATTGAGAGAGCAGATGTAGTTGATACAGTATACTGCTAGCCCATTGAGAGAGCAGATGGAGTTGATACAGTATACTGCTGGCCCATTGAGAGAGCAGATGGAGTTGATACAGTATACTGCTGGCCCATTGAGAGAGCAGATGGAGTTGATACAGTATACTGCTGGCCCATTGAGAGAGCAGATGGAGTTGATACAGTATACTGCTGGCCCATTGAGAGAGCAGATGGTGTTGATACAGTATACTGCTGGCCCATTGAGAGAGCAGATGGAGTTGATACAGTATACTGCTGGCCCATTGAGAGAGCAGATGGAGTTGATACAGTATACTGCTGGCCCATTGAGAGAGCAGATGGAGTTGATACAGTATACTGCTGGCCCATTGAGAGAGCAGATGGTGTTGATACAGTATACTGCTGGCCCATTGAGAGAGCAGATGGTGTTGATACAGTATACTGCTGGCCCATTGAGAGAGCAGATGGAGTTGATACAGTATACTGCTGGCCCATTGAGAGAGCAGATGGAGTTGATACAGTATACTGCTGGCCCATTGAGAGAGCAGATGGAGTTGATACAGTATACTGCTGGCCCATTGAGAGAGCAGATGGTGTTGATACAGTATACTGCTGGCCCATTGAGAGAGCAGATGGTGTTGATACAGTATACTGCTGGCCCATTGAGAGAGCAGATGGTGTTGATACAGTATACTGCTGGCCCATTGAGAGAGCAGATGGAGTTGATACAGTATACTGCTGGCCCATTGAGAGAGCAGATGGTGTTGATACAGTATACTGCTGGCCCATTGAGAGAGCAGATGGTGTTGATACAGTATACTGCTGGCCCATTGAGAGAGCAGATGGTGTTGATACAGTATACTGCTGGCCCATTGAGAGAGCAGATGGTGTTGATACAGTATACTGCTGGCCCATTGAGAGAGCAGATGGTGTTGATACAGTATACTGCTGGCCCATTGAGAGAGCAGATGGAGTTGATACAGTATACTGCTGGCCCATTGAGAGAGCAGATGGAGTTGATACAGTATACTGCTGGCCCATTGAGAGAGCAGATGGAGTTGATACAGTATACTGCTGGCCCATTGAGAGAGTAGATGGAGTTGATACAGTATACTGCTGGCCCACTGAGAGAGCAGATGGAGTTGATACAGTATACTGCTGGCCCATTGAGAGAGCAGATGGATTTGATACAGTATCCTGCTGGCCCATTGAGAGAGCAGATGGAGTTGATACAGTATACTGCTGGCCCATTGAGAGAGCAGATGTAGTTGATACAGTATACTGCTGGCCCATTGAGAGAGTAGATGGAGTTGATACAGTATACTGCTGGCCCACTGAGAGAGTAGATGGTGTTGATACAGTATACTGCTGGCCCATTGAGAGAGCAGATGTAGTTGATACAGTATACTGCTGGCCCATTGAGAGAGCAGATGGAGTTGATACAGTATACTGCTGGCCCATTGAGAGAGTAGATGTAGTTGATACAGTATACTGCTGGCCCATTGAGAGAGCAGATGGAGTTGATACAGTATACTGCTGGCCCATTGAGAGAGCAGATGGAGTTGATACAGTATACTGCTGGCCCATTGAGAGAGCAGATGGAGTTGATACAGTATACTGCTGGCCCATTGAGAGAGCAGATGGAGTTGATACAGTATACTGCTGGCCCATTGAGAGAGCAGATGGAGTTGATACAGTATACTGCTGGCCCATTGAGAGAGCAGATGGAGTTGATACAGTATACTGCTGGCCCATTGAGAGAGCAGATGGAGTTGATACAGTATACTGCTGGCCCATTGAGAGAGTAGATGGAGTTGATACAGTATACTGCTGGCCCATTGAGAGAGTAGATGGAGTTGATACAGTATACTGCTGGCCCATTGAGAGAGCAGATGGAGTTGATACAGTATACTGCTGGCCCATTGAGAGAGCAGATGTAGTTGATACAGTATACTGCTGGCCCATTGAGAGAGCAGATGGAGTTGATACAGTATACTGCTGGCCCATTGAGAGAGCAGATGGTGTTGATACAGTATACTGCTGGCCCATTGAGAGAGCAGATGGAGTTGGATACAGTATACTGCTGGCCCATTGAGAGAGCAGATGGAGTTGGTACAGTATACTGCTGGCCCATTGAGAGAGCAGATGTAGTTGATACAGTATACTGCTGGCCCATTGAGAGAGCAGATGGAGTTGATACAGTATACTGCTGGCCCATTGAGAGAGCAGATGGAGTTGATACAGTATACTGCTGGCCCATTGAGAGAGCAGATGTAGTTGATACAGTATACTGCTGGCCCATTGAGAGAGCAGATGGGGATCATACAGTATACTGCTGGCCCATTGAGAGAGCAGATGGAGTTGATACAGTATACTGCTGGCCCATTGAGAGAGCAGATGGAGTTGATACAGTATACTGCTGGCCCATTGAGAGAGCAGATGTGTTGATACAGTATACTGCTGGCCCATTGAGAGAGCAGATGGAGTTGATACAGTATACTGCTGGCCCATTGAGAGAGCAGATGGAGTTGATACAGTATACTGCTGGCCCATTGAGAGAGCAGATGGAGTTGATACAGTATACTGCTGGCCCATTGAGAGAGCAGATGGAGTTGATACAGTATACTGCTGGCCCATTGAGAGAGCAGATGGAGTTGATACAGTATACTGCTGGCCCATTGAGAGAGCAGATGGAGTTGATACAGTATACTGCTGGCCCATTGAGAGAGCAGATGGAGTTGATACAGTATACTGCTGGCCCATTGAGAGAGCAGATGGTGTTGATACAGTATACTGCTGGCCCATTGAGAGAGCAGATGGAGTTGATACAGTATACTGCTGGCCCATTGAGAGAGCAGATGGAGTTGATACAGTATACTGCTGGCCCATTGAGAGAGCAGATGGAGTTGATACAGTATACTGCTGGCCCATTGAGAGAGCAGATGGAGTTGATACAGTATACTGCTGGCCCATTGAGAGAGCAGATGGTGTTGATACAGTATACTGCTGGCCCATTGAGAGAGCAGATGGTGTTGATACAGTATACTGCTGGCCCATTGAGAGAGCAGATGGAGTTGATACAGTATACTGCTGGCCCATTGAGAGAGCAGATGGTGTTGATACAGTATACTGCTGGCCCATTGAGAGAGCAGATGGAGTTGATACAGTATACTGCTGGCCCATTGAGAGAGCAGATGGAGTTGATACAGTATACTGCTGGCCCATTGAGAGAGCAGATGGTGTTGATACAGTATACTGCTGGCCCATTGAGAGAGCAGATGGAGTTGATACAGTATACTGCTGGCCCATTGAGAGAGCAGATGGAGTTGATACAGTATACTGCTGGCCCATTGAGAGAGCAGATGGAGTTGATACAGTATACTGCTGGCCCATTGAGAGAGCAGATGGAGTTGATACAGTATACTGCTGGCCCATTGAGAGAGCAGATGGAGTTGATACAGTATACTGCTGGCCCATTGAGAGAGCAGATGGAGTTGATACAGTATACTGCTGGCCCATTGAGAGAGCAGATGGAGTTGATACAGTATACTGCTGGCCCATTGAGAGAGCAGATGGAGTTGATACAGTATACTGCTGGCCCATTGAGAGAGCAGATGGAGTTGATACAGTATACTGCTGGCCCATTGAGAGAGCAGATGGAGTTGATACAGTATACTGCTGGCCCATTGAGAGAGCAGATGGAGTTGATACAGTATACTGCTGGCCCATTGAGAGAGCAGATGGAGTTGATACAGTATACTGCTGGCCCATTGAGAGAGCAGATGGAGTTGATACAGTATACTGCTGGCCCATTGAGAGAGCAGATGGAGTTGATACAGTATACTGCTGGCCCATTGAGAAGAGCAGATGGTGTTGATACAGTATACTGCTGGCCCATTGAGAGAGCAGATGGAGTTGATACAGTATACTGCTGGCCCATTGAGAGAGCAGATGGAGTTGATACAGTATACTGCTGGCCCATTGAGAGCAGATGGAGTTGATACAGTATACTGCTGGCCCATTGAGAGAGCAGATGGAGTTGATACAGTATACTGCTGGCCCATTGAGAGAGCAGATGGTGATCATACAGTATACTGCTGGCCCATTGAGAGAGCAGATGGAGTTGATACAGTATACTGCTGGCCCATTGAGAGAGCAGATGGAGTTGATACAGTATACTGCTGGCCCATTGAGAGAGCAGATGTAGTTGATACAGTATACTGCTGGCCCATTGAGAGAGCAGATGGAGTTGATACAGTATACTGCTGGCCCATTGAGAGAGCAGATGGAGTTGATACAGTATACTGCTGGCCCATTGAGAGAGCAGATGGAGTTGATACAGTATACTGCTGGCCCATTGAGAGAGCAGATGGAGTTGATACAGTATACTGCTGGCCCATTGAGAGAGCAGATGGTGTTGATACAGTATACTGCTGGCCCATTGAGAGAGCAGATGGGTTGATACAGTATACTGCTGGCCCATTGAGAGAGCAGATGGTGTTGATACAGTATACTGCTGGCCCATTGAGAGAGCAGATGGGGATACAGTATACTGCTGGCCCATTGAGAGAGCAGATGGTGTTGATACAGTATACTGCTGGCCCATTGAGAGAGCAGATGTAGTTGATACAGTATACTGCTGGCCCATTGAGAGAGCAGAGATACAGTATACTGCTGGCCCATTGAGAGAGCAGATGGAGTTGATACAGTATACTGCTGGCCCATTGAGAGAGCAGATGGAGTTGATACAGTATACTGCTGGCCCATTGATACAGTATACTGCTGGCCCATTGAGAGAGCAGATGGAGTTGATACAGTATACTGCTGGCCCATTGAGAGAGCAGATGGAGTTGATACAGTATACTGCTGGCCCATTGAGAGAGCAGATGGAGTTGATACAGTATACTGCTGGCCCATTGAGAGAGCAGATGGAGTTGATACAGTATACTGCTGGCCCATTGAGAGAGCAGATGGAGTTGATACAGTATACTGCTGGCCCATTGAGAGAGCAGATGGAGTTGATACAGTATACTGCTGGCCCATTGAGAGAGCAGATGGAGTTGATACAGTATACTGCTGGCCCATTGAGAGAGCAGATGGAGTTGATACAGTATACTGCTGGCCCATTGAGAGAGCAGATGGGGATCATACAGTATACTGCTGGCCCATTGAGAGATCAGATGGTGTTGATACAGTATACTGCTGGCCCATTGAGAGAGTAGATGGAGTTGATACAGTATACTGCTGGCCCATTGAGAGAGCAGATGGAGTTGATACAGTATACTGCTGGCCCATTGAGAGAGTAGATGGAGTTGATACAGTATACTGCTGGCCCATTGAGAGAGCAGATGGAGTTGATACAGTATACTGCTGGCCCATTGAGAGAGCAGATGGAGTTGATACAGTATACTGCTGGCCCATTGAGAGAGCAGATGGAGTTGATACAGTATACTGCTGGCCCATTGAGAGAGCAGATGGTGATCATACAGTATACTGCTGGCCCATTGAGAGAGCAGATGGAGTATACAGTATACTGCTGGCCCATTGAGAGAGTAGATGGTGTTGATACAGTATACTGCTGGCCCATTGAGAGAGCAGATGTAGTTGATACAGTATACTGCTGGCCCATTGAGAGAGCAGATGTAGTTGATACAGTATACTGCTGGCCCATTGAGAGAGCAGATGGGGATCATACAGTATACTGCTGGCCCATTGAGAGAGCAGATGGGGATCATACAGTATACTGCTGGCCCATTGAGAGAGTAGATGGTGTTGATACAGTATACTGCTGGCCCATTGAGAGAGCAGAGGTAGTTGATACAGTATACTGCTGGCCCATTGAGAGAGCAGATGGGGATCATACAGTATACTGCTGGCCCATTGAGAGAGCAGATGGGGATCATACAGTATACTGCTGGCCCATTGAGAGAGTAGATGGAGTTGATACAGTATACTGCTGGCCCATTGAGAAAGTAGATGGTGTTGATACAGTATACTGCTGGCCCATTGAGAGAGCAGATGGAGTTGATACAGTATACTGCTGGCCCATTGAGAGAGCAGATGGAGTTGATACAGTATACTGCTGGCCCATTGAGAGAGCAGATGTAGTTGATACAGTATACTGCTGGCCCATTGAGAGAGCAGATGGGTTATCATACAGTATACTGCTGGCCCATTGAGAGAGCAGATGGAGTTGATACAGTATACTGCTGGCCCATTGAGAGTGTAGATGGTGTTGATACAGTATACTGCTGGCCCATTGAGAGAGCAGATGTAGTTGATACAGTATACTGCTGGCCCATTGAGAGAGCAGATGGAGTTGATACAGTATACTGCTGGCCCATTGAGAGAGCAGATGGAGTTGATACAGTATACTGCTGGCCCATTGAGAGAGCAGATGGGGATCATACAGTATACTGCTGGCCCATTGAGAGAGTAGATGGAGTTGATAAAGTATACCGCTGGCCCATTGAGAAAGTAGATGGTGTTGATACAGTATACTGCTGGCCCATTGAGAGAGCAGATGGAGTTGATACAGTATACTGCTGGCCCATTGAGAGAGTTGATGGTGTTGATACAGTATACTGCTGGCCCATTGAGAGAGCAGATGTAGTTGATACAGTATACTGCTGGCCCATTGAGAGAGCAGATGGTGATCATACAGTATACTGCTGGCCCATTGAGAGAGCAGATGGAGTTGATACAGTATACTGCTGGCCCATTGAGAGAGTAGATGGTGTTGATACAGTATACTGCTGGCCCATTGAGAGAGCAGATGTAGTTGATACAGTATACTGCTGGCCCATTGAGAGAGCAGATGGAGTTGATACAGTATACTGCTGGCCCATTAAGAGAGCAGATGGGGATCATACAGTATACTGCTGGCCCATTGAGAGAGCAGATGGTGATCATACAGTATACTGCTGGCCCATTGAGAGAGCAGATGGAGTATACAGTATACTGCTGGCCCATTGAGAGAGTAGATGGTGTTGATACAGTATACTGCTGGCCCATTGAGAGAGCAGATGTAGTTTATACAGTATACTGCTGGCCCATTGAGAGAGCAGATGGGGATCATACAGTATACTGCTGGCCCATTGAGAGAGCAGATGGGGATCATACAGTATACTGCTGGCCCATTGAGAGAGTAGATGTAGTTGATACAGTATACTGCTGGCCCATTAAGAGAGCAGATGGGGATCATACAGTATACTGCTGGCCCATTGAGAGAGCAGATGGAGTATACAGTATACTGCTGGCCCATTGAGAGAGTAGATGGTGTTGATACAGTATACTGCTGGCCCATTGAGAGAGCAGATGGGGATCATACAGTATACTGCTGGCCCATTGAGAGAGTAGATGGTGTTGATACAGTATACTGCTGGCCCATTGAGAGAGCAGATGTAGTTGATACAGTATACTGCTGGCCCATTGAGAGAGCAGATGTAGTTGATACAGTATACTGCTGGCCCATTGAGAGAGCAGATGGTGTTGATACAGTATACTGCTGGCCCATTGAGAGAGCAGATGGTGTTGATACAGTATACTGCTGGCCCATTGAGAGAGCAGATGTAGTTGATACAGTATACTGCTGGCCCATTGAGAGAGCAGATGGGGATGATACAGTATACTGCTGGCCCATTGAGAGAGCAGATGGGGATCATACAGTATACTGCTGGCCCATTGAGAGAGTAGATAGTGTTGATACAGTATACTGCTGGCCCATTGAGAGAGCAGATGTAGTCGATACAGTATACTGCTGGCCCATTGAGAGAGCAGATGGGGATCATACAGTATACTGCTGGCCCATTGAGAGAGCAGATGGAGTTGATACAGTATACTGCTGGCCCATTGAGAGAGCAGATGGGGATCATACAGTATACTGCTGGCCCATTGAGAGAGTAGATGGAGTTGATACAGTATACTGCTGGCCCATTGAGAGAGTAGATGGAGTTGATACAGTATACTGCTGGCCCATTGAGAGAGCAGATGGAGTTGATACAGTATACTGCTGGCCCATTGAGAGAGTAGATGGAGTTGATACAGTATACTGCTGGCCCATTGAGAGAGCAGATGTAGTTGATACAGTATACTGCTGGCCCATTGAGAGAGCAGATGGGGATCATACAGTATACTGCTGGCCCATTGAGAGAGCAGATGGGGATCATACAGTATACTGCTGGCCCATTGAGAGAGTAGATAGTGTTGATACAGTATACTGCTGGCCCATTGAGAGAGCAGATGGAGTTGATACAGTATACTGCTGGCCCATTGAGAGAGCAGATGGGGATCATACAGTATACTGCTGGCCCATTGAGAGAGCAGATGGAGTTGATACAGTATACTGCTGGCCCATTGAGAGAGCAGATGGGGATCATACAGTATACTGCTGGCCCATTGAGAGAGTAGATGGAGTTGATACAGTATACTGCTGGCCCATTGAGAGAGTAGATGGAGTTGATACAGTATACTGCTGGCCCATTGAGAGAGCAGATGGAGTTGATACAGTATACTGCTGGCCCATTGAGAGAGCAGATGGAGTTGATACAGTATACTGCTGGCCCATTGAGAGAGTAGATGGAGTTGATACAGTATACTGCTGGCCCATTGAGAGAGTAGATGGAGTTGATACAGTATACTGCTGGCCCATTGAGAGAGCAGATGGAGTTGATACAGTATACTGCTGGCCCATTGAGAGAGCAGATGGAGTTGATACAGTATACTGCTGGCCCATTGAGAGAGTAGATGGAGTTGATACAGTATACTGCTGGCCCATTGAGAGAGCAGATGGAGTTGATACAGTATACTGCTGGCCCATTGAGAGAGCAGATGGAGTTGATACAGTATACTGCTGGCCCATTGAGAGAGCAGATGGAGTTGATACAGTATACTGCTGGCCCATTGAGAGAGCAGATGGTAGTTGATACAGTATACTGCTGGCCCATTGAGAGAGTAGATGGTGTTGATACAGTATACTGCTGGCCCATTGAGAGAGTAGATGGTGTTGATACAGTATACTGCTGGCCCATTGAGAGAGCAGATGTAGTTGATACAGTATACTGCTGGCCCATTGAGAGAGCAGATGGAGTTGATACAGTATACTGCTGGCCCATTGAGAGAGCAGATGGAGTTGATACAGTATACTGCTGGCCCATTGAGAGAGCAGATGGAGTTGATACAGTATACTGCTGGCCCATTGAGAGAGCAGATGGAGTTGATACAGTATACTGCTGGCCCATTGAGAGAGTAGATGGAGTTGATACAGTATACTGCTGGCCCATTGAGAGAGCAGATGGATTTGATACAGTATCCTGCTGGCCCATTGAGAGAGCAGATGGAGTTGATACAGTATACTGCTGGCCCATTGAGAGAGCAGATGTAGTTGATACAGTATACTGCTGGCCCATTGAGAGAGTAGATGGAGTTGATACAGTATACTGCTGGCCCACTGAGAGAGTAGATGGTGTTGATACAGTATACTGCTGGCCCATTGAGAGAGCAGATGTAGTTGATACAGTATACTGCTGGCCCATTGAGAGAGCAGATGGAGTTGATACAGTATACTGCTGGCCCATTGAGAGAGTAGATGTAGTTGATACAGTATACTGCTGGCCCATTGAGAGAGCAGATGGAGTTGATACAGTATACTGCTGGCCCATTGAGAGAGCAGATGGAGTTGATACAGTATACTGCTGGCCCATTGAGAGAGCAGATGGAGTTGATACAGTATACTGCTGGCCCATTGAGAGAGCAGATGGAGTTGATACAGTATACTGCTGGCCCATTGAGAGAGCAGATGGAGTTGATACAGTATACTGCTGGCCCATTGAGAGAGCAGATGGAGTTGATACAGTATACTGCTGGCCCATTGAGAGAGCAGATGGAGTTGATACAGTATACTGCTGGCCCATTGAGAGAGCAGATGGAGTTGATACAGTATACTGCTGGCCCATTGAGAGAGCAGATGGAGTTGATACAGTATACTGCTGGCCCATTGAGAGAGTAGATGGAGTTGATACAGTATACTGCTGGCCCATTGAGAGAGAGCAGATGGAGTTGATACAGTATACTGCTGGCCCATTGAGAGAGCAGATGGAGTTGATACAGTATACTGCTGGCCCATTGAGAGAGCAGATGGAGTTGATACAGTATACTGCTGGCCCATTGAGAGAGTAGATGGAGTTGATACAGTATACTGCTGGCCCATTGAGAGAGCAGATGGAGTTGATACAGTATACTGCTGGCCCATTGAGAGAGCAGATGGTGATACAGTATACTGCTGGCCCATTGAGAGAGCAGATGGAGTTGATACAGTATACTGCTGGCCCATTGAGAGAGCAGATGGTGTTGATACAGTATACTGCTGGCCCATTGAGAGAGCAGATGGAGTTGATACAGTATACTGCTGGCCCATTGAGAGAGCAGATGTAGTTGATACAGTATACTGCTGGCCCATTGAGAGAGCAGATGGAGTTGATACAGTATACTGCTGGCCCATTGAGAGAGCAGATGGAGTTGATACAGTATACTGCTGGCCCATTGAGAGAGCAGATGTAGTTGATACAGTATACTGCTGGCCCATTGAGAGAGCAGATGGGGATCATACAGTATACTGCTGGCCCATTGAGAGAGCAGATGGAGTTGATACAGTATACTGCTGGCCCATTGAGAGAGCAGATGGAGTTGATACAGTATACTGCTGGCCCATTGAGAGAGCAGATGTAGTTGATACAGTATACTGCTGGCCCATTGAGAGAGCAGATGGAGTTGATACAGTATACTGCTGGCCCATTGAGAGAGCAGATGGAGTTGATACAGTATACTGCTGGCCCATTGAGAGAGCAGATGTAGTTGATACAGTATACTGCTGGCCCATTGAGAGAGCAGATGGAGTTGATACAGTATACTGCTGGCCCATTGAGAGAGCAGATGGAGTTGATACAGTATACTGCTGGCCCATTGAGAGAGCAGATGGTGTTGATACAGTATACTGCTGGCCCATTGAGAGAGCAGATGGAGTTGATACAGTATACTGCTGGCCCATTGAGAGAGCAGATGGAGTTGATACAGTATACTGCTGGCCCATTGAGAGAGCAGATGGTAGTTGATACAGTATACTGCTGGCCCATTGAGAGAGCAGATGGAGTTGATACAGTATACTGCTGGCCCATTGAGAGAGCAGATGGTGTTGATACAGTATACTGCTGGCCCATTGAGAGAGCAGATGGAGTTGATACAGTATACTGCTGGCCCATTGAGAGAGCAGATGGAGTTGATACAGTATACTGCTGGCCCATTGAGAGAGCAGATGGAGTTGATACAGACTGCTGGCCCATTGAGAGAGTAGATGGAGTTGATACAGTATACTGCTGGCCCATTGAGAGAGCAGATGATACAGAGATGAGAGCAGATGGAGTTGATACAGTATACTGCTGGCCCATTGAGAGAGCAGATGGAGTTGATACAGTATACTGCTGGCCCATTGAGAGAGCAGATGGAGTTGATACAGTATACTGCTGGCCCATTGAGAGAGTAGATGGAGTTGATACAGTATACTGCTGGCCCATTGAGAGAGCAGATGGAGTTGATACAGTATACTGCTGGCCCATTGAGAGAGCAGATGGAGTTGATACAGTATACTGCTGGCCCATTGAGAGAGCAGATGAGTTGATACAGTATACTGCTGGCCCATTGAGAGAGCAGATGTGGTTATACAGTATACTGCTGGCCCATTGAGAGAGCAGATGGTGTTGATACAGTATACTGCTGGCCCATTGAGAGAGTAGATGGTGTTGATACAGTATACTGCTGGCCCATTGAGAGAGCAGATGTAGTTGATACAGTATACTGCTGGCCCATTGAGAGAGCAGATGGAGTTGATACAGTATACTGCTGGCCCATTGAGAGAGCAGATGGAGTTGATACAGTATACTGCTGGCCCATTGAGAGAGCAGATGGAGTTGATACAGTATACTGCTGGCCCATTGAGAGAGCAGATGGAGTTGATACAGTATACTGCTGGCCCATTGAGAGAGCAGATGGAGTTGATACAGTATACTGCTGGCCCATTGAGAGAGCAGATGGAGTTGATACAGTATACTGCTGGCCCATTGAGAGAGTAGATGGAGTTGATACAGTATACTGCTGGCCCATTGAGAGAGCAGATGGAGTTGATACAGTATACTGCTGGCCCATTGAGAGAGCAGATGGAGTTGATACAGTATACTGCTGGCCCATTGAGAGAGCAGATGGAGTTGATACAGTATACTGCTGGCCCATTGAGAGAGCAGATGGAGTTGATACAGTATACTGCTGGCCCATTGAGAGAGCAGATGGAGTTGATACAGTATACTGCTGGCCCATTGAGAGAGTAGATGGAGTTGATACAGTATACTGCTGGCCCATTGAGAGAGCAGATGGAGTTGATACAGTATACTGCTGGCCCATTGAGAGAGCAGATGGAGTTGATACAGTATACTGCTGGCCCATTGAGAGAGCAGATGGAGTTGATACAGTATACTGCTGGCCCATTGAGAGAGCAGATGGAGTTGATACAGTATACTGCTGGCCCATTGAGAGAGCAGATGGAGTTGATACAGTATACTGCTGGCCCATTGAGAGAGCAGATGGAGTTGATACAGTATACTGCTGGCCCATTGAGAGAGCAGATGGAGTTGATACAGTATACTGCTGGCCCATTGAGAGAGCAGATGGAGTTGATACAGTATACTGCTGGCCCATTGAGAGAGCAGATGGAGTTGATACAGTATACTGCTGGCCCATTGAGAGAGCAGATGGAGTTGATACAGTATACTGCTGGCCCATTGAGAGAGCAGATGGAGTTGATACAGTATACTGCTGGCCCATTGAGAGAGCAGATGGAGTTGATACAGTATACTGCTGGCCCATTGAGAGAGCAGATGGAGTTGATACAGTATACTGCTGGCCCATTGAGAGAGCAGATGGAGTTGATACAGTATACTGCTGGCCCATTGAGAGAGCAGATGGAGTTGATACAGTATACTGCTGGCCCATTGAGAGAGTAGATGGTGTTGATACAGTATACTGCTGGCCCATTGAGAGAGTAGATGGAGTTGATACAGTATACTGCTGGCCCATTGAGAGAGCAGATGGGGATTGATACAGTATACTGCTGGCCCATTGAGAGAGCAGATGGAGTTGATACAGTATACTGCTGGCCCATTGAGAGAGTAGATGGGGATACAGTATACTGCTGGCCCATTGAGAGAGCAGATGTAGTTGATACAGTATACTGCTGGCCCATTGAGAGAGCAGATGGAGTTGATACAGTATACTGCTGGCCCATTGAGAGAGCAGATGGAGTTGATACAGTATACTGCTGGCCCATTGAGAGAGCAGATGGAGTTGATACAGTATACTGCTGGCCCATTGAGAGAGTAGATGGAGTTGATACAGTATACTGCTGGCCCATTGAGAGAGCAGATGGAGTTGATACAGTATACTGCTGGCCCATTGAGAGAGCAGATGGAGTTGATACAGTATACTGCTGGCCCATTGAGAGAGCAGATGGAGTTGATACAGTATACTGCTGGCCCATTGAGAGAGCAGATGGAGTTGATACAGTATACTGCTGGCCCATTGAGAGAGCAGAGATGGAGTTGATACAGTATACTGCTGGCCCATTGAGAGAGCAGATGGAGTTGATACAGTATACTGCTGGCCCATTGAGAGAGCAGATGGAGTTGATACAGTATACTGCTGGCCCATTGAGAGAGCAGATGGAGTTGATACAGTATACTGCTGGCCCATTGAGAGAGCAGATGGAGTTGATACAGTATACTGCTGGCCCATTGAGAGAGCAGATGGAGTTGATACAGTATACTGCTGGCCCATTGAGAGAGCAGATGGAGTTGATACAGTATACTGCTGGCCCATTGAGAGAGCAGATGGAGTTGATACAGTATACTGCTGGCCCATTGAGAGAGCAGATGGAGTTGATACAGTATACTGCTGGCCCATTGAGAGAGCAGATGGAGTTGATACAGTATACTGCTGGCCCATTGAGAGAGCAGATGGAGTTGATACAGTATACTGCTGGCCCATTGAGAGAGCAGATGGAGTTGATACAGTATACTGCTGGCCCATTGAGAGAGCAGATGGAGTTGATACAGTATACTGCTGGCCCATTGAGAGAGCAGATGGAGTTGATACAGTATACTGCTGGCCCATTGAGAGAGCAGATGGAGTTGATACAGTATACTGCTGGCCCATTGAGAGAGCAGATGGAGTTGATACAGTATACTGCTGGCCCATTGAGAGAGCAGATGGAGTTGATACAGTATACTGCTGGCCCATTGAGAGAGCAGATGGAGTTGATACAGTATACTGCTGGCCCATTGAGAGCAGATGGAGTTGATACAGTACTGCTGGCCCATTGAGAGAGCAGATGGAGTTGATACAGTATACTGCTGGCCCATTGAGAGAGCAGATGGAGTTGATACAGTATACTGCTGGCCCATTGAGAGAGCAGATGGAGTTGATACAGTATACTGCTGGCCCATTGAGAGAGCAGATGGAGTTGATACAGTATACTGCTGGCCCATTGAGAGAGCAGATGGAGTTGATACAGTATACTGCTGGCCCATTGAGAGAGCAGATGGAGTTGATACAGTATACTGCTGGCCCATTGAGAGAGCAGATGGAGTTGATACAGTATACTGCTGGCCCATTGAGAGAGCAGATGGAGTTGATACAGTATACTGCTGGCCCATTGAGAGAGCAGATGGAGTTGATACAGTATACTGCTGGCCCATTGAGAGAGCAGATGGAGTTGATACAGTATACTGCTGGCCCATTGAGAGAGCAGATGGAGTTGATACAGTATACTGCTGGCCCATTGAGAGAGCAGATGGAGTTGATACAGTATACTGCTGGCCCATTGAGAGAGCAGATGGAGTTGATACAGTATACTGCTGGCCCATTGAGAGAGCAGATGGAGTTGATACAGTATACTGCTGGCCCATTGAGAGAGCAGATGGAGTTGATACAGTATACTGCTGGCCCATTGAGAGAGCAGATGGTGTTGATACAGTATACTGCTGGCCCATTGAGAGAGCAGATGGAGTTGATACAGTATACTGCTGGCCCATTGAGAGAGCAGATGGAGTTGATACAGTATACTGCTGGCCCATTGAGAGAGCAGATGGAGTTGATACAGTATACTGCTGGCCCATTGAGAGAGCAGATGGAGTTGATACAGTATACTGCTGGCCCATTGAGAGAGCAGATGGAGTTGATACAGTATACTGCTGGCCCATTGAGAGAGCAGATGGAGTTGATACAGTATACTGCTGGCCCATTGAGAGAGCAGATGGAGTTGATACAGTATACTGCTGGCCCATTGAGAGAGCAGATGGAGTTGATACAGTATACTGCTGGCCCATTGAGAGAGCAGATGGAGTTGATACAGTATACTGCTGGCCCATTGAGAGAGCAGATGGAGTTGATACAGTATACTGCTGGCCCATTGAGAGAGCAGATGGAGTTGATACAGTATACTGCTGGCCCATTGAGAGAGCAGATGGGTTGATACAGTATACTGCTGGCCCATTGAGAGAGCAGATGGAGTTGATACAGTATACTGCTGGCCCATTGAGAGAGCAGATGGAGTTGATACAGTATACTGCTGGCCCATTGAGAGAGCAGATGGAGTTGATACAGTATACTGCTGGCCCATTGAGAGAGCAGATGGAGTTGATACAGTATACTGCTGGCCCATTGAGAGAGCAGATGGAGTTGATACAGTATACTGCTGGCCCATTGAGAGAGCAGATGGAGTTGATACAGTATACTGCTGGCCCATTGAGAGAGCAGATGGAGTTGATACAGTATACTGCTGGCCCATTGAGAGAGCAGATGGTGTTGATACAGTATACTGCTGGCCCATTGAGAGAGCAGATGGAGTTGATACAGTATACTGCTGGCCCATTGAGAGAGCAGATGGAGTTGATACAGTATACTGCTGGCCCATTGAGAGAGCAGATGGTGTTGATACAGTATACTGCTGGCCCATTGAGAGAGCAGATGGTGTTGATACAGTATACTGCTGGCCCATTGAGAGAGCAGATGGAGTTGATACAGTATACTGCTGGCCCATTGAGAGAGCAGATGGAGTTGATACAGTATACTGCTGGCCCATTGAGAGAGCAGATGGAGTTGATACAGTATACTGCTGGCCCATTGAGAGAGCAGATGGTGTTGATACAGTATACTGCTGGCCCATTGAGAGAGCAGATGGTGTTGATACAGTATACTGCTGGCCCATTGAGAGAGCAGATGGTGTTGATACAGTATACTGCTGGCCCATTGAGAGAGCAGATGGAGTTGATACAGTATACTGCTGGCCCATTGAGAGAGCAGATGGTGTTGATACAGTATACTGCTGGCCCATTGAGAGAGCAGATGGTGTTGATACAGTATACTGCTGGCCCATTGAGAGAGCAGATGGTGTTGATACAGTATACTGCTGGCCCATTGAGAGAGCAGATGGTGTTGATACAGTATACTGCTGGCCCATTGAGAGAGCAGATGGTGTTGATACAGTATACTGCTGGCCCATTGAGAGAGCAGATGGAGTTGATACAGTATACTGCTGGCCCATTGAGAGAGCAGATGGAGTTGATACAGTATACTGCTGGCCCATTGAGAGAGCAGATGGAGTTGATACAGTATACTGCTGGCCCATTGAGAGAGTAGATGGAGTTGATACAGTATACTGCTGGCCCACTGAGAGCAGATGGAGTTGATACAGTATACTGCTGGCCCATTGAGAGAGCAGATGGAGTTGATACAGTATACTGCTGGCCCATTGAGAGAGTAGATGGAGTTGATACAGTATACTGCTGGCCCATTGAGAGAGCAGATGGAGTTGATACAGTATACTGCTGGCCCATTGAGAGAGCAGATGGAGTTGATACAGTATACTGCTGGCCCATTGAGAGAGCAGATGGAGTTGATACAGTATACTGCTGGCCCATTGAGAGAGCAGATGGAGTTGATACAGTATACTGCTGGCCCATTGAGAGAGCAGATGGAGTTGATACAGTATACTGCTGGCCCATTGAGAGAGCAGATGGAGTTGATACAGTATACTGCTGGCCCATTGAGAGAGCAGATGGAGTTGATACAGTATACTGCTGGCCCATTGAGAGAGCAGATGGAGTTGATACAGTATACTGCTGGCCCATTGAGAGAGCAGATGGAGTTGATACAGTATACTGCTGGCCCATTGAGAGAGCAGATGGAGTTGATACAGTATACTGCTGGCCCATTGAGAGAGCAGATGGAGTTGATACAGTATACTGCTGGCCCATTGAGAGAGCAGATGGAGTTGATACAGTATACTGCTGGCCCATTGAGAGAGCAGATGGAGTTGATACAGTATACTGCTGGCCCATTGAGAGAGCAGATGGAGTTGATACAGTATACTGCTGGCCCATTGAGAGAGCAGATGGAGTTGATACAGTATACTGCTGGCCCATTGAGAGAGTAGATGGAGTTGATACAGTATACTGCTGGCCCATTGAGAGAGCAGATGGAGTTGATACAGTATACTGCTGGCCCATTGAGAGAGCAGATGGAGTTGATACAGTATACTGCTGGCCCATTGAGAGAGCAGATGGAGTTGATACAGTATACTGCTGGCCCATTGAGAGCAGATGGAGTTGATACAGTATACTGCTGGCCCATTGAGAGAGCAGATGGAGTTGATACAGTATACTGCTGGCCCATTGAGAGAGCAGATGGAGTTGATACAGTATACTGCTGGCCCATTGAGAGAGCAGATGGAGTTGATACAGTATACTGCTGGCCCATTGAGAGAGCAGATGGAGTTGATACAGTATACTGCTGGCCCATTGAGAGAGCAGATGGAGTTGATACAGTATACTGCTGGCCCATTGAGAGAGCAGATGGAGTTGATACAGTATACTGCTGGCCCATTGAGAGAGCAGATGGAGTTGATACAGTATACTTCTGGCCCATTGAGAGAGCAGATGGAGTTGATACAGTATACTGCTGGCCCATTGAGAGAGCAGATGGAGTTGATACAGTATACTGCTGGCCCATTGAGAGAGCAGATGGATCAACCCGTCTACACATGAAGCCATAGATTGAAGCCACTGGCAGAGAGCTGTTCTCCAAACGCACTGAAATAAAGGAGAAACTTATTCACAAATGGCCCCTTTCTCTTTTTCCTCTCTTCGCTGTTCTTCTGTGGCGATGGAACAGTCGATATATTTCAGCTGTAGTTTGGCCTGAGGACCAGGCTGCGTCTCCTCTCCCCTCCTCCCTCCATCCCCCTCCCCCTTCCCTTCTCCTCTCCTCTCCTCTCTCCCCCTCCCCTTTTCCTCTCCCCTCCCTCTTCCCTCTCCTCTCCTCTCTTCCCCTCCCCCTCCTCCCCCTTCCCCTCTCCTCTCCCCTCCCTCTTCCCCTCTCCTCCTCCCCCTTCCCTCTCCTCTCCCCTCCTCCTCTCCTTCCCCCCTCCCTCCCCTCTCCTCCCTCCTTCCCCTCTCCTCTCCCCTCTCCTCCCTCCTCCCTCCCCTCTCCCTCCCTCCCTCCCTCTCCTCCCTCCTTCTTCTCCCCTCCTCCCTCCTCCCCTCTCCTCTCCCCTCCTCCTATCCCCTCTCTTCTATTCTCCATCCATTCTGTGACCGCTTGCCCACCCTAACTCACCGGTCCAGAAATCCCCCTGCCTGCAGAGCTGACTACCTTGAACAGTTATACTCCCTCCTGGCCCCCCGGTTTACATGGCTCAAAAAAATCTATTTATTCTTCAGAGAAGATTGGTGGAGCTCTAAGAATGAAAACACTGTATTCCTCTCCGTCTCAGCCCTCCATCACGGGGAAACACTAAACGCCACAACTCTCAGCTTCCTGATAAAGACACCTTTATGTTACCTTTCAGCTTTATATTACCGCGTGGAGGGAGTGTTTTGTCATGATCGTGAGCCCATAAAGTTGGGCATTTATTTTATACAGGATTTTCTTGTCAAACAGTATTTTTTCAGTCTTGTGAGTTTATTCAGAGAGGTGGTTTAGTGGACCAGGACCACACCGTGAGAACAGAACCGGACGGAAACGCCTCAGCACACTGACTGTCTTCTGTCACGACTGGCCTGTGAGGATCAGCTCACTGACTGTCTTCTGTCACGACTGGCCTGTGAGGATCAACTCACTGACTGTCTTCTGTCACGATTGGCCTGTGAGGATCAGCTCACTGACTGTCTTCTGTCACGATTGGCCTGTGAGGATCAGCTCACTGACTGTCTTCTGTCACGACTGGCCTGTGAGGATCAGCTCACTGACTGTCTTCTGTCACGACTGGCCTGTGAGGATCAGCACACTGACTGTCTTCTGTCACGACTGGCCTGTGAGGATCAGCACACTGACTGTCTTCTGTCACGACTGGCCTGTGAGGATCAGCTCACTGACTGTCTTCTGTCACGACTGGCCTATGAGAATCAACTCACTGACTGTCTTCTGTCACGACTGGCCTGTGAAGATCAGCTCATTGACTGTCTACTGTCACGACTGGCCTGTGAGGATCAGCTCACTGACTGTCTTCTGTCACGACTGGCCTGTGAAGATCAGCTCATTGACTGTCTTCTGTCACGACTGGCCTGTGAAGATCAACTCACTGACTGTCTTCTGTCACGACTGGCCTGTGAGAATCAACTCACTGACTGTCTTCTGTCACGACTGGCCTGTGCAGATCAGCTCATTGACTGTCTACTGTCACGACTGGCCTGTGAGGATCAGCTCACTGACTGTCTTCTGTCACGACTGGCCTGTGAAGATCAGCTCATTGACTGTCTTCTGTCACGACTGGCCTGTGAGGATCAGCTCACTGACTGTCTTCTGTCACGACTGGCCTGTGAGGATCAACTCACTGACTGTCTTCTGTCACGACTGGCCTGTGAGAATCAACTCACTGACTGTCTTCTGTCACGACTGGCCTGTGAGGATCAGCTCACTGACTGTCTTCTGTCACGACTGGCCTGTGAGGATCAACTCACTGACTGTCTTCTGTCACGACTGGCCTGTGAGAATCAACTCACTGACTGTCTTCTGTCACGACTGGCCTGTGAGGATCAGCTCACTGACTGTCTTCTGTCACGACTGGCCTGTGAGGATCAGCTCACTGACTGTCTTCTGTCACGACTGGCCTGTGAATATCAGCTCATTGACTGTCTTCTGTCACGACTGGCCTGTGAGGATCAGCTCACTGACTGTCTTCTGTCACGACTGGCCTATGAGAATCAACTCACTGACTGTCTTCTGTCACGACTGGCCTGTGAAGATCAGCTCATTGACTGTCTACTGTCACGACTGGCCTGTGAGGATCAGCTCACTGACTGTCTTCTGTCACGACTGGCCTGTGAAGATCAGCTCATTGACTGTCTTCTGTCACGACTGGCCTGTGAAGATCAACTCACTGACTGTCTTCTGTCACGACTGGCCTGTGAGAATCAACTCACTGACTGTCTTCTGTCACGACTGGCCTGTGCAGATCAGCTCATTGACTGTCTACTGTCACGACTGGCCTGTGAGGATCAGCTCACTGACTGTCTTCTGTCACGACTGGCCTGTGAAGATCAGCTCATTGACTGTCTTCTGTCACGACTGGCCTGTGAGGATCAGCTCACTGACTGTCTTCTGTCACGACTGGCCTGTGAGGATCAACTCACTGACTGTCTTCTGTCACGACTGGCCTGTGAGAATCAACTCACTGACTGTCTTCTGTCACGACTGGCCTGTGAGGATCAGCTCACTGACTGTCTTCTGTCACGACTGGCCTGTGAGGATCAGCTCACTGACTGTCTTCTGTCACGACTGGCCTGTGAGAATCAACTCACTGACTGTCTTCTGTCACGACTGGCCTGTGAGGATCAGCTCACTGACTGTCTTCTGTCACGACTGGCCTGTGAGGATCAGCTCACTGACTGTCTTCTGTCACGACTGGCCTGTGAATATCAGCTCATTGACTGTCTTCTGTCACGACTGGCCTGTGAGGATCAGCTCACTGACTGTCTTCTGTCACGACTGGCCTGTGAAGATCAGCTCATTGACTGTCTTCTGTCACGACTGGCCTGTGAGGATCAGCTCACTGACTGTCTTCTGTCACGACTGGCCTGTGAGGATCAGCTCACTGACTGTCTTCTGTCACGACTGGCCTGTGAGGATCAGCTCACTGACTGTCTTCTGTCACGACTGGCCTGTGAGGATCAGCTCACTGACTGTCTTCTATAGCCATTAAATCTATCCTATGTTGTGGTCTACAGTATATATTAATCATGTCCTATGTTGTGGTCTACAGTATATATTAATCATGTCCTATGTTGTGGTCTACAGTCTATATTAATCATGTCCTATGTTGTGGTCTACAGTATATATTAATCATGTCCTATGTTGTGGTCTACAGTATATATTAATCATGTCCTATGTTGTGGTCTACAGTCTATATTAATCATGTCCTATGTTGTGGTCTACAGTCTATATTAATCATGTCCTATGTTGTGGTCTACAGTCTATATTAATCATGTCCTATGTTGTGGTCTACAGTATATATTAATCATGTCCTATGTTGTGGTCTACAGTCTATATTAATCATGTCCTATGTTATGATCTACAGTCTATATTAATCATGTCCTATGTTGTGGTCTACAGTCTATATTAATCATGTCCTATGTTGTGGTCTACAGTCTATATTAATCATGTCCTATGTTGTGGTCTACAGTCTATATTAATCATGTCCTAAGTTGTGGTCTACAGTCTATATTAATCATGTCCTAAGTTGTGGTCTACAGTCTATATTAATCATGTCCTATGTTGTGGTCTACAGTATATATTAATCATGGCCTATGTTGTGGTCTACAGTCTATATTAATCATGTCCTATGTTGTGGTCTACAGTCTATATTAATCATGTCCTATGTTGTGGTCTACAGTCTATATTAATCATGTCCTAAGTTGTGGTCTACAGTCTATATTAATCATGTCCTAAGTTGTGGTCTACAGTCTATATTAATCATGTCCTATGTTATGGTCTACAGTATATATTAATCATGTCCTATGTTAGTTATCTAACATTGAACCTGGTTGGTTAGTTCCCAGCACTGTTCATTGTTTAACTAGCTAACGTTGGCTGGCTGGCTCATTAGCTAACGTTACGTCTACAACACCCCCAAAAAAAGCGTAATGAAATTGTTACCAGCAGAGCTGCTTAGGCTGTTTTCATGCTTATCCAGAGGTAAACAAATCTGCTGCCAGAGCGTGGAGTGTTATCCGCTCCGAGAGCGAATCGAGATGGCTGGTGGCTGACGCTTAAGAGGGCGTGAACGATGCCGAATGGGTTTAGACAAAGAAGAAGAGCTCTTCACTAGACACCAAAAACATTCCAAAGCGATTTTCTTAAAAGTGAGTTTACAAGTTAATCAACTTTTCAAAGCAGAATTACTTTCCCATTGTTCCTCAAATGCAGTGTATGATATACCATTTTGTAGCTCTGAGTCTCTACTTTTATCTATTGTAAAAACACAATTTCAAATGTTGCTACATGAGACCAAATCCAGGTGGTGAGTCACACATGAGCAAAGAGAAACGACAGTCCCTCATTACTTTAAGACGTGAAGGTCAGTGAATAGGGAACATTTCAAGAACTTTGAAAGTTTCTTTAAGAGCCTTTCGCATAAAACCATCAAGCAATATGATGAAACTGGCTCTCATGAGGACCGCCACAGGAAAGGAAGACCCAGAGTTACCTCTGCTGCAGAGGATAAGTTCATTAGAGTTTCCAGCCTCAGATTGCAGCCCAAATAAATGCTTCACAGAGTTCAAGTAACAGACACATCTCAACATCAACTGTTCAGAGGAGACTGCGTGAATCAGGCCTTCATGGTCAAATTGCTGCAAAGAAACCACTACTAAAGGACACCAATAAGAAGAAGAGACTTGCTTGGTCCCAAGAAACACAAGCAATGGACATTAGACCGGTGGAAATCTGTCCTTTTGTCTGATGAGTCCAAATTTGAGATTTTTGGTTGCATCCGCCGTGTCTTTGTGAAACGCAGAGTAGGTGAACGGATTATCTCCGCATGTGTGGTTCCCAACGTGAAGCATGGAGGAGGAGGTGTGATGGTGTGGTGGGTGCTTTGCAGGTGACTGTCTGATTTATTTTGAATTGAAGGAACACTTAACCAGTATGGCTACCACATACTCCATCCCATCTGGTTTGCGCTTCGTGGGACTATCATTTGTTTTTCAACATGACAATGACCCAACACACCTCCAGGCTGTGTAAGGGCTGTTTGACCAAGAAGGAGAGTGATGGAGTGCTGCATCAGATGACTTGGCCTCCACAATCCCCCGACCTCAACCCAATTGAGATGGTTTGGGATGAGTTGGACCGCAGAGTGAAGGAAAAGCAGCCAACAAGTGCTCAGCATGTGTGGGAACTCCTTCAAGACTGTTGGAAAAGCATTCCAGGTGAAGCTGGTTGAGAGAATGCCAAGAGTGTGCAAAGCTGTCATCAAGGCAAAGTGTGGCTACTTTGAAGAATCTCAAATATAAAATATATTTTGATTTGTTTAACACTTTTGTGGTTACTGCATGATTCCACATGTGTTATTTCATAGTGTTGATGTCTTCACTATTATTCTACAATGTAGAAAATAGTAAAAAATAAAGAAAAACCCTTGAATGAGTCGGTGTAAAAACGTTTGACTGGTACTGTATATATACAGGATCGTTCAAACGTTTGGGGTCACTTAGAAATGACAACTGAGTACATTAGAGTGTCTATGTACATTAGAGTGTCTAGTTGGAGAAACAGACGCCTCACAAGTCCTCAACTGGCAGCTTCATTAAATAGTACCCGCAAAACACCAGTCTCAACGCCAACAGTGAAGAGGCGACTCCGGGATGCTGGCCTTTTTCTTTCAAAAACAAGGACATTTCTAAGCTACCCCTTTTGAACGGTAGTGTATGTAGTCTAATGTCTGAGACATCACACAGCGAATCTATCTGAAACAACTACAGGCTACTGAACAGTGACACCCTGTTGGCCTTGATCGCCATCCCATCCTCAGTCACCTTCTCCTGTCCCCGTTTCCATCCACCCCGGCGGCGCCACGACTATGGGGTGAATTCTCTCTCCCTCTCGGAAACGCTGCCAAGACCCTCTCAGCTCTCTCGCTCGCTCTCCATCTCCCTCTCCCTCTCTCTCTCGCTCGCTCTCCATCTCGCTCTCTCTCGCTCTCTCTCTCTCTCTCTCTCCCCCTCACCTCACTCTCTCCCCCTCTCCCTCTCTCCCCCCCTCTCTCTCTCTCCCCCCTCTCTCTCTCCCTCGCTCTCTCTCTCTCTCCCCCTCACCTCACTCTCTCCCCCTCTCCCCCTCTCTCTCTCTCCCCCTCTCTCTCTCCCCTCGCTCTCTCTCTCTCTCCCCTCACCTCACTCTCTCCCCCTCTCCCCCTCTCTCTCTCTCTCTCTCCCTCTCTCTCTCCCTCGCTCTCTCTCTCTCTCTCCCCTCTCCCTCTCCCCCTCTCTCCCCCCCTCTCTCTCTCTCTCCCTCTCCCCCTCTCTCTCTCTCTCTCTGAGCCTGTGAAAGGGATCATGGTAACAGATACCAACGGGCAACAAGTTCAAAGTCTCCTTTTTTTTTTTGTCCAAGTTTTTCATGAGAATAATGCTCTCTCTGTGTCCACTCTGCCGAGCCTCCTTGCTTCATTTCGCCTCTCTCTCACTGCGAGGCAGACAGGCCAGTTTCATCAATATGAAATCTGCGATGAAAGAGTGTTGGTTGGCCCAAGGCAAGGTGAGGAATGGTACACCGTTGTAGAGCCTGAAGTGGGACGCCGTGTTGGACAGGTTCGGGGGCTCGGTGCCAACGAACTGGTCTCCCTCCATTCATCTCGCCATCAATCCCTTCATCTAACTAAAAAACACCTTGGCCGTCAAAGCGCGCTTGTCAAAGACGGATGACTTTATGTGATAGTGAAAGAGAAGGGGAGTTCAACCTCAACACAGACTACGGGACATCCTCTACATGTCTTATTTGAACAGAGTTTTGATCCCAGATTCAACGGTTTGGTATTTAACAGGTCTCAGTAGCTCCATATTGAAAAACCCAGTAACTGCTGCAGACGCTGCTGGTTAATGACCTGAGATCAGAACTGGTATGAAGAATTAGGTAAATAGAGTACTGGATGTGAGTGCCTCCTCCGTGCCCGTTTCCCTCTGTGAGTGTCTCCTCCGTGCCCGTTTCCCTCTGTGAGTGTCTCCTCCGTGACCCGTTTCCCTCTGTGAGTGTCTCCTCCGTGCCCGTTTCCCTCTGTGAGTGTCTCGTCCGTGCCCGTTTCCCTCTCTAATAAAGACATCTTTCCAACTACACTGTCTTTGATCTAAAACGCAGTGTTTTGTACAACATGTGACCTTTTCACGATGCTACTGTAGCTATATAATAACATCCCACTGGTCTCCTCAATTAGTGTGCCAAACCAACGTGGCTCTGCTCTGTAGCTGTATATAATACCATGCCTCTGCTCTGTAGCTGTATATAATACCATGGTTCTGCTCTGTAGCTGTATATAATACTGTGGCTCTGCTCTGTAGCTGTATATAATACCGTGGCTCTGCTCTGTAGCTGTATATAATACCGTGGCTCTGCTCTGTAGCTGTATATAATACCGTGGCTCTGCTCTGTAGCTGTATATAATACCGTGGCTCTGCTCTGTAGCTGTATATAATACCGTGGCTCTGCTCTGTAGCTGTATATAATACCATGGCTCTGCTCTGTAGCTGTATATAATACCATGGCTCTGCTCTGTAGCTGTATATGATACATTGGCTCTGCTCTGTAGCTGTATATAATACCATGGCTCTGCTCTGTAGCTGTATATAATACCATGGCTCTGCTCTGTAGCTGTATATAATACCATGGCTCTGCTCTGTAGCTGTATTTAATACCATGGCTCTGCTCTGTAGCTGTATATAATACCATGGCTCTGCTCTGTAGCTGTATATAATACCGTGGCTCTGCTCTGTAGCTGTATATAATACCGTGGCTCTGCTCTGTAGCTGTATATAATACCATGGCTCTGCTCTGTAGCTGTATATAATACCATGGCTCTGCTCTGTAGCTGTATATGATACATTGGCTCTGCTCTGTAGCTGTATATAATACCATGGCTCTGCTCTGTAGCTGTATATAATACCATGGCTCTGCTCTGTAGCTGTATTTAATACCATGGCTCTGCTCTGTAGCTGTATATAATACCATGGCTCTGCTCTGTAGCTGTATATAATACCATGGCTCTGCTCTGTAGCTGTATATAATACCATGGCTCTGCTCTGGAGCTGTATATAATACCATGGCTCTGCTCTGTAGCTGTATATAATACCATGGCTCTGCTCTGTAGCTGTATATAATACCATGGCTCTGTAGCTGTATATAATACCATGGCTCTGCTCTGGAGCTGTATATAATACCATGGCTCTGCTCTGTCGGAGGAGGGAGGACACGTCAGAACATGTAAATGGAGAATGGAACTTTGTCCTCCAGGCATCTGTGGGCTGATCAAGTTCTGATTGACTATTAAGTCTACACATTGTATTTCCTCATGTAAAAACCACTGGCACAGCAATACGTTTTTAATGCTAGACTGTTATCCCAAGGGCATGTGATACATGGACATAAATACCATGGCTAAGGGCTGTTCCTAAGCCACGACGCAACGCGGCGTGCCTGGATGCAACCTTTAGCCGTGGTATATTGGCCGTGTACCACAAACCCCCCCGAAGTACCTTGTTGCTATTATAAAAGTGTTATACCCATGGTATAAAGGTCTGATATACCACGGATTTCAGCCAATCAGCATTCAGGGATCGAACACCACCCAGGTTATAATGTCGAATTGGTGTCCCTGTTGAAACACCCAAAAACAGCGTTGGAGAGAAGACGGAGAACTTTCTATTTTCCTGCTGTGTCAACATCCTTCCTCCTCCTCTCTTCATCATATTGATGTTGGAAACAGACCTTTAGTATGTAGTCTTTGTTGTTCAGTGTTTTTCCATGTCAGTCCAGCCCGGCAGGTCCAGTCCAGCTAGAGGCAGCCCAGGTCCAGTCCAGTTGCACAGAACAGTAATTAATGAAACGTTAAAGAAGTAAAGGGGAAAGTGTTTGATTGGTCTAGACCGAGGGAGATATAGACCTGGTCTGGGTCTGAGCTGCCAACACATTCCTCCGAGGGAGATATAGATGGGCCGCTCTCTTTAAAGGCTGACACAGCGGTTTAGGACTCAGGTAGCGTGTTGGGAACCACCTCAGCTCTGCAACAGGGCTGATAGTTGACTGGTGGTGGGAACCACCTCAGCTCTGCAACAGGGCTGATAGTTGACTGGTGTTGGGAACCACCTCAGCTCTGCAACAGGGCTGATAGTTGACTGGTGTTGGGAACCACCTCAGCTCTGCAACAGGGCTGATAGTTGACTGGTGGTGGGAACCACCTCAGCTCTACAACAGGGCTGATAGTTGACTGGTGATAGTTGACTGGTGTTGGGAACCACCTCAGCTCTACAACAGGGCTGATAGTTGACTGGTGGTGGGAACCACCTCAGCTCTGCAACAGGGCTGATAGTTGACTGGTGTTGGGAACCACCTCAGCTCTGCAACAGGGCTGATAGTTGACTGGTGTTGGGAACCACCTCAGCTCTACAACAGTACTGATAGTTGACTGGTGGTGGGAACCACCTCAGCTCTACAACAGGGCTGATAGTTGACTGGTGATAGTTGACTGGTGTTGGGAACCACCTCAGCTCTACAACAGGGCTGATAGTTGACTGGTGGTGGGAACCACCTCAGCTCTACAACAGGGCTGATAGTTGACTGGTGTTGGGAACCACCTCAGCTCTACAACAGTACTGATAGTTGACTGGTGGTGGGAACCACCTCAGCTCTACAACAGGGCTGATAGTTGACTGGTGGTGGGAACCACCTCAGCTCTACAACAGGGCTGATAGTTGACTGGTGTTGGGAACCACCTCAGCTCTACAACAGGGCTGATAGTTGACTGGTGGTGGGAACCACCTCAGCTCTACAACAGGGCTGATAGTTGACTGGTGGTGGGAACCACCTCAGCTCTACAACAGGGCTGATAGTTGACTGGTGGTGGGAACCACCTCAGCTCTACAACAGGGCTGATAGTTGACTGGTGGTGGGAACCACCTCAGCTCTACAACAGTACTGATAGTTGACTGGTGGTGGGAACCACCTCAGCTCTACAACAGGGCTGATAGTTGACTGGTGTTGGGAACCACCTCAGCTCTACAACAGGGCTGATAGTTGACTGGTGGTGGGAACCACCTCAGCTCTACAACAGGGCTGATAGTTGACTGGTGTTGGGAACCACCTCAGCTCTACAACAGGGCTGATAGTTGACTGGTGGTGGGAACCACCTCAGCTCTACAACAGGGCTGATAGTTGACTGGTGTTGGGAACCACCTCAGCTCTACAACAGGGCTGATAGTTGACTGGTGGTGGGAACCACCTCAGCTCTACAACAGTACTGATAGTTGACTGGTGGTGGGAACCACCTCAGCTCTACAACAGGGCTGATAGTTGACTGGTGGTGGGAACCACCTCAGCTCTACAACAGGGCTGATAGTTGACTGGTGTTGGGAACCACCTCAGCTCTACAACAGGGCTGATAGTTGACACGGGGGATGGGAACAACCTCAGCTCTACAACAGTACTGATAGTTGACTGGTGTTGGGAACCACCTCAGCTCTACAACAGGGCTGATAGTTGACTGGTGTTGGGAACCACCTCAGCTCTACAACAGGGCTGATAGTTGACTGGTGTTGGGAACCACCTCAGCTCTACAACAGTTAGTTAGTCCACTGTTCCTAGGCCGTCATAAACAAAAATGGGTTCTTAACTGACTTGCCTAGTAAAATAAAAGAAAAAGTCACCTACTGGCGTTTGTCCCCTCAGCTTTCTATCCAGTGTCTTGTTATTGAGATGGATTACACTATAGGTTCACTAGCTGTGGGGTCACAGTGTCTTGGATCACGCTATAGGGTCACTAGCTGTGGGGTCCCAGTGTCTTGTATCACACTATAGGGTCACTAGCTGTGGGGTCCCAGTGCCTTGTTATTGAGATGTATCACACTATAGGGTCACTAGTTGTGGGGTCCCAGTGTCTTGGATCACACTATAGGGTCACTAGTTGTGGGGTCCCAGTGTCTTGGATCACGCTATAGGGTCACTAGCTGTGGGGTCCCAGTGCCTTGTTATTGAGATGTATCACACTATAGGGTCACTAGTTGTGGGGTCCCAGTGTCTTGGATCACACTATAGGGTCACTAGTTGTGGGGTCCCAGTGTCTTGGATCACACTATAGGGTCACTAGTTGTGGGGTCCCAGTGTCTTGTTGTTTAGATGGATTACACTATAGGGTCACTAGCTGTGGGGTCCCAGTGTCTTGTATCACACTATAGGGTCACTAGCTGTGGGGTCCCAGTGTCTTGGATCACACTATAGGGTCACTAACTGTGGGGTCCCAGTGTCTTGGATCACACTATAGGGTCACTAGTTGTGGGGTCCCAGTGTCTTGTTATTGAGATGGATCATGCTATAGGGTCACTAGCTGTGGGGTCCCAGTGTCTTGGATCACACTATAGGGTCACTAGCTGTGGGGTCCCAGTGTCTTGGATCACACTATAGGGTCACTAGCTGTGGGGTCCCAGTGTCTTGGATCACGCTATAGGGTCACTAGCTGTGGGGTCCCAGTGTCTTGGATCACACTATAGGGTCACTAGCTGTGGGGTCCCAGTGTCTTGGATCACGCTATAGGGTCACTAGCTGTGGGGTCCCAGTGTCTTGGGTCACTAGCAGTGGGGTCCCAGTGTCTTGGATCACACTATAGGGTCACTAGCTGTGGGGTCCCAGTGTCTTGGATCACACTATAGGGTCACTAGCTGTGGGGTCCCAGTGTCTTGGATCACGCTATAGGGTCACTAGCTGTGGGGTCCCAGTGTCTTGGATCACGCTATAGGGTCACTAGCTGTGGGGTCCCAGTGTCTTGGATCATGCTATAGGGTCACTAGCTGTGGGGTCCCAGTGTCTTGGATCACACTATAGGGTCACTAGCTGTGGGGTCCCAGTGTCTTGTTTTTGAGATGGATCATGCTATAGGGTCACTAGCTGTGGGGTCCCAGTGTCTTGGATCATGCTATAGGGTCACTAGCTGTGGGGTCCCAGTGTCTTGGATCATGCTATAGGGTCACTAGCTGTGGGGTCCCAGTGTCTTGGATCACACTATAGGGTCACTAGCTGTGGGGTCCCAGTGTCTTGTTTTTGAGATGGATCATGCTATAGGGTCACTAGCTGTGGGGTCCCAGTGTCTTGGATCATGCTATAGGGTCACTAGCTGTGGGGTCCCAGTGTCTTGGATCACGCTATAGGGTCACTAGCTGTGGGGTCCCAGTGTCGCTAACTGTGACAGTGCGGGAGATGGACAGGCCACAGGCAGCTGGGTATATACAGGGCACAGGCAGCTGGGTATATACAGGCCACAGGCAGCTGGGTATATACAGGCCACAGGCAGCTGGGTATAAACAGGCCACAGGCAGCTGGGTATATACAGGCAGCTTGGTGGATACAGGGCACAGGCAGCTGGGTATATACAGGCCACAGGCAGCTGGGTATATACAGGCCACAGGCAGCTGGGTAGATACAGGCAGCTTGGTGGATACAGGGCACAGGCAGCTTGGTATATACAGGCCACAGGCAGCTGGGTATATACAGGCCACAGGCAGCTTGGTATATACAGGCCACAGGCAGCTGGGTATATACAGGCCACAGGCCGCTGGGTATATACAGGCCACAGGCAGCTTGGTAGATACAGGCCACAGGCAGCTGGGTATATACAGGCCACAGGCAGCTGGGTAGATACAGGCCACAGGCAGCTGGGTAGATACAGGCCACAGGCAGCTGGGTATATACAGGCTACAGGCAGCTTGGTATATACAGGTCATAGGCAGCTGGGTAGATACAGGTCATAGGCAGCTGGGTAGATACAGGCCACAGGCAGCTGGGTATATACAGGCCACAGGCAGCTGGGTATATACAGGCCACAGGCAGCTTGGTATATACAGGCCACAGGCAGCTGGGTATATACAGGCCACAGGCAGCTTGGTATATACAGGCAGCTGGGTATATACAGGCCATAGGCAGCTGGGTATATACAGGCCAGAGGCAGCTTGGTAGATATAGGCCACAGGCAGCTGGGTATATACAGGCCAGAGGCAGCTGGGTATATACAGGCCACAGGCAGCTGGGTATATACAGGCCACAGGCAGCTGGGTATATACAGGCCACAGGCAGCTTGGTAGATACAGGCAGCTTGGTAGATACAGGCAGCTTGGTAGATACAGGCAGCTTGGTATGTACAGGCCACAGGCAGCTTGGTAGATACAGGCAGCTGGGTAGATACAGGCAGCTTGGTAGATACAGGCAGCTTGGTAGATACAGGCAGCTGGATAGATACAGGCAGCTGGGTAGATACAGGCAGCTTGGTAGATACAGGCAGCTTGGTATGTACAGGCCACAGGCAACTGGGTATGTACAGGTCACAGGCAGCTGGGTATATACAGGTCACAGGCAGCTGGGTACGTACAGGTCACAGGCAGCTGGGTACGTACAGGCCACAGGCAGCTTGGTATGTACAGGCCACAGGCAGCTTGGTATGTACAGGCCACAGGCAGCTGGTTATATACAAGCCACAGGCAGCTGGGTATATACAGGCCACAGGCAGCTGGGTATATACAAGCCACAGGCAGCTGGGTATATACAGGCCACAGGCAGCTTGGTATATACAGGCCACAGGCAGCTGGGTATATACAGGCCACAGGCAGCTTGGTAGATACAGGCCACAGGCAGCTTGGTAGATACAGGCCACAGGCAGCTGGGTATATACAGGCCACAGGCAGCTGGGTATAAACAGGCCACAGGCAGCTGGGTATATACAGGCAGCTTGGTGGATACAGGGCACAGGCAGCTGGGTATATACAGGCCACAGGCAGCTGGGTATATACAGGCCACAGGCAGCTGGGTAGATACAGGCAGCTGGGTATATACAGGCCACAGGCAGCTGGGTATAAACAGGCCACAGGCAGCTGGGTATAAACAGGCCACAGGCAGCTGGGTATATACAGGCAGCTGGGTATATACAGGCCACAGGCAGCTGGGTATATACAGGCCACAGGCAGCTTGGTATATACAGGCCACAGGCAGCTGGGTATATACAGGCCACAGGCCGCTGGGTATATACAGGCAGCTGGGTAGATACAGGCAGCTTGGTAGATACAGGCAGCTTGGTAGATACAGGCAGCTTGGTAGATACAGGAAGCTGGGTAGATACAGGCAGCTTGGTAGATACAGGCAGCTTGGTATGTACAGGCCACAGGCAACTGGGTATGTACAGGTCACAGGCAGCTGGGTATATACAGGTCACAGGCAGCTGGGTACGTACAGGTCACAGGCAGCTGGGTACGTACAGGCCACAGGCAGCTTGGTATGTACAGGCCAAAGGCAGCTTGGTATGTACAGGCCACAGGCAGCTGGTTATATACAAGCCACAGGCAGCTGGGTGTATATACAGGCCACAGGCAGCTTGGTATATACAAGCCACAGGCAGCTGGGTATATACAGGCCACAGGCAGCTTGGTATATACAGGCCACAGGCAGCTGGGTATATACAGGCCACAGGCAGCTGGGTATATACAGGCCACAGGCAGCTGGGTATATACAGGCCACAGGCAGCTGGGTATAAACAGGCCACAGGCAGCTGGGTATATACAGGCAGCTTGGTGGATACAGGGCACAGGCAGCTGGGTATATACAGGCCACAGGCAGCTGGGTATATACAGGCCACAGGCAGCTGGGTAGATACAGGCAGCTTGGTGGATACAGGGCACAGGCAGCTGGGTATATACAGGCCACAGGCAGCTGGGTATATACAGGCCACAGGCAGCTGGGTATATACAGGCCACAGGCAGCTGGGTATATACAGGCCACAGGCAGCTGGGTATATACAGGCCACAGGCAGCTGGGTATATACAGGCTACAGGCAGCTGGGTGTATACAGGCTACAGGCAGCTGGGTATATACAGGCCACAGGCAGCTTGGGGAGGGGGGGGTTCTGTGGATCAGAGCAGAGCTCCATCTTTGTTAAGCAGTTTGGTATACAGCACCAGTCAGAAGTTTGGGCACACCTACTCATTCCAGGGTCTTTCTACATTGTAGAATAATAGTGAAGACATCAAAACTATGAAATAACACATATGGAATCATGTAGTAAACACAAAAGCGTTAAACAAATCAAAATATATTTTATATTTGAGATTCCTCAAAGTAGCCACCCTTGATGACAGCTTTGCACACTCTTGCCATTCTCTCAACCAGCTTCATGAGGTAGTCACCTGGAATTTCAATTAACAGGTGTGCCTTGTTAAAAGTTCATTTCTGGATTATCTTCCCTTCTTAACACGTTTGAGCCAATCAGTTGTGTTGTTACAAGGTAGAGGTGGTATACAGAATATAGCCCTATTTGGTAAAAGACCCAAGTCCATATTATGGCAAGAACAGCTCAAACAAGCAAAGAGAAACGACAGTCCCTCATTACTTTAAGACGTGAAGGTCAGTCAATACGGAAAATTTCAAGAACTTTGCAAAAAACCATCAAGCACTATGATGAAACTGGCTCTCATGAGGACCGCCACAGGAAAGGAAGACCCATAGTTACCTCTGCTGCAGAGGATAAGTTCATTAGAGTTACCAGCCTCAGATTGCAGCCCAAATAAATGCTTCACAGAGTTCAAGTAACAGACACATCTCAACATCAACTGTTCTGAGGAGACTGCGTGAATCAGGCCTTCATGGTCGAATTGCTGCAAAGAAACCACTACTAAAGGACACCAATAAGAAGAAGAGACTTGCTTGGGCCAAGAAACACAAGCAATGGACATTAGACCGGTGGAAATCTGTCCTTTGGTCTGATGAGTCCAAATTTGAGATAATAGGATCCAACCGCTGTGTCTTTGTGAGACGCAGGTGAACAGATGATCTCTGCATGTGTATTTCCCACCATGAAGCAAGGAGGAGGAGGTGTGATGATGTGGGGGTGCTTTGCTGGTGACACTTTATGTGATTAATTTAGAATTCAAGGCACACTTAACCAGCATGGCTACCACAGCATTCTGCAGAAATACTCCATCCCATCTGGTTTGCGCTTAGTGGGACTATCATTTGTTTTTCAACAGGACAATGACCCAACACACCTCCAGGCTGTGTAAGGGCTATTTGACCACGAAGGAGAGTGATGGAGTGCTGCATCAGATGACTTGGCCTCCACAATCACCCGGCCTCAACCCAATTGAGATGGTTTGGGATGAGTTGGACCGCAGAGTGAAGGAAAAGCAGCCAACAAGTGCTCAGCATGTGTGGGAACTCCTTCAAGACTGTTGGAAAAGCATTCCAGGTGAAGCTGGTTGAGAGAATGCCAAGAGTGTGCAAAGCTGTCATCAAGGCAAAGTGTGGCTACTTTGAAGAATCTCAAATATAAAATATATTTTGATTTGTTTAACACTTTTGTGGTTACTGCATGATTCCACATGTGTTATTTCATAGTTTTGATGTCTTCACTATTATTCTACAATGTAGAAAATAGTAAAAAATAAAGAAAAACCCTTGAATGAGTCGGTGTAAAAACGTTTGACTGGTACTGTATATATATTTTTGGTTACTACACGATTCCATATGTGCTATTTCATAGTTTTGGATGTCTTCACTAATATTCTTTCTACTAATGTAGAAAATAGTCAAAATGAAATGAAGAAAAACCCTGGAATGAGTGGGTGTGTCCAGACTTTTGCCTGGTACTGTATATACATGAGTACAGAGCCATCAGCACCACTACTGGTTTGGTTTCGTGACACCCGTTCACTGTGGAGCCGCCGTCCAGTCCAACCATTTTAGTGTATTAGAACACTCAGCCAACTATATTTAATGATCTGAACGTTCTGAGTTCCCAGATTTCACAAGGAGTTCCGTAGGGAAGCACAAGGCTCTGAACCACTCTCAGATATATATTTAAAAAAGGCTCTAGAACATTTAAATGGATTCCAAACAATGTTTTAATCCCCCCCCCCAATAAAACGGTGTAATATACACTGTGCTCCTTTGTAAAACACTGATTTCTGAACCTATAACATATTTCCTGTGAGAAGTGTGTTTTAATACTTTGCTCACAAATAATGGAAAATGCTGCTAGCAAGCCGAAACGGTAATGGTACGATGCGCCTCATAAACGCGTGCCCTGCGTATTACAGCCTAATCAACAATCTAACCTCTACCCACCTTCCTGCCACCTCCTACACGTTAGGCCTTCTTTACACCTCAGTCAGAACCGGGTTAGGGGAGGGTTTGTCCGGGGGGGGCTTTACTTGGCTCATCGCGCTCTAGCGACTCCTTGTGGCGGGCCGGGCGCCTGCAGGCTGACTTCGGTTGTCCAGTTGAACGGTGTTTCCTCCGACACATTGGCGCAGCCGGCTTCCGGGTTAAGCGGACGGGTGTTCAGAAGCGCGTTTTGGCAGGTCGTGTTTCAGTAGGACGCACGACTTGACCTTCGCCTCTCCCGAGCCCGTTGGGGAGTTGCGGCGATGAGACAAGATTGTAATTGGATACCATGAAATTGGGGAGAAGAAGGGGGTAAAATACAACAACAAAAAATAAATGTATTACATTTATTCTTTCCCTCATCAATGAAATTCGAAATTGAACTCAGGTGCATCCTGTTTCCATTGATCCTCCATGAGATGTTTCTACAACTTGATTGGAGTACACCTGTGTTAAATTCAATTGACTGGACATGATTTGGAAAGGCACACGCCTGTCTATATAAGGTCCCACAGTTGACAGTGCAAAAACCAAGCCATGAGGTTGAAGGAATCGTCCGTAGAGCTCCCGAGACAGGATTGTGTCGAGGCACAGATCTGGGGAAAGGTACCAAAACATTTCTGCAGCATTGGGTCCCCAAGAACACAGTGGCATCCATCATTTTTAAATGGAAGAAGGTTGGAACCACCAAAGACTCTTCCTAGAGCTGGACACCTGGCCACACTGAACAAGAACCCGATGGTCACTCTGACAGAGCTCCAGCGTTCCTCTGTGGAGGTGGGAGAACCTTCCAGAAGGACAACCATCGCTGCATCACTCCACCAAGCAGGCCTTTATGGTAAAGTGGCCAAACGAAAGCCACTCCTCAGTAAAAGACACATGACAGCCCGCTTGGAGTTTGCCAAAAGGCACCTAAAGGATTCTCAGACCATGAGAAACAAGACTCTCTTGTCTGATGAAACCAAGATTTAACTCATTGGCCTGAATGCCAAGCGTCAAGGCTGGAGGAAACCTGGCACCATCCCTATGGTGAAGCATGGTGGTGGCAGCATCATGCTGTGGGAATGTTTTTCAGCGGCAGGAACTGGGAGACTAGTCAGGAACGAGGGAAAGATGAATGGAGCAAAGTACAGAGAGATCCTTGATGAAAATCTGCTCCAGAGCACTCAGGACCTCAGACTGGGGAGAAGGTTCAACTTACATCAGGACAACGACCCTAAGCACACAGCCAAGACAACGCAGGAGTGGCTTCGGGACAAGTCTCTGAATGTCCTTGAGTGGCCCAGCCAGAGTCCGGACTTGAACTCGATCAAACATCTCTGGAGAGACCTGAAAATAGCTGTGCAGCGACGCTCCCCATCCAACCTGACAGAGCTTGAGAGGATCTGCAGAGAAGAATGGGAGAAACTCCCCAAATACAGGTGTACCAAGCTTGTAGCATCAGACCCAAGAAGACTTGAGGTTGTAAGCGCTGCCAAAGGTCCTTCAACAAAGTGCTGAGTAAAGGGTCTGAATACTTATGTAAATGTGATAGTTCTGTTTTTTTATTTTAATACATTTACAAAAATTTACAAAAATCTGTTTTTGCTTAATCATTATGGGGTATTGTGATGTCATTATGGGGTATTGTGGTGTCATTATGGGGTATTGTGATGTCATTATGGGGTATTGTGTGTAAAAACAATTTAATCCATTTTAGATTAAGGCTGTAATGTAACAAAATGTGGAAAAAGTCAAGGGGTCTGAATACTTTCTGAATGCCCTGTATAGCGTTTGATATCCATAGTAATTTGACATGTTGTGGTGCTGAGTTGCAGTTTGATATCCATAGTAATTTGACATGTTGTGGTGCTGAGTTGTAGTTTAAAATCCATAGTGATTTGACATGTTGAGGTGCTGAGTTGTAGTTTGATATCCATAGTGATTTGACATGTTGTGGTGCTGAGTTGTAGTTTGATATCCATAGTGATTTGACATGTTGTGGTGCTGAGTTGTAGTTTGATATCCATAGTGATTTGACATGTTGAGGTGCTGAGTTGTAGTTTGATATCCATAGTAATTTGACATGTTGTGGTGCTGAGTTGTAGTTTAAAATCCATAGTGATTTGACATGTTGTGGTGCTGAGTTGTAGTTTGATATCCATAGTAATTTGACATGTTGTGGTGCTGAGTTGTAGTTTGATATCCATAGTAATTTGACATGTTGTGGTGCTGAGTTGTAGTTTAAAATCCATAGTGATTTGACATGTTGTGGTGCTGAGTTGTAGTTTAAAATCCATAGTGATTTGACATGTTGTGGTGCTGAGTTGTAGTTTGATATCCATAGTAATTTGACATGTTGTGGTGCTGAGTTGTAGTTTGATATCCATAGTAATTTGACATGTTGTGGTGCTGAGTTGTAGTTTGATATCCATAGTGATTTGACATGTTGTGGTGCTGAGTTGTAGTTTGATATCCATAGTGATTTGACATGCTGAGTTGTAAAAATGGTGAACTGAAGCCAAATGTTTATTTCCATGATCGCTCAGTGAGGTCCCTCTGTCTCTTACCCCCTACACACCCATGTACCCTAATCCCCCCACCCATCCTGACTCCATCGCCACATGGGCCCCCAGGCCGCGTCCCTCTCCCAGCATGCATCCTGGTAATGAGGACCAGTTAGAACACTAATGAGTGTGTAGCTCTAGCCAGTACTGACTCAGAGTACCATAAAGGGCTGTTGAAGGAGAGCTTCTCAACTGGTTTTTGTTACTGTATGGAACCGCCAATCCCATTCTGCTCTGCCCGAAGTATCCCCCTCATTATGTCTACTGTATGTTCTCATGAGTCTTCCCTAAGTAACTGGATAGGCCAGGTAGAGGCACCCAAGGTTGAGAGCTAGTGCCAGCAAGGTCCTCCACCTGGACAGGTTCCAACCCTCACACCCATGGCTGTAACTACATACATGAGAACACTGAAGTCCAGACCTCTATTTTTTTTTTAGTGATAGGCAACTAATAAAAACTATATATGTTGAACAAAGCTCAGAAGGCTTATATTATTGATCTGACCGAGTTTTAAAAAACGCCTGTCTCTTCTCGACTGAGTGGAATCATGAACAGTGGTGTGTTCGTTGTGTTCGCGTCCCCCCGGATTTGCCTTCTTAGCAACTTTTTGGCACCACTCTCACAAACGGCTAACAGTCTCGCGGCACAGGCCAAGGGCCTGGCGTGAAACTAACTACCCCAGCTCGCCTGGTGTGAAACTAACTACCCCAGCTCGCCTGGCGTGAAACTAACTACCCCAGCTCGCCTGGCGTGAAACTAACTACCCCAGCTCGCCTGGCGGGAAACAAACTACATCAGCTCGCCTGGCGTGAAACGAACTACCCCAGCTTGCCTGGTGTGAAACGAACTACATCAGCTCGCCTGGCGTGAAACTAACTACCCCAGCTCGCCTGGTGTGAAACGAACTACATCAGCTCGCCTGGCGTGAAACTAACTACCCCAGCTCGCCTGGTGTGAAACGAACTACATCATCTCGCCTGGCGTGAAACGAACTACCCCAGCTCGCCTGGCGTGAAACAAACTACCCCAGCTCACCTGGCGTGAAACTAACTACCCCAGCTCGCCTGGCGTGAAACAAACTACCCCAGCTCGCCTGGCGTGAAACTAACAACCCCAGCTCGCCTGGCGTGAAACTAACTACCCCAGCTTGCCTGGCGTGAAACTAACTACCCCAGCTCGCAGTCGCCTCAAGTAGACAACTAGGGTCAGAGACGCTGATGGGTGTGTTTGCGAGATGCCGGACAAAGAAAATGTATGAAATGTTTCAATATGAACCTCTCCACAGGACCCGTCTTCCCTACAGGCCGACAATAAAATACAACCACTGTAGGTTTCAATATGAACCTCTCCACAGGACCCGTCTTCCCTACAGGCCGACAATAAAATACAATCACTGTAGGTTTCAATATGAACCTCTCCACAGGACCCGTCTTCCCTACAGGCCGACAATAAAATACAACCACTGTAGGTTTCAATATGAACCTCTCCACAGGACCCGTCTTCCCTACAGGCCGACAATAAAATACAATCAACATGCAATAGACAATAGAGTTCTAAAAATGCCCTAGGTTTTTCCCTTCCGAACATCACTACAATTCAAACCCTGGTTACCCTGGTTACGGCCCTGCCCATGTCCCCCGAGACATTATATTATAGGAACAAAACTAAATTTTGCTGGTCGACATGTTTCTCATTCATCTACCTATGTTAAGGAGGTTGACTTGACCAGCAGGTAGAGTCACAATGTTAGTTTTCTCTCGGTCACTCTCTCTACCATTCGTTTCACACAGGCTTCAAAAAGCAGATTCATTTATTTTCAGTAACGTAACATTTAATAAAAGATGTTCCTCTTGTTGATCTGGGCCCATGGGATTCCTGCTGCCACCCCAGCATAACACGTTCTATAGAACTCGCACCGTTCTGCTTGGTAAGGGTTTTTCATTAGAATTACGGTCCGTTACATTCTACATGACTGAAATTGGGAGTCTAGAAATTGTGCCGTTAAAAAGTAATATATGTATGCTAATTTAATACTGACAATTTCAGAAAAGATTGAAATCCATATATTTTCTTTAATGATATTGAGGTCATAAATCAATACATTTTTAGTAGAAAACAAGTAAATCGCCATCCCAAAACGAGGGCTTTGTTAGGAAACACTGCCATCGTGTGGTGGTCATTGTGAATTACTACATGTATATCAGAGGACAGAGCACTGGACGAGAGCGGTAAAACCAATGACTGGACGGACGGGCTGTTGACCAACAAACCCGATGCGCACGCATCCAAGAGGCAAGAAACAGACGGGGTTTCCTATTCAAATGTTTACTGGAAACATTAATACATTTGCACAATAAAGAATTTTACTTGTCTTTTCAAATAATTTTTACAATTATTGGTTAGCTAGATATAGACGTAAAAAATGTAATGAAATTGTATCGTCTCATACACATATTTTTGCAGATGTTATCACAGGAGAAGAGAAATACTTTGGTTTCTAGTTTCCACCGTTTCTAGCTCTCTCTCTCTCTGCCCCTGCAAATCGGTGGCCTACTGCGTCATCCCACTCCCTCGTCTGATTGGTCGTTTCCCACAAACCCGTAAGCCGGCGTATGCGTCATCACACTGCCTCATTTGATTGGTCGAGTAGGCGGGCCTTCTGACTTTGTGGATGTGGTAACTAGAGACGACCCTAGTTTAGCCTGGGAATCTGGGTGCAGATCCCCCCCAGACTAGTAGGTGGCAGTAATGCAACATTTATTGGACGCCAACCCGCTGTTAAACCTCATCGAAGAAGAAGGAAAAATAGGAAGAAATCTTCCAGCCAATGAAAATGGGAGAAAGTGTTCCCTTCCAGCCAATGAAAATGGGAGAAAGTGTTCCTATCCAGCCAATGAGAATGGTAGAAAGTGTTCCCTTCCAGCCAATGAGAATGGTAGAAAGTGTTCCCTTCCAGCCAATGAGAAGTCAGACCGGAACTCTCCTAACACAGCAGCCAGCATGGTGAAGACGGGAACACCGGGCGGAAAGATCAACAGACCCAAAACAGTAAGATACACAAACTCACTTTATCCTGGACGTTTTACACCCAGTGCGAGACGTAGAAAGGTCACCTCATCATAAACTAGAAGCCCCCAGAGAGACTGGAGGTGACAGGTCCGTGTTAGCTGAACGGCTGGCCGGCTGCAGTTAGACCACATGGCACTATGTCCTTATGACACGGTTCAATGTGAACCAGACTACTAACTAACTACTATTTCTACTGACCCGACGGTGTGTTACAATGTTGTTACAATGTTAGCTGGTTCTGTCAAGCACTGCACCAAAACTAAATGGACCTTTTCGATTAAAAGATCTGCATCAATACTGTCAACGTTGTGTGTTACTAGCTAGATAATAACCCCCAGAAAGACCTCATGTTGTGATGTGGGTATGTTCATTAAGAGCTGGGGAAGAAGCTAGATAACCCCCAGAAAGACCTCATGTTGTGATGTGGGTATGTTCATTAGGAGCTGGGGAAGAAGCTAGATAACCCCCAGAAAGACCTCATGTTGTGATGTGGGTATGTTCATTAGGAGCTGGGGAAGAAGCTAGATAAACCCCCAGAAAGACCTCATGTTGTGATGTGGGTATGTTCATTAGGAGCTGGGGAAGAAGCTAGATAAACCCCCAGAAAGACCTCATGTTGTGATGGGTATGTTCATTAGGAGCTGGGGAAGAAGCTAGATAAACCCCCAGAAAGACCTCATGTTGTGATGTGGGTATGTTCATTAGGAGCTGGGAAGAAGCTAGATAAACCCCCAGAAAGACCTCATGTTGTGATGTGGGTATGTTCATTAGGAGCTGGGGAAGAAGCTAGATAAACCCCCCCAGAAAGACCTCATGTTGTGATGCGGGTATGTTCATTAGGAGCTGGGGAAGAAGCTAGATAACCCCCAGAAAGACCTCATGTTGTGATGTGGGTATGTTCATTAGGAGCTGGGGAAGAAGCTAGATAAACCTCCCAGAAAGACCTCATGTTGTGATGTGGGTATGTTCATTAGGAGCTGGGGAAGAAGCTAGATAAACCCCCCCAGAAAGACCTCATGTTGTGATGCGGGTATGTTCATTAGGAGCTGGGGAAGAAGCTCTATAAGCGGCGGAGGAATCTGACCCGCGAGAAGAGGAGGAGACACATCAAGGTGGGAGCTGTGGTGGACGAAGGACTCACCACCATCCACCATCTCAGAAAGAGAAAGTAGGTCCCCTTTTTTCCCCCCATACTGTTTGTACTTCATACTGTGGTTCTTAGACCAGGGGGTACCCCTGGGGGATACTTGAAAAGACTCATGAGACCGGGCAGAGACACATGTACCTGGTGGTACAGTCATAGATCTAATAAAACAGTGGTATATTTATGAGTAGATTAACCAACCAAGGTGGAGAACCACGAGCATGAGCAAACTACCTAACCAATGGGTCTGTATTCTGAGTGTGGTTGGCCAGGATCCTGACCAGATGAAGTGTTGTTGTTGTCCAGGATCCTGACCAGATGAAGTGTTGTAGTTGTCCAGGATCCTGACCAGATGAAGTGTTGTAGTTGTCCAGGATCCTGACCAGATGAAGTGTTGTTGTTGTCCAGGATCTTGACCAGATGAAGTGTTGTTGTTGTTGTCCAGGATCCTGACCAGATGAAGTGTTGTTGTTGTTGTCCAGGATCCTGACCAGATGAAGTGTTGTTGTTGTTGTCCAGGATCCTGACCAGATGAAGGTGTTGTTGTTGTTGTCCAGGATCCTGACCAGATGAGGTGTTGTTGTCCAGGATCCTGACCAGATGAAGTGTTGTTGTTGTTGTCCAGGATCCTGACCAGATGAAGTGTTGTAGTTGTCGTCCAGGATCCTGACCAGATGAAGTGTTGTAGTTGTCGTCCAGGATCCTGACCAGATGAAGTGTTGTAGTTGTCCAGGATCCTGACCAGATGAAGTGTAGTTGTCCAGGATCCTGACCAGATGAAGTGTTGTGGCAGTTATGAGTCCCAGGGTGTATGGTAGTAGTACCCAGGTCTTTGTTGCTGTGGTCTGATTGGCGTGTTGAGCTGCTGTGTTTGTTTCTATCGCTCCGTCGTCATTGCCCGTGTCTGAAAGTGTGGTTGATGTTTGTGTGGTCCCTGCTCAGCTCCAGCCCCAGAGCCAACATCACTCTCTCTGGGAAGAAGAAACGCAAGCTGCTCAAACAGCTGCAGCACATGAAAGCAGAGAAGGCCGCTATGGAAGGTAAAATAGAAGTGAATAACTATTTTTAAACCGGGGTTGTTGAATCACATTTCCTCCTGGGGATCCACTTCAAAAAAAAAAAAGGATGAACTCTCCTCCAGCTGTCAATCACGATGTCTAGTAGCTGAGTTTAGTCGCCTCTCACATTCTGAGCCGTCTCGTTGGTCTGGACGTTTTTACGTTCAGCCCAGTTCCGTGTAGACGGCCACGCAGGCAATTAATCGGCCGATGAAGGAAATGTGTCAAACAACAGCGAACATCCAGACCGAGTTGGGGACGTTGTAGGATAAATACTAATAAACTGGCCAGTGTGTATATATCTGTGTGCAACATCTGAGGTCTCTCTGTCTCTCTCTCTGTCTCTCTCTCTGTCTCTCTCTCTCTCTCTCTCTCTGTCTCTCTCTCTGTCTCTCTCTGTCTCTCTCTCTGTCTCTCTCTCTCTCTGTCTCTCTCTCTGTCTCTCTCTCTGTCTCTCTCTCTGTCTCTCTCTCTCTCTGTCTCTCTCTCTCTCTCTGTCTCTCTCTCTCTGTCTCTCTCTCTGTCTCTCTCTCTCTCTCTCTCTCTCTCTCTCTCTCTCTCTGTCTCTCTCTCTGTCTCTCTCTCTCTGTCTCTCTCTCTCTCTCTCTGTCTCTCTCTCTGTCTCTCTCTCTCTCTCTCTCTCTCTGTCTCTCTCTCTCTCTGTCTCTCTCTCTCTCTCTGTCTCTCTCTCTGTCTCTCTCTCTCTCTCTCTCTCTCTCTCTCTCTCTCTCTCTCTCTCTCTCTCTCTCTCTCTCTCTCTGTCTCTCTCTCTGTCTCTCTCTCTATCTCTCTCTCTCTCTCTCTCTCTCTCTCTCTGTCTCTCTCTCTCTGTCTCTCCCTCCTTAGTTGAGGCAGCACCAAACAAGACGAAGGCGGTGGCAGCCCCAAAGAAGGCAGCAGCCCCAAAGAAGGCAGCAGCCCCAAAGAAGCCAGCAGCCCCAAAGAAGGCAGCAGCAGCAGCCGCAGTCCCAGTAGCAGCCAGACACATGAAAGGTGGAGTGTCCCAGGGGGATGTGGACATGGCAGATATGGAATGAGAAGAGGACCAGAAGAGGATGAGAGACTGTTCTGTCGGCTTCCTTCAGACCAGGCCCCAGATTCAGAAAGCCACTCAGATTAAGAGTGCTGATCCTGGATCAGTTTAGCCTTTTAAACCTAATGAGTATGATTTATATGGACGAGGGGGTGGCTGATCCTAGGCCAGGGCGCTGCCTTTTTGTTTGTGTATCTGAATGGCGTCATTGTAAATAGGAATTTGTTCTTAACTGACTTGCAGAGTTAAATAAAACAAACTGACAGAATGTGGGGGTTTGTTGTTTTTCTCTCTCTCCCCACTACAAAGGAATGAATGAATCTGATCTGGAGTCAGTGGCCTTGTTCAAACACGGTGGAACTTATGCCCTATTCCCTAAGGCCCAAAGGACTCTTGTCAAAAGTAGTGAATTGTATTTGGGGATAGATACCATGTGGGACAGAGCCCAAGGACTGCAGCCTCCCTTCATGCCTGTAGGTAAACCAAGGCGACCTGTTAACATGCAGACAGGATATGGAACAGGAAAGGGTTGGCCTAGCTCCACACGGACAGGATATGGAACAGGAAAGGGTTGGCCTAGCTCCACACAGACAGGATATGGAACAGGAAAGGGTTGGCCTAGCTCCACACAGACAGGATATGGAACAGGAAAGGGTTGGGTCGGCCTACATAAAGACAGGAGATTTTAGTAGGATAAATATTTCTCCTATATTTGTGGTTAAATTGAGTGGTGTTATGACAGACCACGGCATCTCCCTGCATCCCAAATGGTATCCTATTCCCTGCATAGGGCACTAAGTAGTGCACTATATAAACTCAACGGAAAAAAGAAACGTCCCTTTTTCAGGACTCTGTCTTTCGAAGGTAATTCGTAAAAATCCAAATAACTTCACAGATCTTCATTGTAAAGGGTTGAAAACACTGTTTCCCATGCTTGTTCAATGAACCATAAACAATTAAGTACCACGCTGGTCACAAATCAGTACCACGCTGGTCACAAATCAGTACCACGCTGGTCACAAATCAGTATTACGCTGGTCACAAATCAGTACCACGCTGGTCACAAATCAGTATTACGCTGGTCACAAATCAGTATTACGCTGGTCACAAATCAGTACCACGCTGGTCACAAATCAGTATTACGCTGGTCACAAATCAGTATTACGCTGGTCACAAATCAGTACCACGCTGGTCACAAATCAGTACCACGCTGGTCACATCAGTACCACGCTGGTCACATCAGTACCACGCTGGACACAAATCAGTACCACGCTGCTCACAAATCAGTACCACGCTGGTCACACATCAGTACCACGCTGGTCACATCAGTACCACGCTGGTCACAAATCAGTACCACGCTGGTCACATCAGTACCACGCTGGTCACATCAGTACCACGCTGGTCACAAATCAGTACCACGCTGGACACAAATCAGTACCACGCTGGTCACAAATCAGTACCACGCTGGTCACAAATCAGTAGCACGCTGGTCACATCAGTACCACGCTGGTCACAAATCAGTACCACGCTGGTCACAAATCAGTACCACGCTGGTCACATCAGTACCACGCTGGACACAAATCAGTACCACGCTGGTCACAAATCAGTACCACGCTGGTCACATCAGTACCACGCTGGTCACATCAGTACCACGCTGGACACAAATCAGTATCACGCTGCTCACAAATCAGTACCACGCTGGTCACACATCAGTACCACGCTGGTCACATCAGTACCACGCTGGTCACATCAGTACCACGCTGGTCACAAATCAGTACCACGCTGGACACAAATCAGTACCACGCTGGTCACAAATCAGTACCACGCTGGTCACAAATCAGTAGCACGCTGGTCACATCAGTACCACGCTGGTCACAAATCAGTACCACGCTGGTCACAAATCAGTACCACGCTGGTCACATCAGTACCACGCTGGACACAAATCAGTACCACGCTGGTCACAAATCAGTACCACGCTGGTCACATCAGTACCACGCTGGTCACATCAGTACCACGCTGGACACAAATCAGTACCACGCTGCTCACATCAGTACCACGCTGGTCACATCAGTACCACGCTGGTAACAAATCAGTACCACGCTGGACACAAATCAGTACCACGCTGGTCCCATCAGTACCACGCTGGTCACAAATCAGTACCACGCTGGTCACAAATCAGTACCACGCTGGTCCCATCAGTAATAACAATAACAGCCAGTTGTTATTATGTCACATTGTGTTTCTATCAGTGAAGACAATACAGATGAAACCATCCATTTATGGAGATTAAAGATGCCACTGATTATATGTCACACTTTCACACCCAAAATAAACCAGCCTGTGGGGCTGTAGCACTGAGCCAGACAGAGACTATGGTAGAGTCCTATAAACCAGCCTGTGGGGCTGTAGCACTGAGCCAGACAGAGACTAAGGTAGAGTCCTATAAACCAGCCTGTGGGGCTGTAGCACTGAGCCAGACAGACAGAGACTATGGTAGAGTCCTATAAACCAGCCTGTGGGGCTGTAGCACTGAGCCAGACAGAGACTAAGGTAGAGTCCTATAAACCAGCCTGTGGGGCTGTAGCACTGAGACAGACAGAGACTAAGGTAGAGTCCTATAAACCAGCCTGTGGGGCTGTAGCACTGAGCCAGACAGACAGAGACTAAGGTAGAGTCCTATAAACCAGCCTGTGGTGCTGTAGCATTGAGCCAGACAGAGACTAAGGTAGAGTCCTATAAACCAGCCTGTGGGGCTGTAGCACTGAGCCAGACAGACAGAGACTATGGTAGAGTCCTATAAACCAGCCTGTGGGGCTGTAGCACTGAGCCAGACAGAGACTAAGGTAGAGTCCTATAAACCAGCCTGTGGGGCTGTAGCACTGAGACAGACAGAGACTAAGGTAGAGTCCTATAAACCAGCCTGTGGGGCTGTAGCACTGAGCCAGACAGAGACTAAGGTAGAGTCCTATAAACCAGCCTGTGGGGCTGTAGCACTGAGCCAGACAGACAGAGACTATGGTAGAGTCCTATAAACCAGCCTGTGGGGCTGTAGCACTGAGCCAGACAGAGACTAAGGTAGAGTCCTATAAACCAGCCTGTGGGGCTGTAGCACTGAGACAGACAGAGACTAAGGTAGAGTCCTATAAACCAGCCTGTGGGGCTGTAGCACTGAGCCAGACAGACAGAGACTAAGGTAGAGTCCTATAAACCAGCCTGTGGTGCTGTAGCATTGAGCAGACAGAGACTAAGGTAGAGTCCTATAAACCAGCCTGTGGGGCTGTAGCACTGAGCCAGACAGACAGAGACTATGGTAGAGTCTATAAACCAGCCTGTGGGGCTGTAGCACTACTGTAGAGCCAGCCTGTGGGGCTGTAGCACTGAGAGACAGACAGAGACTGTAGAGTCTATAAACCAGCCTGTGGGGCTGTAGCACTGTGCTACAGCCCCACAGGCTGGTTTATAGGACTCTAAGTCTCTGTCTGTCAGTGCTACAGCCCCACAGGCTGGTTTATAGGACTCTACCTAGTCTCTCTGTCTGGCTCAGTGCTACAGCCCCACAGGCTGGTTTATAGGACTCTACCTTAGTCTCTGTCTGTCTCAGTGCTACAGCCCCACAGGCTGGTTTATAGGACTCTACCTTAGTCTTTGTCTGGCACAGTGCTACAGCCCCACAGGCTGGTTTATAGGACTCTACCTTAGTCTCTGTCTGTCTCAGTGCTACAGCCCCACAGGCTGGTTTATAGGACTCTACCTTAGTCTCTGTCTGTCTGGCTCAGTGCTACAGACTCTACAGTCTCTGTCTGTCTGGCTACAGCACTCTACCTTAGTCTCTGTCTGGCTCAATGCTACAGCACCACAGGCTGGTTTATAGGACTCTACCATAGTCTCTGTCTGTCTGGCTCAGTGCTACAGCCCCACAGGCTGGTTTATTTTGGGTGTGAAAGTGTGACATATAATCAGTGGCATCTTTAATCTCCATAAATGGATGGTTTCATCTGTATTGTCTTCACTGATAGAAACACAATGTGACATAATAACAACTGGCTGTTATTGTTATTACTGATGTGACCAGCATGGTACTGATGGGACCAGCGGGGTACTGATTTGTGACCAGCGTGGTACTGATTTGTTACCAGCGTGCTACTGATTTGTGACCAGCGTGGTACTGATTTGTGACCAGCGTGGTACTGATTTGTGACCAGCGTGGTACTGATTTGTGACCAGCGTGGTACTGATTTGTGACCAGCGTGGTACTGATTTGTGACCAGCGTGGTACTGATTTGTGACCAGCGTGTGTACTGATTTGTGACCAGCGTGGTACTGATTTGTGACCAGCGTGGTACTGATTTGTGACCAGCGTGGTACTGATTTGTGACCAGCGTGGTACTGATTTGTGACCAGCGTGGTACTGATGTGACCAGCGTGGTACTGATTTGTGACCAGCGTGGTACTGATGTGTGACCAGCGTGGTACTGATTTGTGACCAGCGTGGTACTGATGGGACCAGCGGGGTACTGATTTGTGACCAGCGTGGTACTGATGTGTGACCAGCGTGGTACTGATTTGTGACCAGCGTGGTACTGATTTGTGACCAGCGTGGTACTGATTTGTGACGATATTTTTAGTGAGCAATTTTTGGTTGTGGAATCAGAATTATCTTTATTTTTGTTGGAACTAAATGTAATTTTTACAGTACTCTTATCATATGTGTCAATAGGATTATAAGTATATCGCATCATTGACATGGGTTCTAATGCATCACGTTAATAACATACGAGGAGACATGCACGAATGCAGATATCTAACCTATTCTAGGAGTTATTTCAGAGTTTGGAGTCGTGCTTGGTACCATCGACTGTAATTGTTTTACCCAATTATTAATAGACCCGTTCCATATGAACTGCGAAATGAACATGTTTGATTTACAATGTAACTACGAGTTAATGATATGAGCTATTGAGGTGTGCAGCGACCTGGCTGTTTATTTACGGGATGTAGATGTTTTTTTGGGGTGAAAGCCAAGGTAATCTGTGACAAAGCCAAACACTGTCTGGTGTTGATATGGGGGGGACCGAGCAGGGACCAGTCATCCTTCCCACTGACTGCCGCTAGTTGCTCTGAGGACAAAGAATCAACTGGGTCAGGCTGGAGAAACCGGGATCTGCCGCTGCCGGGGACAGTACAGCTCCTGCTACAACGGTACTGTAGGCCACAGAAATGTCTGGAGCTCGTCCGACGTCCCGTTTATTTTATTTTTGTGTCTTCTGCGAATGATGATAGTTATTTCACATCGTCTTAAACGTTTTAAAGGGACGGAGACAAGGTGCTTTTTCTGCCGTCCCGTCCGACAGACGACAAAAGAGCCTGGAAACCTGCTTGGGAATATGGAACAAAACACTCCGGCCGTCAGTGCGCTCAACGCGGCCGTCTGGAGTCGGTGAAGGGGATGACCTACCCTCTGGACCTCGTTTCAATGGTCCACTCGCCCGGTGTGCATGTTACTGGTTCGTCGATCAACGACCTGTACCGATAAGAGGAGCGTCGGCAGCGGACAGTGGGCCAGTTGATCACCCGTCTGTTCTCCCATCTACAGACGACTACTACTTGGTTGGCAATGCATGGGGGACCACGGCACAACACTGCGTATGTTTCCAAATCGACCAGACGATGCGTGTAAGGATCTAGTCTAGTCCCAGACCGCCGGTTCATTGGGTTAGTTTGACCAGCGCACACAAGACAAGGTAGGTGGATAGATGTCCCTGCATATTACAACACTGATATGGGATGCTTTAGGATATCACGTTTCCATCTGGGATGGGGGTGGTAGCGCAACAGAGCTACAGTCCTATCAGCTTGTGTTATTTTTAGTTTGTTTGTTTGTAATCAAATGAAAGAAAAAAAAATCGGTATATTTCATAAAGATTGCATCACGAGGTGGTCGCACTTCGGGTATACAGTTGACGGTAGGTGGCGTGACGCGGATCTGCCCGGTGGACCGGTGTTAACGTACGACCGGAGGAGGAGGATGGAGGAGGACGAAGAGGGACAGAGACGGTGACTTTCAACCGCAGGAAATAGATCAGCCCACCATTCAACCCGGTCTCAGAGCATTTCCTATGTATTATTTACAACAACAACAACAACAGAAATCCGTTCATCTCCATTTAGTATGATATATTACGGGGGTTTTTTTTCCGCATGGTAGGCTATGTATTATATTTGTGGATGTCCGTCATCAATTTCGTATATCATATGTTGTGAATTACAATTTTGTAGGATTTTCTGTCCAGTGTGAAGGAAGTTTAGAGGTAGTTTCGCTAGCCAATGATAACTAGTTAGCGCAATGACTGCAAGCCTATGGGTATCTGTGCGTTGCGCCCCCTATCCTGACCTAAGTGTGTATATAATATATAACAGTGGATAGTGTATAGAACAGAGCAGCATATAATATATCTTTATTTAACCTTTTTATTTATACAGGTTTTCCTCGTTGAGATAACATCTCTTTTCCAAGAGAGACCTGGTCCAATAGCAGCAAAGGGGGAACAACGTTTCAGACATACACAACTTACACAACATTAAACACAACTATAAACACACACATTACATTAGTACAACAACAAACAAACAAAAAAAAACATTTTACGTCTTGACTAGAAACAGCTGGCCTAAAAACAAATTACACTTTTCTATGATATATACGTCGTCGATCAAGTGTTAAAAACTCCACCGACGAAACTAGATCATCAAATGTTAACATGCTCAGCAAAATTCGATACGGACTGGCCACATGAAAAGTACGTATAGAAACCCGGTACTGTGGAGGAGATTGTTATGCACAAAGCTGGATTTTACCCCCAATCTCTGAAGACCATACAGAACCTGAATAAGATGGTCCCAAATGGCACCCCTATTCCCTTTATAGTACACACCCTTGACCAGACTTTGGTTTAAAAGCAGTGCACTATATGGGGTAAAGGGTGTCATTTGGGATGTAGGCTAAGACATTACATAATCAGTGTCATGACAGATCTCCTGGCTCTAACCATGACCCAGCTCTAGCTGCAGAAACAGTTATAACTATGTAACACACACACACACACTCTCTCTCTCTCTCTCTCTCTCTCTCTCTCTCTCTCTCTCTCTCTCTCTCTCTCTCTCTCTCTCTCTCTCTCTCTCTCTCTCTCTCTCTCTCTCTCTCTCTCTCTCTCTCTCTCCCGCCTCTCCTCTCTTTCTCCCTCTCTCGCTCTTTCTCTCTCTTTCTCTTCCCCCTCTCCCTCTCTCTCCCCCTCTCTCTCTTTTTCTCATGACTTCCAGACTCCCTTAACAGCTCCTGTAGTAGAACCCTATGGTAATCCCAGTGATCAGATAGCAGCAGAGCTGGAGGAGATAACACCAGGATGACTGATACTGTTCCTTCTTCAGGAAAGAAGGAAGGAGCAAAGTTCTGCTGGGAGGAGAGACGTAGACTGAGAGAAGAGAGAGTGTGGGAGAAGGAGACACAGAGCTGAACTGTGGACGTATTAATGGAGACCTGCTCCCAGGCTGTTGGTGAGTAATGACCTACACACAAAGTACATACAGTTGAAGTCGGAAGTTTACATACAGCTTAACCAAACACATTTAAACTCCGTTTTTCAAGATTCCTGACATTTAATCCCAGTAAAAATGTGTTAGGATCACCACTTTATTTTAAGAATGTGAAATGTCAGAATAATAGTAGAGAGAGTGACTTATTTCAGCTCTTATTTCTTTCATCACATTCCCAGTGTGTCAGAAGTTTACATACACTCAATTAGTATTTGGTAGCATTGCCTTTAAATTGTTTAACTTGGGTCAAACGTTTCGGGTAGCCTTCAACAAGCTTCCCACAATAAGTTGGGTGAATTTTGGCCCGTTCCTCCTGACAGAGCTGGTGTAACTGAGTCAGGTTTGTAGGCCTCCTTGCTCGAACACACTTTTTCGGTTCTGCCTACAAATGTTCTATAGGATGGAGGTCAGGGCTTTGTGACATCCACTCCAATACCTTGACTTTGTTGTCCTTAAGCCATTTTGCCACAACTTTGGAAGTATGCTTGGGGTCATTGTCCATTTGGAAGACCCATTTGCGACCAAGCTTTAACTTCCTGACTGATGTCTTGAGATGTTGCTTCAATATATCCACATAATTTTCCTTCCTCATGTAGCCATCTATTTTGTGAAGTGCACCAGTCCCTCCTGCAGCAAAGCACCCCCACAACATGATGCTGCCACCCCCGTGCTTCACGGTTGGGATGGTGTTCTTTGGCTTGCAAGCCTCCCCCTTTTTCCTCCAAACATAACGATGGTCATTATGGCCAAACAGTTCTGTTTTTGTTTCATCAGACCAGAGGACATTTCTTCAAAAAGTACGATCTTTGTTCCCATGTGCAGTTGCAAACCGTAGTCTGGCTTTTTTATGGCGGTTTTATGGCGGCTTCTTCCTTGCTGAGCGGCCTTTCAGGTTATGTCGATATAGGACTCGTTTTTACTGTGGATATAGATACTTTTGTGCCTGTTTCCTCCAGCATCTTCACAAGGTCCTTTGCTGTTGCGTCTCCTTCCTGAGCGGTATGACGGCTGCGTGGTCCCATGGTGTTTATACTTGCGTACTATTGTTTGTACAGATGAACGTGGTACCTTCAGGCGTTTGGAAATTGCTCCCAAGGATGAACCAGACTTGTGGAGGTCTACAATTTATTTTCTGAGGTCTTGGCTGTTTTCTTTTGATTTTCCCATGATGTCAAGCAAAGAGGCACTGAGTTTGAAGGTAGGCCTTGAAATACACCCACAGGTACACCTCCAATTGACTCAAATTATGTCAATTAGCCTATCAGAAGCTTCTAAAGCCATGACATCATTTTCTGGAATTTTCCAAGCTGTTTAAAGGCACAGTCAACTTAGTGTATGTAAACTTCTGACCCACTGGAATTGTGATACAGTGAATTATAAGTGAAATAATCTGTCTGTAAACAATTGGTGGAAAAATTACTTGTGTCATGCACAAAGTAGATGTCCTAACCGACTTGCCAAAACTATAGTTTGTGTATGTGTACCTAAGTGTATGTAAACTTCCGACTTCAACTGTACCAACAACCCATTGGTATAGGGGTTATATATAGGTCTATCAACCCATTGGTATAGGGGTTATATGGTGATATATATAGGCCTATCAACCCATTGGTATAAGGGGTTATATGGTGATATATAGACCTATCAACCCATTGGTATAGGGGTTATATGGTGATATATATAGACCTATCAACCCATTGGTATAGGGGTTATATGGTGATATATAGGCCTCTCAACCCATTGGTATAAGGGGTTATATGGTGATATATAGACCTATCAACCCATTGGTATAGGGGTTATATGGTGATATATATAGACCTATAAACCCATTGGTATAGGGGTTATATGGTGATATATAGGCCCATCAACCCATTGGTATAGGGGTTATATGGTGATATATAGACCTATCAACCCATTGGTATAGGGGTTATATGGTGATCTATAGACCTATCAACCCATTGGTATAGGGGTTATATAGACCTATCAACCCATTGGTATAGGGGTTATATGGTGATATATAGGCCTCTCAACCCATTGGTATAGGGGTTATATGGTGATATATAGGCCTATAGTCCACACCGGTTGGTGGAAGAGTTTGGTTTTCAATCGGTTGTAGTTTTAGTCATAAACAGGACTTTCTGTTCTTATTGTAACTCTGTTCTATTTTGTTCTGACACTTAAAGTGACAGCGGCAGCATCGACCTGCTCCTCAGTCGGCAAGTAGACAGATTGGGGGCTGCTGGACTATTTCTAGGAGACGTTGTTCTTTAGGGTTAGGAAACTAAAGCTTGGTTTTCCTCTTAAAGGCTTGTGGTAAAACGATGACTTAAAGCGAGCAGTGACTTAACAAGGCCGTTGTCGGATGAGAAGCAGAAGACATTTCTTCTTGTTTTTCTTGGTTAACGTTTTGTCGTTGTTTTTGTCTTTTTACGCTGTCTAATCCGTTTCATAACCATTAGTCTGGTTGGTTTCAGTGGCAGGCAGAACTGGGGTTGTGGAGTACAGAAAAACATGTTTTATGGTTGTACGTAGAAATTGGCTTGACTCTTGAGTCAACCTGATAACAGTGTTCTTTGAACCCTTCAAATAAAATAGAGAGAGAGAGGGGGGAGGGGGGAGGGAGAGAGAGAGAGAGATATAAGAGACAGAGAAGAGACAGAGAGAGAAGAGACGGAGAAGAGATAGAGACAGTGAGGGAGAGAGAGGAGAGGGAGAGAGAAGAGACAGAGGGAAGAGACAGAGAAGAGACAGAGAGAGAGGAGAGGGAGAGAGAAGAGACAGAGGGAAGAGACAGACGGAGGAAGGTGTACAGCTAGCTATTGTTTTGCAGAGATATGTTTCATGAAGCATCTTGATCAGCACCAAGTGTTTAGTGCTGTGTGAAAAGCTGCCTGCCTGGATCTATTCAGAGCAGGCTCTTCACCGAGGCTGAAACCAAATGGCACTACTTTTGACCAGGGCCAATCGGGAATAGGATGCTATTTGGGATGCAGACCATTCCTGTCTCTGTATCTCATAATGTAAACTACCGCGTCGGGTTGAATTAACAAGTTCTCGAGTCGCGAGTTTCTACTTCAACGAGTCGGCAGCTCTGGACTTTCCCCCGGACCAGGCCCCGATCCCCGGGACTGAAAGAGGAAGCGGCGGGGCGAAAGAGAGGCGCGGCAAAGTGGCATCCTGACGAGACTACGTCGACAAGCCACATAGACCGCCACTGCCACTCGATCTCTAATGTTGAGGAAGTTTTAAGTTTGAATACCTCATGATAAGCTGTAGTCCACACTATTTACCAAGAGAGTTCATCTATTTTTAACCAGCTAGTCTAGTTGAGAACAAGTTCTCATTTACAACTGCGACCTGGCCAAGATAAAAGCAAAGCAGTTCGACACATACAACAACACAGAGTTACACATGGAGTAAAACAAACATACAGTCAATAATACAGTAGAAATATACAGTATGTGCAAATGAGGTAAGATAAGGAAGGTAAGGCAATAAATAGGCCATGGTAGAGAAGTAACTACAGTATAGCAAGTAAACACTGGAGTGATAGATGTGCAGAAGATGAATGTGCAAGTAGAGATACTGGGGTGCAAAGGAGCAAGATAAATAAATAAATACGGTAGGGGGAAGAGGTAGTTGGATGGGCTGTTTACAGATGGGCTATGTGCAGGTGCAATGATCTGTGAGCTGCTCTGACAGCTGGTGCTTGAAACTAGTGAGGGAGATATAAGTCTCTAGCTTCAGTGATTTTTGCAGTTCGTTCCAGTCATTGGCAGCAGAGAACTGGAAGGAAAGGCGGCCGAAGGAGGAGTTGGCTTTGGGGGTGACCAGTGAGATATACCTGCTGGAGCGCGTGCTACGGGTTGGTGCTGCTATGGTGATCTATATTTTTGATAGCTGTCTATTTACCACCATAAACCCATGCTGGCACTAATACTGCACGCAAAGAGAACAGGGCCATAAGTAAACAAGAAAGTGTACATTCAGAGGCAGCCTTTTTCTTGGCCAGTGATTTTAATGTAGGGAAACTAAAATCCATTTGACCTCATTTTTACGAGTGTGTCACCTGTGCCACTAGAAACAACAAAACTCTAAATCACCTTTACTCCAAAACACAGAAACGCGTACAAAGCTCTCACTCGCCTTCCCTTTGGCAAATCTGACCACAACTCTGTTTCTTACAAGCAAAAAACTCACGTGATCCCATGAAGCGGATGCTAAGCTACAGGACTGTTTCGCACAGACTGGAATATGTTCTGGGACTCATCCGATAACTTTTAGGAGTTTTACCACATCAGTCGCCAGCTTCATTTAATAACTGCATCAATGACGTCGTCTCCACAGTGACCGTAACGTACATATCCCAACCAGAAGCCATGGATTACAGGCAACATCCGCACTGAGCTAAAGGCTAGAGCTGCCGCTTTCAAGGAGCGGGACTCTAACCCGGAAGCTTATAAGAAATCCTGCTATGACCTCCGACGAGCCATCAAACAGGCAACGGGTCAATATAGGACTAAGATCGAATCCTACTACACCGGCTCTGACACTTGTGGCAGGGCTGGCGAACTATCACGCATTACGAAGGGAAACCCAGCCGTGAACTGCCCTGTGACGTGAGCCTACCAGACGAGCTAAATGCCTTCTATGCTCTCTTTGAGGCAAGCAACACTGAACCAAGCATGAGAACACCAGCCGTTCTGGACAACTGTTTGATCTCGCTCTCCATAGCAGATGTCAGTAAGACCTTTTAAACAGGTTAACATTCACAAGGTCGCTGGGCCAGACAGACTACCAGGACGCGTACTCAGAGCATGCGCTGACCAGCTGGCAAGTGTCTTCACTGACATTTTTATCCTCTCCCTGACCCAGTCTGTAATACCTACATGTTTCAAGGAGACCACCATCTTCACTGCCCCCTACCCTCTACAGGAGGGTCTGACCCCTGTTCCCTATCTACTACCCTCTACAGGAGTGTCTGACCCCTGTCCTCTACCCTCTACAGGAGTGTCTGACCCCTGTCCCCTACCTACTACCCTCTACAGGAGTGTCTGACCCCTGTCCCCTACCTACTACCCTATACAGGAATGTCTGACCCTTGTCCCCTACCTACTACCCTCTACAGGAGTGTCTGACCCCTGACCCCTGCCCTCTACAGGAGTGTCTGACCCCTGTCCCCTACCTACTACCCTCTACAGGAGTGTCTGACCCCTGTCCCCTACCTACTACCCTATACAGGAGTGTCTGACCCCTACCTACTACCCTCTACAGGAGTGTCTGACCCTTGTCCCCTACCTACTACCCTCTACAGGAGTGTCTGACCCCTGCCCTCTACAGGAGTGTCTGACCCCTGCCCTCTACAGGAGTGTCTGACCCCTGACCCCTACCTACTACCATCTACAGGAGTGTCTGACCCCTGTCCCCTACCTACTACCCTCTACAGGAGTGTCTGACCCCTGTCCCCTACCTACTACCCTGTACAGGAGTGTCTGACCCCTGACCCCTGCCCTTTACCCTCTACAGGAGTGTCTGAATCTGCCCACCTTTGCCGTCGATCCTGAGGGCGTGGCGTGTGTTCGACCAACCAGAGCCCCGTGGACCTGTGACGTCACTGTGACGTCATCATGTTCCCCTCCGTGACCCGTATCCTCCCCTCTAGCGTGTCATCGCCGCTCCTCCTGGTCGCCGTGTTGACGCTGGCGGCAGCCGGCCCTGTCTCTGCGTCGGACGCGGAGACGTGTTTCTCCAGACAGCATCAGAACGCCATAGTGAATGTCCGCCAGGCGCTGGCCCGACCCACCACCGTCATGGACTCCAGAGTCACCCAATCAGAGAGAGACTGTGTTCTGGCCTGCTGCTCAGAGGACGTGAAGCCAGGTAGGGGAGAGACAACACACAATAACACACACACACAATAACACACACACACAATAACACACACACACAATAACACACACACACATGTTAGTCGTAATGCTTGGTATTGCTAGAGGAGAGACAACACAGTGGACCTTTCAAACAGAAGGGTAGTCGTAAAACTTGGTATTACCCTCCATGTCTGATTGCCCTCCCCCCTCAGGTATAAAGTGTACCCTGGCTGTGTTCAACCCTCACAAGCCCTCTGAGCCTCCCAATAACCACAACTGCCGTCTGTTCCACTGCCAGAATGAGCAGGACTGTCCCCTCCTGACTGCTGAACAGGGCATCAACACGTACGACATCTTCAAAGGTAAACACACCGTCCTTCAACTAAACGCCTGGGCCCTGGTCCGCAGTAGAGCTCTATGTAGAGAATAGGGGGGGCCGTGTCAGACAGACTAGTTGTTTGTGTGCTCCTGTCTTGTTGTGTTTTACAGAGTCTTTCATCTCTGACGTGAGTCATGTTCTGACGTCATGTTTTCCATAGGTTTGATTCATCCCACCACGGTGATACCTACCACCACCACAACCCAGCCAACTACTACTACTGCTACCACTACACCTACCACCACCACCACAACCCAGCCAACTACTACTACTACTACTCCAGCACCTACCACAACCCAGCCAACTACTACTACTACTGCTACTACTACTACTCCAGCACCTACCACAACCACAACCCAGCCAACTACTACTACTACTGCTACTACTACTACCACAACCCAGCCAACTACTACTACTACTACTACTGCTACTACTACTACTACTACACCTACCACCACCACAGCCCAGCCAACTACTACTACTACTGCTACTACTACTACTCCAGCACCTACCACCACCACAACCCAGCCAACTACTACTACTACTGCTACTACTACACCTACCACCACCACTACACCTACCACCACCACAGCCCAGCCAACTACTACTACTACTGCTACTACTACTACTCCAGCACCTACCACAACCACAACCCAGCCAACTACTACTACTACTGCTACTACTACTACCACAACCCAGCCAACTACTACTACTACTGCTACTGCTACTACTACACCTACCACCACCACCACACCTACCACCACCACAACCCAGCCAACTACTACTACTACTGCTACTACTACCACCACTACACCTACCACCACTACACCTACCACCACTACACCTACCACCACTACACCTACCACCACCACGACCCAGCTGACAACCACAACAAAACAACCCTCTTTAACGACAGCAGCAATGCCTGTTTTAACACGTCCACCTCCAACCACTACTACAACAACACAACCAACAACATCCTGGCCACTACCAGAGGTCCACACGACTCCTGCAGCAGTGCGTACAACAACCACGACCACACAGAGGAACAGAAAGACCAATAAACCCCCCAAGAAAACTAACGAATCGGCTAAAAACCCCAAACCACATCCTGCCACTACGACGACGACGACGAAGACGTCTTTACCTGTCCCAACTACACACCGCAGAGACCCAGACCCCATCAGAACTACTGAGCCAGCTACCACCACCACTAAGAGCCCAGCGGCCATTGAGCCCCTGATCTCAAGGACAACGGCAGAAAATGAGCTGGTGCTGGTGCCCAAGGGGGTCCAGGCAGCCCCAGGCTCCCCAGGGACAGAGGGTCAGGGCGGGGGTAAGGAGGTGGCAGGGCGGGGGGCTCTGAAGAGCTCCCTGGTGGCTGTGGTGGTGGTAGGCCTGGTCTTTCTGACTCTGGCCCTGGCTGTGGTGGGACGTAAGGCCATGGAGTCATTCGACCGGCGACACTACACCAGGCTGGAGCTTAACGACCTACACTACGAGGTGTGATCGAACCCTTACACACACAGACAGACGCACACACACACACGAACACACACAGACACACACACGAACACACACGCGTCCTGGTTGACCAAGGGATCAACCAGAGAGATAATAAACAAGACACACTGGGAGAGAAAGGTCCACCATGCAAAAATCATCTTCTTCTCTTCAGTTTGCTCCGTTTTAGTTCAACCGTTTCTTTAACCACATTTCTATTAGATAAGAAACACGTTCAGGTTCATTTTAAGAGCATATCGATGTACTGTCATTCATTACAACACAATACCAATGGTGTCGTTGAACAGACCCCTCTTCTAGTATTCTAGAACAGTAGAGAGATATCCGAGGGCTCTAGAACAGTAGAGAGATATCAGAGGGCTCTAGAACAGTAGAGAGATATCCGAGGGCTCTAGAACAGTAGAGAGATATCCGAGGGCTCTAGAACAGTAGAGAGATATCAGAGGGCTCTAGAACAGTAGAGAGATATCAGAGGGCTCTAGAACAGTAGAGAGATTTCAGAGGGCTCTAGAACAGCAGAGAGATATCAGAGGGCTCTAGAACAGTAGAGAGATTTCAGAGGGCTCTAGAACAGCAGAGAGATATCAGAGGGCTCTAGAACAGTAGAGAGATATCAGAGGGCTCTAGAACAGTAGAGAGATTTCAGAGGGCTCTAGAACAGCAGAGAGATATCAGAGGGCTCTAGAACAGTAGAGAGATTTCAGAGGGCTCTAGAACAGTAGAGAGATATCAGAGGGCTCTAGAACAGTAGAGAGATTTCAGAGGGCTCTAGAACAGTAGAGAGATATCAGAGGGCTCTAGAACAGTAGAGAGATATCAGAGGGCTCTAGAACTGTAGAGAGATATCAGAGGGCTCTAGAACAGTAGAGAGATATCAGAGGGCTCTAGAACAGTAGAGAGATTTCAGAGGGCTCTAGAACAGTAGAGAGATATCAGAGGGCTCTAGAACAGCAGAGAGATATCAGAGGGCTCTAGAACAGTAGAGAGATATCAGAGGGCTCTAGAACAGTAGAGAGATTTCAGAGGGCTCTAGAACAGCAGAGAGATATCAGAGGGCTCTAGAACAGTAGAGAGATTTCAGAGGGCTCTAGAACAGCAGAGAGATATCAGAGGGCTCTAGAACAGTAGAGAGATTTCAGAGGGCTCTAGAACAGCAGAGAGATGTCAGAGGGCTCTAGAACAGTAGAGAGATATCAGAGGGCTCTAGAACAGTAGAGAGATATCAGAGGGCTCTAGAACAGTAGAGAGATATCAGAGGGCTCTAGAACTGTAGAGAGATATCAGAGGGCTCTAGAACAGTAGAGAGATATCAGAGGGCTCTAGAACAGTAGAGAGATATCAGAGGGCTCTAGAACAGTAGAGAGATTTCAGAGGGCTCTAGAACAGTAGAGAGATATCAGAGGGCTCTAGAACAGTAGAGAGATATCAGAGGGCTCTAGAACAGTAGAGAGATTTCAGAGGGCTCTAGAACAGTAGAGAGATTTCAGAGGGCTCTAGAACAGCAGAGAGATATCAGAGGGCTCTAGAACAGTAGAGAGATTTCAGAGGGCTCTAGAACAGCAGAGAGATATCAGAGGGCTCTAGAACAGTAGAGAGATTTCAGAGGGCTCTAGAACAGCAGAGAGATATCAGAGGGCTCTAGAACAGTAGAGAGATATCAGAGGGCTCTAGAACAGTAGAGAGATATCAGAGGGCTCTAGAACAGTAGAGAGATATCAGAGGGCTCTAGAACAGTAGAGAGATATCAGAGGGCTCTAGAACAGTAGAGAGATATCAGAGGGCTCTAGAACAGTAGAGAGATATCAGAGGGCTCTAGAACAGCAGAGAGATATCAGAGGGCTCTAGAACAGTAGAGAGATATCAGAGGGCTCTAGAACAGTAGAGAGATATCAGAGGGCTCTAGAACAGTAGAGAGATATCAGAGGGCTCTAGAACAGTAGAGAGATATCAGAGGGCTCTAGAACAGTAGAGAGAGATATCAGAGGGCTCTAGAACAGTAGAGAGATATCAGAGGGCTCTAGAACTGTAGAGAGATATCAGAGGGCTCTAGAACAGTAGAGAGATATCAGAGGGCTCTAGAACAGTAGAGAGATTTCAGAGGGCTCTAGAACAGTAGAGAGATATCAGAGGGCTCTAGAACAGTAGAGAGATATCCGAGGGCTCTAGAACAGTAGAGAGATATCAGAGGGCTCTAGAACAGTAGAGAGATTTCAGAGGGCTCTAGAACTGTAGAGAGATATCAGAGGGCTCTAGAACTGTAGAGAGATATCAGAGGGCTCTAGAACAGTAGAGAGATATCAGAGGGCTCTAGAACAGTAGAGAGATTTCAGAGGGCTCTAGAACAGTAGAGAGATTTCAGAGGGCTCTAGAACTGTAGAGAGATATCAGAGGGCTCTAGAACAGTAGAGAGATTTCAGAGGGCTCTAGAACAGTAGAGAGATATCAGAGGGCTCTAGAACAGTAGAGAGATTTCAGAGGGCTCTAGAACAGTAGAGAGATATCAGAGGGCTCTAGAACAGTAGAGAGATATCAGAGGGCTCTAGAACAGTAGAGAGATATCAGAGGGCTCTAGAACAGTAGAGAGATATCAGAGGGCTAAGGAATAAAGAACCTTAAGCAGCAATATCTCTATTCCAACAACTCAGTAGAGTTGAATTTAAAGATTATAGTGTAATTTGGGTGAACTATCCCTTTTAAGCAAACAGATAGGGGCACAGAGTGATAGCCTCCCCTGTGTACAAGAGAGTCATTGGAGGCTGGTGAAGGGAGGACGGCTCATAATAATGCCTGGAATGGAATAGATGGAACAGTGTCAAACACTGAGACCTTTAAAGAGGAGAAACTGACAGACCTTTAAAGAGGAGCGACTGACTGAGACCTTTAAAGAGGAGCGACTGACTGAGACCTTTAAAGAGGAGAAACTGACTGAGACCTTTAAAGAGGAGAAACTGACTGAGACCTTTAAAGAGGAGCGACTGACTGAGACCTTTTAAAGAGGAGCGACTGACTGAGACCTTTAAAGAGGAGCGACTGACTGAGACCTTTAAAGAGGAGCGACTGACTGAGACCTTTAAAGAGGAGCGACTGACTGAGACCTTTAAAGAGGAGCGACTGACTGAGACCTTTAAAGAGGAGCGACTGACTGAGACCTTTAAAGAGGAGCGACTGACTGAGACCTTTAAAGAGGAGCGACTGACTGAGACCTTTAAAGAGGAGCGACTGACTGAGACCTTTAAAGAGGAGAAACTGACTGAGACCTTTAAAGAGGAGCGACTGACTGAGACCTTTAAAGAGGAGAAACTGACAGACCTTTAAAGAGGAGCGACTGACTGAGACCTTTAAAGAGGAGCGACTGACTGAGACCTTTAAAGAGGAGAAACTGACTGAGACCTTTAAAGAGGAGAAACTGACTGAGACCTTTGAAGAGGAGCGACTGACTGAGACCTTTAAAGAGGAGCGACTGACTGAGACCTTTAAAGAGGAGCAACTGACTGAGACCTTTAAAGAGGAGCGACTGACTGAGACCTTTAAAGAGGAGCGACTGACTGAGACCTTTAAAGAGGAGCGACTGACTGAGACCTTTAAAGAGGAGCGACTGACAGACCTTTAAAGAGGAGCGACTGACTGAGACCTTTAAAGAGGAGCAACTGACTGAGACCTTTAAAGAGGAGCGACTGACTGAGACCTTTAAAGAGGAGAAACTGACTGAGACCTTTAAAGAGGAGCGACTGACTGAGACCTTTAAGAGGAGAAACTGACAGACCTTTAAAGAGAGGCGACTGACTGAGACCTTTAAAGAGGAGCGACTGACTGAGACCTTTAAAGAGGAGAAACTGACTGAGACCTTTAAAGAGGAGAAACTGACTGAGACCTTTAAAGAGGAGCGACTGACTGAGACCTTTAAAGAGGAGCGACTGACTGAGACCTTTAAAGAGGAGCAACTGACTGAGACCTTTAAAGAGGAGCGACTGACTGAGACCTTTAAAGAGGAGCGACTGACTGAGACCTTTAAAGAGGAGCAACTGACTGAGACCTTTAAAGAGGAGCAACTGACTGAGACCTTTAAAGAGGAGCGACTGACTGAGACCTTTAAAGAGGAGCGACTGACTGAGACCTTTAAAGAGGAGCGACTGACTGAGACCTTTAAAGAGGAGCGACTGACTGAGACCTTTAAAGAGGAGCGACTGACTGAGACCTTTAAAGAGGAGCGACTGACTGAGACCTTTAAAGAGGAGCGACTGACTGAGACCTTTAAAGAGGCGACTGACTGAGACCTTTAAAGAGGAGCGACTGACTGAGACCTTTAAAGAGGAGCGACTGACTGAGACCTTTAAAGAGGAGCGACTGACTGAGACCTTTAAAGAGGAGCGACTGACTGAGACCTTTAAAGAGGAGCGACTGACTGAGACCTTTAAAGAGGAGCGACTGACTGAGACCTTTAAGAGGAGCGACTGACTGAGACCTTTAAAGAGGAGCGACTGACTGAGACCTTTAAAGAGGAGCGACTGACTGAGACCTTTAAAGAGGATCGACTGACTGAGACCTTTAAAGAGGAGCGACTGACTGAGAGCTTTAAAGAGGAGAAACTGACTGAGACCTTTAAAGAGGAGAAACTGACTGAGACCTTTAAAGAGGAGCGACTGACTGAGACCTTTAAAGAGGAGAAACTGACTGAGACCTTTAAAGAGGAGAAACTGACTGAGACCTTTAAAGAGGAGAAACTGACTGAGACCTTTAAAGAGGAGCGACTGACTGAGACCTTTAAAGAGGAGAAACTGACTGAGACCTTTAAAGAGGAGAAACTGACTGAGACCTTTAAAGAGGAGAAACTGACTGAGACCTTTAAAGAGGAGAAACTGACTGAGACCTTTAAAGAGGAGCGACTGACTGATACCTTTAAAGAGGAGAAACTGACTGAGACCTTTAAAGAGGAGCGGCTGACTGAGACCTTTAAAGAGGAGCGGCTGACTGAGACCTTTTAAAGAGGAGCGACTGCACAGTGTGTAAGGTACAATAAGAGTAGCCTTTCTCTTCTGCATGTTAACCATCTATAGCCATATGATGATGTCTGTGGACTGCTTTTTCCTAATCACTTCAATCTAAATGTCTGACTGACTTTAACGTGTGTTTTTTCACTGTGCTGTATCCTGGGTTATTACTTTGCTTCTGGCAGAGTTCTGGACGAACAGAATGATGGATGCAAATCTTTACAATATGATGCACTATGGTATCCTATGTTTTTTTTAATATATAACACACTTCTTTTTAAATGGTAAGATTGTTTTCATAGGTAGATGACACTGGCTGCACACTATTTTCATAAGTCAATTTGTATTGTATACTACGTGAGTATGCACTTATTATACAAGAAGAATGTGTGAGATTACCTGACTGACTGAGTGGAATGGAGAAATGCCCACTGGTAGGTTAGATGTAATACCACGATGTACCAGAAGGTGGCGGAGCGTTAATGTAATACCATGATGTACCACAAGGTGGCGGAGCGTTAATGTAATACCACGATGTACCACAAGGTGGCGGAGCGTTAATGTAATACCACGATGTACCACAAGGTGGCGGAGCGTTAATGTAATACCACGATGTACCACAAGGTGGCGGAGCATTGATGTAATACCACGATGTACCACAAGGTGGCGCAGCTATCTTAGAAACTACTACTGACTTCTTATTGGCATGCAGCGCAGTCAATTTAAAACACGTCACACCACTCGGGAGCATGGAGCCAAATTTAATATAATTTTGCACAAAATGATAACCTTGTTTATTACTGGTATTGCTTTGATGATTTGTAAGGTGTAGTTTGGTCTTGTTTTGTGCAGTGTTGCTTTCCAAATCACTTTGGGGATTAGATGTTTTATTAACTGAATTCTTGTAAGAAAATAAAATGTGATTTTTGAATACTGCTTCTGGTGTACTTTGATCTACTGTAGCGGCACGATGAAGTGGCTTTGAAGTGAAGAGGAACACAAAGCTTTGCAGTCAAAATATAGCAGTTATTGTTCATTCTCTCTCTGTCTTACACACACGACACACACACGACACACAAACACACACACGACACACACACACGACACGACACACACACGACACACACACACGGCACACAGACACACGACACGACACACACACGACACACACACACGGCACACAGACACACGACACGACACGACACACACACGGCACACACACACACGACACACAGACACACGGCAGAGCCACTACAGTAGGAAGTCATTTAGCAGACTCTTATCCAGAGACTTACAGTAGGGAGTCATTTAGCAGACTCTCTGATCCAGAGACACTACAGTAGGGAGTCATTTAGCAGACTCTCTTATCCAGAGAGACTTACAGTAGGGAGTCATTTAGCAGACTCTCTGATCCAGAGACACTACAGTAGGGAGTCATTTAGCAGACTCTCTGATCCAGAGCCACTACAGTAGGGAGTCATTTAGCAGACTCTCTGATCCAGAGAGACTACAGTAGGGAGTCATTTAACAGACTCTCTTATCCAGAGAGACTACAGTAGGGAGTCATTTAACAGACTCTCTGATCCAGAGAGACTACAGTAGGGAGTCATTTAACAGACTCTCTGATCCAGAGAGACTACAGTAGGGAGTCATTTAGCAGACTCTCTTATCCAGAGAGACTTACAGTAGGGAGTCATTTAGCAGACTCTCTTATCCAGAGCCACTACAGTAGGGAGTCATTTAGCAGACTCTCTTATCCAGAGAGACTTACAGTAAGGAGTCATTTAGCAGACTCTCTTATCCAGAGAGACTACAGTAGGGAGTCATTTAGCAGACTCTCTTATCCAGAGAGACTTACAGTAGGGAGTCATTTAGCAGACTCTCTTATCCAGAGACTTACAGTAGGGAGTCATTTAGCAGACTCTCTTATCCAGAGCCACTAACAGTAGGGAGTCATTTAGCAGACTCTCTTATCCAGAGCCACTACAGTAGGGAGTCATTTAGCAGACTCTCTTATCCAGAGAGACTTACAGTAAGGAGTCATTTAGCAGACTCTCTTATCCAGAGAGACTACAGTAGGGAGTCATTTAGCAGACTCTCTTATCCAGAGAGACTTACAGTAGGGAGTCATTTAGCAGACTCTCTTATCCAGAGACTTACAGTAGGGAGTCATTTAGCAGACTCTCTTATCCAGAGCCACTAACAGTAGGGAGTCATTTAGCAGACTCTCTTATCCAGAGCCACTACAGTAGGGAGTCATTTAGCAGACTCTCTTATCCAGAGAGACTACAGTAGGGAGTCATTTAGCAGACTCTCTTATCCAGAGCCACTACAGTAGGGAGTCATTTAGCAGACTCTCTTATCCAGAGCCACTACAGTAGGGAGTCATTTAGCAGACTCTCTTATCCAGAGAGACTACAGTAGGGAGTCATTTAGCAGACTCTCTTATCCAGAGAGACTACAGTAGGGAGTCATTTAGCAGACTCTCTTATCCAGAGCCACTACAGTAGGGAGTCATTTAGCAGACTCTCTTATCCAGAGAGACTACAGTAGGGAGTAATTTAGCAGACTCTCTTATCCAGAGCCACTACAGTAGGGAGTCATTTAGCAGACTCTCTGATCCAGAGACACTACAGTAGGGAGTCATTTAGCAGACTCTATTAAACTGGATCGTCCTTTAGTTGGCCTGTAGCCTCTATTGAACTGGATCGTCCTTTAGCTGGCCTGTAGCCTCTATTGAACTGGATCGTCTGTTCCACACAATATGATCAATATCCAGAAATCTTTTTCTTCATATTTCAACTCAGATGTTGAGCAGAGAAGGTTCCCTCTTGGTGCACGTTGAATTGGCCGTAATAATGCGTGAGAAGAACATATGAATGTCATGTCATGTCATGCCTCTGCTGAAGGAGATAGTGCCCCTACCAGTCCCAGAATGGTCTTCAGGGACCCATCCATGCCCATAACCAATCATAACCTATCTACCAATAATTGCATATTTTAGTCAGATTTTGCAAAATGAACAGTCAATTACATTTAGTCTGGTGGCAACAAGACCCAGGAAAATCCAGGATTTCCATGCAGACTTATACGGAAACAAATATGAACAACATGCAACAATTTCAAAGATTTGACTGAGTTACAGTTCATTGAAGGAAATCAGTCAATTTAAATACATTCATTAGGCCTTAATCTATGGATTTCACATGACTGGGAATACAGATACGCATCTGTTGGTCACAGATACCTTTAAAAAAAAAGGTAGTCAGTATCTGGTGTGACCACCATTTGCCTCATGCAGCGCAACACATCTCCTTCACATAGAGTTGATCAGGCTGCTGATTGTGGCCTGTGGAATGTTGTCCCACTCCTCTTCAGTGGCTGTGGAAGTTTCTGGATATTGGTGGGAACTGTAACAGGCTGTTGTACGCGTCGATACAGAGCATCCCAAACATGCTCAACAGGTGACATGTCTGGTGAGTATGGAGGCCATGGAAGAACTGGGACGTTTTCAGCTTCCAGGAACTGTGTACAGATCCTTGCGACATGGGGCCGTGCATTATCATGCTGAAACATGAGGTGATGGCGGCGGATGAATGGCACGACAAAGGGCAATCAAGATCTCGCCCACACAATGACACAAGTCTGCCATCTGCCCGGGAACAGTCGAAATCTGAATTAATCTGTGAAGAACACGCTTCTCCAGTCGAGACCCCGGTGAGGACGACGAGCAGGTGAGCTTCTCTGAGACGGTTTCTGACAGTTTGTGCAGAAATTCTTCAGTTGTGCAAACCCACAGTTTCATCAGCTGTCCGGGAGGCTGGTCTCAGATGATCTCGCAGGTGAAGTAGCCAGATGTGGAGGTCCTGGGCTGGCAAATTCTCTAAAATGACATTTGAGGCGGCTTATGGCAGAGAAATGAATATTTGGTTCTCTGGCAACATCTCTGGTGGACATTCCTGGAGTCAGCATGCCGATTGCACGCTCAAAACTTTGAGACATCTGTGGCCAATGTGTTGTGACGACAGAACGGAACATTTTAGTGGCTTTTTATTGTACCCAGCACAAGGTGCACCTGTGTAATGATCACGCTGTTTAATCAGCTTCTTGATTAGGTAGGTGGATGGATTATCTTGGCAAAGGAGAAATGCTCATTAAAAGCGACGTAAAAACAAATTTGTGCCCAAAATTTGAGAGAAATAAGCATTTTATGGGTATGGAAAATTTCTGGGATCTTTTAATTTGAGCTCCTGAAACATGGGACCAACAATTAAACATGTTGCGTTTCTATTTTGGTTCAGTATATAATGCATGATAATACCATTCACCTCTCTCTCTCTCTCTCTCTCTCTCTCTCTCTCTCTTCTCCCTCTGTTCTCTTCTGAGGAATACAAGGAGATCCAGCCAGCAGCCGAGGCAGGGTCACAGGGGTATGTTATTCTAAACCGAAGCACCGACTGCTCCGTCAGAAAATAGTCCCGTCGGAATGTGGATCTTACACGCTCAAACAGTTGTTGTACTAGACCCGGTTTTTCTGTCTTCGAACGGGCAGAAGTGTCTTGGCTTTATCGGTCGTGTGCTGTGCAGCCACCGTAGCGATTTGAAATGTGTTGAAACCCCTGTAGCGAGAGGGGGCTGCATGTAATCCAGTAGAATAATAGACAGCAGAGAGAAAGAGACGGAGGAGAGGGTATAAACGGAGGAGAGGGGGCTGTATGTAATCCAGTAGAATAATAGACAGCAGAGAGAAAGAGACGGAGGAGAGGGGGCTGCATGTAATCCAGTAGAATAATAGACAGCAGAGAGAAAGAGACGGAGGAGAGGGGGCTGTATGTAATCCAGTAGAATAATAGACAGCAGAGAGAAAGAGACGGAGGAGAGGGTATAAACGGAGGAGAGGGGGCTGTATGTAATCCAGTAGAATAATAGACAGCAGAGAGAAAGAGACGGAGGAGATGGGGCTGTATGTAATCCAGTAGAATAATAGACAGCAGAGAGAAAGAGACGGAGGAGAGGGGGCTGTATGTAATCCAGTAGAATAATAGACAGCAGAGAGAAAGAGACGGAGGAGAGGGTATAAACGGAGGAGAGGAGGCTGTATGTAATCCAGTAGAATAATAGACAGCAGAGAGAAAGAGACGGAGGAGAGGGGGCTGTATGTAATCCAGTAGAATAATAGACAGCAGAGAGAGAAAGAGACGGAGGAGAGGGTATAAGCGGAGGAGAGGAGGCTGTATGTAATCCAGTAGAATAATAGACAGCAGAGAGAAAGAGACGGAGGAGAGGGGGCTGTATGTAATCCAGTAGAATAATAGACAGCAGAGAGAAAGAGACAGAGGAGAGGGGGCTGTATGTAATCCAGTAGAATAATAGACAGCAGAGAGAAAGAGACGGAGGAGAGGAGGCTGTATGTAATCCAGTAGAATAATAGACAGCAGAGAGAAAGAGACGGAGGAGAGGGGGCTGTATGTAATCCAGTAGAATAATAGACAGCAGAGAGAAAGAGAGCGGAGGAGAGGGGGCTGTATGTAATCCAGTAGAATAATAGACAGCAGAGAGAAAGAGAGGAGGAGGAGAGGGGCTGTATGTAATCCAGTAGAATAATAGACAGCAGAGAGAAAGAGACGGAGGAGAGGGGCTGTATGTAATCCAGTAGAATAATAGACAGCAGAGAGAAAGAGACGGAGGAGAGGGTATAAACGGAGGAGATGGGGCTGTATGTAATCCAGTAGAATAATAGACAGCAGAGAGAAAGAGACGGAGGAGATGGGGCTGTATGTAATCCAGTAGAATAATAGACAGCAGAGAGAAAGAGACGGAGGAGAGGGGGCTGTATGTAATCCAGTAGAATAATAGACAGCAGAGAGAAAGAGACGGAGGAGAGGAGGCTGTATGTAATCCAGTAGAATAATAGACAGCAGAGAGAAAGAGACGGAGGAGAGGGTATAAACGGAGGAGAGGGGGCTGTATGTAATCCAGTAGAATAATAGACAGCAGAGAGAAAGAGACGGAGGAGAGGGGGCTGTATGTAATCCAGTAGAATAATAGACAGCAGAGAGAAAGAGACGGAGGAGATGGGGCTGTATGTAATCCAGTAGAATAATAGACAGCAGAGAGAAAGAGAAAGAGAGAGAGAGAGAGAGAGAGAGAGAGAGGGAGAGAGAGAGAGAGAGAGAGAGAGAGAGAGAGAGAGAGAGAGAGAGAGGGGGAGGGGTTGGCATGTTCTCCTCCCGGCGGAAGGACACGTTGCGCTCCGCCAGCAGAATGAATCGCAGCGCCACCGACGCCGAACCGACGTAGTAGAAAATGGAGCCGAGAGTCACCCGGGTTACATTATAGCCACAAACAAACCCGGAATATTGTCCCGATCCCATTCCGTTTCCCGGAGGAACAGATCGGGGGCGATGCGAAGCCTGCGCTGAAGAGGAGCGGCAGGGGAGGAGGAGGAGGACAACAAGGGAGGAAGATGGGCGCCGTGCTACGGACTCTGTTGTTGTGGAGCTTTTGTTTGCTCATACGAGGTGAGTTTGGCTTTTGATTGCTTTTTTACCTCCGTGGAAAGTTGCGGTTTGGGGTGGGGTGGGGGGGTATGGTGGGTTTCCAGACGTGTGGGTGTTGGAGGGGGTCTAGTGTCCAGATTTAGAGGATATTTCTTTGCAATGGCCTCGAGTTGTTCATTTAGTGGGGGGCCCAGTGAACCAGCTAGCTGCTGTTAGCAGGAGGACTAACTACAACAGTGGAAGAGAGGTTTCCACAGCTCCTTGTTACCTGGGTTGAATGGTGTGTCTCTACTGGAACCAGCTAGCTGCTGTTAGCAGGAGGACTAACTACAACAGTGGAAGAGAGGTTTCCACAGCTCCTTGTTACCTGGGTTGAATGGTGTGTCTCTACTGGAACCAGCTAGCTGCTGTTAGCAGGAGGACTAACTACAACAGTGGAAGAGAGGTTTCCACAGCTCCTTGTTACCTGGGTTGAATGGTGTGTCTCTACTGGAACCAGCTAGCTGCTGTTAGCAGGAGGACTAACTACAACAGTGGAAGAGAGGTTTCCACAGCTCCTTGTTACCTGGGTTGAATGGTGTGTCTCTACTGGAACCAGCTAGCTGCTGTTAGCAGGAGGACTAACTACAACAGTGGAAGAGAGGTTTCCACAGCTCCTTGTTACCTGGGTTGAATGGTGTGTCTCTACTGGAACCAGCTAGCTGCTGTTAGCAGGAGGACTAACTACAACAGTGGAAGAGAGGTTTCCACAGCTCCTTGTTACCTGGGTTGAATGGTGTGTCTCTACTGGAACCAGCTAGCTGCTGTTAGCAGGAGGACTAACTACAACAGTGGAAGAGAGGTTTCCACAGCTCCTTGTTACCTGGGTTGAATGGTGTGTCTCTACTGGAACCAGCTAGCTGCTGTTAGCAGGAGGACTAACTACAACAGTGGAAGAGAGGTTTCCACAGCTCCTTGTTACCTGGGTTGAATGGTGTGTCTCTACTGGAACCAGCTAGCTGCTGTTAGCAGGAGGACTAACTACAACAGTGGAAGAGAGGTTTCCACAGCTCCTTGTTACCTGGGTTGAATGGTGTGTCTCTACTGGAACCAGCTAGCTGCTGTTAGCAGGAGGACTAACTACAACAGTGGAAGAGAGGTTTCCACAGCTCCTTGTTACCTGGGTTGAATGGTGTGTCTCTACTGGAACCAGCTAGCTGCTGTTAGCAGGAGGACTAACTACAACAGTGGAAGAGAGGTTTCCACAGCTCCTTGTTACCTGGGTTGAATGGTGTGTCTCTACTGGAACCAGCTAGCTGCTGTTAGCAGGAGGACTAACTACAACAGTGGAAGAGAGGTTTCCACAGCTCCTTGTTACCTGGGTTGAATGGTGTGTCTCTACTGGAACCAGCTAGCTGCTGTTAGCAGGAGGACTAACTACAACAGTGGAAGAGAGGTTTCCACAGCTCCTTGTTACCTGGGTTGAATGGTGTGTCTCTACTGGAACCAGCTAGCTGCTGTTAGCAGGAGGACTAACTACAACAGTGGAAGAGAGGTTTCCACTGCTCCTTGTTACCTGGGTTGAATGGTGTGTCTCTACTGGAACCAGCTAGCTGCTGTTAGCAGGAGGACTAACTACAACAGTGGAAGAGAGGTTTCCACAGCTCCTTGTTACCTGGGTTGAATGGTGTGTCTCTACTGGAACCAGCTAGCTGCTGTTAGCAGGAGGACTAACTACAACAGTGGAAGAGAGGTTTCCACAGCTCCTTGTTACCTGGGTTGAATGGTGTGTCTCTACTGGAACCAGCTAGCTGCTGTTAGCAGGAGGACTAACTACAACAGTGGAAGAGAGGTTTCCACAGCTCCTTGTTACCTGGGTTGAATGGTGTGTCTCTACTGGAACCAGCTAGCTGCTGTTAGCAGGAGGACTAACTACAACAGTGGAAGAGTGGTTTCCACAGCTCCTTGTTACCTGGGTTGAATGGTGTGTCTCTACTGGAACCAGCTAGCTGCTGTTAGCAGGAGGACTAACTACAACAGTGGAAGAGAGGTTTCCACAGCTCCTTGTTACCTGGGTTGAATGGTGTGTCTCTACTGGAACCAGCTAGCTGCTGTTAGCAGGAGGACTAACTACAACAGTGGAAGAGAGGTTTCCACAGCTCCTTGTTACCTGGGTTGAATGGTGTGTCTCTACTGGAACCAGCTAGCTGCTGTTAGCAGGAGGACTAACTACAACAGTGGAAGAGAGGTTTCCACAGCTCCTTGTTACCTGGGTTGAATGGTGTGTCTCTACTGGAACCAGCTAGCTGCTGTTAGCAGGAGGACTAACTACAACAGTGGAAGAGAGGTTTCCACAGCTCCTTGTTATCTGGGTTGAATGGTGTGTCTCTACTGGAACCAGCTAGCTGCTGTTAGCAGGAGGACTAACTACAACAGTGGAAGAGTGGTTTCCACAGCTCCTTGTTACCTGGGTTGAATGGTGTGTCTCTACTGGAACCAGCTAGCTGCTGTTAGCAGGAGGACTAACTACAACAGTGGAAGAGAGGTTTCCACAGCTCCTTGTTATCTGGGTTGAATGGTGTCTCTCTACTGGAACCAGCTAGCTGCTGTTAGCAGGAGGACTAACTACAACAGTGGAAGAGTGGTTTCCACAGCTCCTTGTTACCTGGGTTGAATGGTGTGTCTCTACTGGAACTAGCTGCTGTTAGCAGGAGGACTAACTACAACAGTGGAAGAGTGGTTTCCACAGCTCCTTGTTATCTGGGTTGAATGGTGTGTCTCTACTGGAACCAGCTAGCTGCTGTTAGCAGGAGGACTAACTACAACAGTGGAAGAGAGGTTTCCACAGCTCCTTGTTACCTGGGTTGACAGTGATTTTACTAGTTGTTTTGTTCCAGACCTGTTTACGCCACGGCAGATATTGTCTGCAGTTATTGTTGTGATCTAGCTAACTGTCTTAGCCAACCAGAGAGAGCGAGAGACCCTCATACCTAGCTAAGTCTGCTAGCTTAACTGGCGAACACCAATGTTGACTGCAGATGTTACATTTTTAAACATTTAAAAGGTGCCTCCCACAGACAAGAAACATTCGTTGGGTACGTTCATTTGGAAAGAGTAACTAGCTGCTTATTGCAAGTCAATTTATGTAAAAGTAGCTAACTAGTTAGAATATAAAACTGGATACTGCGGGAACCACTTTAGAACAGAGGGCGTTCATTGGCCTGGCTTTCATATCCTTTTTTGGGGGCCACATTTTACAAAGTCTTGTTGCGAGTAACTAGGCTAATGTGGATTGTAGTTCTCTAACTAGCTATATACCAATACGTCAAGGCCTATATTAGTTTCCCACTGCATGGGGACCTTGTAAACATCTGTTCAAATAATCGTGGATTCCTTGTTCACACAATCTGCAACGGGAAGCTTAATCTGGACTACATCTCATGCTCACATGGTCCTAATTCAATCTGGACTACATCTCACTCTCATTCTCACATGAACCTAATTCAGTCTGGACTACATCTCATGCTCACATGAACCTAATTCAGTCTGGACTACATCTCATGCTCACATGAACCTAATTCAGTCTGGACTACATCTCATGCTCACATGAACCTAATTCAGTCTGGACTACATCTCATGCTCACATGAACCTAATTCAGTCTGGACTACATCTCATGCTCACATGAACCTAATTCAGTCTGGACTACATCTCATGCTCACATGAACCTAATTCAGTCTGGACTACATCTCATGCTCACATGAACCTAATTCAGTCTGGACTACATCTCATGCTCACATGAACCTAATTCAGTCTGGACTGCATTTCATTCTCACATGAACCTAATTCAGTCTGGACTACATCTCATGCTCACATGAACCTAATTCAGTCTGGACTACATCTCATGCTCACATGAACCTAATTCAGTCTGGACTACATCTCATGCTCACATGAACCTAATTCAGTCTGGACTGCATCTCATGCTCACATGAACCTAATTCAGTCTGGACTGCATTTCATTCTCACATGAACCTAATTCAGTCTGGACTACATCTCATGCTCACATGAACCTAATTCAGTCTGGACTACATCTCATGCTCACATGAACCTAATTCAGTCTGGACTACATCTCATGCTCACATGAACCTAATTCAGTCTGGACTACATCTCATGCTCACATGAACCTAATTCAGTCTGGACTACATCTCATGCTCACATGAACCTAATTCAGTCTGGACTACATCTCATGCTCACATGAACCTAATTCAGTCTGGACTACATCTCATGCTCACATGAACCTAATTCAGTCTGGACTGCATTTCATTCTCACATGAACCTAATTCAGTCTGGACTACATCTCATGCTCACATGAACCTAATTCAGTCTGGACTACATCTCATGCTCACATGAACCTAATTCAGTCTGGACTACATCTCATGCTCACATGAACCTAATTCAGTCTGGACTACATCTCATGCTCACATGAACCTAATTCAGTCTGGACTGCATCTCATGCTCACATGAACCTAATTCAGTCTGGACTGCATTTCATTCTCACATGAACCTAATTCAGTCTGGACTACATCTCATGCTCACATGAACCTAATTCATGGGTCTCTTTCTAGCAGGGAAGGCACGTGAGGTCACTGTGTTGAACTGTGGAGGTGAAGTCTCTCCCAGGAGTCATATCCATCATGTCTTTGCCTAGGCTATTCCCCCATTTGCTTTTTGATATAAAAGGTTTAAAATCACCTACGAGATGTCAACGTAGACTGCAGTTAATTCAAGCCTTTGGTAGAATCCGGTGGGGCCTGACTACCACACCGGTGTGAAGACGATTTAGTTTGCCACTGCCGTTCAGTGAAGCAATTGCACTTCATATTTAGTCGGCATAGATGGACTATTATTGTGAAACAGGTTTTATCACGGTGTACTCTGAGACTGGTTTTTCAGATACTATGTGATGGGAATGTTTTCAGTCTAGTCTGAGTGGTATTGAATTCAGTGGTTCCCAAATGGCTCACCTATTCCCTAGAACAGTCCACTACCTTGGACCCAGGCCCGTAGGGAATAGAGAGGCCCGTATCCCAAATGACAATGTCAATGTTGATAGTTGCAGTCAACGTCTGAGTGGTCCTGAGCAGTAATACCGGCTGCGGCGGGCTAGACCCTCTCGCTCGCCATCTGGCAGCCTTATTGGATGACGTGGGGGAAAGGAGAAGCAGAATGACGTGGCTCAACTTCCGTTCAACTGTTCCCAGAAATCACTGGGGTGTTTTGGGCTCAGGAAACACTGGGGCGTTTTGGGCTCAGGAATCACTGGGGCGTTTTGGGCTCAGGAATCACTGGGGCGTTTTGGGCTCAGGAATCACTGGGGCGTTTTGGGTCATTGGTCTTAAGACAGCATGGAGGAGGAGAACTCAAGTTTGGACCTTTTCGGAGACATTTCAGTCTGTGAAGAACAAGCTGCCTATTTGCTCGTAGTTCAATATGTTTGTAGTGTTATGTGATTATCCCTATAACGGTTAGAGGTCACTACAGAGAGGAGTAGATCCAGCTCTAAACCACATGGAGTTAACATTTCTTCTTCGTTGGTTGATGTTGAAACAGACAGCGGTTGTTGCATCTGACTCTTGGTAATCTGGCCCCGGCTGACTTGGTTATATGGCCCCGGCTGACTTGGTTATATGGCCCCGGCTGACTTGGTTATATGGCCCCGGCTGACTTGGTTATATGGCCCCGGCTGACTTGGTTATATGGCCCCGGCTGACTTTGTAATCTGGCCCGACTGGTTTGGGCCCTTCAGAGAATAGGCTTGAGGTATGCAGCCATGGAAACAGCTTCCGAGAAGTTACTGCACTCACTTATAGTGGCGACCAGGACATGCCTTTAGAGTGGCGGCCAGGACGTGCCTTTAGAGTGGCGGCCAGGACGTGCCTTTGGCGTGGCGGCCAGGACGTGCCTTTGGCGTGGCGGCCAGGACGTGCCTTTGGCGTGGCGGCCAGGACGTGCCTTTGGCGTGGCGGCCAGGACGTGCCTTTGGCGTGGCGGTTGTAGTTCTGTCTGACCCGGTCTCTCCCCTACCTCCAGCTGTATGCCAACCGTATATGTTATAGTACTGTAGGGTTGTTCTAGTACTATAGTGTAGTAATGCAGTGTAATATATATATATATGATTTCTGTCTGACCCTATTCCCCCCCCTCACCAGGTGTACCGCTCCTACTGTATGCCAACCGGAGGGACCTGCGGCTGGTGGATGCGGCTCGCGGCAGGGCCAACGCCACGGTGGTGGTGGGCGGTCTGGAGGACGCCGCCGCTGTGGATTACGTATACGCTCAGGGATTGGTCTACTGGAGTGACGTCAGCGAGGAGGCCATCAAACGCACCACCTTCAACCAATCAGGGCCCGGCGCGGAAGCGGCCCAGACGGTGGTTGTATCGGGGCTGGCGTCCCCGGACGGCCTGGCCTGCGACTGGTTAGGCAGGAAGTTGTACTGGACGGACTCGGAGACCAATCGGATAGAGGTGGCTGAGCTGGACGGATCGTTACGGAGAGTTCTCTTCTGGCAAGACCTGGACCAGCCCCGAGCCATCTCTCTGGACCCGGGGAGAGGGTGAGTACCTGGCAAGCTGTAGTAAAGTAGAGCTCACTAGACTACCTGTACCTGACGTTGTCTGGGAGGAGGAGGGAGTTTAGAGGGCAGAGAGGAGGAGGAGGAGGAGGAGGAGGAGGGGGGAGTTTAGAGGGCAGAGAGGAGGAGGAGGGGAGGAGGAGGAGGAGGAGTTTAGAGGGCAGAGAGGAGGAGGAGGGAGGAGGAGGAGGAGTGTGTTACTGCGGTCGTGTCTCACCTTGGTCCCTTGCCTGGATTGGGTTGCAAGGTTCCTAAAACCGAGAGCTTCTCCCTCGAACAGACGTATCCGTCCTTCTGGAGGATACTAGAACGTTCTGGAGGATACTAGAACGTTCTGGAGGATACTAGAACGTTCTGGAGGATACTAGAACGTTAGGGAACAGTGCAGGCTGTAGCTGGAGATACAGGGACGTGTGAGAGAGTCAGAGAGAGACTCTGTCTGCAGGATTTGTTTTTAACCAGGTGCTGCTGCCAAGGGTGCAGTGTCCCCCTTTGGACTCTACCGGGACCCGCAGCTAGACGCTGTGTTAGCGGAGACGTGAGGGCTGGTACAGTAGAACCGGCTCTACCGGGACCCGCAGCTAGACGCTGTGTTAGTGGAGACGTGAGGGCTAGTACAGTAGAACCGGCTCTACCGGGACCCGCAGCTAGACGCTGTGTTAGTGGAGACGTGAGGGCTAGTACAGTAGAACCGGCTCTACCGGGACCCGCAGCTAGACGCTGTGTTAGTGGAGACGTGAGGGCTAGTACAGTAGAACCGGCTCTACCGGGACCCGCAGCTAGACGCTGTGTTAGCGGAGACGTGAGGGCTAGTACAGTAGAACCGGCTCTACCGGGACCCGCAGCTAGACGCTGTGTTAGCGGAGACGTGAGGGCTGGTACAGTAGAACCGGCTCTACCGGGACCCGCAGCTAGACGCTGTGTTAGCGGAGGACGTGAGGGCTGGTACAGTAGAACCGGCTCTACCGGGACCCGCAGCTAGACGCTGTGTTAGCGGAGACGTGAGGGCTGGTACAGTAGAACCGGCTCTACCGGGACCCGCAGCTAGACGCTGTGTTAGCGGAGACGTGAGGGCTGGTACAGTAGAACCGGCTCTACCGGGACCCGCAGCTAGACGCTGTGTTAGCGGAGACGTGAGGGCTGGTACAGTAGAACCGGCTCTACCGGGACCCGCAGCTAGACGCTGTGAGCGTCAGGGAGGGAGTGACGGAGCGTCAGGGAGGAGTGTTGAGGAGTGACTGCATGTCTCTAAGTGGACCGTCCCCAGTCTAATGAATGCGAACTATTGAGTAAGGCTAGTTGCTGGGCTCAGGTCCCTTTGGAAACCCTCAGGATGTGACTGAGGAGAGTTTGATTCTCCCAGGAGGGTCACGGTGGGGGTTGTGGGGACTGGAGGGGACTAGTGTTACTACCCTGGGCTGACCAGGTGAACCCATGGGTAACCTGAGAGTGAAGCTAGACAAAGGCTTCAAGAGGAATCCGATACTGTGGATGCTGGACCATACTGGCAGGCTGACCTCAGCTCCCATACTCCCTTCACCCCCTCTCAGCTGAAGCCCACTCTCTCCTCAGGTAACAAGTGTAGCCAATCACTCCCCTCCCCCTCACTAGAAACATGGCCCCCAGTCGTCCTGTAGCTGAGGGTAATGGCTCCTAGTCGTCCTATAGCTGAGGGTAATGGTCCCTAGTCGTCCTGTAGCTGAGGGTAATGGCCCCTAGTCGTCCTATAGCTGAGGGTAATGGCCCCCAGTCGTCCTGTAGCTGAGGGTAATGGCCCCCAGTCGTCCTGTAGCTGAGGGTAATGGCCCCCAGTCGTCCTGTAGCTGAGGGTAATGGCCCCCAGTCGTCCTGTAGCTGAGGGTAATGGCCCCCAGTCGTCCTGTAGCTGAGGGTAATGGCCCCCAGTCGTCCTGTAGCTGAGGGTAATGGCCCCCAGTCGTCCTGTAGCTGAGGGTAATGGCCCCCAGTCGTCCTGTAGCTGAGGGTAATGGCCCCCAGTCGTCCTGTAGCTGAGGGTAATGGCCCCCAGTCGTCCTGTAGCTGAGGGTAATGGCCCCCAGTCGTCCTCTAGCTGAGGGTAATGGCCCCCAGTCGTCCTCTAGCTGAGGGTAATGGCCCCCAGTCGTCCTCTAGCTGAGGGTAATGGCCCCCAGTCGTCCTCTAGCTGAGGGTAATGGCCCCCAGTCGTCCTCTAGCTGAGGGTAATGGCCCCCAGTCGTCCTCTAGCTGAGGGTAATGGCCCCCAGTCGTCCTCTAGCTGAGGGTAATGGCCCCCAGTCGTCCTCTGGCTGAGGGTAATGGCCCCCAGTCGTCCTCTGGCTGAGGGTAATGGCCCCCCAGTCGTCCTCTAGCTGAGGGTAATGGCCCCCCAGTCGTCCTCTAGCTGAGGGTAATGGGCCCCCAGTCGTCCTGTAGCTGAGGGTAATGGGCCCCCAGTCGTCCTGTAGCTGAGGGTAATGGGCCCCCAGTCGTCCTCTAGCTGAGGGTAATGTGCCCCCAGTCGTCCTGTAGCTGAGGGTAATGTGCCCCCAGTCGTCCTGTAGCTGAGGGTAATGTGCCCCCAGTCGTCCTGTAGCTGAGGGTAATGTGCCCCCAGTCGTCCTGTAGCTGAGGGTAATGGCCCCCAGTCGTCCTGTAGCTGAGGGTAATGGCCCCTAGTGGCAGTGTCAAACTACCATGTCAAACGGTCGCAAATGCGTTTTGGTCACAGTATCGAACCCCTGGGAGTTGCTTCTTGCCTGGACATCAGTGGCTCAGTGCAGCCAAGCAAAAATAAATAGAATAAAATGCCTATAAGAATTAAATCTACGGTGACATTTTCAGATTGTAATGGGCTGTTACTAAAATTGACAGATGTGTCTATATAAAACAAGTCTCAAAAAATAAGGACAGTGTCTACATTTCAGCTGTTTTCAAAACAATTGCTCTGCAAACGAGACGCTTGTTTTCACTGTCCTGCTTAGAAGGGGACTGTGTGGTGAGTCGTGCACTACCTCTGGAGGTAGCCCAGGGTAACAGTCTAGTACGTCCCAACAGTGTGTTGGCACGGCAGTGATTTGAGGTGGTCACACCGCAATGCTGGTTTGTAATAAAATCGTTTTGCAGGAGCAGCTATTCCACCAGTCATAGTCTAGATGTTACGGGCTGTATTGGAGTCCGACACTGGGAATCTTGTGACCTGGAGGGAATCCGTTTAGTTTTACTCTACTGGTGTATCCTGTAGTCGCGTTCTTTACCCTGCCTCTGTGTGGAACACCAGACACACACACCGTGTAACCCTGTGAACCCTCGATGAGCGGCAGGACATTGAAACACATGCTTTAAAACTTCAAGTGACTTCCCATTTCTCAGCCCCTCTAGGCTATGGGCCATTTGGGTCTATTGCAGTACTCTACCCCCTGGTCCCTCCCCTGGAGCAGGGCCTACTGGCGTTCGCCTAACACCCACTAGGAGAGCTTTGATCCAGGTTGACTTCCAGACCCTCCTTCCCTCTCTCTCAGCCTCCGGTTTAGGGCTGGCCCACATGGCCAAAATATATCACAGTATTTTTTTTCAAATGTTTTTGAACCCGAGGGGTGGCAACACAAACATTTATAAGTGATTTCAATAGATCTTTCTCCGTTTGGATTGTTTTATACTGTTCAATTTGTTTATTTTTATTATTTTTTAACCTGTTATTTAACTAGGCAATTCTTATTTACAATGACGGCCTAGGAACAGTGGGTTAACTGCCTTGTTCAGGGGTCAGAACGACAGGTTTTTACCTTGTCAGCTCGGGGGGATTTGATCTAGCAACCTTTTGGTTACCAGGCCCAACGCTCTAACCACTAGGCTTCCTGCCGCCCCTGCAAAATTAAACTTCGACCCAAAACAGTTTTCTATATTTCCTGCATTCATTCCACGCTGCCACTTAGGGCTCCACGATACTGGCAACAGATCTAGGCCTCATTTTTAACCAAATGTTGCAATTGAGATTTGACTTGTGATTTAGAGCAAACACTTGGGTGAACTAATGGAATCATGGAAGTAGAAGGACTATTCTAATTCTGCAGTTAGAGTATAATAGTGAACACTATGAATACAGTGTCGTTAGACAGGACAACGAACATGGTAGGAACCAAAGTGTTGGTCAGTGTTTACCTAAGGGGACACTATAATCTTTGGCTACATTGAATGTGGTCTCGTAGCTACTTCATGTAGTTAACATATTCCCGCTTCGCCTTATTCCTCTTTGATTTGAGGAGATACTGTTGCACAAACAACATGCTGTTTTTAAGCCTCCACCATCACCGCTATCAAATGTATTTATAAAGCCCCTTCTTACATCAGCTGATGTCACAGAGTGACTGTACAGAAACCCAGCCTAAAACCCCAGGCTGTATTAGGCTGTATTAGCTAGCTACGTTTGGTCTGACTCAGTACATGTACTAGCCAGCCAGCCGGCCAGCTAGCGATTAGCCACAACTTGCTGAGAATAGACTAACCGGGTGTTTGCAGATGTAAGAAACACACCTAATAGTGTCATTATAGAACACTGGTGGATTTGTATTAAGAAGCGTGATTGTCATGGTAATACCAACTGGCCCTACTCCAGTTCCTACCTCTGCTGGTTTCTAAGGTGGAAACGTAGAGCTGGGATGGGTTTAGCAGTAGGGCTAGGTGGAAACGTAGCGCTGGGATGGGTTTAGCAGTAGGGCTAAGGTGGAAACGTAGAGCTGGGATGGGTTTAGCAGTAGGGCTAGGTGGAAACGTAGAGCTGGGATGGGTTTAGCAGTAGGGCTAAAGTGGAAACGTAGAGCTGGGATGGGTTTAGCAGTAGGGTTAAGGTGGAAACGTAGAGGTGGGATGGGTTTAGCAGTAGGGCTAAGGTGGAAACGTAGAGCTGGGATGGGTTTAGCAGTAGGGTAAAGGTGGAAACGTAGAGCTGGGATGGGTTTAGCAGTAGGGTTAAGGTGGAAACGTAGAGCTGGGATGGGTTTAGCAGTAGGGTCAAGGTGGAAACGTAGCGCTGGGATGGGTTTAGCAGTAGGGTCAAGGTGGAAACGTAGCGCTGGGTTGGGTTTAGCAGTAGGGCTAAGGTGGAAACGTAGCGCTGGGATGGGTTTAGCAGTAGGGTCAAGGTGGAAACGTAGCGCTGGGATGGGTTTAGCAGTAGGGCTAGGTGGAAACGTAGAGCTGGGATGGGTTTAGCAGTAGGGTTAAGGTGGAAACGTAGAGCTGGGATGGGTTTAGCAGTAGGGTTAAGGTGGAAACGTAGAGCTGGGATGGGTTTAGCAGTAGGGTTAAGGTGGAAACGTAGAGCTGGGATGGGTTTAGCAGTAGGGTCAAGGTGGAAACGTAGAGCTGGGATGGGTTTAGCAGTAGGGTTAAGGTGGAAACGTAGAGCTGGGATGGGTTTAGCAGTAGGGTTAAGGTGGAAACGTAGAGCTGGGATGGGTTTAGCAGTAGGGCTAAGGTGGAAACGTAGAGCTGGGATGGGTTTAGCAGTAGGGTTAAGGTGGAAACGTAGAGCTGGGATGGGTTTAGCAGTAGGGTTAAGGTGGAAACGTAGAGCTGGGATGGGTTTAGCAGTAGGGTTAAGGTGGAAACGTAGAGCTGGGATGGGTTTAGCAGTAGGGTTAAGGTGGAAACGTAGAGCTGGGATGGGTTTAGCAGTAGGGTTAAGGTGGAAACGTAGAGCTGGGATGGGTTTAGCAGTAGGGTTAAGGTGGAAACGTAGAGCTGGGATGGGTTTAGCAGTAGGGTTAAGGTGGAAACGAGAGCTGGGATGGGTTTAGCAGTAGGGTAAAGGTGGAAACGTGAGAGCTGGGATGGGTTTAGCAGTAGGGTAAAGGTGGAAACGTAGAGCTGGGATGGGTTTAGCAGTAGGGTTAAGGTGGAAACGTAGAGCTGGGATGGGTTTAGCAGTAGGGTTAAGGTGGAAACGTAGAGCTGGGTTGGGTTTAGCAGTAGGGCTAGGTGGAAACGTAGTGCTGGGATGGGTTTAGCAGTAGGGTTAAGGTGGAAACGTAGAGCTGGGATGGGTTTAGCAGTAGGGTTAAGGTGGAAACGTAGAGCTGGGATGGGTTTAGCAGTAGGGTTAAGGTGGAAACGTAGAGCTGGGATGGGTTTAGCAGTAGGGTCAAGGTGGAAACGTAGCGCTGGGATGGGTTTAGCAGTAGGGTTAAGGTGGAAACGTAGAGCTGGGATGGGTTTAGCAGTAGGGCTAAGGTGGAAACGTAGCCCTGGGATGGGTTTAGCAGTAGGGTCAAGGTGGAAACGTAGAGCTGGGATGGGTTTAGCAGTAGGGTTAAGGTGGAAACGTAGAGCTGGGATGGGTTTAGCAGTAGGGCTAAGGTGGAAACGTAGAGCTGGGATGGGTTTAGCAGTAGGGCTAGGTGGACCCCCTCCCTCCAAGGCATGCCAGAGGGAGGTATTTGAGTCCTTTCTCTAAGTCATTGGCAGCTATTTACACAGGGTAACAGCCAAGCCATGTTGGCATGCAGTGTGTTTGGGGGGGGGGTTGGGTCTGGCCCTGTGTGTGTCGGCTTGGCTCTGCATCCTCCCTGTACAAAATGAGGGGGGGGTAAGAGACTGAGCTGGATTCCAGCAGGCGCTGGTTGTTATAGTGTGTCTTAATGGGTCTCGGTGGGTCTCTGGCTCACACGTGTGCTGCCTGTTTGAAGGAGTGTGGCTACAGATTCAGCCTGGCCCCGCTGCCTGGGCCTGGAGCTACAGATTCAGCCTGGCCTCGCTGCCTGTGCCTGGCGCTACAGATTCAGCCTGGCCTCGCTGCCTGGGGCCTGGCGCTACAGATTCAGCCTGGCCTCGCTGCCTGGGGCCTGGCGCTACAGATTCAGCCTGGCCTCGCTGCCTGGGGCCTGGCGCTACAGATTCAGCCTGGCCTCGCTGCCTGGGGCTATATGCTACGCTGGGGTTGGCTGAGCGGCCTGGGGTCCTACTGGGGTTGGTTGAGCTAGCTGCCCGGGGTCATTTATGCGCATTGCTTCTAAAAACAAATCTTTCTGCACTTCCCTCACAGTAAAAACAGCTCCCAGCCAGTCGGTGTTGCTGCGTGACGGTCAATCGCTATAACGTCAGGATTCCTGTTTCTTTGTTCGTTACCGGTTATGAGACAAAACGGCAAAATACTTAAATACATGCTGCAGTAGCTGTTTTCTCTTTTACATCACTAACCGCCACGCGGACTGAGTTAGGGGTTAGAGTTGTGGGTAACATGTTCCTCTCTCTCTGCAGGTACATGTACTGGACGGACTGGGGTGAGGTTCCTAAGATTGAGCGAGCGGGGATGGACGGTACGAGCAGAGCCATGATCATCGACAAGGAGATCTACTGGCCCAACGGTCTCACGCTGGACTACGGCCGGGAGAAACTCTACTGGGCTGACGCCAAGTTCAACTTCATACATCGCTCCAATCTGGACGGCACTGGGAGGTAACAGTAACCAACCAACCAATCAAGAGTTCTTGATTCAGAACCTCTTTATAGTCCCTTTGGCTGGGTAATTTTGGTTCTGGCGTAATAATAAAAACAGGAAGTAATATTTCCAAGCAAGTCAACAGGGAACTTCTCAAAGGATTCACACCCCTGGACTTCTTCCTCATTCTGTTGTCTTACTGCCCGAATTTAAAATGGATTAAATTGGTTTGTTTTTTTTGGTCACACAATACCCAATAATGTCAGTGGAATAAAGTTTGCAGACATTTTAATTTTTTCTTACAAATTAATTAATTAATGAAAACTGAAGTGTCTTGGGTAATGTTTTCAGGGCGGTGAAGTCTTAGTATTTTTATTATGCTATATCTCTAGAAAGCATATGTCCTTTTTTAAAGCCTTTCATTTCATGTTTCGTTGAATAGAAAATACATCCTATGAGTTATTTGTATCATATCTGTACTCCTACCACAGTACTAAACTAGTGTCTGTCCTGTCTCTGTGTCTCCAGGGAGGACTACTGCTACCACAGTACTAAACTAGTGTCTGTCCTGTCTCTGTGTCTCCCCAGGGAGGACTACTGCTACCACAGTACTAAACTAGTGTCTGTCCTGTCTCTGTCTCCCCCCAGGGAGGACTACTGCTACCACAGTACTAAACTAGTGTCTGTCTTGTCTCTCCCCAGAGAGGTGGTTGTTAAGGGAGACCTGCCTCACCCCTTCGCTCTGACGCTGTACGAGGAGACTCTGTTCTGGACGGACTGGAACACTCACTCCATCCACTCCTGTCAGAAAGAGACCGGGGAGGATCGGAGGAAAGTCCACTCTGACATCTTCTCTCCCATGGACATTCACGTCTACAGCCAGAAGAGACAGCCACTACGTAAGGACACACAGCCAATCACTGGTCCCACTCAACCATGATTGACAGGCTCCTCTCCCAAACAGAAATATAGAATGATCAGGGCCCAGTCACCTTTCCGATCGGCTAGCTAGGTCTAGGACAACCGAAGATTTGTGAGAGGGCTAGCTAGGTCTAGGACAACCGAAGATCTGTGAGAGGGCTAGCTAGGTCTAGGACAACCGAAGATCTGTGATGGTCTAGGACAACAGAAGCCCTGTTCTCTGAAGTTTAATTTGGCTAATTTGTGACAGTGCAGAGGGGCCTGCTCCACGTCAAAGACCCTGCTGTAACAGCCCCCCCTTGGCCTGCATGCACAGCTGTCTCCAGGGACGTGTCTACGCCTGCCTCTTTTATATGCAACTTCTGCTATCAGAATAGGAAATATCACATTGAAAAGGACTGGTGTAGACGCACAAAAGTCGCTTTGTGATCTTGTTTTGACTTCCGATCCGGCTGACCACTTCGGGAGCTGGTCGGGGATGCGTTTTGTACGGGATCCTCCTCAGTCTGGACGCAGTCGGGCTCGAACCCCGAAAGCGCGTCCAGAGGGGCTACTCGTCAGCTCTCAGCTGTCTAGACGGGGCCCAGGACACTCTACTCTGAGGACCGTAGAAAAACACACAATGACCTTAGCGACACATGGACCTCGCAATGACCAGATCACTGGCTAACATACCTTTTGTTTATTTATATATATATATGAGTATGTGGACACCGATTTTCTTAGTGAATTCTGCTATTTCAGCCACACCCGTTTGCTGACAGGTGTATAAAATCCAGCACACAGCCATGCGATCTCCATAGACAAACATTGGCAGTAGAATGGCCTTACTGAAGAGCTCGGTGACTTTCAACGTGGCACCGTCATAGGATGTCACCTATCCAACAAGTCAGTCAAATTTCTGCCACGGTCAACTGAAGCGCGTAGCAAGTTAAAAAATCCGTCCTCGGCTGCAACCCTCACTACCGAGTCCCAAACTGCCTCTGGAAGCAACGTAGGGAGCTTCATGAAATGGGTTTCCACGGCCGAGCAGCCGCACACAAGCCGAAGATCACCATGCGCATTGCCAAGCGTGACCTTGGAGGGCTGTGAAGCTCGCCTCCATTGGTTCTCTGGAGCAGTGGAAACGCGTTCTCTGGAGCAGTGGAAACGCGTTCTCTGGAGTGATAAATCACAGTCCGACGGACAAATCTGGGTTTGGCGGATGCCAGGAGAACCCTACCTGCCCCAATGCATAGTGGCAACTGTAAAGTTTGGTGGAGGAGGAATAATGGTCTGGGGCTGTTTTTCATGGTTCGGGCCCCTTAGTTCCAATGAAGGGAAATCTTAACGCTACAGCAGACAATGACATTCTAGACGATTCTGCGCTTCCAACTTTGTGGCAACAGTTTGGGGAAGGCCCTTTCCTGTTTCAGCGTGACAATGTCCCTATTCATTTTGGTCAAGTAGTGTACTCTTCAGAGATAATGTCTACTCTGGTCATGTAGCGGACTCTCCAGAGATAATGTCTACTCTGGTCATGTAGCGGACTCTCCAGAGATAATGTCTACTCTGGTCATGTAGCGGACTCTCCAGAGATAATGTCTACTCTGGTCATGTAGCGGACTCTCCAGAGATAATGTCTACTCTGGTCATGTAGTGTACTCTCCAGAGATAATGTCTACTCTCCAGAGATGTCTACCCTGGTCATGTAGCGTACTCTCCAGAGATAATGTCTACTCTGGTCATGTAGTGTACTAAATGGGGAATAGGCTGCGGGACGCGAGCGATAATGAGTGAATGTGAGGTGTTGGTATGTAGGCTGGTCCTCTGACAGCACGTTGTTTCCTCCCTGAACAGTGTCTTCGCCGTGCTCCGTGAAGAACGGAGGGTGTTCCCATCTCTGTCTCCTGTCTCCGATCACACCTTACTACCAGTGTGCCTGTCCCACCGGAGTCCAGCTGCTAGAGGACAGCGAGACCTGCAGAGACGGTGAGCCCTACACCACGGCCCCCAGACTACCCCACGGCCGGCCCCCAGACTACCCCACGGCCCCCCAGGATACTATTCTAGCCCGGCAGGGTTTCCCCCCTCTCTCTGGTTTCCCTCCCCCCCTCCCTCTCTCCCTCTGGTTTCCCTCCCCCCCTCCCTCTCTCCCTCTGGTTTCCCTTCCCTCCCTCTCTCCCTCTGGTTTCCCTCCCTCCCTCTCTCCCTCTGGTTTCCCTCCCTCCCTCCCTCTCTCCCTCTGGTTTCCCTCCCTCCCTCCCTCTCTCCCTCTGGTTTCCCTCCCTCCCTCCCTCTCTCCCTCTGGTTTCCCTCCCCCTCCCTCTCTCTCCCTCTGGTTTCACTCCCCCTCCCTCTCTCTCCCTCTGGTTTCACTCCCTCCCTCTCTCTCTCCCTCTGGTTTCACTCCCCCTCCCTCTCTCTCCCTCTGGTTTCCCTCCCCCTCCCTCTCTCTCTCTCTGGTTTCCCTCCCCCTCCTCTCTCTCTCTGGTTTCCCCCTCCCTCCCTCCCTCTGGTTTCCCCCTCCCTCCCTCCCTCTGGTTTCCCTCCCCCTCCCTCTGGTTTCCCTCCCCCTCCCTCTCTCCCTCTGGTTTCCCTCCCTCCCTCCCTCCCTCTCTCTCTCTCTGGTTTCCCTCCCCCTCCCTCTCTCTCTCTGGTTTCCCTCCCCCTCCCTCTCTCCCTCTGGTTTCCCTCCCCCTCCCTCTCCCTCTGGTTTCCCTCCCCCTCCCTCTCTCTCTCTCTGGTTTCCCTCCCCCTCCCTCTCTCTCTCTCTGGTTTCCCTCCCTCCTCCCTCTCTCTGGTTTCTCTCCCCCTCTCTCTCTCTCTCTCTGGTTTCCCTCCCCCTCCCTCTCTCTCTCTCTCTGGTTTCCCTCCCTCTCTCTCTCTGGTTTCCCTCCCTCTGGTTTCCCTCCCTCTCTCCCTCTGGTTTCTCTCCCTCTGGTTTCCCTCTCTCTCTCTGGTTTCCCTCCCTCCCTCTCTCTCTCTGGTTTCCCTCCCTCTCTCCCTCTGGATTCCCTCCCTAACCTCTCTCCCTCTGGTTTCTCTCCCTCTGGTTTCCCTCCCTCCCTCCCTCTCTCCCTCTGGTTTCCCTCCCTCTCTCCCTCTGGTTTCCCTCCCCACCTCTCTGAGGTGTTGTTCAGCTGAAGGTGGTGTCTGCTGACCTGTGGTCTCCTCTCCCTTTCATTGACATGTTTTGGTTCAAGTTCCCCCAGTTAACAGGGCGAGGGAGGTGCATTGTGTCCCCACTCACCTCCTCCTGTCTCTCTCCCTCCTCCAGGTGCCACACAGCTCCTCCTCCTGGCCCGGCGGACTGACCTCCGCAGCATCTCGCTGGACACGCCCGACTTCACCGACATCATCCTCCAGACGGACGACATCCGCCACGCCATCGCCATCGACTATGACCCGGTGGACGGACACGTCTATTGGACGGACGACGAGGTCAGGGCCATCAGGAGGTCCTACCTGGACGGCTCCGACCCTCAGTTCATCGTCACCTCACAGGTCAGTGATCCTAACCTCAGGTCACCAGAGGTCACTAACAGCTGGGCCAGATAGTCACTTCATTTGGTACCAGCAGCAGGCAGAGGTCACTAACAGCTGGGCCAAATAGTCACTTTGTTTGGTACCAGCAGCAGCAAAGGTCACTAACAGCTGGGCCAGATAGTCACTACCAAATGAAGTGACTATCTGGCCCAGCTGTTAGTGACCTCTGCTGCTGCTGGTACCAAATGAAGTGACTATCTTGCTGCCTCCAGAACAACATTCATGAGGAACTACGCTAACCTGATCTTCTCTCTCTTAGGTGAACCACCCTGACGGCATCGCGGTGGACTGGATCGCCCGGAACCTGTACTGGACGGACACGGGAACGGACCGCATCGAGGTGACGCGCCTCAACGGAACCATGAGGAAGATCTTGATATCAGAGGACCTGGACGAACCACGAGCCATCGTACTGGATCCTGTCGCTGGGTAACTACTGTCTCTATACTAACCCTGAACCAGGGCTCTTAACGGGTCCTGTCGCTGGGTAACTACTGTCTCTATACTAACCCTGAACCAGGGCTCTTAACGGATCCTGTCGCTGGGTAACTACTGTCTCTATACTAACCCTGAACCAGGGCTCTTAACGGGTCCTGTCGCTGGGTAACTACTGTCTCTATACTAACCCTGAACCAGGGCTCTTAACGGGTCCTGTCGCTGGGTAACTACTGTCTCTATACTAACCCTGAACCAGGGCTCTTAACGGGTCCTGTCGATGGGTAACTACTGTCTCTATACTAACCCTGAACCAGGGCTCTTAACGGGTCCTGTCGCTGGGTAACTACTGTCTCTATACTAACCCTGAACCAGGGCTCTTAACGGGTCCTGTCGCTGGGTAACTACTGTCTCTATACTAACCCTGAACCAGGGCCCTTAACGGATCCTGTCGCTGGGTAACTACTGTTTCTATACTAACCCTGAACCAGTGCTCTTAACGGGTCCTGTCGCTGGGTAACTACTGTCTCTATACTAACCCTGAACCAGGGCTCTTAACGGGTCCTGTCGCTGGGTAACTACTGTCTCTCTACTAACCCTGAACAAGGGCTCTTAACGGGTCCTGTCGCTGGGTAACTACTGTCTCTATACTAACCCTGAACCAGGGCTCTTAACGGGTCCTGTCGCTGGGTAACTACTGTCTCTATACTAACCCTGAACCAGGGCTCTTAACGGGTCCTGTCGCTGGGTAACTACTGTCTCTATACTAACCCTGAACCAGGGCTCTTAACGGATCCTGTCGCTGGGTAACTACTGTCTCTATACTAACCCTGAACCAGGGCTCTTAACGGGTCCTGTCGCTGGGTAACTACTGTCTCTATACTAACCCTGAACCAGGGCTCTTAATGGGTCCTGTCGCTGGGTAACTACTGTCTCTATACTAACCCTGAACCAGGGCTCTTAATGGGTCCTGTCGCTGGGTAACTACTGTCTCTATACTAACCCTGAACCAGGGCTCTTAACGGGTCCTGTCGCTGGGTAACTACTGTCTCTATACTAACCCTGAACCAGGGCTCTTAACGGGTCCTGTCGCCGGGTAACTACTGTCTCTATACTAACCCTGAACCAGGGCTCTTAACGGGTCCTGTCGCCGGGTAACTACTGTCTCTATACTAACCCCTGAACCAGGGCTCTTAACGGTCCTGTCGCTGGGTAACTACTGTCTCTATACTAACCCTGAACCAGGGCTCTTAACGGGTCCTGTCGCTGGGTAACTACTGTCTCTATACTAACCCTGAACCAGGGCTCTTAACGGGTCCTGTCGCTGGGTAACTACTGTCTCTATACTAACCCTGAACCAGGGCTCTTAACGGGTCCTGTCGATGGGTAACTACTGTCTCTATACTAACCCTGAACCAGGGCTCTTAACGGGTCCTGTCGATGGGTAACTACTGTCTCTATACTAACCCTGAACCAGGGCTCTTAACGGGTCCTGTCGCTGGGTAACTACTGTCTCTATACTAACGGATCCTGTCGCTGGGCTACTGCTCACTAATGAACCAGGGCTCTTAACGGTCCTGTCGCTGGGTAACTACTGGTAACGGTCGACTGGGTAACTACTGTCTCTATACTAACCCTGAACCAGGGCTCTTAACGGTCCTGTCGCTGGGTAACTACTGTCTCTATACTAACCTGAACCAGGGCTCTTAACTTGGGTCCTGTCGCTGGGTAACTACTGTCTCTATACTAACCCTGAACCAGGGCTCTTAACTTGGGTCCTGTCGCTGGGTAACTACTGTCTCTATACTAACCCTGAACCAGGGCTCTTAACTTGGGTCCTGTCGCTGGGTAACTACTGTCTCTATACTAACCCTGAACCAGGGCTCTTAACGGTCCTGTCGCTGGGTAACTACTGTCTCTATACTAACCCTGAACCAGGGCTCTTAACTTGGGTCCTGTCGCTGGGTAACTACTGTCTCTATACTAACCCTGAACCAGGGCTCTTAACGGTCCTGTCGCTGGGTAACTACTGTCTCTATACTAACCCTGAACCAGGGCTCTTACGGTCCTGTCGCTGGGTAACTACTGTCTCTATACTAACCCTGAACCAGGGCTCTTAACTTGGGTCCTGTCGCTGGGTAACTACTGTCTCTATACTAACCCTGAACCAGGGCTCTTAACTTGGTCCTGTCGCTGGGTAACTACTGTCTCTATACTAACCTGAACCAGGGCTCTTAACTTGGGTCCTGTCGCTGGGTAACTACTGTCTCTATACTAACCCTGAACCAGGGCTCTTAACGGGTCCTGTCGCTGGGTAACTACTGTCTCTATACTAACCCTGAACCAGGGCTCTTAACGGGTCCTGTCGCTGGGTAACTACTGTCTCTATACTAACCCTGAACCAGGGCTCTTAACGGGTCCTGTCGCTGGGTAACTACTGTCTCTATACTAACCCTGAACCAGGGCTCTTAACGGGTCCTGTCGCTGGGTAACTACTGTCTCTATACTAACCCTGAACCAGGGCTCTTAACGGGTCCTGTCGCTGGGTAACTACTGTCTCTATACTAACCCTGAACCAGGGCTCTTAACGGTCCTGTCGCTGGGTAACTACTGTCTCTATACTAACCCTGAACCAGGGCTCTTACTTGAGTCCTGTCGCTGGGTAACTACTGTCTCTATACTAACCTGAACCCAGGGCTCTTACTTGAGTCCTGTCGCTGGGTAACTACTGTCTCTATACTAACCTGAACCCAGGGCTCTTACTTGGGTCCTGTCGCTGGGTAACTACTGTCTCTATACTAACCTGAACCAGGGCTCTTACTTGGGTCCTGTCGCTGGGTAACTACTGTCTCTATACTAACCTGAACCAGGGCTCTTACTTGAGTCCTGTCGCTGGGTAACTACTGTCTCTATACTAACCCTGAACCAGGGCTCTTACTTGAGTCCTGTGCTGGGTAACTACTGTCTCTATACTAACCTGAACCAGGGCTCTTACTTGGTCCTGTCGCTGGGTAACTACTGTCTCTATACTAACCTGAACCAGGGCTCTTACTTGAGTCCTGTCGCTGGGTAACTACTGTCTCTATACTAACCTGAACCAGGGCTCTTACTTGGGTCCTGTCGCTGGGTAACTACTGTCTCTATACTAACCTGAACCCAGGGCTCTTACTTGGTCCTGTCGCTGGGTAACTACTGTCTCTATACTAACCTGAACCCAGGGCTCTTACTTGAGTCCTGTCGCTGGGTAACTACTGTCTCTATACTAACCTGAACCAGGGCTCTTAGTCCTGTGGCTGGGTAACTACTGTCTCTATACTAACCTGAACCAGGGCTCTTAGCAGGTCCTGTCGCTGGGTAACTACTGTCTCTATACTAACCTAGTGTAACTACTGTCTCTATACTAACCTGAACCAGGGCTCTTACTTGAGTCCTGTGGCTGGGGTAACTACTGTCTCTCTACTAACCTGAACCCAGGGCTCTTACTTGAGTCCTGTCGCTGGGTAACTACTGTCTCTATACTAACCTGAACCAGGGCTCTTACTTGAGTCCTGTCGCTGGGTAACTACTGTCTCTATACTAACCCTGAACCAGGGCTCTTACTTGAGTCCTGTCGCTGGGTAACTACTGTCTCTATACTAACCTGAACCAGGGCCCTTACTTGGATCCTGTCGCTGGGTAACTACTGTCTCTATACTAACCCTGAACCAGTGCTCTCAACTTGGGTCCTGTCGCTGGGTAACTACTGTCTCTATACTAACCCTGAACCAGGGCTCTTACTTGAGTCCTGTCGCTGGGTAACTACTGTCTCTATACTAACCCTGAACCAGGGCTCTTACGGTCCTGTCGCTGGGTAACTACTGTCTCTATACTAACCCTGAACCAGGGCTCTTAACCGGTCCTGTCGCTGGGTAACTACTGTCTCTCTACTAACCCTGAACCAGGGCTCTTAACGGGTCCTGTCGCTGGGTAACTACTGTCCCTAACCCTGAGCCGTCATACTGGACCCTGTCGCTGGGTGGGTAACTTCACTACATTATCAATAACCTATCCTGGCCTGGCCACGTGTCCTCTGTGACGACCTCATCAGGCCTCAGCTGCAGCGGTGACTCAATCAGCAGTATCCCTGGTTGGTTGAGGTGTGACCTCATCGTTGTCACGGTTTCTACTGATTTGATGTGTCTGCCGTTTAGCACCAGTAATGCCCTTCGTGCCACATGGCACTGGCCCATAATGCACCATGCCATAAGTCAGAGCTCCAGCATTAACCCTGACCTGATGACTCATATCTGTTCATCAGTCCTGTCATCCTTCTATTTCTGTTCTGCTCTTTTTACATCATGCATAGACACTGTAATCGGAGTTCTCTGGTTCTCTGGTAGGCTCCCGCCCCCTCTCTGGTAGGCTCCCGCCCCCTCTCTGGTAGGCTCCCGCCCCCTCTCTGGTAGGCTCCCGCCCCCTCTCTGGTAGGCTCCCGCCCCCTCTCTGGTAGGCTCCCGCCCCCTCTCTGGTAGGCTCATGCTGTTCCCTCTCTGGTCGTTACAGGTACATGTACTGGACCGACTGGGGCGAGGTTCCTAAGATTGAGCGTGCAGACCTGGACGGGACGGAGAGGGTAGTGATGGTCAACACCTCCCTGGGCTGGCCCAACGGTCTGGCGCTGGACTACGCAGACCGGATGATCTACTGGGGCGACGCCAAGACTGACAAGATAGAGGTATTTCACTCTGTCTGCTTTCTATGGAATGGATGGACGAGTGTTTCTGAATTGTCTTCATGTCGTCACGTTCAGCCCTGTCTGCTGTGTTGGCATGTTCCATCAGCTGGTGTGTTGTAGGGGACGAGGGGGGGGACCGGGGTCAGCTGTGCGGAGCGGTGGGTTAGCTAGCCGTGTGTCTGCAGGGGTGGGGGCTGTAGTTGCAGGCTGCTCCAGGCTTCATCTGTGAGGCAGCAGCCACCAGGCGCCCTGCTGGGCTGCACACCGTGTGGAGCGACTGCTCTTTCTACCACTATGAACAGCCTGACAGCATCACAGGACCCCTAGCAGCATCACAGGACCCCTAGCAGCATCACAGGACCCTCTACCACTATGAACAGCCCGACACACACGTCCCCTAGCAGCATCACAGGACCCCTAGCAGCATCACAGGACCCTCTACCACTATGAACAGCCAGACACACATGTCCCCTAGCAGCATCACAGGACCCCTAGCAGCATCACAGGACCCTCTACCACTATGAACAGCCCGACACACACGTCCCCTAGCAGCATCACAGGACCCTCTACCACTATGAACAGCCCGACACACACGTCCCCTAGCAGCATCACAGGACCCTCTACCACTATGAACAGCCCGACACACACGTCCCCTAGCAGCATCACAGGACCCTCTACCACTATGAACAGCCTGACACACACGTCCCCTAGCAGCATCACAGGACCCTCTACCACTATGAACAGCCTGACACACCCATCCCCCTAGCAGCATCACAGGACCATTATCTCAACGCACACTCTCCTTTCAGAAGGGAAGTCATATGACCAGGGAGTTATTACCTGATTGGTGGACACGTTTGAAGGGCATTGGAAGCGTTCTGGCTCGACGTAGTCTCTGGTGGACAGATTCTGAAGCTCCATAGATTCTACATAGAAGCTGCTACCAAGTTGGTAACATAGAAATGTTGCTTCATAGCAACTCAGACTATCCATGAAGAGTTTCTCCTTGAAAACATCTTGCTCTTGTAATCATTTAAGACTAGTCTACATCATGGCCAGCTGGATCAGTACCTCAGCCCAGAGCCCAGGCAGCATTGAGGTCCTCCTATGAGGTCTAGTCTACATCATGGCCAGCCGGATCAGTACCTCAGCCCAGAGCCCAGGCAGCATTGAGGTCCTCCTATGAGGTCTAGTCTACATCATGGCCAGCTGGATCAGTACCTCAGCCCAGAGCCCAGGCAGCATTGAGGTCCTCCTGTGAGGTCTAGTCTACATCATGGCCAGCTGGATCAGTACCTCAGCCCAGAGCCCAGGCAGTACTGAGGTCCTCCTATGAGGTCTAGTCTACATCATAGCCAGCCGGATCAGTACCTCAGCCCAGAGCCCAGGCAGCAGTGAGGTCCTCCTATGAGGTCTAGTCTACATCATGGCCAGCCGGATCAGTACCTCAGCCCAGAGCCCAGGCAGCAGTGAGGTCCTTCCTATGAGGTCTAGTCTACATCATGGCCAGCTGGATCAGTACCTCAGCCCAGAGCCCAGGCAGTAGTGAGGTCCTTCCTATGAAGTCTAGTCTACATCATGGCCAGCTGGATCAGTACCTCAGCCCAGAGCCCAGGCAGTAGTGAGGTCCTTCCTATGAGGTCTAGTCTACATCATGGCCAGCTGGATCAGTACCTCAGCCCAGAGCCCAGGCAGCAGTGAGGTCCTTCCTATGAGGTCTAGTCTACATCATGGCCAGCTGGATCCACCTGGTACCACATTTTAAAGTTGGGGTACCTCAGAAACCCACTTTTCGGGGTGTTGACAGTTGAGCCACCGTGGGAATTGGGTACAGATGTAATGCAGAGGGGGGGGGTCCATGTGACCAGGTGGTGTTGGGTACAGATGTAATGCAGAGGGGGTCCATGTGACCAGGTGGTGTTGGGTACAGATGTAATGCAGAGGGGGTCCATGTGACCAGGTGGTGTTGGGTACAGATGTAATGCAGAGGGGTCCATGTGACCAGGTGGTGTTGGGTACAGATGTAATGCAGAGGGGGTCCATGTGACCAGGTGGTGTTGGGTACAGATGTAATGCAGAGGGGGTCCATGTGACCAGGTGGTGTTGGGTACAGATGTAATGCAGAGGGGGTCCATGTGACCAGGTGGTGTTGGGTACAGATGTAATGCAGAGGGGGTCCATGTGACCAGGTGGTGTTGGGTACAGATGTAATGCAGAGGGGGTCCATGTGACCAGGTGGTGTTGGGTACAGATGTAATGCAGAGGGGGTCCATGTGACCAGGTGGTGTTGGGTACAGATGTAATGCAGAGGGGGTCCAGTCCTCTTCTCATTCCCTCCATGGGGCTCTAACTTCCATATGGAAATGACTCGTCTCAAAGCAATCCTTTTGTTTTCTACAGTTGGCATCCTCTCACAGCGTCATGGTGCAATATGTTCCAACACATCGGCTAGTGTTTGTTTCGTTTTACTCTGTGGGGCATTGCTCTGACCCCCCAGAGCCCAACTGCTGCGCACCCCCCCCCAGTGCACAGTTCCTGGTGGTGGTGGTAGCCTGGGTTCTGGGTGTGGTGGTGGTAGCCTGGGTTCTGGGTGTGGTGGTGGTAGCCTGGGTTCTGGGTGTGGTGGTGGTAGCCTGGGTTCTGGGTGTGGTGGTGGTAGCCTGGGTTCTGGGTGTGGTGGTGGTAGCCTGGGTTCTGGGTGTGGTGGTGGTAGCCTGGGTTCTGGGTCTGCTTTGGTGGTGGTGGTGGTGGTAGCCTGGGTTCTGGGTCTGCTGGGTTGGTTGGTGATGGTGGTAGCCTGGGTTCTGGGTCTGCTCCAGAACCCAGGTTTTGATCTGGAACAGGGTTCTGTGGCCAGATCCACATCTGGTCCCGATTTGCTGCCTCCACTCCAGCTGCGGTTTTCCCTCTGTAGAGAAGAGCCCCAGAATGTGAAACACACACCACACTGTGGACACACGCGTTTGTTTTACTATCCTTGTGGGGACCGATTGATTCCCATTCGAAATCATCATCCAACTCACTGAGAAAGGAAACTTGAGTGTACCACACATCAGGAACACCTTCCTAACATTGAGCCTCCACAGCCTCGATTAGAAATCGTTCCACAGGGATGCTGGCCCATGTTGACTCCGATGCGTCCCACAGTTGTCCAGTTGGCTGGTAGTGGGATCTCTAGTCCAGATAGCTCGTTCCATCTCATCCCACAGATGCTCAGTTGGATTGAGATCTGGTGACTGGGCAGGCCAGTGCAGTAAGCTGAATTCACCGTCCTGTTGGTGGAACTCGTCCTGGACAATCCTAGTGGCATTGTCCTGCTGAAAGAAGTACTCATACCCCTTGACTTATTCTACATTTTGCTCACGCCCCGTTCAAAGGCACTTCGATTATTTTTGTCTTGTCCGTTCACCCTCTGAATGGCACACAGACACAATCCACGTCTCAATTTTCTTCAAGGCTTATAAATCCTTCTTTAACCCGTCTCCTCCCCTTCATCTACACTGATCTGAAGTGGATTTAATAAGTGATGTCAACAAGGGATCCTAGCGGTCACCTGGTCTGTCCGTCATGGAAAGAGCCGGTGTTCCTAATGATTTGTCCACAGTGTATATATTTTGTGTGTGAGATGAGCATGGCCTACTTTTCTTGATTCAAACTGAGAGAAATGCTCTGTCATGACGCGTGCTGATGGGCCCTTGGCAAACTGAGAGAAATTCTGTCCCTCCAGTCAGTCAGTCTGTCTGCATCGGTTCTTCCAGAACGTCAGACCTGAGAAATCCAGTCTGTCTGCATGAGTCATGCTACAGGAACAGACGTTGTGTGAGAATAGTGAAAAAGGCCTAATTTTCTTCTCTGTTGTTGGAGGCCCGGGGTCTCTTCAGCCGGAGGCCCGGGGTCTCTTCAGCCGGAGGCCCGGGGTCTCTTCAGCCGGAGGCCCGGGGTCTCTTCAGCCGGAGGCCCGGGGTCTTCTCTGAGCTCCTACCTGAAACTTATTGGTTTGGTCTTCAAGCTGTTCACTGGGTTTATCCTCTGATTCTCTCTCCCCTTCTCTCTCTCCTCTCCCTCCTCCCTCTCTCCTCTCTCTCCCCCAGGTGATGAGTATGGATGGTTCAGGCAGGAGGATCCTGGTAGAAGATAAGCTGCCTCACATCTTTGGCTTCACTCTGCTGGGGGACTATGTCTATTGGACCGACTGGCAGAGACGCAGCATCGAGAGGGTTCACAAACACACAACAGAGAGAGAGTTCATCATAGACCAGCTACCTGACCTGATGGGGCTCAAAGCTACCTATGTACACAAGACCTTCGGTAAGTAACACACCCTGACCCCTAACCTCACGGTGCTCAAAGCTACCTACGCTCCACTCTATATAGTTGGACTGTGAAGCAGTTTTACATCAGGCTTTGTACTCCGGGCGTTTTGTTTCTGTTTTATTGCTTGGAAAGGAAAGCACTTTATGTCCACACACACGTGAAGACGGCATACAGTGTGTAGACAAATTAAAATGTATAGTGTATATTAGTAGTTAAATGTTATGTTTCTGGTGCCATATTCAGAGCAGACAATGCCTACCTCCAGCTTGTGACTCTACCAACTTGATGGATGCGTTCGCAGTTTAGTTTTGAGTCGTTGGTAGACACAACTAAACATGAACATTTCATCAATTCACCTCAGCTGACGCTTCGTCCAGACTGTTGGGGTCTCCTGCTGCCCTCATGTCTTCCCCGAGATGGTGATTAACACAGCCAGAGAATGAGCTCTTCATCCTCCTCTCCCCCCATCCTACTGCCTCCCTCTCTCCTCCCTCTCTCCTTGTCCTGTCCCCTCCTCCCCTCTCCTCCTCCGTTCCTCTCTCCTCCTCCATTCCTCTCTCCTCCCCCTCTCCTCCTCCTGTCCCCTCCTCCATTCCTCTCTCCTCCTCCTGTCTCCTCCTCCTGTCCCCCTCTCCTCCTCCATCCCTCTCTCCTCCCTCTCTCCTCCCCCTCTCCCAGGTACCAACCCGTGTGCGGAGGCTAACGGCGGGTGTAGCCACCTGTGCCTGTATAAGCCGGTGGGCGTCCAGTGTGCCTGTCCCATTGGTCTGGAGCTGATAGGGGACCTGTCCACCTGCATCGTACCAGAAGCCTTCCTCCTCTTCTCCCGTCACACAGACATCAGACGCATCTCCTTGGAAACCAACAACAACAACGTGGCCATCCCGCTGACCGGGGTCAAAGAGGCGTCCGCGCTCGACTTCGACATCACCGACAACCGTATCTACTGGACGGATATCACATTGAAGGTGAGTAGGGAGAGGTCTGTCTGTCTGTCTCGGAGCCTACAGACAGCCGTATCTACTGGACGGATATCACATTGAAGGTGAGTAGGGAGGGGTGTGTCTGTCTGTCTCGGAGCCTACAGACAGCCGTATCTACTGGACGGATATCACATTGAAGGTGAGTAGGGAGGGGTGTGTCTGTCTGTCTCGGAGCCTACAGACAGCCGTATCTACTGGGACGGATATCACATTGAAGGTGAGTAGGGAGGGGTGTGTCTGTCTGTCTCGGAGCCTACAGACAGCCGTATCTACTGGACGGATATCACATTGAAGGTGAGTAGGGAGGGGTGTGTCTGTCTGTCTGTCTCGGAGCCTACAGACAGCCGTATCTACTGGACGGATATCACATTGAAGGTGAGTAGGGAGGGGTGTGTCTGTCTGTCTGTCTCGGAGCCTACAGACAGCCGTATCTACTGGACGGATATCACATTGAAGGTGAGTAGGGAGGGGTGTGTCTGTCTGTCTCTGTCTCGGAGCCTACAGACAGCCGTATCTACTGGACGGATATCACATTGAAGGTGAGTAGGGAGAGGTCTGTCTGTCTGTCTCGGAGCCTACAGACAGCCGTATCTACTGGACGGATATCACATTGAAGGTGAGTAGGGAGGGGTGTGTCTGTCTGTCTCTGTCTCGGAGCCTACAGACAGCCGTATCTACTGGACGGATATCACATTGAAGGTGAGTAGGGAGGGGTGTGTCTGTCTGTCTCGGAGCCTACAGACAGCCGTATCTACTGGACGGATATCACATTGAAGGTGAGTAGGGAGGGGTGTGTCTGTCTGTCTCGGAGCCTACAGACAGCCGTATCTACTGGACGGATATCACATTGAAGGTGAGTAGGGAGGGGTGTGTCTGTCTGTCTCGGAGCCTACAGACAGCGTATCTACTGGACGGATGAAATAAATGAACACACACAGTAAAACACAACGGATAAGGTCCAGATGACCTTCAGCCCATCAGTGGATGTAGCAGGCTGATAAAGCCTAGATTATCTTCCTGTACAGCAGGGGAGTGTTATAACGAGTGTCTATGCAGGTGTACATTGTTAACGAAGTAGCATTTCTACCGTCCCAGACTCCTGTCCTCCTCTCTGGCTCTCCTCTCTGGCTCTCCTCGCTGGCTCTCCTCGCTGGCTCTCCTCGCTGGCTCTCCTCGCTGGCTCTCCTCGCTGGCTCTCCTCGCTGGCTCTCCTCTCTGGTTCTCCTCTCTGCCTGGCTGCTGCTGAGGAATCATTTGATGTCTGGAGATTGAGAACATCATCATATGTCCATGACTGTTTCGTAGAAATGCTCCGTGTCCTTCAGGGTTTCGTGTTGACAGCAGGGTAGTTGTGGATGTGACATGTTATGACTGTTTTGACCTTGTGGTCTTGCTCACTTCATCATTCCTCAAATGAACCTAATAGTAACCCCTCTTCCTCCCCTCTTCCTCCCCTCTTCCTCCTCCTCCCCTCTTCCTCTCCTCCCCTCTTCCTCTCCTCCCCTCTTCCTTCCTCTCCTCCTCTTCCTCCCCTCTTCCTCTCCTCTCCTCCAGACTATCAGTCGTGCGTTTATGAACGGCAGCGCTCTAGAACACGTGGTGGAGTTTGGCCTGGACTACCCAGAAGGCATGGCGGTGGACTGGCTGGGGAAGAATCTCTACTGGGCTGACACGGGGACCAATCGTATCGAGGTGGCCAAGCTGGATGGACAGCACAGACAGGTCCTAGTCTGGAAAGATCTGGACAGCCCTCGAGCCCTGGCACTGGACCCTGCTGAAGGGTAGGTACTGACCCACCCACCCTGCTGAAGGGTAGGTACTGACCCACCCACCCTGCTGAAGGGTCGGTACTGACCCACCCTGCTGAAGGGTCGGTACTGACCCACCCTGCTGAAGGGTAGGTACTGACCCACCCACCCTGCTGAAGGGTAGGTACTGACCCACCCACCCTGCTGAAGGGTAGGTACTGACCCACCCACCCTGCTGAAGGGTAGGTACTGACCCACCCACCCTGCTGAAGGGTAGGTACTGGGATGACTGGGTAGACTGAGAGGAAGGTATTATAGTGGCACTGGGCCCCACAGAAGGGTAAGGAGCGATTTGATTGGTTACAGTCAGTGCATTCAACTAGTGTAGGTAAAAACCACCACATATCACAGGAACTGGTATCGAGCCCTGGGGACACCAGTAGTTTCAAGAACCGAACAACCGTCACCAATCAGACAAAACACCTCTCTCCACCTCGGAATTAAACATAAAGAAACCTGTTGTGTTGGACTGGCCAGACAGAGAGCGGTTCGGTGATCAGCCTGTCGTCGGAAAGGGAACTGCTCATGTCGCCTCTGGTTTCCCTTTTGACTTGTCTTTTCCTGTAAAAGACTGCAAGCAGCCCTCTCCACTCCTTCCCCTTAATTCTGCCCCTCCTATAGGGAACCACAGTATGAGTCATAATACCCAGAAAACCTAGCGGTCAAACAAGGAAATGGTTCCAATTGTTTTTTCCACCATTCATTTTTAGAAACAGTTCGAATAAGAGTTGTGTTTTTTTTTGTGTAGGCTTTACCCTGACGTGACGTTTTGATAACCATGGTAACCTCCTATAGGACAAGGTGACTTTTTTATCATTGCATTCACCTGTATTTACCCACCCCAAATGAAATGCTAATGCGGCTATCATAAAGAACTACAAATGCCGTGATAGTTAATCCAAGTTTATCATTTTTAAAAGGCTAATTGATCATTAGAGAACCCTTGTTGAAATTATGTCAGCACAGCTGAAAACCGTTGTGCTGATTTTAAAGAAGCAATAAAACTGGCCTTCTTTAGACTAGTTGAGTATCTGGAGCATCAGCATTTGTGGGTTCGATTACAGGCTCAAAATGGCCAGAAACAAAGACCTTTCTTCTGAAACTCGTCAGTCTTGTTCTGAGAAATGAAGGCTTTTCCATGCAAGAAATTGCCAAGAAACTGAAGATCTCGTACAACGCTGTGTACTACTCCCTTCACAGAACAGAGCAAACTGGCTCTAACCAGAATAGAAAGAGGAGTGGGAGGCCCCGGTGCACAACTGAGCAAGAGGACAAGTACATTAGAGTGTCTAGTTTGAGAAACAGACGCCTCACAAGTCCTCAACTGGCAGCTTCATTAAATAGTACCCACAAAACACCAGTCTCAACGTCAACAGTGAAGAGGCGACTCCGGGATGCTGGCCTTCTAGGCAGGAACTCTCAGTAGCTAGCAAGCTAATGTCATGGGAATATGTAGAGACTGGTTCAGGGGTTACAGCTAGCTAGCAAGCTAATGTCATGGGAATATGTAGAGACTGGTTCAGGGGTTACAGCTAGCTAGCAAGCTAATGTCATGGGAATATGTAGAGACTGGTTCAGGGGTTACAGCTAGCTAGCAAGCTAATGTCATGGGAATATGTAGAGACTGGTTCAGGGTTACAGCTAGCTAGCAAGCTAATGTCATGGGAATATGTAGAGACTGGTTCAGGGTTACAGCTAGCTAGCAAGCTAATGTAATGGGAATATGTAGAGACTGGTTCAGGGTTACAGCTAGCTAGCAAGCTAATGTCATGGGAATATGTAGAGACTGGTTCAGGGTTACAGCTAGCTAGCAAGCTAATGTCATGGGAATATGTAGAGACTGGTTCAGGGTTACAGCTAGCTAGCAAGCTAATGTAATGGGAATATGTAGAGACTGGTTCAGGGTTACAGCTAGCTAGCAAGCTAATGTCATGGGAATATGTAGAGACTGGTTCAGGGTTACAGCTAGCTAGCAAGCTAATGTCATGGGAATATGTAGAGACTGGTTCAGGGTTACAGCTAGCTAGCAAGCTAATGTCATGGGAATATGTAGAGACTGGTTCAGGGGTTACAGCTAGCTAGCAAGCTAATGTCATGGGAATATGTAGAGACTGGTTCAGGGTTACAGCTAGCTAGCAAGCTAATGTCATGGGAATATGTAGAGACTGGTTCAGGGTTTACAGCTAGCTAGCAAGCTAATGTCATGGGAATATGTAGAGACTGGTTCAGGGTTACAGCTAGCTAGCAAGCTAATGTCATGGGAATATGTAGAGACTGGTTCAGGGTTACAGCTAGCTAGCAAGCTAATGTCATGGGAATATGTAGAGACTGGTTCAGGGTTACAGCTAGCTAGCAAGCTAATGTCATGGGAATATGTAGAGACTGGTTCAGGGTTACAGCTAGCTAGCAAGCTAATGTCATGGGAATATGTAGAGACTGGTTCAGGGTTTACAGCTAGCTAGCAAGCTAATGTCATGGGAATATGTAGAGACTGGTTCAGGGTTACAGCTAGCTAGCAAGCTAATGTCATGGGAATATGTAGAGACTGGTTCAGGGTTACAGCTAGCTAGCAAGCTAATGTCATGGGAATATGTAGAGACTGGTTCAGGGTTACAGCTAGCTAGCAAGCTAATGTCATGGGAATATGTAGAGACTGGTTCAGGGTTACAGCTAGCTAGCAAGCTAATGTCATGGGAATATGTAGAGACTGGTTCAGGGTTACAGCTAGCTAGCAAGCTAATGTCATGGGAATATGTAGAGACTGGTTCAGGGTTACAGCTAGCTAGCAAGCTAATGTCATGGGAATATGTAGAGACTGGTTCAGGGTTACAGCTAGCTAGCAAGCTAATGTCATGGGAATATGTAGAGACTGGTTCAGGGTTACAGCTAGCTAGCAAGCTAATGTCATGGGAATATGTAGAGACTGGTTCAGGGTTTACAGCTAGCTAGCAAGCTAATGTCATGGGAATATGTAGAGACTGGTTCAGGGGTTACAGCTAGCTAGCAAGCTAATGTCATGGGAATATGTAGAGACTGGTTCAGGGTTACAGCTAGCTAGCAAGCTAATGTCATGGGAATATGTAGAGACTGGTTCAGGGTTACAGCTAGCTAGCAAGCTAATGTCATGGGAATATGTAGAGACTGGTTCAGGGTTACAGCTAGCTAGCAAGCTAATGTCATGGGAATATGTAGAGACTGGTTCAGGGTTACAGCTAGCTAGCAAGCTAATGTCATGGGAATATGTAGAGACTGGTTCAGGGTTACAGCTAGCTAGCAAGCTAATGTCATGGGAATATGTAGAGACTGGTTCAGGGGTTACAGCTAGCTAGCAAGCTAATGTCATGGGAATATGTAGAGACTGGTTCAGGGTTACAGCTAGCTAGCAAGCTAATGTCATGGGAATATGTAGAGACTGGTTCAGGGTTACAGCTAGCTAGCAAGCTAATGTCATGGGAATATGTAGAGACTGGTTCAGGGTTACAGCTAGCTAGCAAGCTAATGTCATGGGAATATGTAGAGACTGGTTCAGGGTTACAGCTAGCTAGCAAGCTAATGTCATGGGAATATGTAGAGACTGGTTCAGGGGTTACAGCTAGCTAGCAAGCTAATGTCATGGGAATATGTAGAGACTGGTTCAGGGTTACAGCTAGCTAGCAAGCTAATGTCATGGGAATATGTAGAGACTGGTTCAGGGGTTACAGCTAGCTAGCAAGCTAATGTCATGGGAATATGTAGAGACTGGTTCAGGGTTACAGCTAGCTAGCAAGCTAATGTCATGGGAATATGTAGAGACTGGTTCAGGGGTTACAGCTAGCTAGCAAGCTAATGTCATGGGAATATGTAGAGACTGGTTCAGGGTTACAGCTAGCTAGCAAGCTAATGTCATGGGAATATGTAGAGACTGGTTCAGGGGTTACAGCTAGCTAGCAAGCTAATGTCATGGGAATATGTAGAGACTGGTTCAGGGGTTACAGCTAGCTAGCAAGCTAATGTCATGGGAATATGTAGAGACTGGTTCAGGGTTACAGCTAGCTAGCAAGCTAATGTCATGGGAATATGTAGAGACTGGTTCAGGGGTTACAGCTAGCTAGCAAGCTAATGTCATGGGAATATGTAGAGACTGGTTCAGGGGTTACAGCTAGCTAGCAAGCTAATGTCATGGGAATATGTAGAGACTGGTTCAGGGGTTACAGCTAGCTAGCAAGCTAATGTCATGGGAATATGTAGAGACTGGTTCAGGGTTACAGCTAGCTAGCAAGCTAATGTCATGGGAATATGTAGAGACTGGTTCAGGGGTTACAGCTAGCTAGCAAGCTAATGTCATGGGAATATGTAGAGACTGGTTCAGGGGTTACAGCTAGCTAGCAAGCTAATGTCATGGGAATATGTAGAGACTGGTTCAGGGGTTACAGCTAGCTAGCAAGCTAATGTCATGGGAATATGTAGAGACTGGTTCAGGGTTACAGCTAGCTAGCAAGCTAATGTCATGGGAATATGTAGAGACTGGTTCAGGGGTTACAGCTAGCTAGCAAGCTAATGTCATGGGAATATGTAGAGACTGGTTCAGGGTTACAGCTAGCTAGCAAGCTAATGTCATGGGAATATGTAGAGACTGGTTCAGGGTTACAGCTAGCTAGCAAGCTAATGTCATGGGAATATGTAGAGACTGGTTCAGGGTTACAGCTAGCTAGCAAGCTAATGTCATGGGAATATGTAGAGACTGGTTCAGGGTTACAGCTAGCTAGCAAGCTAATGTCATGGGAATATGTAGAGACTGGTTCAGGGGTTACAGCTAGCTAGCAAGCTAATGTCATGGGAATATGTAGAGACTGGTTCAGGGGTTACAGCTAGCTAGCAAGCTAATGTCATGGGAATATGTAGAGACTGGTTCAGGGTTACAGCTAGCTAGCAAGCTAATGTCATGGGAATATGTAGAGACTGGTTCAGGGTTACAGCTAGCTAGCAAGCTAATGTCATGGGAATATGTAGAGACTGGTTCAGGGGTTACAGCTAGCTAGCAAGCTAATGTCATGGGAATATGTAGAGACTGGTTCAGGGTTACAGCTAGCTAGCAAGCTAATGTCATGGGAATATGTAGAGACTGGTTCAGGGTTTACAGCTAGCTAGCAAGCTAATGTCATGGGAATATGTAGAGACTGGTTCAGGGTTACAGCTAGCTAGCAAGCTAATGTCATGGGAATATGTAGAGACTGGTTCAGGGTTACAGCTAGCTAGCAAGCTAATGTCATGGGAATATGTAGAGACTGGTTCAGGGTTACAGCTAGCTAGCAAGCTAATGTCATGGGAATATGTAGAGACTGGTTCAGGGTTACAGCTAGCTAGCAAGCTAATGTCATGGGAATATGTAGAGACTGGTTCAGGGTTACAGCTAGCTAGCAAGCTAATGTCATGGGAATATGTAGAGACTGGTTCAGGGTTACAGCTAGCTAGCAAGCTAATGTCATGGGAATATGTAGAGACTGGTTCAGGGTTACAGCTAGCTAGCAAGCTAATGTCATGGGAATATGTAGAGACTGGTTCAGGGTTACAGCTAGCTAGCAAGCTAATGTCATGGGAATATGTAGAGACTGGTTCAGGGTTACAGCTAGCTAGCAAGCTAATGTCATGGGAATATGTAGAGACTGGTTCAGGGGTTACAGCTAGCTAGCAAGCTAATGTCATGGGAATATGTAGAGACTGGTTCAGGGTTACAGCTAGCTAGCAAGCTAATGTCATGGGAATATGTAGAGACTGGTTCAGGGGTTACAGCTAGCTAGCAAGCTAATGTCATGGGAATATGTAGAGACTGGTTCAGGGTTACAGCTAGCTAGCAAGCTAATGTCATGGGAATATGTAGAGACTGGTTCAGGGTTACAGCTAGCTAGCAAGCTAATGTCATGGGAATATGTAGAGACTGGTTCAGGGTTACAGCTAGCTAGCAAGCTAATGTCATGGGAATATGTAGAGACTGGTTCAGGGGTTACAGCTAGCTAGCAAGCTAATGTCATGGGAATATGTAGAGACTGGTTCAGGGGTTACAGCTAGCTAGCAAGCTAATGTCATGGGAATATGTAGAGACTGGTTCAGGGTTACAGCTAGCTAGCAAGCTAATGTCATGGGAATATGTAGAGACTGGTTCAGGGTTACAGCTAGCTAGCAAGCTAATGTCATGGGAATATGTAGAGACTGGTTCAGGGTTACAGCTAGCTAGCAAGCTAATGTCATGGGAATATGTAGAGACTGGTTCAGGGGTTACAGCTAGCTAGCAAGCTAATGTCATGGGAATATGTAGAGACTGGTTCAGGGTTACAGCTAGCTAGCAAGCTAATGTCATGGGAATATGTAGAGACTGGTTCAGGGGTTACAGCTAGCTAGCAAGCTAATGTCATGGGAATATGTAGAGACTGGTTCAGGGTTACAGCTAGCTAGCAAGCTAATGTCATGGGAATATGTAGAGACTGGTTCAGGGTTACAGCTAGCTAGCAAGCTAATGTCATGGGAATATGTAGAGACTGGTTCAGGGTTACAGCTAGCTAGCAAGCTAATGTCATGGGAATATGTAGAGACTGGTTCAGGGTTACAGCTAGCTAGCAAGCTAATGTCATGGGAATATGTAGAGACTGGTTCAGGGTTACAGCTAGCTAGCAAGCTAATGTCATGGGAATATGTAGAGACTGGTTCAGGGTTACAGCTAGCTAGCAAGCTAATGTCATGGGAATATGTAGAGACTGGTTCAGGGGTTACAGCTAGCTAGCAAGCTAATGTCATGGGAATATGTAGAGACTGGTTCAGGGTTACAGCTAGCTAGCAAGCTAATGTCATGGGAATATGTAGAGACTGGTTCAGGGTTACAGCTAGCTAGCAAGCTAATGTCATGGGAATATGTAGAGACTGGTTCAGGGTTACAGCTAGCTAGCAAGCTAATGTCATGGGAATATGTAGAGACTGGTTCAGGGTTACAGCTAGCTAGCAAGCTAATGTCATGGGAATATGTAGAGACTGGTTCAGGGGTTACAGCTAGCTAGCAAGCTAATGTCATGGGAATATGTAGAGACTGGTTCAGGGTTACAGCTAGCTAGCAAGCTAATGTCATGGGAATATGTAGAGACTGGTTCAGGGTTACAGCTAGCTAGCAAGCTAATGTCATGGGAATATGTAGAGACTGGTTCAGGGTTACAGCTAGCTAGCAAGCTAATGTCATGGGAATATGTAGAGACTGGTTCAGGGTTACAGCTAGCTAGCAAGCTAATGTCATGGGAATATGTAGAGACTGGTTCAGGGGTTACAGCTAGCTAGCAAGCTAATGTCATGGGAATATGTAGAGACTGGTTCAGGGTTACAGCTAGCTAGCAAGCTAATGTCATGGGAATATGTAGAGACTGGTTCAGGGTTACAGCTAGCTAGCAAGCTAATGTCATGGGAATATGTAGAGACTGGTTCAGGGTTACAGCTAGCTAGCAAGCTAATGTCATGGGAATATGTAGAGACTGGTTCAGGGTTACAGCTAGCTAGCAAGCTAATGTCATGGGAATATGTAGAGACTGGTTCAGGGTTACAGCTAGCTAGCAAGCTAATGTCATGGGAATATGTAGAGACTGGTTCAGGGGTTACAGCTAGCTAGCAAGCTAATGTCATGGGAATATGTAGAGACTGGTTCAGGGTTACAGCTAGCTAGCAAGCTAATGTCATGGGAATATGTAGAGACTGGTTCAGGGTTACAGCTAGCTAGCAAGCTAATGTCATGGGAATATGTAGAGACTGGTTCAGGGGTTACAGCTAGCTAGCAAGCTAATGTCATGGGAATATGTAGAGACTGGTTCAGGGTTACAGCTAGCTAGCAAGCTAATGTCATGGGAATATGTAGAGACTGGTTCAGGGGTTACAGCTAGCTAGCAAGCTAATGTCATGGGAATATGTAGAGACTGGTTCAGGGGTTACAGCTAGCTAGCAAGCTAATGTCATGGGAATATGTAGAGACTGGTTCAGGGTTACAGCTAGCTAGCAAGCTAATGTCATGGGAATATGTAGAGACTGGTTCAGGGTTACAGCTAGCTAGCAAGCTAATGTCATGGGAATATGTAGAGACTGGTTCAGGGGTTACAGCTAGCTAGCAAGCTAATGTCATGGGAATATGTAGAGACTGGTTCAGGGTTACAGCTAGCTAGCAAGCTAATGTCATGGGAATATGTAGAGACTGGTTCAGGGTTACAGCTAGCTAGCAAGCTAATGTCATGGGAATATGTAGAGACTGGTTCAGGGTTACAGCTAGCTAGCAAGCTAATGTCATGGGAATATGTAGAGACTGGTTCAGGGTTACAGCTAGCTAGCAAGCTAATGTCATGGGAATATGTAGAGACTGGTTCAGGGTTACAGCTAGCTAGCAAGCTAATGTCATGGGAATATGTAGAGACTGGTTCAGGGGTTACAGCTAGCTAGCAAGCTAATGTCATGGGAATATGTAGAGACTGGTTCAGGGTTACAGCTAGCTAGCAGAAAGCTAATGTCATGGGAATATGTAGAGACTGGTTCAGGGTTACAGCTAGCTAGCAAGCTAATGTCATGGGAATATGTAGAGACTGGTTCAGGGGTTACAGCTAGCTAGCAAGCTAATGTCATGGGAATATGTAGAGACTGGTTCAGGGTTACAGCTAGCTAGCAAGCTAATGTCATGGGAATATGTAGAGACTGGTTCAGGGGTTACAGCTAGCTAGCAAGCTAATGTCATGGGAATATGTAGAGACTGGTTCAGGGGTTACAGCTAGCTAGCAAGCTAATGTCATGGGAATATGTAGAGACTGGTTCAGGGGTTACAGCTAGCTAGCAAGCTAATGTCATGGGAATATGTAGAGACTGGTTCAGGGGTTACAGCTAGCTAGCAAGCTAATGTCATGGGAATATGTAGAGACTGGTTCAGGGTTACAGCTAGCTAGCAAGCTAATGTCATGGGAATATGTAGAGACTGGTTCAGGGTTACAGCTAGCTAGCAAGCTAATGTCATGGGAATATGTAGAGACTGGTTCAGGGTTACAGCTAGCTAGCAAGCTAATGTCATGGGAATATGTAGAGACTGGTTCAGGGGTTACAGCTAGCTAGCAAGCTAATGTCATGGGAATATGTAGAGACTGGTTCAGGGGTTACAGCTAGCTAGCAAGCTAATGTCATGGGAATATGTAGAGACTGGTTCAGGGTTACAGCTAGCTAGCAAGCTAATGTCATGGGAATATGTAGAGACTGGTTCAGGGTTACAGCTAGCTAGCAAGCTAATGTCATGGGAATATGTAGAGACTGGTTCAGGGTTACAGCTAGCTAGCAAGCTAATGTCATGGGAATATGTAGAGACTGGTTCAGGGGTTACAGCTAGCTAGCAAGCTAATGTCATGGGAATATGTAGAGACTGGTTCAGGGTTACAGCTAGCTAGCAAGCTAATGTCATGGGAATATGTAGAGACTGGTTCAGGGGTTACAGCTAGCTAGCAAGCTAATGTCATGGGAATATGTAGAGACTGGTTCAGGGTTACAGCTAGCTAGCAAGCTAATGTCATGGGAATATGTAGAGACTGGTTCAGGGTTACAGCTAGCTAGCAAGCTAATGTCATGGGAATATGTAGAGACTGGTTCAGGGGTTACAGCTAGCTAGCAAGCTAATGTCATGGGAATATGTAGAGACTGGTTCAGGGGTTACAGCTAGCTAGCAAGCTAATGTCATGGGAATATGTAGAGACTGGTTCAGGGTTACAGCTAGCTAGCAAGCTAATGTCATGGGAATATGTAGAGACTGGTTCAGGGGTTACAGCTAGCTAGCAAGCTAATGTCATGGGAATATGTAGAGACTGGTTCAGGGGTTACAGCTAGCTAGCAAGCTAATGTCATGGGAATATGTAGAGACTGGTTCAGGGGTTACAGCTAGCTAGCAAGCTAATGTCATGGGAATATGTAGAGACTGGTTCAGGGTTACAGCTAGCTAGCAAGCTAATGTCATGGGAATATGTAGAGACTGGTTCAGGGTTACAGCTAGCTAGCAAGCTAATGTCATGGGAATATGTAGAGACTGGTTCAGGGGTTACAGCTAGCTAGCAAGCTAATGTCATGGGAATATGTAGAGACTGGTTCAGGGGTTACAGCTAGCTAGCAAGCTAATGTCATGGGAATATGTAGAGACTGGTTCAGGGTTACAGCTAGCTAGCAAGCTAATGTCATGGGAATATGTAGAGACTGGTTCAGGGTTACAGCTAGCTAGCAAGCTAATGTCATGGGAATATGTAGAGACTGGTTCAGGGGTTACAGCTAGCTAGCAAGCTAATGTCATGGGAATATGTAGAGACTGGTTCAGGGGTTACAGCTAGCTAGCAAGCTAATGTCATGGGAATATGTAGAGACTGGTTCAGGGGTTACAGCTAGCTAGCAAGCTAATGTCATGGGAATATGTAGAGACTGGTTCAGGGTTACAGCTAGCTAGCAAGCTAATGTCATGGGAATATGTAGAGACTGGTTCAGGGTTACAGCTAGCTAGCAAGCTAATGTCATGGGAATATGTAGAGACTGGTTCAGGGGTTACAGCTAGCTAGCAAGCTAATGTCATGGGAATATGTAGAGACTGGTTCAGGGGTTACAGCTAGCTAGCAAGCTAATGTCATGGGAATATGTAGAGACTGGTTCAGGGGTTACAGCTAGCTAGCAAGCTAATGTCATGGGAATATGTAGAGACTGGTTCAGGGTTACAGCTAGCTAGCAAGCTAATGTCATGGGAATATGTAGAGACTGGTTCAGGGTTACAGCTAGCTAGCAAGCTAATGTCATGGGAATATGTAGAGACTGGTTCAGGGTTACAGCTAGCTAGCAAGCTAATGTCATGGGAATATGTAGAGACTGGTTCAGGGGTTACAGCTAGCTAGCAAGCTAATGTCATGGGAATATGTAGAGACTGGTTCAGGGTTACAGCTAGCTAGCAAGCTAATGTCATGGGAATATGTAGAGACTGGTTCAGGGGTTACAGCTAGCTAGCAAGCTAATGTCATGGGAATATGTAGAGACTGGTTCAGGGTTACAGCTAGCTAGCAAGCTAATGTCATGGGAATATGTAGAGACTGGTTCAGGGGTTACAGCTAGCTAGCAAGCTAATGTCATGGGAATATGTAGAGACTGGTTCAGGGGTTACAGCTAGCTAGCAAGCTAATGTCATGGGAATATGTAGAGACTGGTTCAGGGTTACAGCTAGCTAGCAAGCTAATGTCATGGGAATATGTAGAGACTGGTTCAGGGTTACAGCTAGCTAGCAAGCTAATGTCATGGGAATATGTAGAGACTGGTTCAGGGGTTACAGCTAGCTAGCAAGCTAATGTCATGGGAATATGTAGAGACTGGTTCAGGGTTACAGCTAGCTAGCAAGCTAATGTCATGGGAATATGTAGAGACTGGTTCAGGGGTTACAGCTAGCTAGCAAGCTAATGTCATGGGAATATGTAGAGACTGGTTCAGGGTTACAGCTAGCTAGCAAGCTAATGTCATGGGAATATGTAGAGACTGGTTCAGGGTTACAGCTAGCTAGCAAGCTAATGTCATGGGAATATGTAGAGACTGGTTCAGGGTTACAGCTAGCTAGCAAGCTAATGTCATGGGAATATGTAGAGACTGGTTCAGGGTTACAGCTAGCTAGCAAGCTAATGTCATGGGAATATGTAGAGACTGGTTCAGGGGTTACAGCTAGCTAGCAAGCTAATGTAATGGGAATATGTAGAGACTGGTTCAGGGTTACAGCTAGCTAGCTAGCAAGCTAATGTAATGGGAATATGTAGAGACTGGTTCAGGGTTACAGCTAGCTAGCAAGCTAATGTCATGGGAATATGTAGAGACTGGTTCAGGGTTACAGCTAGCTAGCAAGCTAATGTCATGGGAATATGTAGAGACTGGTTCAGGGGTTACAGCTAGCTAGCAAGCTAATGTCATGGGAATATGTAGAGACTGGTTCAGGGTTACAGCTAGCTAGCAAGCTAATGTCATGGGAATATGTAGAGACTGGTTCAGGGTTACAGCTAGCTAGCAAGCTAATGTCATGGGAATATGTAGAGACTGGTTCAGGGTTACAGCTAGCTAGCAAGCTAATGTCATGGGAATATGTAGAGACTGGTTCAGGGGTTACAGCTAGCTAGCAAGCTAATGTCATGGGAATATGTAGAGACTGGTTCAGGGTTACAGCTAGCTAGCAAGCTAATGTCATGGGAATATGTAGAGACTGGTTCAGGGTTACAGCTAGCTAGCAAGCTAATGTCATGGGAATATGTAGAGACTGGTTCAGGGGTTACAGCTAGCTAGCAAGCTAATGTCATGGGAATATGTAGAGACTGGTTCAGGGTTACAGCTAGCTAGCAAGCTAATGTCATGGGAATATGTAGAGACTGGTTCAGGGTTACAGCTAGCTAGCAAGCTAATGTCATGGGAATATGTAGAGACTGGTTCAGGGTTACAGCTAGCTAGCAAGCTAATGTCATGGGAATATGTAGAGACTGGTTCAGGGTTACAGCTAGCTAGCAAGCTAATGTCATGGGAATATGTAGAGACTGGTTCAGGGTTACAGCTAGCTAGCAAGCTAATGTCATGGGAATATGTAGAGACTGGTTCAGGGTTACAGCTAGCTAGCAAGCTAATGTCATGGGAATATGTAGAGACTGGTTCAGGGGTTACAGCTAGCTAGCAAGCTAATGTCATGGGAATATGTAGAGACTGGTTCAGGGGTTACAGCTAGCTAGCAAGCTAATGTCATGGGAATATGTAGAGACTGGTTCAGGGGTTACAGCTAGCTAGCAAGCTAATGTCATGGGAATATGTAGAGACTGGTTCAGGGTTACAGCTAGCTAGCAAGCTAATGTCATGGGAATATGTAGAGACTGGTTCAGGGGTTACAGCTAGCTAGCAAGCTAATGTCATGGGAATATGTAGAGACTGGTTCAGGGGTTACAGCTAGCTAGCAAGCTAATGTCATGGGAATATGTAGAGACTGGTTCAGGGTTACAGCTAGCTAGCAAGCTAATGTCATGGGAATATGTAGAGACTGGTTCAGGGGTTACAGCTAGCTAGCAAGCTAATGTCATGGGAATATGTAGAGACTGGTTCAGGGGTTACAGCTAGCTAGCAAGCTAATGTCATGGGAATATGTAGAGACTGGTTCAGGGTTACAGCTAGCTAGCAAGCTAATGTCATGGGAATATGTAGAGACTGGTTCAGGGGTTACAGCTAGCTAGCAAGCTAATGTCATGGGAATATGTAGAGACTGGTTCAGGGTTACAGCTAGCTAGCAAGCTAATGTCATGGGAATATGTAGAGACTGGTTCAGGGGTTACAGCTAGCTAGCAAGCTAATGTCATGGGAATATGTAGAGACTGGTTCAGGGGTTACAGCTAGCTAGCAAGCTAATGTCATGGGAATATGTAGAGACTGGTTCAGGGTTACAGCTAGCTAGCAAGCTAATGTCATGGGAATATGTAGAGACTGGTTCAGGGGTTACAGCTAGCTAGCAAGCTAATGTCATGGGAATATGTAGAGACTGGTTCAGGGTTACAGCTAGCTAGCTAATGTCATGGGAATATGTAGAGACTGGTTCAGGGTTACAGCTAGCTAGCAAGCTAATGTCATGGGAATATGTAGAGACTGGTTCAGGGTTACAGCTAGCTAGCAAGCTAATGTCATGGGAATATGTAGAGACTGGTTCAGGGTTACAGCTAGCTAGCAAGCTAATGTCATGGGAATATGTAGAGACTGGTTCAGGGGTTACAGCTAGCTAGCAAGCTAATGTCATGGGAATATGTAGAGACTGGTTCAGGGGTTACAGCTAGCTAGCAAGCTAATGTCATGGGAATATGTAGAGACTGGTTCAGGGTTACAGCTAGCTAGCAAGCTAATGTCATGGGAATATGTAGAGACTGGTTCAGGGGTTACAGCTAGCTAGCAAGCTAATGTCATGGGAATATGTAGAGACTGGTTCAGGGTTACAGCTAGCTAGCAAGCTAATGTCATGGGAATATGTAGAGACTGGTTCAGGGTTACAGCTAGCTAGCAAGCTAATGTCATGGGAATATGTAGAGACTGGTTCAGGGTTACAGCTAGCTAGCAAGCTAATGTCATGGGAATATGTAGAGACTGGTTCAGGGTTACAGCTAGCTAGCAAGCTAATGTCATGGGAATATGTAGAGACTGGTTCAGGGGTTACAGCTAGCTAGCAAGCTAATGTCATGGGAATATGTAGAGACTGGTTCAGGGTTACAGCTAGCTAGCAAGCTAATGTCATGGGAATATGTAGAGACTGGTTCAGGGTTACAGCTAGCTAGCAAGCTAATGTCATGGGAATATGTAGAGACTGGTTCAGGGTTACAGCTAGCTAGCAAGCTAATGTCATGGGAATATGTAGAGACTGGTTCAGGGGTTACAGCTAGCTAGCAAGCTAATGTCATGGGAATATGTAGAGACTGGTTCAGGGTTACAGCTAGCTAGCAAGCTAATGTCATGGGAATATGTAGAGACTGGTTCAGGGGTTACAGCTAGCTAGCAAGCTAATGTCATGGGAATATGTAGAGACTGGTTCAGGGTTACAGCTAGCTAGCAAGCTAATGTCATGGGAATATGTAGAGACTGGTTCAGGGTTACAGCTAGCTAGCAAGCTAATGTCATGGGAATATGTAGAGACTGGTTCAGGGTTACAGCTAGCTAGCAAGCTAATGTCATGGGAATATGTAGAGACTGGTTCAGGGGTTACAGCTAGCTAGCAAGCTAATGTCATGGGAATATGTAGAGACTGGTTCAGGGTTACAGCTAGCTAGCAAGCTAATGTCATGGGAATATGTAGAGACTGGTTCAGGGGTTACAGCTAGCTAGCAAGCTAATGTCATGGGAATATGTAGAGACTGGTTCAGGGTTACAGCTAGCTAGCAAGCTAATGTCATGGGAATATGTAGAGACTGGTTCAGGGTTACAGCTAGCTAGCAAGCTAATGTCATGGGAATATGTAGAGACTGGTTCAGGGTTACAGCTAGCTAGCAAGCTAATGTCATGGGAATATGTAGAGACTGGTTCAGGGTTACAGCTAGCTAGCAAGCTAATGTCATGGGAATATGTAGAGACTGGTTCAGGGTTACAGCTAGCTAGCAAGCTAATGTCATGGGAATATGTAGAGACTGGTTCAGGGTTACAGCTAGCTAGCAAGCTAATGTCATGGGAATATGTAGAGACTGGTTCAGGGTTACAGCTAGCTAGCAAGCTAATGTCATGGGAATATGTAGAGACTGGTTCAGGGTTACAGCTAGCTAGCAAGCTAATGTCATGGGAATATGTAGAGACTGGTTCAGGGGTTACAGCTAGCTAGCAAGCTAATGTCATGGGAATATGTAGAGACTGGTTCAGGGTTACAGCTAGCTAGCAAGCTAATGTCATGGGAATATGTAGAGACTGGTTCAGGGTTACAGCTAGCTAGCAAGCTAATGTCATGGGAATATGTAGAGACTGGTTCAGGGTTACAGCTAGCTAGCAAGCTAATGTCATGGGAATATGTAGAGACTGGTTCAGGGGTTACAGCTAGCTAGCAAGCTAATGTCATGGGAATATGTAGAGACTGGTTCAGGGGTTACAGCTAGCTAGCAAGCTAATGTCATGGGAATATGTAGAGACTGGTTCAGGGTTACAGCTAGCTAGCAAGCTAATGTCATGGGAATATGTAGAGACTGGTTCAGGGTTACAGCTAGCTAGCAAGCTAATGTCATGGGAATATGTAGAGACTGGTTCAGGGGTTACAGCTAGCTAGCAAGCTAATGTCATGGGAATATGTAGAGACTGGTTCAGGGGTTACAGCTAGCTAGCAAGCTAATGTCATGGGAATATGTAGAGACTGGTTCAGGGTTACAGCTAGCTAGCAAGCTAATGTCATGGGAATATGTAGAGACTGGTTCAGGGTTACAGCTAGCTAGCAAGCTAATGTCATGGGAATATGTAGAGACTGGTTCAGGGTTACAGCTAGCTAGCAAGCTAATGTCATGGGAATATGTAGAGACTGGTTCAGGGGTTACAGCTAGCTAGCAAGCTAATGTCATGGGAATATGTAGAGACTGGTTCAGGGTTACAGCTAGCTAGCAAGCTAATGTCATGGGAATATGTAGAGACTGGTTCAGGGGTTACAGCTAGCTAGCAAGCTAATGTCATGGGAATATGTAGAGACTGGTTCAGGGTTACAGCTAGCTAGCAAGCTAATGTCATGGGAATATGTAGAGACTGGTTCAGGGTTACAGCTAGCTAGCAAGCTAATGTCATGGGAATATGTAGAGACTGGTTCAGGGGTTACAGCTAGCTAGCAAGCTAATGTCATGGGAATATGTAGAGACTGGTTCAGGGTTACAGCTAGCTAGCAAGCTAATGTCATGGGAATATGTAGAGACTGGTTCAGGGGTTACAGCTAGCTAGCAAGCTAATGTCATGGGAATATGTAGAGACTGGTTCAGGGTTACAGCTAGCTAGCAAGCTAATGTCATGGGAATATGTAGAGACTGGTTCAGGGTTACAGCTAGCTAGCAAGCTAATGTCATGGGAATATGTAGAGACTGGTTCAGGGTTACAGCTAGCTAGCAAGCTAATGTCATGGGAATATGTAGAGACTGGTTCAGGGTTACAGCTAGCTAGCAAGCTAATGTCATGGGAATATGTAGAGACTGGTTCAGGGTTACAGCTAGCTAGCAAGCTAATGTCATGGGAATATGTAGAGACTGGTTCAGGGTTACAGCTAGCTAGCAAGCTAATGTCATGGGAATATGTAGAGACTGGTTCAGGGGTTACAGCTAGCTAGCAAGCTAATGTCATGGGAATATGTAGAGACTGGTTCAGGGTTACAGCTAGCTAGCAAGCTAATGTCATGGGAATATGTAGAGACTGGTTCAGGGGTTACAGCTAGCTAGCAAGCTAATGTCATGGGAATATGTAGAGACTGGTTCAGGGTTACAGCTAGCTAGCAAGCTAATGTCATGGGAATATGTAGAGACTGGTTCAGGGGTTACAGCTAGCTAGCAAGCTAATGTCATGGGAATATGTAGAGACTGGTTCAGGGGTTACAGCTAGCTAGCAAGCTAATGTCATGGGAATATGTAGAGACTGGTTCAGGGGTTACAGCTAGCTAGCAAGCTAATGTCATGGGAATATGTAGAGACTGGTTCAGGGTTACAGCTAGCTAGCAAGCTAATGTCATGGGAATATGTAGAGACTGGTTCAGGGTTACAGCTAGCTAGCAAGCTAATGTCATGGGAATATGTAGAGACTGGTTCAGGGTTACAGCTAGCTAGCAAGCTAATGTCATGGGAATATGTAGTAGAGACTGGTTCAGGGTTACAGCTAGCTAGCAAGCTAATGTCATGGGAATATGTAGAGACTGGTTCAGGGGTTACAGCTAGCTAGCAAGCTAATGTCATGGGAATATGTAGAGACTGGTTCAGGGGTTACAGCTAGCTAGCAAGCTAATGTCATGGGAATATGTAGAGACTGGTTCAGGGTTACAGCTAGCTAGCAAGCTAATGTCATGGGAATATGTAGAGACTGGTTCAGGGGTTACAGCTAGCTAGCAAGCTAATGTCATGGGAATATGTAGAGACTGGTTCAGGGTTACAGCTAGCTAGCAAGCTAATGTCATGGGAATATGTAGAGACTGGTTCAGGGGTTACAGCTAGCTAGCAAGCTAATGTCATGGGAATATGTAGAGACTGGTTCAGGGTTACAGCTAGCTAGCAAGCTAATGTCATGGGAATATGTAGAGACTGGTTCAGGGGTTTACAGCTAGCTAGCAAGCTAATGTCATGGGAATATGTAGAGACTGGTTCAGGGTTTACAGCTAGCTAGCAAGCTAATGTCATGGGAATATGTAGAGACTGGTTCAGGGTTTACAGCTAGCTAGCAAGCTAATGTCATGGGAATATGTAGAGACTGGTTCAGGGTTACAGCTAGCTAGCAAGCTAATGTCATGGGAATATGTAGAGACTGGTTCAGGGGTTACAGCTAGCTAGCAAGCTAATGTCATGGGAATATGTAGAGACTGGTTCAGGGTTACAGCTAGCTAGCAAGCTAATGTCATGGGAATATGTAGAGACTGGTTCAGGGTTACAGCTAGCTAGCAAGCTAATGTCATGGGAATATGTAGAGACTGGTTCAGGGTTACAGCTAGCTAGCAAGCTAATGTCATGGGAATATGTAGAGACTGGTTCAGGGTTACAGCTAGCTAGCAAGCTAATGTCATGGGAATATGTAGAGACTGGTTCAGGGGTTACAGCTAGCTAGCAAGCTAATGTCATGGGAATATGTAGAGACTGGTTCAGGGTTACAGCTAGCTAGCAAGCTAATGTCATGGGAATATGTAGAGACTGGTTCAGGGGTTACAGCTAGCTAGCAAGCTAATGTCAACTGGTTCAGGGGTTGTAGCAAGCTAATGTCATGGGAATATGTAGAGACTGGTTCAGGGTTACAGCTAGCTAGCAAGCTAATGTCATGGGAATATGTAGAGACTGGTTCAGGGGTTACAGCTAGCTAGCGATGGACATGTTTCTGAGGTACCCCTCCTTTCGCTGGTCTAAATTGTGTGACAAAGACCTTCTCTGCAAAAAACGTACACATTTATTGATCGTTTACTTATTCTGAACCAAGTTTTAGAGCGAATAAGATGCGACTATATATATATAGTTGCTAGGTAACGCGCTCCGATCCATGGGAAGAATTCTACGCCAAGGGGAACATGTTGGCATAGGATTGAGGCTCCGAACCGGGCCAGTGGAGTCCTGGATGACTGTGTCCTAATATGTCTCTAATAGTGATCTGTCTCTCTCTAGGTTTATGTACTGGACAGAGTGGGGCGGGAAGCCCAAGATCGACCGGTCAGCGATGGACGGGACCGGTCGGATCACTCTGGTACCCAATGTGGGCCGAGCCAACGGGCTGACCATCGACTATGCTGAGAGGCGTCTTTACTGGACAGACCTGGACACTACGCTCATAGAGTCATCCAACATGCTGGGTGAGTTATCACCCAGAGACTCTCACAGAGACTCTCACAGAGACACTCTTTTCCTCTCATATGTCCATCTCTCTCTTTTCCACTCTTCCCTCGTTTCCCCCGGGGTCTAACTCTCTCTCTCCTCTCCTCCTCCTCCTGTCTCCCCCGGGGTCTAACTCTCTCTCCTCTCCTCCTCCTCCTGTCTCCCCCGGGGTCTAACTCTCTCCTCCTCCTGTCTCCCCCGGGGTCTAACTCTCCTCTCCTCCTCCTCCTGTCTCCCCCGGGGTCTAACTCTCTCTCTCCTCTCCTCCTCCTCCTGTCTCCCCCGGGGTCTAACTCTCTCTCTCCTCCTCCTCCTGTCTCCCCCGGAGTCTAACTCTCTCTCTCTCCTGTCTCCCCCTGGGGTCTAACTCTCTCTCTCCTCCTCCTGTCTCCCCCGGGGTCTAACTCTCCTCTCCTCCTCCTCCTGTCTCCCCCGGGGTCTAACTCTCTCTCTCCTCTCCTCCTCCTCCTGTCTCCCCCGGGGTCTAACTCTCTCTCCTCCTCTCCTCCTCCTCCTGTCTCCCCCGGGGTCTAACTCTCTCTCTCCTCTCCTCCTCCTCCTGTCTCCCCCGGGGTCTAACTCTCTCTCTCTCCCCTCCTCCTCCTGTCTCCCCGAGTCTAACTCTCTCTCTCTCTCCCCTCCTCCTCCTGTCTCCCCGAGTCTGCTCTCTCTCTCCTCTCCTCCTCCTCCTGTCTCCCCCGGGGTCTAACTCTCTCTCTCCTCTCCTCCTCCTCCTGTCTCCCCCGGGGTCTAACTCTCCTCTCCTCCTCCTCCTGTCTCCCCCGGGGTCTAACTCTCTCTCTCCTCCCCTCCTCCTCCTGTCTCCCCCGGGTTCTAACTCTCTCTCTCTCTCTCTCCCCTCCTCCTCCTGTCTCCCCCGGGGTCTAACTCTCTCTCTCCTCTCCTCCTCTTTCAGGTCTGGAGCGTGAGGTCATAGCTGACGACCTCCCCCACCCCTTTGGTCTGACCCAGTACCAGGACTACATCTATTGGACGGACTGGTCTCAGCGCAGCATCGAACGGGCCAATAAGACATCGGGACAGAACCGCACGGTCATCCAGGGTCACCTAGACTACGTGATGGACATCTTGGTCTTCCACTCGTCACGCCAGGGGGGCTGGAACGCCTGCGCCTCCACCAATGGGCAATGCTCACACCTCTGTCTGGCTGTACCAATCAGCAGCTTTGTCTGTGGATGCCCCGCCCACTTCTCCCTCAACTATGACAACAAGACCTGCAGTGGTGAGAGAGACGCACACTCACACACACACACACACACACACACACATTATACCTATATACATACACACACACACACTATGCATACACACACACACATTATACCTATATACATACACACACACACACTATGCATACACACACACACACACACACACACACACTATACACACACACACGATACTAAGCCTGTAGCTGGGCTGTAACTCCCAGAGCATAGCCAAGAAAAACAGCCACAGGCCATTATTCCTCCTCCACCAAACTTTACAGTTGGCCCTATGAATTGGGGCAGATAGCGTTCTCCTGGCATCCGCCTGACCCAGATTTTGTCTGTCAGACTGTCAGATGGTGAAGCGTGATTTCATCACTCCAGGGAAAAAGCTTTCCACTTCCCAAGAGCTTTACACCACTCCAGCCGACGCTTGGCATTGCCCATGGTGATCTTCGGCTTGTGTGCGGCTGCTCGGCCGTGGAAACCCATTTCATGAAGCTCCTGACAAACAGTTATTGTGCTGAAGTTGCTTCCAGAGGCAGTTTGGAACTCGGTAGTGAGTGTTACAGCCGAGGATGGATGATTTTTACTTGCTACGCGCTTCAGCACTCTGCGGTTTCTGTTGAGCTTGTTGTGGCCTACCACTTCGCGGCTGAGCCGTTGTTGCTCCTAGATGTGTCCACTTCACAATAACAACACTTACTAGTTGACCGGGGGAAGCTCATGTACTGTAGATACCCCCACAGCGATACTGGCCAGGGATAGATTACCCCACAGCGATACTGGCCAGGGGATAGATTACCCCCCCACAGCGATACTGGCCAGGGATAGATTACCCCCCCACAGCGATACTGGCCAGGGATAGATTACCCCCACAGCGATACTGGCCAGGGATAGATTACCCCCACAGCGATACTGGCCAGGGATAGATTACCCCCCACAGCGATACTGGCCAGGGGATAGATTACCCCCCACAGCGATACTGGCCAGGGATAGATTACCCCCCACAGCGATACTGGCCAGGGATAGATTACCCCACAGCGATACTGGCCAGGGATAGATTACCCCACAGCGATACTGGCCGGGATGGATTACCCCCACAGCGATACTGGCCAGGGATAGATTACCCCCACAGCGATACTGGCCGGGGATAGATTACCCCCACAGCGATACTGGCCAGGGATAGATTACCCCCACAGCGATACTGGCCAGGGATAGATTACCCCACAGCGATACTGGCCAGGGGATAGATTACCCCCCCACAGCGATACTGGCCAGGGATAGATTACCCTCCCACACACAGCGATACTGGCCGGGGATAGATTACCCCACAGCGATACTGGCCAGGGATAGATTACCCCCACAGCGATACTGGCCAGGGATAGATTACCCCCACACACAGCGATACTGGCCAGGGATAGATTACCCCCACAGCGATACTGGCCAGGATAGATTACCCCCACAGCGACAGCGATACTGGCCAGGGATAGATTACCTCCCACACACACACACAGCGATACTGGCCGGGATAGATTACCCCCACAGCGATACTGGCCAGGGATAGATTACCCCCCCACAGCGATACTGGCCAGGGATAGATTACCCCCACACACACACAGCGATACTGGCCGGGGATAGATTACCCCACACACAGCGATACTGGCCAGGGATAGATTACCCCCACAGCGATACTGGCCAGGGATAGATTACCCCCACACACACAGCGATACTGGCCAGGGGATAGATTACCCCCCACAGCGATACTGGCCAGGGATAGATTACCCCCACACACACACAGCGATACTGGCCAGGGATAGATTACCCCACACACAGCGATACTGGCCAGGGATAGATTACCCCACACACACACAGCGATACTGGCCAGGGATAGATTACCCCCCACAGCGATACTGGCCAGGGATAGATTACCCCCCACAGCGATACTGGCCAGGGATAGATTACCCCACACACACACAGCGATACTGGCCAGGGATAGATTACCCCCACACACAGCGATACTGGCCAGGGGATAGATTACCCCCACAGCGATACTGGCCAGGGATAGATTACCCCCCCACAGCGATACTGGCCAGGGGATAGATTACCCCCACACACACAGCGATACTGGCCAGGGGATAGATTACCCCCCCCACACACAGCGATACTGGCCAGGGGATCGATACCCCACTGTGATCATTATTCAGACATTGCATGCTTGATTGTCTCTCTCCTTCCTCCTCTCCTTCCTCCTCTCTCTCCTTCCTCCTCTCTCTCCTTCCTCCTCCTCTCCTTCCTCCTCTCTCTCGTTCCCTCTCTCTCTCGCTCTATTTGTTTGTTTCTCTCCGTTCATTCCTCATCCCAAATGAATTGTTGTAAGGGTCTCTCCCGTCTCTCGTCCTCCCGCAGCCCCTACGTCGTTCCTGCTGTTCAGTCAGAAGTCCGCCATTAACCGGATGGTGGTGGATGAGAACCAGTCCCCTGACATCATCCTCCCCATCCACAGTCTGAGGAATGTCCGGGCTATAGACTACGACCCCCTGGATAAACAGCTGTACTGGATCGACTCCAAACAGAACGCTATCCGCAGAGCACAGGAGGACGGCAACATGGTAGGTGTTTTAACGGCCATCAGGACCCTGCCTCTCTGTAAAACCACATTGGGGCGTTGACCCGGGTCAACGCAGCCTACTGCCGGCGGGGGGGTTGACCCGGGTCAACGCAGCCTACTGCCGGCGGGGGGTTGACCGGGTCAACGCAGCCTACTGCCGGCGGGGGGTTGACCCGGGTCAACGCAGCCTACTGCCGGCGGGGGGTTGGCCCGGGTCAACGCAGCCTACTGCTGGCGGGGGGGTTGACCGGGTCTGACATTAGTCTCCGTTGACTGACGGCTTGTTCCTCCTATCCTATCAGAGCATGACGGTGGTGTGGAGCCCAGTGGGCAGTCCTAACCTGGGCCTCCAGCCGTTTGACCTGAGCATCGACATCTACAGCCGCTTCATCTACTGGACCAGCGAGGTCACGAATGTTATTAACGTGACGCGGACAGACGGCAGCCGGGTGGGCGTGGTGCTGAGAGGAGAACACGACAGACCCAGAGCCATCGTGGTCAACCCGGAGCGAGGGTTAGTACTTGAATAAACTGTGTGTGTGTGTCTATATTCCTCTGTCAGCACAGTTGTTCAGTTCTGGTCACAGACAGACTCCTGTCCCGGAGGTCCCTTGATGCCTCGTCGTGTTTTTTAACGTTTCGGCCTGTGTGATAGGGGGCTAAATCGAAATGATTGGTCCAGGAGAAATATGAAAAAGCTTAATAACCGTGGTAGAAATGAAAGGGAACAGTTCACCTGTCGAGGAGACTGAATCCAAACGTCACTGTTGATTCCATGGGTATTGTACATTCAGTGTACCGTTCGACCTCGGGGTGGTAACGACATCTGAGAATCCTCTGGATACGTTCAGTAACAGGACTATTACAACATACGGCGAATACTGTATGGATGTTACGTCCCCAGATGTACACAGCCTTCATGTCTGATAATATTGTCTCTCTCTCTCTCTGTCTCTGTCTCTGTCTCTGTCTCTGTCTCTGTCTCTGTCTCTCTCTCTCTCTCTCTCTGTCTCTCTCGCTGTGTGTCTCTCTCTGTCTCTCTCTCTCTCCAGGTACATAGATGTACACAGCCTTCATGTCTGATAATATTGTCTCTCTCTTCCCCCCCAGGTACATGTACTTTACCAACCTGCAGGAGCGCAGTCCTAAGATAGAGCGAGCAGCGCTAGACGGGACGGAGAGAGAGGTGCTGTTCTTCAGCGGCCTGGGGAAGCCTGTTGCCCTGGCCGTGGACAATGAGGTCGGCAAGCTGTTCTGGGTCGACTCGGACCTCCGACGCATCGAGAGCAGCGACCTATCAGGTGCCTACCAACCTCGTGTCAGCCAATCGCTGCGCTGGCTCCTTGGGGTCTTAACCAATCACTGCTCTGCATGGCCCATGTCATCGTTCAGTAGGGCTCCAGGAGAGGAGTAGGGGAGGGGGTGCAACGTGAACACCATCAGGCTATCAGCCTGGAGAGATCCCCTCAGCCTGGAGAGATCCCCTCAGCCTGGAGAGATATCCCCCCTCAGCCTGGAGAGATATCCCCCCTCAGCCTGGAGAGATATCCCCCCTCAGCGTGGAGGGATATCCCCCCTCAGCGTGGAGGGATATCCCCCCTCAGCGTGGAGGGATCTGGTTTTAGGAGGAGTCAGATAGTGGAGTTAACTACATTAGATTAGTGTCCTTCACATAGAACCTCACCTGCTGTCCTTACCTGGTTGTCTGGAGCAGGTTTCAGAGCCGTCTTGATTATCTTGTCTCGTTAACAAGCTACACACACCCTCACTGCTGAACAGGCGGTCTAATGTTCTCAGGCTGCAGGTTGATTCTTCTTCTGTTCTCCTGTTTTAATGTTCTTCCCTCACCGTCCTCTCCTATCTCCTTCCTCTCTTCTCCTTCCTCTCTCTTCTCCTTCCTCTCTCCTCAGTTCTCCTTCCTCTCCGTTCCTTCACTTCCTGACCCTTTTACGTTCTTCCTTGTTTTGCCCCCCCTCCTCCTCCAGGAGCCAATCGGATTGTGATTGAGGACTCCAACATCCTCCAGCCGGTTGGCCTGACGGTGTTTGGTAACCATCTGTACTGGATCGACCGTCAGCAGCAGATGATCGAGCGCATCGACAAGACGACCAGGGAGGGAAGGACCAAGATCCAGGCTCGCATTGCCTCTCTCAGCGACATCCACGCGGTCTACGACCTAGACATGAGAGAGTACAGTAAGTACCCTGACCTCTAACCCAATGACCCCTCTACAGGCAGGCGGTAGACTAGACCTACGGGTGGTCTGGGAAACGGGCCCGGGGCTAGTATAGGGGAAACGGGCCCGGGGCTAGTATAGGGGAAACGGGCCCGGGGCTAGTATAGGGGAAACGGGCCCGGGGCTAGTATAGGGGAAACGGGCCCGGGGCTAGTATAGGGGAAACGGGCCCGGGGCTAGTATAGGGGAAACGGGCCCGGGGCTAGTATAGGAAAGCGGGCCCGGGCTAGTATAGGGAAAGCGGGCCGGGGCTAGTATAGGGCTGTTGACCCCCGGTCTCAGTGCTCAACTTTTCTCCATGTTGTTCCTGACCTCTGACCTCCCTCCTCTCCTCCAGGTAAGCACCCTTGTACCTGGGACAACGGAGGCTGTTCTCACATCTGTATCGTCAAGGGAGACGGAACCACGCGCTGCTCCTGTCCTGTTCATCTGGTGTTGCTGCAGGATGAGCTCTCCTGTGGAGGTAGAAACCTCTGACCCCTAACCCTGACCACTAACCCTGACCCCTGACCCTGCGCTACTGGTCACAGCTTTACACTTGATAGTGAACTCCGGAGATGGACTGACATGAAGTGATACGCCGAGAGCATTGTGCGTTGGTCAAATGTGAACACAGGATTAAAATGCCCCTGGCCTCTTGTCTCCCCTCCCAGAACCCCCCACCTGTTCCCCAGAACAGTTCTCCTGTGTGTCCGGGGAGGTGGACTGTATTCCCCACGCGTGGCGGTGTGACGGATACCCGGAGTGCGACGACAGTAGCGATGAGGGAGACTGTCCTGTGTGTTCAGATTCAGAGTTCCAGTGTGACTCCAGACAGTGTGTTGACCTCGGCCTCCGCTGCAACGGAGAGGTCAACTGTCAGGACCGCTCAGACGAGAACAAGTGTGAAGGTAAGACAGGAACACACACACACACACACAGACACTTCTTACACACACAGAGAGACACTTCTTACACACACACACACACAGAGACACTTCTTACACACACACACACACACACACTGTCAGGAACACACACACTGTCAGGAACACACACACAGAGAGACACTTCTTACACACACACACACACACACACACACACACACAGAGACACTTCTTACACACACACACACACACACACACACACAGAGACACTTCTTACACACACACACACACACACACACACACACACAGAGACACTTCTTACACACACACACTGTCCGGAACACACACACACAGAGACACTTCTTACACACACACACACACACTGTCAGGAACACACACACACACACACACTGTCAGGAACACACACACACAGAGAGACACTTCTTACACACACACACAGAGACACTTCTTACACACACACACACACACACACAGAGAGAGACACTTCTTACACACACACACACACACTGTCAGGAACACACACACACACACACACTGTCAGGAACACACACACACACACAGAGAGAGACACTTCTTACACACACACACACACACACACACACACACACTGTCAGGAACGCTGTGATGAGAACAAGTGTGAAGGTCTGAGTAGCAATAAGAAGTCTAATGTAGATTTCTACTGAACCTGGTTTAACCCTCCTCTCCAGTCTAATGTAGATTTCTACTGAACCTGGTTTAACCCTCCTCTCCGGTCTAATGTAGATTTCTACTGAACCTGGTTTAACCCTCCTCTCCAGTCTAATGTAGATTTCTACTGAACCTGGTTTAACCCTCCTCTCCAGTCTAATGTAGATTTCTACTGAACCTGGTTTAACCCTCCTCTCCAGTCTAATGTAGATTTCTACTGAACCTGGTTTAACCCTCCTCTCCAGTCTAATGTAGATTTCTACTGAACCTGGTTTAACCCTCCTCTCCAGTCTAATGTAGATTTCTACTGAACCTGGTTTAACCCTCCTCTCCGGTCTAATGTAGATTTCTACTGAACCTGGTTTAACCCTCCTCTCCGGTCTAATGTAGATTTCTACTGAACCTGGTTTAACCCTCCTCTCCGGTCTAATGTAGATTTCTACTGAACCTGGTTTAACCCTCCTCTCCGGTCTAATGTAGATTTCTACTGAACCTGGTTTAACCCTCCTCTCCGGTCTAATGTAGATTTCTACTGAACCTGGTTTAACCCTCCTCTCCGGTCTAATGTAGATTTCTACTGAACCTGGTTTAACCCTCCTCTCCCGGTCTAATGTAGATTTCTACTGAACCTGGTTTAACCCTCCTCTCCCGGTCTAATGTAGATTTCTACTGAACCTGGTTTAACCCTCCTCTCCGGTCTAATGTAGATTTCTACTGAACCTGGTTTAACCCTCCTCTCCGGTCTAATGTAGATTTCTACTGAACCTGGTTTAACCCTCCTCTCCGGTCTAATGTAGATTTCTACTGAACCTGGTTTAACCCTCCTCTCCGGTCTAATGTAGATTTCTACTGAACCTGGTTTAACCCTCCTCTCCGGTCTAATGTAGATTTCTACTGAACCTGGTTTAACCCTCCTCTCCGGTCTAATGTAGATTTCTACTGAACCTGGTTTAACCCTCCTCTCCGGTCTAATGTAGATTTCTACTGAACCTGGTTTAACCCTCCTCTCCGGTCTAATGTAGATTTCTACTGAACCTGGTTTAACCCTCCTCTCCGGTCTAATGTAGATTTCTACTGAACCTGGTTTAACCCTCCTCTCCGGTCTAATGTAGATTTCTACTGAACCTGGTTTAACCCTCCTCTCCGGTCTAATGTAGATTTCTACTGAACCTGGTTTAACCCTCCTCTCCGGTCTAATGTAGATTTCTACTGAACCTGGTTTAACCCTCCTCTCCGGTCTAATGTAGATTTCTACTGAACCTGGTTTAACCCTCCTCTCCGGTCTAATGTAGATTTCTACTGAACCTGGTTTAACCCTCCTCTCCGGTCTAATGTAGATTTCTACTGAACCTGGTTTAACCCTCCTCTCCGGTCTAATGTAGATTTCTACTGAACCTGGTTTAACCCTCCTCTCCGGTCTAATGTAGATTTCTACTGAACCTGGTTTAACCCTCCTCTCGGTCTAATGTAGATTTCTACTGAACCTGGTTTAACCCTCCTCTCCGGTCTAATGTAGATTTCTACTGAACCTGGTTTAACCCTCCTCTCCGGTCTAATGTAGATTTCTACTGAACCTGGTTTAACCCTCTCTCGGTCTAATGTAGATTTCTACTGAACCTGGTTTAACCCTCCTCTCCGGTCTAATGTAGATTTCTACTGAACCTGGTTTAACCCTCCTCTCCGGTCTAATGTAGATTTCTACTGAACCTGGTTTAACCCTCCTCTCCGGTCTAATGTAGATTTCTACTGAACCTGGTTTAACCCTCCTCTCCGGTCTAATGTAGATTTCTACTGAACCTGGTTTAACCCTCTCCTCTCCGGTCTAATGTAGATTTCTACTGAACCTGGTTTAACCCTCTCCTCTCCGGTCTAATGTAGATTTCTACTGAACCTGGTTTAACCCTCTCCTCTCCAGTGCGCTGCTCCCCGGACCACTTCAGCTGTTCTAGTGGTCAGTGTGTGGGGAAACACCAGAAGTGTGATCACTCTACAGACTGCGCTGACAACTCCGACGAGATGGGCTGCTGTAAGTCTATACGTCACAGATCTGATCCTAGGCCAGTTTCTCTCATGAGAAAGGGGGAGTTTTTCTATAGTGTGTCCAAACGATTTTGGGGTGAAGAATTTGTTCCAACTAGCCCGCCTTAAAGGTAGTATTTTCACCTGCTTGATCTCTCGACTAAACATGAAATAATGTAGTTTTAGTAAGCCGTTCCTCTCCCCCCACCCCCAACCAGACCCGACAGAAGAGCCGTCCTCCCAGCCCACCAACACCATCGGCTCCATTGTGGGCGTTGTCATGGCTCTGTTTGTGGTGGGTGCCATCTACTTGGTGTGTCAGCGCGTGCTCTGTCCCCAGATGAAGGATGACAGGGAGACTGTAACCAATGACTTGGTGGTCCACGGCCCCTCTGTATCTCTGGGTTATGTACCTCACCCTGCCTCTCTGTCCGGGTCTCTGCCAGGTAGGACCACACACCACACACACACACGCGCCACAGATGCCACAAACGCACCAATATACATGCCCAGGGCTCTAAAGTCTGACCATTTTGGGAGCACTGTGATTATGAAAAAACTCTCAGGTATTAGTTATAACGATGAGGCTTGGCTGGACTGTTGGCCCCCGGAGAGGCTGGACTGTTGTTTCCCAGGGCCCCCGGAGAGGCTGGACTGTTGTTTCCCAGGGCCCCCGGAGAGGCTGGACTGTTGTTTCCCAGGGCCCCGGAGAGGCTGGACTGTTGTTCCCAGGGCCCCGGAGAGGCTGGACTGTTGTTTCCCAGGGCCCCCGGAGAGGCTGGACTGTTGTTTCCCAGGGCCCCCGGAGAGGCTGGACTGTTGTTTCCCAGGGCCCCCGGAGAGGCTGGACTGTTGTTTCCCAGGGCCCCCGGAGAGGCTGGACTGTTGTTTCCCAGGGCCCCCGGAGAGGCTGGACTGAGAGATATTACCATCTATGGCTACAATCTGCATGTGACCAATACAATTTTATTTGATTTGACACCCCAGTCCAAACCTCACAGCCCAGCTCTCTCCTCCATAAACCCAGTCCAAACCTCACAGCCCAGCTCTCTCCTCCATAAACCCAGTCCAAACCTCACAGCCCGGCTCTCTCCTCCATAAACCCAGTCCAAACCTCACAGCCCGGCTCTCTCCTCCATAAACCCAGTCCAAACCTCACAGCCCGGCTCTCTCCTCCATAAACCCAGTCCAAACCTCACAGCCCGGCTCTCTCCTCCATAAACCCAGTCCAAACCTCACAGCCCGGCTCTCTCCTCCATAAACCCAGTCCAAACCTCACAGCCCGGCTCTCTCCTCCATAAACCCAGTCCAAACCTCACAGCCCGGCTCTCTCCTCCATAAACCCAGTCCAAAACCTCACAGCCCGGCTCTCTCCTCCATAAACCCAGTCCAAACCTCACAGCCCGGCTCTCTCCTCCATAAACCCAGTCCAAACCTCACAGCCCAGCTCTCTCCTCCATAAACCCAGTCCAAACCTCACAGCCCGGCTCTCTCCTCCATAAACCCAGTCCAAATGTGTTTACTGTTAGTGTTATATGATTGCTTGATTGTTTTTGTGTTGTCTTCAGGTATGTCCAGGGGGAAGTCTGTGATTGGTTCGTTGAGCATCATGGGCGGGTCCAGCGGCCCCCCGTACGACCGCGCCCACGTGACCGGAGCCTCCTCTTCAAGCTCCTCCTCCACCAAGGGCACTTACTTCCCCCCGGTACGACACACACACACACACACAGACACACAGACACACACACCTTTATACACACACACACACACCTTTATACACACAGACACCTTACACAGACACACACACACACCTTACACAGACACCCACACACACCTTACACAGACACCCACACACACCTTACAGCGGTCTACGTTACTGCATCTCAGTGCTTGAGGTGTCACTACAGACCCTGGTTCGAATCCAGGCTATTTCACAACCGGCCGTGATTGGGAGTCCCATAGAGCGGGGCACAATTGGCCCAGGGTCGGCCGGGTTTGGCTGGGGTAGGCCGGGTTTGGCCGGGGTAGGCCGGGTTTGGCCGGGTTTGGCCAGGGTAGGCCGTCAACTGACTTGCCAAGTTAAATAAAGGTTAAACCGAAAAAATACAGACACTTTAAACCTTTAAATTCCTACACAAAATAAGTGACTCCAATATTTGGTCTAAACTCCCTCTCTCCCCGGCTGCGTTTCCTAGCCGGGTTCTGTCCGTACCGTACGGCACTCCGTTGTGTTCTTTCTATGGGTCTTTTATTGACGGGCCACATTTTTTTACCATTCATAAAGCATGTCGCGGTCTGTTCTGAAACTAGACTACTGACGGACCGGACCGTTAACCGTTTGTTTCGGGCTAAACCTTGTTCAGTCTCGTTACCTCATCAGCTAGCGATAGCTAATAACCTGGGGGCACGTTCAGCAGGACGCTATTATTGTTATTTTTGTTATTGTTGTTATTATTATTATTATTATTACTGTTATTGTTGTTATTATTGTTACTGTTATTGTTGTTATTGTTATTGTTATTATTATTATTATTATTACTGTTTGTTGTTATTATTACTGTTGTTATTATTATTACTGTTTGTTATTATTGTTGTAATTATTATTACAGTTTGTTGTTGTTGTTGTTGTTGTTGTTGTTGTTATTATTATTATTGTTATTATTGTTGTTATTATTATTACTGTTTGTTATTATTGCTGTTATTATTATTACTGTTTTGTTGTTATTACTGTTGTTATTGTTATTATTATTACTGTTGTTGTTGTTATTATTATTACTGTTTGTTGTTGTTATTATTATTACTGTTTGTTGTTGTTGTTATTGTTATTATTATTACTGTTTGTTATTATTGTTGTTATTATTATTACTGTTTGTTGTTATTATTACTGTTGTTATTATTATTACTATTATTATTATTATTACTGTTTGTTATTATTGTTGTTATTATTATTACTGTTTGTTATTATTGTTATTATTATTACTGTTTGTTGTTGTTGTTGTTGTTATTATTGTTGTTGTTATTATTACTGTTTGTTATTATTGTTGTTATTATTACTATTATTATTATTATTATTACTTTGTTATTATTGTTGTTATTATTATTGTTGTTATTATTATTACTGTTTGTTGTTATTGCCCCTTTTCTTTCTCCCCAATTTCGTGATATCTAATTGGTAGTTACAGTCTTGTCCCATCGCTGCAACTCCCGTAGGGACTCAAGAGAGGTGAAGGTCGAGAGCCGTGCGTCCTCCAAAACACGACCCCCAACCAAGCCGCACTGCTTCTTGACACACTGCTCGCTTAACCCGGGAAGCCAGCCGCACCAACGTGTTCGGAGGAAACACCGTACACCTGGCGACTGTGTCAGCGTTCATGCGCCCGGGCCCGCTACAGGAGTTGCTAGAGCGCGATGGGACAAGGACGTCCTGGCCGGCCAAACCATCCCCTAACCCGGCTAGGCGCTGGACCATCTCATGGGTCTCCCATGGAACATTCAGATAGAAATTTGCTCTGTGGAACCGACACGTCGGCTCTGTTCATGGAATCTGCAACGTTTGAGTATGCTTTGCAACTGAACGTAGCCCTGGTAACATTACCAGTAGCCTACTGAACGTAGCCCTGGTAACATTACCAGTAGCCTACTGAATGTAGCCCTGGTAACATTACCAGTAGCCTACTGAACGTAGCCCTGGTAACATTACCAGTAGCCTACTGAACGTAGCCCTGGTAACATTACCAGTAGCCTACTGAACGTAGCCCTGGTAACATTACCAGTAGCCTACTGAACGTAGCCCTGGTAACATTACCAGTAGCCTACTGAACGTAGCCCTGGTAACATTACCAGTAGCCTACTGAACGTGGCCCTGGTAACATTACCAGTAGCCTACTGAACGTGGCCTGGTAACATTACCAGTAGCCTGCTGAACGTGGCCCTGGTAACATTACCAGTAGCCTACTGAACGTAGCCCTGGTAACATTACCAGTAGCCTACTGAACGTAGCCCTGGTAACATTACCAGTAGCCTACTGAACGTAGCCCTGGTAACATTACCAGTAGCCTACTGAACGTAGCCATGGTAACATTACCAGTAGCCTACTGAACGTAGCCATGGTAACATCACCAGTAGCTTATATGCATTTGGTGACACGGGAGGAAAGGAAAACAGATAGCAAATAATTTGACTAAATTCCTCTTGTCTCTACACTACATCTGACTGGGTAAATAAACTATTACGGACTGCAAAGGGAAACCCAGCCGCGAGCTGCCCAGTGACGCAGTCCTACCAGACAAGATAAATGCCTTTTTATGCTTGTTTTCAGAGGCAAGCAACAACGAACCATGCATGAGAGCACCGGCTGTTCCAGACGACTTTGTTTTCACGCTCCCGTAGCCGATGTGAGAAAGACCTTTTGTGGGATGGATGTCTTCACTGACATTTTCAACCTCTCCCTGACCGAGTCTGTAATACCTACATGTTTCAAGCAGACCACCATAGCCCCTGGGCCCAGTAAATCGAAGGTAACCAACCTGCCTTACCGCCCCTTAGCACTCACGTCGGTAGCCATGAAGTGCTTTTAAAGGCTGGTCATGGCTCACAACACCATCGCGGAAACCATAGACCCACTCAAATTCGCATACCGCCCCAACAAATCCACAAACGACGCAATCTCAATCCAGACTGCCTTTCCACCTGGACAAAAGGAACACTTATGGGAGAATGCTGTTCATTGACTACAGCTCAGCGTTCAACACCATAGTACCCTCAAAGCTCATCACTAAGCTAAGGATCCTGGGACTAAACACCTGGACTTCCTCATGGGCCGCCCCCAGGTGGTAAGGGTAGGCAACAACACGTCTGCCATGCTGATCCTCAACACGGGGGCCCCTCAGGGGTGCGTGCTCAGTCCCCTCCTGTACTCCCTGTTCACCCACGACTGCGTGGCCAGGCACGACTCCAACACCATCATTAAGTTTGCCGATGACACAACAGTGGTAGGCCTGATCGCTGACAATGATGAGACAGCCTATAGGGAGGAGGTCAGAGACCTGGCCACGTAGTGCCAGGACAACAACCTCTCCCTCAACGTGAGCAAGACAAAGGAGATGATTGTGGACTACAGGACAAGGCGGGCCGAGCAGGCCCCCATTACATCGACGGGACTGTAGCGGAGCGGGCCGAGCAGGCCCCCATTACATCGACGGGACCCGACACACACGTGGACTCTGTATAGCCTCGTTATTGTTATTTTATTGTGTTACTATTTCCTTTTGTTACTTTTTAACTTTGCATTGTGGGGAAATAGTTGGTAAGGTAGCATCTCACTGCAAAGTCTACACCTGTTGTATGTGACGAATAACGATTTGGCTCTCTCTCTCTCCCTCTCTCCTCCATCTCTCTCCCTCTCTCCTCCATCTCTCTCCCTCTCTCCTCCATCTCTCTCTCCCTCTCTCCTCCATCTCTCTCTCTCCCTCTCTCCTCCATCTCTCTCTCCCTCTCTCCTCCATCTCTCTCTCCCTCTCTCCTCCATCTCTCTCTCCTCCATCTCTCTCTCTCCCTCTCCCTCCATCCCTCTCTCTCTCCCTCTCTCCTCCATCTCTCTCCCTCTCTCCTCCATCTCTCTCCCTCTCTCCTCCATCTCTCTCCCTCTCTCCTCCATCCCTCTCTCCTCCATCCCTCTCTCTCTCCTTCCTCCATCCCTCTCTCCTCCATCTCTCCCTCTCCCCTCCATCTCTCTCTCTCTCCTCTGTAGATCCTGAACCCTCCTCCGTCTCCTGCTACTGTCAGGTCTCAGTATACCATGGAGTTTGGCTACTCCTCCAACAGCCCGTCAACACACCGTTCATACAGGTAACACACTGCTCCTCCCAACACACCGTTCATACAGGTAACACCCTGCTCCTCCCAACACACCGTTCATACAGGTAACACACCGCTCCTCCCAACACACCGTTCATACAGGTAACACACTGCTCCTCCCAACACACCGTTCATACAGGTAACACACTGCTCCTCCCAACACACCGTTCATACAGGTAACACACCGTTCATACAGGTAACACACTGCTCCTCCCAACACACCGTTCATACAGGTAACACACTGCTCCTCCCAACACACCGTTCATACAGGTAACACACTGCTCCTCCCAACACACCGTTCATACAGGTAACACACTGCTCCTCCCAACACACCGTTCATACAGGTAACACACTGCTCCTCCCAACACACCGTTCATACAGGTAACACACTGCTCCTCCCGACACACCGTTCATACAGGTAACACACTGCTCCTCCCAACACACCGTTCATACAGGTAACACACTGCTCCTCCCAACACACCGTTCATACAGGTAACACACTGCTCCTCCCAACACACCGTTCATACAGGTAACACGCTGCTCCTCCCGACACACCGTTCATACAGGTAACACGCTGCTCCTCCCAACACACCGTTCATACAGGTAACACACTGCTCCTCCCAACACACCGTTCATACAGGTAACACACTGCTCCTCCCAACACACCGTTCATACAGGTAACACACTGCTCCTCCCAACACACCGTTCATACAGGTAACACGCTGCTCCTCCCAACACACCGTTCATACAGGTAACACACTGCTCCTCCCAACACACCGTTCATACAGGTAACACACTGCTCCTCCCGACACACCGCTCCTCCCAACACACCGTTCATACAGGTAACACACTGCTCCTCCCAACACACCGCTCATACAGGTAACACACTGCTCCTCCCAACACACCGTTCATACAGGTAACACACCGCTCCTCCCGACACACTGCTCCTCCCAACACACCGTTCATACAGGTAACACACTGCTCCTCCCAACACACCGTTCATACAGGTAACACACTGCTCCTCCCGACACACTGCTCCTCCCAACACACCGTTCATACAGGTAACACACTGCTCCTCCCAACACACCGCTCATACAGGTAACACACTGCTCCTCCCAACACACCGTTCATACAGGTAACACACTGCTCCTCCCAACACACCGTTCATACAGGTAACACACTGCTCCTCCCAACACACCATTCATACAGGTAACACACTGCTCCTCCCAACACACCGTTCATACAGGTAACACACCGCTCATACAGGTAACACACTGCTCCTCCCAACACACCGTTCATACAGGTAACACGCTGCTCCTCCCAACACACCGTTCATACAGGTAACACACCGTTCATACAGGTAACACACTGCTCCTCCCGACACACCGTTCATACAGGTAACACACTGCTCCTCCCAACACACCGCTCATACAGGTAACACACTGCTCCTCCCGACACACCGTTCATACAGGTAACACACTGCTCCTCCCGACACACCGTTCATACAGGTAACACACTGCTCCTCCCAACACACTGCTCCTCCCAACACACCGCTCATACAGGTACCACGCTGCTCCTCCCAACACACCGTTCATACAAGTAACACGCTGCTCCTCCCAACACACTGCTCCTCCCAACACACCGCTCATACAGGTAACACGCTGCTCCTCCCAACACACCGTTCATACAGGTAACACACCGCTCCTCCCGACACACCATTCATACAGGTAACACACCGCTCCTCCCGACACACCATTCATACAGGTAACACACTGCTCCTCCCAACACACCGTTCATACAGGTAACACACCGTTCATACAGGTAACACACCGCTCCTCCCAACACACCGTTCATACAGGTAACACGCTGCTCCTCCCAACACACCGTTCATACAGGTAACACACCGTTCATACAGGTAACACACTGCTCCTCCCGACACACCGTTCATACAGGTAACACACTGCTCCTCCCAACACACCGCTCATACAGGTAACACACTGCTCCTCCCGACACACCGCTCATACAGGTAACACACTGCTCCTCCCAACACACCGTTCATACAGGTAACACACCGTTCATACAGGTAACACACTGCTCCTCCCAACACACTGCTCCTCCCAACACACCGCTCATACAGGTAACACGCTGCTCCTCCCAACACACCGTTCATACAGGTAACACACCGCTCCTCCCGACACACCATTCATACAGGTAACACACTGCTCCTCCCAACACACCGTTCATACAGGTAACACACTGCTCCTCCCAACACACCGCTCATACAGGTAACACACTGCTCCTCCCGACACACCGTTCATACAGGTAACACGCTGCTCCTCCCAACACACCGTTCATACAGGTAACACACCGCTCCTCCCGACACACCATTCATACAGGTAACACACTGCTCCTCCCAACACACCGTTCATACAGGTAACACGCTGCTCCTCCCAACACACCGTTCATACAGGTAACACACCGTTCATACAGGTAACACACTGCTCCTCCCGACACACCGTTCATACAGGTAACACACTGCTCCTCCCGACACACCGTTCATACAGGTAACACACTGCTCCTCCCAACACACCGTTCATACAGGTAACACACTGCTCCTCCCGACACACCGTTCATACAGGTAACACACCGTTCATACAGGTAACACACCGTTCATACAGGTAACACACTGCTCCTCCCGACACACCGTTCATACAGGTAACACACTGCTCCTCCCAACACACTGCTCCTCCCAACACACCGCTCATACAGGTAACACGCTGCTCCTCCCAACACACCGTTCATACAGGTAACACACCGCTCCTCCCGACACACTGCTCCTCCCAACACACCGTTCATACAGGTAACACGCTGCTCCTCCCAACACACTGCTCCTCCCAACACACCGCTCATACAGGTAACACGCTGCTCCTCCCAACACACCGTTCATACAGGTAACACACCGCTCCTCCCGACACACCATTCATACAGGTAACACACTGCTCCTCCCAACACACCGTTCATACAGGTAACACACCGCTCCTCCCGACACACTGCTCCTCCCAACACACCGTTCATACAGGTAACACACCGCTCCTCCCAACACACCGTTCATACAGGTAACACACCGTTCATACAGGTAACACACTGCTCCTCCCGACACACCGTTCATACAGGTAACACACTGCTCCTCCCAACACACCGTTCATACAGGTAACACACTGCTCCTCCCAACACACCGTTCATACAGGTAACACACTGCTCCTCCCGACACACCGTTCATACAGGTAACACACTGCTCCTCCCAACACACCGTTCATACAGGTAACACACTGCTCCTCCCAACACACTGCTCCTCCCAACACACCGCTCATACAGGTAACACGCTGCTCCTCCCAACACACCGTTCATACAGGTAACACGCTGCTCCTCCCGACACACCGTTCATACAGGTAACACACTGCTCCTCCCAACACACCGTTCATACAGGTAACACACTGCTCCTCCCGACACACCGTTCATACAGGTAACACACTGCTCCTCCCAACACACCGTTCATACAGGTAACACACCGTTCATACAGGTAACACACCGCTCCTCCCGACACACTGCTCCTCCCAACACACCGTTCATACAGGTAACACACTGCTCCTCCCAACACACCGTTCATACAGGTAACACACTGCTCCTCCCAACACACCGTTCATACAGGTAACACACTGCTCCTCCCAACACACCGCTCCTCCCGACACACCGTTCATACAGGTAACACACTGCTCCTCCCAACACACCGTTCATACAGGTAACACACTGCTCCTCCCAACACACCGTTCATACAGGTAACACGCCGCTCCTCCCGACACGCCGCTCCTCCCGACACGCCGCTCCTCCCGACACACCGCTCCTCCCGACACACTTACAGGTTGTGAACTGTCTGATGACCCGTCTCTTCTTCTGTCAGGTTATTAATGCCTCTCCTCTCCTTCCTGTCCCCAGTTACCGCCCCTACACCTACAGTCACTTCGCCCCTCCCACGACCCCTTGCTCCACGGACGTCTGCGACAGCGACTACACGCCCGGACGCCGCGCCCCGCCGGCCTCCTCCAACTCCGGCGTGGCCAAAGGTTACGCCAGCGACCTGAACTACGACTCGGAACCTTTCCCGCCTCCGCCGACCCCCCGCAGCCAGTACCTGTCAGCGGAGGAGAACTGCGAGAGCTGCCCCCCGTCGCCCTATACGGAGCGCTCCTACTCTCACCACCTCTACCCGCCGCCCCCCTCGCCCTGCACAGACTCCTCCTGAAACCCCCCCCTGTACATAACTATTGTTTTGTGATTCTAAAAGAAGGGAGGAATGAGAGACTGGGGGAAGAGGAGGCTGTTGAGAGGGAGGGGATGTACAGAACATATGGAAAGAGAAACACAGGGAGCTCGCTCGTGGGGTGGGGTGGAGGGGTTGGGGGTGGAAGAGCTCTGGAACATTTTGTACATTTTTTAAAATTAGAGAATTTAAAAAAAAAAAGCATATTTATATATTTTCTATACTGCGTTAACTGGATACGCCAGAGAGGGGTTTTTTTTGTAATCAAACATTTGTACATTTATTGTGTAAGAAATCATAGTTGCCTTTTTTAAATCCACAAGATACAAACCAGTTGTAAAACAGACGAGGCTGGAACGACATTAAACACACGGATGGGAACTATCCGACGCCAAATAAGACAAGACGCCGCTACGACACGGGAGAGGATGGAGGGATCGGTGGATCGGGATGACGCCCCCTGGATGTGACAGACGGCTACTGCACCGTGTGGCACTGGGCAGCCATTTTGTAGTGGATCAGTGATTTCCCCATAGTAACCGGTCAGCTGGTTTCCATAGTAACAGACAACAAGGTGTACTAGGTGATTTTTGAGCTCCTTCCTGGTTTTCCAGGACGTCCTGTCTGCCCGTCGGCTTGTATTGCTACAACTAGGTACTACATATTATACAAGCTCCTTATCAGCCATCTAACACGGTACATAAAGAACCTCTGACCCGACCCAGGTCTCCTCATCGCTACCGCAACACTCCTGACCCGACCCAGGTCCCCTCAACACTCCTGACCCGACCCAGGTCTCCTCATCGCTACCGCAACACTCCTGACCCGACCCAGGTCCCCTCAACACTCCTGACCCGACCCAGGTCCCCTCATCGCTACCGCAACACTCCTGACCCGACCCAGGTCCCCTCAACACTCCTGACCCGACCCAGGTCCCCTCATCGCTACCGCAACACTCCTGACCCGACCCAGGTCCCCTCAACACTCCTGACCCGACCCAGGTCCCCTCATCGCTACCGCAACACTCCTGACCCGACCCATTGGTTCCCGGAAGGGGTTGGGTACAGAGGTGGAGGTCAGGGTTCACAGAAGGTCAGAAAGACTCGACGTCATCACGCTCCCATCATCCTCTCGTCTGATGAGGTCACTACTGCACAATATTCAACCAAAATCTATGTTCTAACATTTTGTGGTTATTTTATATTTTGTGTTTTTGTTTTAAATGCCAGACTGCAACTGAGGATTCTCTTTATCCTGTCTGGATGAGACGGGATCCAGAGCACATCTGTTACTGGTGGGGCTGGTTATCTATCCTGTCTGGATGAGACTGATCCAGGACACATCTGTTACTGGTGGGGCTGGTAATCTATCCTGTCTGGATGAGACGGGATCCAGAGCACATCTGTTACTGGTGGGGCTGGTTATCTATCCTGTCTGGATGAGACTGATCCAGGACACATCTGTTACTGGTGGGGCTGGTAATCTATCCTGTCTGGATGAGACGGGATCCAGAGCACATCTGTTACTGGTGGGGCTGGTTATCTATCCTGTCTGGATGAGACGGGATCCAGACCACATCTGTTACTGAGGGGCTGGTTATCTATCCTGTCTGGATGAGACGGGATCCAGACCACATCTGTTACTGAGGGGCTGGTTATCTATCCTGTCTGGATGAGACGGATCCAGAGCTGGTGGGGCTGGTTATCTATCTTACGCTGTTGCCTACCTTCCGAGGCCTCGTTCTCGTTCACCTGTATTCCGTCTCTGTCTCTCCGTCTTCCCCCGAGGTAAACTTCTCCACGGAGGACTAGTTATTGTACCCGATCAGTTCTTCAACTTCAAATCATTTTAGTTTTCTTTTGCAAAGTGTTTTAATATTTTTGTACCACATAGTGTATATACCGTATTTATAAGCTATATAAAGAAATCAATCATTGTATATCTATTCATTTTTGAATTCTTGCAGTACTTTGTAATTCTGTCTTTTAAGTATATGCCTCCGTTCTATTTTTCTACAATGTGTCAGTCGGTCCAAAACGTATGGCGACAATCTTAGACAATATCGACAATCCCTTAGTCCTGTCTCTGTCCTGTCTCTGTCCTGTCTCTGTCCTGTCTCAAACTAAGAAGACCTTCAGGGAAAAGGGATCCTTCTTTAAACTGGGTTGTGTTTTTTCTCTCCCTATTTATCCAATCAGAGCTGTGGGACACCAGGCTGAAACTGAGGACAATCTTAACGCTGTCATTCTCTCATAACATTCACACATGCCTCAAAACGTCCGTCTTTTGTCTTTTTGTTGTCCAATAGGCAGGCCCAATTTTCAATATAGACTGGATGGACATTACAGGGGGTCCTGGTTCTCTCTGTTGTTCATCTGGGACTGTAGAAGACATTACAGGGTCCTGGTTCTAGCTGAAACAGTCTCCTGTCTGTCCCCTGTCCCTAGCTGAGACAGTCTCCTGTCTGTCCTCTGTCCCTAGCTGAGACAGTCTCCTGTCTGTCCCCTGTCCCTAGCTGAGACAGTCTCCTGTCTGTCCTCTGTCCCTAGCTGAGACAGTCTCCTGTCTGTTCCCTGTCCCTAGCTGAGACAGTCTCCTGTCTGTCCCTAGCTGAGACAGTCTCCTGTCTGTCCCCTGTCCTGGTCTGTTTTTAGATTCAACCAGCATATTTGGAAATGTTCTCATTCTCTTAAGTGCACTTTACAGTTGTGATCACACATACTGGTACAGACAACATGATCCACACGGCTCAGATGGATCGGACGATGAATGTGTCTGTGTGGTCTGGACGTTTGAGGAGCAACACATGGCGGTTATAGAGAGGGAGGATGTGATGTCAGAGCTTCCTAATGTAGAGATGTCTGGGGCAGCCTGTCCTGGGGGGAAGGTTCCTAATGTAGAGATGTCTGGGGCAGCCTGTCCTGGGGGGAAGGTTCCTGATGTAGAGATGTCTGGGGCAGCCTGTCCTGGGGGGAAGGTTCCTAATGTAGAGATGTCTGGGGCAGCCTGTCCTGGGGGGAAGGTTCCTGATGTAGAGATGTCTGGGGCAGCCTGTCCTGGGGAGGTTCCTGATGTAGAGATGTCTGGGGCAGCCTGTCCTGGGGGGAAGGTTCCTGATGTAGAGATGTCCTGGGACGTTACTTTGATAAGAGGTCTTCTGTTCTCTGGGCTAGCAGCGTTGGCCTCTGATTGGTAGCTGCTTTTCCCAAATGTCTGTTGAGGGGACGCCGGTTGACGAGAGAAGGGGAAGTGGTGCAGCTAGACGGAAGGTGGCGGAAGGTGTTGGTTAGAAGGTTAAAGCAAGTCGCTATTCTGACGTTACAGATGCTTGTTGTTATCGATGACGTCCCAAATGGCACCCTATTTCCTATATAGAGCACTACATTTGACCAGGGCCCTATGGCACCCTATTTCCTATATAGAGCACTACATTTGACCAGGGCCCTATGGCACCCTATTCCCTATATAGAGCACTACATTTGACCAGGGCCCTATGGCACCCTATTCTCTATATAGAGCACTACATTTGACCAGGGCCCTATGGCACCCTATTCCCTATATAGAGCACTACATTTGACCAGGGCCCTATGGCACCCTATTCCCTATATAGAGCACTACAGTTGACCAGGGCCCTATGGCACCCTATTCCCTATATAGAGCACTACATTTGACCAGGGCCCTATGGCACCCTATTCCCTATATAGTGCACTAAGTTTGACCGGGCCCTATGGCACCCTATTCCCTATATAGTGCACTAAGTTTGACCCGGGCCCTAAAGGATTGCAGGATATAGGTAACAGGGGTGCCATTTGTGGCCCAGGGGGTGAAGAGATCCTAAAAAGCCCTTTTTGTCTCCGTGTTTCTGGAGCTCTGACATCAAGCTGGGGAATACAGCCGAGGTGTCAGTTTGGACATGTTGTCGTTCATCCATGTTGATACCATGGTGCTTTGCAAGGATATATACAGCTCGACCAACATTTGGTTAGTCAGAATGATTATTTTTCATTTCCACTAAACTCTTCTACGTTAATCTGCTTTCCATGCGAACCAGGATGGAATGGATGTGTACAGCCCTTTCAATACTACTAGAAGCTGTTGTAACAAAATTAAATGTTGATTTCTTTTCTTTTTTTAATAAAATGATTGAACTTTCATCTTAAATGTTGTCGATTCACACTTTGTTCTGTCCATTCACACTCTCAACCATTCACTCTAATCTACCTCTCTCTCTCTACCTCTCTACCCCTCTCTCTCTACCCCTCTCTCTACCTCTCTCTCTCTACCCATCTCTCTCTGTCTCTCTCTCTCTCTCCCCTGAATGAAAGGTGAAGACAATGTATTGTCTTATTGCTGAAGCATTTGCAGTCATACCTGTCAAATGTACAGTCCCACTATGAAATGGCTCCAGACTAGTTCTGAACCGCACCCACTCTAATTTAGGGTTAAATCCCAGAGGATTACCCGCTGATCCAAATGGATCCTACTTCAGACGAGATGTTATTGGTTTTCTCTAATAGTCATCTCAGGTAAACATCTGCTGATCTCAGGTGAACAGCTGATAGTCCAACATGAACGCAGTCAGACCAGACGTGTAGTGTACACACAGCCTAAACTGCGCCAGGCCTCGTTCTGCCACACAACAGCTTTGATTGAACTTGTCATTTTTAGAGGCCTGCAGCCTCCGGGTTGGGACTGGGAACTAAAGCCCCCCCAGTCTAGAAGAACCCCACTGAGCCCCAGGGGAAGCACCGGTTGCCTATATGAGCTTTAGAGGTTTAGGGGTTGCCTCGGCAACACCGCCCAGTAAGATAATGCCAATAACAAGTCGCCGTGCTGATTGTTAGCCACGTGGTCTAATCTCCATACGGTGAACCATACAAGGGCCTACCGGCAGTGTTGGGAAAAAGTACTCAATTGTAATACTTAAGTAACGTTACCTGAATAGATAATGACTCCAAGGAAAGTCACCCAGTAAGATACCTGAATAGATAATGACTCCAGTGAAAGTCACCCAGTAAGATACCTGAATAGATAATGACTCCAAGGAAAGTCACCCAGTAAGATACCTGAATAGATAATGACTCCAAGGAAAGTCACCCAGTAAGATACCTGAATAGATAATGACTCCAAGGAAAGTCACCCAGTAAGATACCTGAATAGATAATGACTCCAGTGAAAGTCACCCAGTAAGATACCTGAATAGATAATGACTCCAGTGAAAGTCACCCAGTAAAATACTACATGAGTAAAAGTCTAAAAGTATTTGGTTTTAAATATACGTTTACATTTCCTTTTTAAGGTGTAAAAGTATGAATCATTGCACATTTCTTATGTTAAGCAAACCAGACAGTACCATTTTCCATTTACCGATAGCCAGGGACACACTCCAACACTCAGACATAATTTACAAATTAATCATTTGTGTTTAGTGAGTCCGTCATATCAGAGGCAGTAGGGACGACCAGGGATGTTCTCTGTTTAGTGAGTCCTCCAGATCAGAGGCAGTAGGGATGACCAGGGATGTTCTCAGGGACCAAGGATGCATCTAACCCTACCACTATATAACCTACAGGTTGGTGAAGTCTACCACTATATAACCTACAGGTTGGTGAAGCCTCTAACCCTACCACTATATAACCTACAGGTTGGTGAAGCATCTAACCCTACCACTATATAGCCTACAGGTTGGTGAAGCCTCTAGCCCTACCACTATATAACCTACAGGTTGGTGAAGCCTCTAACCCTACCACTATATAACCTACAGGTTGGTGAAGTCTACCACTATATAACCTACAGGTTGGTGAAGCCTCTAACCCTACCACTATATAACCTACAGGTTGGTGAAGCATCTAACCCTACCACTATATAGCCTACAGGTTGGTGAAGCCTCTAGCCCTACCACTATATAACCTACAGGTTGGTGAAGCCTCTAGCCCTACCACTATATAACCTACAGGTTGGTGAAGCCTCTAGCCCTACCACTATATAACCTACAGGTTGGTGAAGCCTCTAACCCTACCACTATATAACCTACAGGTTGGTGAAGCCTCTAACCCTACCACTATATAACCTACAGGTTGGTGAAGCCTCTAACCCTACCACTATATAACCTACAGGTTGGTGAAGCCTACCACTATATAGCCTACAGGTTGGTGAAGCCTCTAACCCTACCACTATATAGCCTACAGGTTGGTGAAGCCTCTAACCCTACCACTATATAGCCTACAGGTTGGTGAAGCCTACCACTATATAACCTACAGGTTGGTGAAGCCTCTAACCCTACCACTATATAACCTACAGGTTGGTGAAGCCTACCACTATATAACCTACAGGTTGGTGAAGCCTCTAACCCTACCACTATATAACCTACAGGTTGGTGAAGCCTCTAACCCTACCACTATATAACCTACAGGTTGGTGAAGTCTACCACTATATAACCTACAGGTTGGTGAAGCATCTAACCCTACCACTATATAGCCTACAGGTTGGTGAAGCCTACCACTATATAGCCTACAGGTTGGTGAAGCCTCTAGCCCTACCACTATATAACCTACAGGTTGGTGAAGCCTCTAGCCCTACCACTATATAGCCTACAGGTTGGTGAAGCCTCTAGCCCTACCACTATATAACCTACAGGTTGGTGAAGCCTCTAGCCCTACCACTATATAACCTACAGGTTGGTGAAGCCTCTAGCCCTACCACTATATAACCTACAGGTTGGTGAAGCCTCTAACCCTACCACTATATAACCTACAGGTTGGTGAAGCCTACCACTATATAGCCTACAGGTTGGTGAAGCCTCTAACCCTACCACTATATAGCCTACAGGTTGGTGAAGCCTCTAACCCTACCACTATATAACCTACAGGTTGGTGAAGCCTCTAACCCTACCACTATATAACCTACAGGTTGGTGAAGCCTACCACTATATAACCTACAGGTTGGTGAAGCCTCTAACCCTACCACTATATAACCTACAGGTTGGTGAAGCCTCTAACCCTACCACTATATAACCTACAGGTTGGTGAAGCCTACCACTATATAACCTACAGGTTGGTGAAGCCTCTAGCCCTACCACTATATAACCTACAGGTTGGTGAAGCCTCTAGCCCTACCACTATATAACCTACAGGTTGGTGAAGCCTCTAGCCCTACCACTATTATCTATGCATAGTCACTTTAATAACTCTACCTAGTCTCCACATTGACTCTGTAGCGGTACCCCCTGTATATAGCCTCCACATTGACTCTGTACCGGTACCCCCTGTATATAGTCTCCACATTGACTCTGTACCGGTACCCCCTGTATATAGTCTCCACATTGACTCTGTACCGGTACCCCCTGTATATAGCCTCCACATTGACTCTGTACCGGTACCCCCTGTATATAGTCTCCACATTGACTCTGTACCAGTACCCCCTGTATATAGCCTCCACATTGACTCTGTACAGTACCCCCTGTATATAGTCTCCACATTGACTCTGTACCGGTACCCCCTGTATATAGTCTCCACATTGACTCTGTACCGGTACCCCCTGTATATAGCCTCCACATTGACTCTGTACAGTACCCCCTGTATATAGCCTCCACATTGACTCTGTACAGTACCCCCTGTATATAGCCTCCACATTGACTCTGTGCAGTACCCCTGTATATAGCCTCCACATTGACTCTGTGCAGTACCCCCTGTATATAGCCTCCACATTGACTCTGTACCGATACTCCCTGTATATAGTCTCCACATTGACTCTGTACCGGTACCCCCTGTATATAGCCTCCACATTGACTCTGTGCAGTACCCCCTGTATATAGCCTCCACATTGACTCTGTACAGTACCCCCTGTATATAGCCTCCACATTGACTCTGTACCGGTACCCCCTGTATATAGCCTCCACATTGACTCTGTACCGGTACCCCCTGTATATAGCCTCCACATTGACTCTGTGCAGTACCCCCTGTATATAGCCTCCACATTGACTCTGTACCGGTACCCCCTGTATATAGCCTCCACATTGACTCTGTGCAGTACCCCTGTATATAGCCTCCACATTGACTCTGTGCACTGTACCCCCTGTATATAGCCTCCACATTGACTCTGTACCGGTACCCCTGTATATAGCCTCCACATTGACTCTGTACAGTACCCCCTGTATATAGCCTCCACATTGACTCTGTACCGGTACCCCCTGTATATAGCCTCCACATTGACTCTGTACCGGTACCCCCTGTATATAGCCTCCACATTGACTCTGTACAGTACACCCTGTATATAGCCTCCACATTGACTCTGTACCGGTACACCCTGTATATAGCCTCCACATTGACTCTGTGCAGTACACCCTGTATATAGCCTCCACATTGACTCTGTACCGGTACCCCCTGTATATAGCCTCCACATTGACTCTGTGCAGTACCCCTGTATATAGCCTCCACATTGACTCTGTACCGGTACCCCCTGTATATAGCCTCCACATTGACTCTGTACCGGTACCCCCTGTATATAGTCTCCACATTGACTCTGTACCGGTACCCCCTGTATATAGTCTCCACATTGACTCTGTACAGTACCCCCTGTATATAGCCTCCACATTGACTCTGTACCGGTACCCCCTGTATATAGCCTCCACATTGACTCTGTACCGGTACCCCCTGTATATAGTCTCCACATTGACTCTGTACCGGTACCCCCTGTATATAGTCAGCATTTCACGGTAAGGTCTACACCTGTTGTATTCAGCATTTCACTGTAAGGTCTACACCTGTTGTATTCGGCATTTCACTGTAAGGTCTACACCTGTTGTATTCGGCATTTCACTGTAAGGTCTACACCTGTTGTATTCGGCATTTCACTGTAAGGTCTACACCTGTTGTATTCAGCATTTCACTGTAAGGTCTACACCTGTTGTATTCGGCATTTCACTGTAAGGTCTACACCTGTTGTATTCGGCATTTCACTGTAAGGTCTACACCTGTTGTATTCGGCATTTCACTGTAAGGTCTACACCTGTTGTATTCGGCATTTCACTGTAAGGTCTACACCTGTTGTATTCGGCATTTCACTGTAAGGTCTACACCTGTTGTATTCGGCATTTCACTGTAAGGTCTACACCTGTTGTATTCGGCATTTCACTGTAAGGTCTACACCTGTTGTATTCGGCATTTCACTGTAAGGTCTACACCTGTTGTATTCGGCATTTCACTGTAAGGTCTACACCTGTTGTATTCGGCATTTCACTGTAAGGTCTACACCTGTTGTATTCGGCATTTCACTGTAAGGTCTACACCTGTTGTATTCGGCATTTCACTGTAAGGTCTACACCTGTTGTATTCGGCATTTCACTGTAAGGTCTACACCTGTTGTATTCGGCATTTCACTGTAAGGTCTACACCTGTTGTATTCGGCATTTCACTGTAAGGTCTACACCTGTTGTATTCGGCATTTCACTGTAAGGTCTACACCTGTTGTATTCGGCATTTCACTGTAAGGTCTACACCTGTTGTATTCGGCATTTCACTGTAAGGTCTACACCTGTTGTATTCGGCATTTCACTGTAAGGTCTACTACACCTGTTGTATTCGGCATTTCACTGTAAGGTCTACTACACCTGTTGTATTCGGCATTTCACTGTAAGGTCTACTACACCTGTTGTATTCGGCATTTCACTGTAAGGTCTACTACACCTGTTGTATTCGGCATTTCACTGTAAGGTCTACTACACCTGTTGTATTCGGCATTTCACTGTAAGGTCTACTACACCTGTTGTATTCGGCATTTCACTGTAAGGTCTACTACACCTGTTGTATTCGGCATTTCACTGTAAGGTCTACTACACCTGTTGTATTCGGCATTTCACTGTAAGGTCTACTACACCTGTTGTATTCGGCATTTCACTGTAAGGTCTACTACACCTGTTGTATTCGGCATTTCACTGTAAGGTCTACTACACCTGTTGTATTCGGCATTTCACTGTAAGGTCTACTACACCTGTTGTATTCGGCATTTCACTGTAAGGTCTACTACACCTGTTGTATTCGGCATTACACTGTAAGGTCTGTCTACACCTGTTGTATTCGGCATTTCACTGTAAGGTCTGTCTACACCTGTTGTATTCGGCATTTCACTGTAAGGTCTGTCTACACCTGTTGTATTCGGCATTTCACTGTAAGGTCTGTCTACACCTGTTGTATTCGGCATTTCACTGTAAGGTCTGTCTACACCTGTTGTATTCGGCATTTCACTGTAAGGTCTGTCTACACCTGTTGTATTCAGCATTTCACTGTAAGGTCTGTCTACACCTGTTGTATTCAGCATTTCACTGTAAGGTCTGTCTACACCTGTTGTATTCAGCATTTCACTGTAAGGTCTGTCTACACCTGTTGTATTCAGCATTTCACTGTAAGGTCTGTCTACACCTGTTGTATTCAGCATTTCACTGTAAGGTCTACACCTGTTGTATTTGGTGTGCAGATGAACCATTGATCGCTCAGGAATTGCACTTTTTCTACTGTATTTGTCTGTATATGTCCTTGGTCTAGTCTTCCAGTGTGTTCTGTATGCCCAGAGCACCCACCAACATTACCCCGGGGTGGACAACAGGCATTATCTTTAACAGGTACCGTGCTGTCCCGCTCTAATTCACCACAACCTTCGACTAGTGTAGGCTAAATCCACATGGTTATTTAGCGTGACTGTTGCCAAAGACAGTACAGTAGGAAGAAAACTGCATCTCCGAAAGAAATCCCAGCTCACGCTTGTAGGCGACGTTAAATTAAGTTCATGCGCATAAACACGTTTTTTGGTGGGCTGACTCCTCTCGCGTCGAACTGCGCATGTGTAAGCCGTCAACTCAAAGGCACTCCTTCGATATTAAGTTGTTTTTGACTAAAAGTATAATTAGTATTATTTTCACGAGGTTGGAGTAGTAACATAGTTAAACTACTTAAGACATAGGCTCGAATCTAAGTCGTGTCTTTTTAGATGTGGAAAAACTTTACATCTAAAGAATGATTGCTCAATTCTCTAGTTTTACTTCTCAAACTGCGTCCTGGTTCCCGGGTGTCTGGAGATGTTGCGCCTCTGGGTTTAGAAACTCGGTGTCGTTGCTTTCCTGTTCCCCTCCAGGCTCTATGAACAGACAACTGGTCCGACGTGTCCACCTGAAATCAAAACTACACTAGGTTGCTGTCCAGACCTCTCCAGGCTCTATGAAAAGACAACTGGTCCGACGTGTCCACCTGAAATCAAAACTACACTAGGTTGCTGTCCAGACCTCTCCAGGCTCTATGAACAGACAACTGGCCCGATGTGTCCACCTGAAATCAAAACTACACTAGGTTGCTGTCCAGACCTCTCCAGGCTCTATGAACAGACAACTGGCCCGATGTGTCCACCTGAAATCAAAACTACACTAGGTTGCTGTCCAGACCTCTCCAGGCTCTATGAACAGACAACTGGCCCGATGTGTCCCCTGAAATCAAAACTACACTAGGTTGCTGTCCAGACCTCTCCAGGCTCTATGAACAGACAACTGGCCCGATGTGTCCACCTGAAATCAAAACTACACTAGGTTGCTGTCCAGACCTCTCCAGGCTCTATGAACAGACAACTGGCCCGATGTGTCCCCTGAAATCAAAACTACACTAGGTTGCTGTCCAGACCTCTCCAGGCTCTATGAACAGACAACTGGCCCGATGTGTCCACCTGAAATCAAAACTACACTAGGTTGCTGTCCAGACCTCTCCAGGCTCTATGAACAGACAACTGGCCCGATGTGTCCACCTGAAATCAAAACTACACTAGGTTGCTGTCCAGACCTCTCCAGGCTCTATGAACAGACAACTGGCCCGATGTGTCCCCCTGAAATCAAAACTACACTAGGTTGCTGTCCAGAGCTCTTCATATTTGGATCTAGCACATGTATCTTGGCCAGGTCGCAGTGGTAAATGAGAACGTGTTCTCAACTTGCCTACCTGGTTAAATAAAGGGGAAATAAAATAATACTATATGTCGTCTCACGGCTTTTCCAGATAGCACGGTAAATATGAACCACGCCCCCTCTTTATGAAACTGTTTTCTGATTGAGTCATTCCCACCACATGACCAAGAAGAGACCGGATTCTGCTGGTGTCGGGGGAGGAGGTAAGGACATAAACACTATTTTAATTCTCCTTGTTCTAGCTGGCCAACACATTTTTAAAATACAAAGTTATATCGTAAGACTAGAACATATTGTAGCTGCACATGTGTCGTGTTTTTTTGGGGGGTCGAGCTCCCAGGTGTCGGTGCAGGTGGAGCATGGTGTTAGTGGTTTTGGACCCGTTAGAAGTCCTAGTCCTGGTTGTTGTTATTGCCTGGGAATCAGCACGATAGACGGGTTAACCAGCCACCAATATAACCCGGTCTAAATGACACGGTATCACATGCACCGGGCGACTTTAACAGGACATTAAGAGGTGTACCAAGCCGCTGCTCGGGTCAGTAATACAGCCCGGTGCGTCGCTAGATCACACCACTAGTCATCTCGTGACGTTATTAAGCGAGTACTACAGCCTTGTTGTTTTGGGGGGGTGTAATAGTTAAAAAGACGTTTCGCACCAATGCTTCTAACGTCAGTGTTTAACGTGTAGCTAGGACATGAGTCATGGATGGACCGGTGTCGGTATATATTGTCCTAATGCTGAACGCGTTGGTCCGGAGGGGAATTTCCCAGCGCGGTGCCGCGTCGTCACGCTGTAATAAAGTGATCCGCGGCTAACCACACACACAATACGACACTGGTTGAAATCCAGCTACATTATTCTGGATGAATCGCTCTAGTCTACTGTCATTGCGGGTTGGATTGATTTATTTCAGCTACATGTCTCAGTAGATCAGCGAGGCCTCCTATTGTGTGACCCACTGCTGAGTCAGGAAGTGCATTTCCCTTTACTAACCGCATGTCTTTATGCCAGTCAAGTCCTCTCGGTTTCTGTTGTTGTTTTTATCACGACAACTGGAACGGGGACTTTTGCTACATTTTTACACATGCTGATAGATCTGTTCGTTCAACACGGTGGAATGTTTTCATGTACAATTATTAATGCGTGAAATGGCGGTGGAAACCTTTTATGTCCAAATATTTATAACCAATTTGGAGTGACACATGATATGGTGTCTCCCCACTACATCATCTCCCCACTACATCGTCTCCCCACTACATCATCTCCCCACTACATCCTCTCCCCACTACATCCTCCCCCACTACATCATCCCCACTACATCCTCTCCCCACTACATCCTCTCCCCACTACATTGTCTCCCACTACATTGTCTCCCACTACATTGTCTCCCACTACATCATCTCCCCACTACATCATCTCCCACTACATCATCTCCCACTACATCATCTCCCCACTACATCGTCTCCCCACTACATCGTCTCCCACTACATCGTCTCCCACTACATCGTCTCCCACTACATCGTCTCCCACTACATCGTCTCCCACTACATCGTCTCCCCACTTCATCGTCTCCCCACTACATCGTCTCCCCACTTCATCGTCCCCACACTACATCGTCTCCCCACTACATCGTCTCCCCACTACATCGTCTCCCCACTACATCGTCTCCCCACTACATCGTCTCCCCACTACATCGTCTCCCCACTACATCATCTCCCACTACATCATCATCTTTTTAAATCCGAGTATGACTAAAGAGTTAAACAGGGTGATTTTCCCACAAATAGATATCTATTTTTGCTAACTTTCTATGAAAATGTCTTGTAGTGAGATCATTTCTTTCTTCTGGGATATGAACACCGAGTATCTCCACTTCACCGTCAGACCACTTTATTGGTAAACTACACGCTCATGTAAAAGTTGTATTTTTTTTATGTTCCAAATACGTAATGAGTCAGAAACAGTATCTAGATCGTTTATGAGTCTGTGGATCTAAATTGTGGATTTAAAAGAAACAAGAGACACCTTTCGTCTTGATGCCCTGGCTTTCTAGCCCCTTGATGTTATTGTTCGATCGGATTTTCAACAGCTAACATTTCGCTGACCATAATAAATAGATATGCCGACAGTGGACGACCTTGTCTTACTCCTCTAGACGGTTTAATACTTTCCGAGAAGTAGCTGTTATTTACTGTTTTACACCGGCTGGTTACTATACATAACATTAACCCGTTGTATAAGGGATTCTCCAAAATTCACAGTGTTGAAAACGTGATGGAAACATATTGAACGTTTTAGATTTTTGATTATGTACATGAAAACTTCAGGGGGGAAAAAGGTGCGTTTTGTGTTGCACTGCGTCATCACACTGATTTATTTGATCAGTTTATACAGTCAGTTTGGTGGAAAAACCACTGGTGGGGAAAAATGCACATATATTTTCTTCATGCAGATTTTAGAATATGCACATGAAAATCTGCCGCCAATTTGGATTGGAAACCTAGCTAGTGAAATATCTGTTCAATGTTTCCCCAGTAATTCTAACGTCTACCGTGGCAGGCACAAGGTACAGGGCTGGTACAGAGACCAGCCTGGCCGTACTATATAGCACTATATATATACACTGCTCAAAAAAATAAAGGGAACACTTAAACAACACAATGTAACTCCAAGTCAATCACACTTCTGTGAAATCAAACTGTCCACTTAGGAAGCAACACTGATTGACAATAAATTTCACATGCTGTTGTGCAAATGGAATAGACAACAGGTGGAAATTATAGGCAATCAGCAAGACACCCCCAATAAAGGAGTGGTTCTGAAGGTGGTGACCACAGACCACTTCTCAGTTCCTATGCTTCCTGGCTGATGTTTTGGTCACTTTTGAATGCTGGCGGTGCTTTCACTCTAGTGGTAGCATGAGACGGAGTCTACAACCCACACAAGTGGCTCAGGTAGTGCAGCTCATCCAGGATGGCACATCAATGCGAGCTGTGGCAAGAAGGTTTGCTGTGTCTGTCAGCGTAGTGTCCAGAGCATGGAGGCGCTACCAGGAGACAGGCCAGTACATCAGGAGACGTGGAGGAGGCCGTGGGAGGGCAACAACCCAGCAGCAGGACCACTACCTCCGCCTTTGTGCAAGGAGGAGCACTGCCAGAGCCCTGCAAAATGACCTCCATCAGGCCACAAATGTGCATGTGTCTGCTCAAACGGTCAGAAACAGACTCCATGAGGGTGGTATGAGGGCCCAACGTCCACAGGTGGGGGTTGTGCTTACAGCCCAACACCGTGCAGGACGTTTGGCATTTGCCAGAGAACACCAAGATTGGCAAATTCGCCACTGGCGCCCTGTGCTCTTCACAGATGAAAGCAGGTTCACACTGAGCACGTGACAGAGTCTGGAGACGCCCGTGAGAACGTTCTGCTGCCTGCAACATCCTCCAGCATGACCGGTTTGGCGGTGGGTCAGTCATGGTGTGGGGTGGCATTTCTTTGGGGGGCCTCACAGCCCTCCATGTGCTCGCCAGAGGTAGCCTGACTGCCATTAGGTACCGAGATGAGATCCTAAGACCCCTTGTGAGACCATATGCTGGTGCGGTTGGCCCTGGGTTCCTCCTAATGCAAGACAATGCTAGACCTCATGTGGCTGGAGTGTGTCAGCAGTTCCTGCAAGAGGAAGGCATTGATGCTAAGGACTGGCCCGCCCGTTCCCCAGACCTGAATCCAATTGAGCACATCTGGGACATCATGTCTCGCTCCATCCACCAACGCCACGTTGCACCACAGACTGTCCAGGAGTTGGCGGATGCTTTAGTCCAGGTCTGGGAGGAGATCCTCAGGAGACCATCCGCCACCTCATCAGGAGCATGCCCAGGCGTTGTAGGGAGGTCATTCAGGCACGTGGAGGCCACACACACTACTGAGCCTCATTTTGACTTGTTTTAAGGACATTACATCAAAGTTGGATCAGGCTGTAGTGTGGTTTTCCACTTTAATTTTGAGTGTGACTCCAAATCCAGACCTCCATGGGTTGATACATTTGATTTCCATTGATAATTTTTGTGTGATTTTGTTGTCAGCACATTCAACTATGTAAAGAAAAAAGTATTTAATAAGATTATTTCATTCATTCAGATCTATGATGTGTTATTTTAGTGTTCCCTTTATTTTTTTGAGCAGTGTGTGTATATATATATATATATACTGAGTGTACAAAACATTAGGAACACCTGGTATTTGAAGTATACAGAATGTGTGTTATAACATAGCTACAACAATCATGATAATTGTCCGTTACTGTTTCAGGGGGATGCTATAACATAATGTTGCTCTCTTTATCTACTGTTAGTTGCCATATTAGCTCTGGTCCTTGGCATTAGTGCAGCTTGCTAATGTTGAGCCTTTAGGAAGACGCCTCACTAACACCCTGGACCAGAGCTAGTTGCCAATATGCCACGCCATTCCCCTCGGTGTGCTGGTCCTGAATGTGCTGGTTGTTCTCTGGCTGCAGGTGAACCTGAAGTCGTCGTCATGCAGAGCACTGCCAACTACCTGTGGCTCATCTCAGACCTGCTGGGCCAGGGGGCTACAGCTAACGTCTACCGTGGCAGACACAAGGTACAGGGCTGACACACACACCAGGGGGGCTACAGCTAACGTCTCAACAGTTTCCCCGTGTGTATCAAGAATGGTCCACCACCCAAAGGACATCCTTCGGGGTGGGGGAATGGTAACTGGGGGGTTGGGGAAGGGTTGGAATGGTAACTGGGGGGTTGGGGAATGGTAACTAAGCGTCCTGGCAGTCTCCCCACCAAGCCTCTTGGCAGTCTCCCCACCAAGCGTCTTGGCAGTCTCCCCACCAAGCCTCTTGGCAGTCTCCCCACCAAGCCTCTTGGCAGTCTCCCCACCAAGCCTCTTGGCAGTCTCCCCACCAAGCCTCTTGGCAGTCTCCCCACCAAGCCTCTTGGCAGTCTCCCCACCAAGCCTCTTGGCAGTCTCCCCACCAAGCGTCTTGGCAGTCTCACACATGCATGGATGCACCAGCAGAAGTGTAGCATAGTGTTCATTGTTGACATTAAGGCCTCACATGAAGTCTAATATAGTACTGTTGTTCATTGTTGACATTAAGGCCTCACATGAAGTCTAATATAGTACTGTTGTTCATTGTTGACATTCAGGCCTCACATGAAGTCTAATATAGTACTGTTGTTCATTGTTGACATTAAGGCCTCACCTGAAGTCTAATATAGTACTGTTGTTCATTGTTGACATTAAGGCCTCACATGAAGTCTAATATAGTACTGTTGTTCATTGTTGACATTAAGGCCTCACCTGAAGTCTAATATAGTACTGTTGTTCATTGTTGACATAAAGGCCTCACATGAAGTCTAATATAGTACTGTTGTTCATCGTTTTCCTCACTAACTAGCCATCTTTCGACGTTTCATCAACCTCTTCATGTCACAGAGGGATATGGTTGTCTGCTCAGCCATATCAGTCTAAGCTGGCATGCTAACCCTTCTGTCTCCACAGGGGCTTTCCCTTCTGTCTCCACAGGGGCTTTCCCAGGTCTCTCTAGACTAGAGGGAGGATGCCAACACATATTAGGATGGGTCTGGACACGTCTTTGTGTTTGGTTCTGCCTGTTTGATTCTGACAGAATGAACATGTATGGCACCTGATGAACTGTCTCACTAGGGCCGTGTCCCAGATGGGACCTGATGAACTGTCTCACTAGGGCCGTGTCCCAGATGGGACCTGATGAACTGTCTCACTAGGGCCGTGTCCCAGATGGGACCTGATGAACTGTCTCACTAGGGCCGTGTCCCAGATGGGACCTGATGAACTGTCTCACTAGGGCCGTGTCCCAGATGGGACCTGATGAACTGTCTCACTAGGGCCGTGTCCCAGATGGGACCTGATGAACTGTCTCACTAGGGCCGTGTCCCAGATGGGACCTGATGAACTGTCTCACTAGGGCCGTGTCCCAGATGGGACCTGATGAACTGTCTCACTAGGGCCGTGTCCCAGATGGGACCTGATGAACTGTCTCTCTAGGGCTCTGTCCCAGATGGGACCTGATGAACTGTCTCTCTAGGGCCGTGTCCCAGATGGGACCTGATGAACTGTCTCTCTAGGGCTCTGTCCCAGATGGGACCTGATGAACTGTCTCTCTAGGGCCGTGTCCCAGATGGGACCTGATGAACTGTCTCTCTAGGGCCGTGTCCCAGATGGGACCTGATGAACTGTCTCTCTAGGGCTCTGTCCCAGATGGGACCTGATGAACTGTTTTACTAGGGCCGTGTCCCAGATGCAACCTATTCCCTAGATATACTATATACACAGCAGTATGTGGACACCCTTTCAAATTAGTGGATTTGGCTATTTCAGCCACACCCGTTCTTCGAAGGACAAAGCTACCTCCCAGAATGCATTGTGCCAACTGGAAAGTTTGGTGGAGGAGTAATGGTCTGGGGCTGTTTTTCATGGTTCGGGCCTCTTAGTTCCAGTGAAGGGAAGTCTTAACGCTACAGCATACAATGACATTCTAGACGATTCTGCGCTTCCAACTTTGTGGCAACAGTTTGGGGAAGGCCCTTTCCTGTTTCAGCGTGACAATGTCCCCGTGCACAAAGCGAGGTCCATACAGAAATGGTTTGTCGAGATCGGTGTGGAAGAACTTGACTGGCCTGCACAGAGCCCTGACCTCATCCCCATCTGACACCTTTGGGATGAATTGGAACAGCCGATTGCGAGCCAGGCCTAATCGCCCAACATCAGTGCCTGACCTGACTAATGCTCTTGTGGCTGAATGGAAGCAAGTCCCTGCAGCAATGTTCCAACGTCTTCCAAAGTCTCCACATACTTTTGGTCATGTAGTGTATATTTCACGACTTCAGTGCACTAGAAATGGAATGTCATTTGGGACGCAGGCAATTAGTTGTTTGCTATTCACGGTTTAATAATGTTTTGTTCTGTAACATCAGAAAACAGACCTGTGTGTAATACTGTGTGTTCTGTAACACCAGAAAACAGACCTGTGTGTAATACTGTGTGTTCTGTACCACCAGAAAACAGACCTGTGTGTAATACTGTGTGTTCTGTAACACCAGAAAACAGACCTGTGTGTAATACTGTGTGTTCTGTACCACCAGAAAACAGACCTGTGTGTAATACTGTGTGTTCTGTAACACCAGAAAACAGACCTGTGTGTTATACTGTGTGTTCTGTAACACCAGAAAACAGACCTGTGTGTAATACTGTGTGTTCTGTAACACCAGAAAACAGACCTGTGTGTAATACTGTGTGTTCTGTAACACCAGAAAACAGACCTGTGTGTAATACTGTGTGTTCTGTAACACCAGAAAACAGACCTGTGTGTAATACTGTGTGTTCTGTAACACCAGAAAACAGACCTGTGTGTAATACTATGTGTTCTGTAACACCAGAAAACGGGAGACCTGTATGCGGTGAAGGTGTTCAACAACCTGAGTTTCCTGCGACCACTCGACGTCCAGATGAGAGAGTTTGAAGTCCTGAAGAAACTCAACCATAAGAACATCGTCAAGCTGTTCGCTGTGGAGGAGGAGGTCAGTTATACATGTTAGGAGCTTGGTCATTCCTCACCTCTCACCTAGTCAAGTATCATCCGCTGGCGCAGGGCGGTTTCGCTACGCTCACCGTAAGTTCAGATCAAGGCCCCACCCCACAATAAACACTTTTTGGGGGGTAAAAACATCTAATTTCATCACATTTCCCATGGGGCAGGGAGGAGAATGTGCAGTTTTCTAGCTAATTTCATGCCGTTCTACACATTTCCCATGGGGCAGGGAGGAGAATGTGCAGTTTTCTAGCTAATTTCATGCCGTTCTACACATTTCCCATGGGGCAGGGAGGAGAATGTGCAGTTTTCTAGCTAATTTCATGCAGTTCTACACATTTCCCATGGGGCAGGGAGGAGAATGTGCAGTTTTCTAGCTAATTTCATGCAGTTCTACACATTTCCCATGGGGCAGGGAGAAGAATGTGCAGTTTTCTAGCTAATTTCATGCAGTTCTACACATTTCCCATGGGGCAGGGAGGAGACTGTGCAGTTTTCTAGCTAATTTCATGCAGTTCTACACATTTCCCATGGGGCAGGGAGAAGAATGTGCAGTTTTCTAGCTAATTTCATGCAGTTCTACACATTTCCCATGGGGCAGCGAGAAGAATGTGCAGTTTTCTAGCTAATTTCATGCAGTTCTACACATTTCCCATGGGGCAGGGAGAAGAATGTGCAGTTTTCTAGCTAATTTCATGCAGTTCTACACATTTCCCATGGGGCAGGGAGAAGAATGTGCAGTTTTCTAGCTAATTTCATGCAGTTCTACACATTTCCCATGGGGCAGGGAGGAGAATGTGCAGTTTTCTAGCTAATTTCATGCCGTTCTACACATTTCCCATGGGTCACGGAGGAGAATGTGCAGTTTTCTAGCTAATTTCATGTAGTTCTACACATTTCCCATGGGGCAGGGAGAAGAATGTGCAGTTTTCTAGCTAATTTCATGCCGTTCTACACATTTCCCATGGGGCAGGGAGGAAAATGTGCAGTTTTCTAGCTAATTTCATGCAGTTCTACACATTTTGTAATGGGGCAGAGAGAAACATTTACAGATTTAAGCTAATTTACTGTAATTATCAAACATTTGCCGTGGCTGATGTGTTCATATGCTCTCTGTGGTCCCCAGAGCGTTAGGGACCACCCGAGACATGGAGGGGGGGGGGGTTTAGTCAACATCAGAAACTCTTAACAGAAAGCGGGACCCATTGATTTGACCGTATGTGTGCTTGTCTTAGTGAGGTGTCAGTAGTGCTGACTAACATGTTATTTCCCGTCCCAGTCCAACACGCGTCACAAGGTGCTGGTGATGGAGTACTGTCCCTGTGGGAGTCTGTATACGGTGCTGGAGGAGTCTTCTAACGCCTACGGACTCCCTGAGGACGAGTTCCTTATAGTGCTGCAGGACGTGGGTAAGAAGAACTGGACACGCACACACACACACGCACGCGCGCGCACAGGGTGAGGGACTGGTATCTTATTGTCATCATATCACATCATATCATCATTATCTCATCAACTACCCATTATCACATCATCATCATTATCTCATCATCGACTACCCATTATCACATCGTCATCATTATCTCATCATCAACTACCCATTATCACATCATCATTATCTCAGCATCAACTACCCATTATCACATCATCATTATCTCATCAACTACCCATTATCACATCATCATTATCTCAGCATCAACTACCCATTATCACCTCATCTCAGCATCAACTACCCATTATCACATTGGCATCATTATCTCATCAACTACCCATTATCACATTGGCATCATTATCTCATCAACTACCCATTATCACATCGTCATCATTATCTCATCATCAACTACCCATTATCACAGCATCATTATCTCATCAACTACCCATTATCACATCATTATCTCATCATCAACTACCCATTATCACATCATTATCTCATCATCAACTACCCATTATCACCTCATCTCAGCATCAACTACCCATTATCACATCATCATTATCTCAGCATCAACTACCCATTATCACATCATTATCTCATCATTAACTACCCATTATCACATTGGCATCATTATCTCATCAACTACCCATTATCACATTGGCATCATTATCTCATCAACTACCCATTATCACATCGTCATCATTATCTCATCAACTACCCATTATCACATCGTCATCATTATCTCATCATCAACTACCCATTATCACAGCATCATTATCTCATCATCAACTACCCATTATCACATCATTAACTACCCATTATCACCTCATCTCAGCATCAACTACCCATTATCACATCGTCATCATCAACTACCCATTATCACATCATTATCTCAGCATCAACTACCCATTATCACATCGTCATCATCAACTACCCATTATCACATCATTATCTCATCATCAACTACCCATTATCACATCGTCATCATCAACTCCACACAACACCATGCTTGACATAGCAAAGCCTAACCAGTATATTAATACATCGGTCCATAACAAAGGATGGATACTTGATATGATCAACTAGTATTTCCTGAATTCCTGCTCTATTTCCTCCTTTGTTTAGCTTCATCTCAACCAACCTTCCTTATACCAACCACTCTGATCAAAACAAAACCTCCTGTTTCACTATCAGTGATGACATACTACTGGCCTGTATGTTACAGTGTTAGGTTGACTGGTAGTACTACTGTCCTGTATGTTACAGTGTTAGGTTGACTGGTAGTATTACTGTCCTGTATGTTACAGTGTTAGGTTGACTGGTAGTATTACTGTCCTGTATGTTACAGTGTTAGGTTGACTGGTAGTACTACTGTCCTGTATGTTACAGTGTTAGGTTGACTGGTAGTACTACTGTCCTGTATGTTACAGTGTTAGGTTGACTGGTAGTACTACTGTCCTGTATGTTACAGTGTTAGGTTGACTGGTAGTATTACTGTCCTGTATGTTACAGTGTTAGGTTGACTGGTAGTACTACTGTCCTGTATGTTACAGTGTTAGGTTGACTGGTAGTACTACTGTCCTGTATGTTACAGTGTTAGGGTGACTGGTAGTACTACTGTCCTGTATGTTACAGTGTTAGGTTGACTGGTAGTATTACTGTCCTGTATGTTACAGTGTTAGGTTGACTGGTAGTACTACTGTCCTGTATGTTATAGTGTTAGGTTGACTGGTAGTACTACTGTCCTGTATGTTACAGTGTTAGGTTGACTGGTAGTACTACTGTCCTGTATGTTACAGTGTTAGGTTGACTGGTAGTATTACTGTCCTGTATGTTACAGTGTTAGGTTGACTGGTAGTACTACTGTCCTGTATGTTACAGTGTTAGGTTGACTGGTAGTACTACTGTCCTGTATGTTACAGTGTTAGGGTGACTGGTAGTACTACTGTCCTGTATGTTACAGTGTTAGGTTGACTGGTAGTATTACTGTCCTGTATGTTACAGTGTTAGGTTGACTGGTAGTACTACTGTCCTGTATGTTATAGTGTTAGGTTGACTGGTAGTACTACTGTCCTGTATGTTACAGTGTTAGGTTGACTGGTAGTACTACTGTCCTGTATGTTACAGTGTTAGGTTGACTGGTAGTATTACTGTCCTGTGTGTTACAGTGTTAGGTTGACTGGTAGTACTACTGTCCTGTATGTTACAGTGTTAGGTTGACTGGTAGTACTACTGTCCTGTATGTTACAGTGTTAGGTTGACTGGTAGTACTACTGTCCTGTATGTTACAGTGTTAGGTTGACTGGTAGTATTACTGTCCTGTGTGTTACAGTGTTAGGTTGACTGGTAGTATTACTGTCCTGTGTGTTATAGTGTTAGGTTGACTGGTAGTACTACTGTCCTGTATGTTACAGTGTTAGGTTGACTGGTAGTACTACTGTCCTGTATGTTACAGTGTTAGGTTGACTGGTAGTACTACTGTCCTGTATGTTACAGTGTTAGGTAGACTGGTAGTATTACTGTCCTGTGTGTTACAGTGTTAGGTTGACTGGTAGTACTACTGTCCTGTATGTTACAGTGTTAGGTTGACTGGTAGTACTACTGTCCTGTATGTTACAGTGTTAGGTTGACTGGTAGTACTACTGTCCTGTATGTTAGTGTTAGGTTGACTGGTAGTATTACTGTCCTGTGTGTTACAGTGTTAGGTTGACTGGTAGTATTACTGTCCTGTGTGTTATAGTGTTAGGTTGACTGGTAGTACTACTGTCCTGTATGTTACAGTGTTAGGTTGACTGGTAGTATTACTGTCCTGTGTGTTACAGTGTTAGGTTGACTGGTAGTATTACTGTCCTGTGTGTTACAGTGTTAGGTTGACTGGTAGTATTACTGTCCTGTGTGTTACAGTGTTAGGTTGACTGGTAGTATTACTGTCCTGTGTGTTACAGTGTTAGGTTGACTGGTAGTATTACTGTCCTGTGTGTTATAGTGTTAGGTTGACTGGTAGTACTACTGTCCTGTATGTTACAGTGTTAGGTTGACTGGTAGTATTACTGGCCTGTATGTTATAGTGTTAGGTTGACTGGTAGTATTACTGTCCTGTGTGTTATAGTGTTAGGTTGACTGGTAGTACTACTGTCCTGTGTGTTAGTGTTAGGTTGACTGGTAGTACTACTGTCCTGTATGTTATAGTGTTAGGTTGACTGGTAGTACTACTGTCCTGTATGTTACAGTGTTAGGTTGACTGGTAGTACTACTGTCCTGTATGTTACAGTGTTAGGGTGACTGGTAGTACTACTGTCCTGTATGTTACAGTGTTAGGTTGACTGGTAGTACTACTGTCCTGTATGTTACAGTGTTAGGTTGACTGGTAGTACTACTGTCCTGTATGTTATAGTGTTAGGTTGACTGGTAGTACTACTGTCCTGTATGTTATAGTGTTAGGTTGACTGGTAGTACTACTGTCCTGTATGTTATAGTGTTAGGTTGACTGGTAGTACTACTGTCCTGTATGTTATAGTGTTAGGTTGACTGGTAGTACTACTGTCCTGTATGTTATAGTGTTAGGTTGACTGGTAGTATTACTGTCCTGTGTGTTACAGTGTTAGGTTGACTGGTAGTATTACTGTCCTGTATGTTATAGTGTTAGGTTGACTGGTAGTACTACTGTCCTGTATGTTACAGTGTTAGGTTGACTGGTAGTATTACTGTCCTGTATGTTAGTGTTAGGTTGACTGGTAGTACTACTGGCCTGTATGTTACAGTGTTAGGGTGACTGGTAGTACTACTGGCCTGTATGTTACAGTGTTAGGTTGACTGGTAGTATTACTGGCCTGTATGTTACAGTGTTAGGTTGACTGGTAGTATTACTGGCCTGTATGTTAGTGTTAGGTTGACTGGTAGTATTACTGTCCTGTGTGTTAGTGTTAGGTTGACTGGTAGTATTACTGGCCTGTATGTTACAGTGTTAGGTTGACTGGTAGTACTACTGGCCTGTATGTTAGTGTTAGGTTGACTGGTAGTATTACTGTCCTGTGTGTTAGTGTTAGGTTGACTGGTAGTATTACTGGCCTGTATGTTACAGTGTTAGGGTGACTGGTAGTACTACTGTCCTGTATGTTACAGTGTTAGGTTGACTGGTAGTACTACTGGCCTGTATGTTATAGTGTTAGGTTGACTGGTAGTACTACTGGCCTGTATGTTACAGTGTTAGGGTGACTGGTAGTACTACTGTCCTGTATGTTAGTGTTAGGTTGACTGGTAGTACTACTGTCCTGTATGTTACAGTGTTAGGTTGACTGGTAGTATTACTGTCCTGTATGTTACAGTGTTAGGTTGACTGGTAGTACTACTGGCCTGTATGTTAGTGTTAGGTTGACTGGTAGTATTACTGTCCTGTGTGTTAGTGTTAGGTTGACTGGTAGTATTACTGGCCTGTATGTTACAGTGTTAGGTTGACTGGTAGTACTACTGTCCTGTATGTTACAGTGTTAGGTTGACTGGTAGTACTACTGGCCTGTATGTTACAGTGTTAGGTTGACTGGTAGTACTACTGTCCTGTATGTTATAGTGTTAGGTTGACTGGTAGTACTACTGTCCTGTATGTTACAGTGTTAGGTTGACTGGTAGTACTACTGTCCTGTATGTTATAGTGTTAGGTTGACTGGTAGTACTACTGTCCTGTATGTTATAGTGTTAGGTTGACTGGTAGTACTACTGTCCTGTATGTTATAGTGTTAGGTTGACTGGTAGTACTACTGTCCTGTATGTTATAGTGTTAGGTTGACTGGTAGTACTACTGTCCTGTATGTTACAGTGTTAGGTTGACTGGTAGTATTACTGTCCTGTATGTTGAGTGTTAGGTTGACTGGTAGTATTACTGTCCTGTATGTTACAGTGTTAGGTTGACTGGTAGTATTACTGTCCTGTGTGTTAGTGTTAGGTTGACTGGTAGTATTACTGGCCTGTATGTTACAGTGTTAGGTTGACTGGTAGTACTACTGGCCTGTATGTTACAGTGTTAGGTTGACTGGTAGTACTACTGTCCTGTATGTTAGTGTTAGGTTGACTGGTAGTATTACTGGCCTGTATGTTACAGTGTTAGGTTGACTGGTAGTATTACTGTCCTGTATGTTACAGTGTTAGGTTGACTGTATGTAGTGTTAGGTTGACTGGTAGTACTACTGGCCTGTATGTTAGTGTTAGGTTGACTGGTAGTATTACTGTCCTGTATGTTACAGTGTTAGGTTGACTGGTAGTATTACTGGCCTGTATGTTACAGTGTTAGGGTGACTGGTAGTACTACTGTCCTGTATGTTACAGTGTTAGGTTGACTGGTAGTACTACTGGCCTGTATGTTACAGTGTTAGGTTGACTGGTAGTACTACTGTCCTGTATGTTACAGTGTTAGGTTGACTGGTAGTACTACTGTCCTGTATGTTATAGTGTTAGGTTGACTGGTAGTACTACTGGCCTGTATGTTACAGTGTTAGGGTGACTGGTAGTACTACTGTCCTGTATGTTAGTGTTAGGTTGACTGGTAGTACTACTGTCCTGTATGTTACAGTGTTAGGTTGACTGGTAGTACTACTGTCCTGTATGTTAGTGTTAGGTTGACTGGTAGTACTACTGTCCTGTATGTTACAGTGTTAGGTTGACTGGTAGTATTACTGTCCTGTGTGTTACAGTGTTAGGTTGACTGGTAGTATTACTGTCCTGTATGTTACAGTGTTAGGTTGACTGGTAGTACTACTGTCCTGTATGTTACAGTGTTAGGTTGACTGGTAGTACTACTGGCCTGTATGTTACAGTGTTAGGTTGACTGGTAGTACTACTGTCCTGTATGTTACAGTGTTAGGTTGACTGGTAGTACTACTGTCCTGTATGTTACAGTGTTAGGTTGACTGGTAGTACTACTGTCCTGTATGTTACAGTGTTAGGTTGACTGGTAGTACTACTGTCCTGTATGTTACAGTGTTAGGTTGACTGGTAGTATTACTGTCCTGTGTGTTATAGTGTTAGGTTGACTGGTAGTACTACTGTCCTGTATGTTATAGTGTTAGGTTGACTGGTAGTATTACTGTCCTGTATGTTACAGTGTTAGGTTGACTGGTAGTACTACTGGCCTGTATGTTACAGTGTTAGGTTGACTGGTAGTATTACTGTCCTGTATGTTATAGTGTTAGGTTGACTGGTAGTATTACTGTCCTGTATGTTACAGTGTTAGGTTGACTGGTAGTACTACTGTCCTGTATGTTATAGTGTTAGGTTGACTGGTAGTATTACTGTCCTGTATGTTACAGTGTTAGGTTGACTGGTAGTATTACTGTCCTGTATGTTACAGTGTTAGGTTGACTGGTAGTACTACTGTCCTGTATGTTACAGTGTTAGGTTGACTGGTAGTATTACTGTCCTGTATGTTATAGTGTTAGGTTGACTGGTAGTATTACTGTCCTGTATGTTACAGTGTTAGGTTGACTGGTAGTACTACTGTCCTGTATGTTATAGTGTTAGGTTGACTGGTAGTATTACTGTCCTGTATGTTACAGTGTTAGGTTGACTGGTAGTATTACTGTCCTGTATGTTACAGTGTTAGGTTGACTGGTAGTACTACTGTCCTGTGTGTTATAGTGTTAGGTTGACTGGTAGTACTACTGTCCTGTGTGTTACAGTGTTAGGTTGACTGGTAGTACTACTGTCCTGTGTGTTACAGTGTTAGGTTGACTGGTAGTACTACTGTCCTGTATGTTACAGTGTTAGGTTGACTGGTAGTATTACTGTCCTGTGTGTTACAGTGTTAGGTTGACTGGTAGTATTACTGTCCTGTATGTTAGTGTTAGGTTGACTGGTAGTATTACTGTCCTGTGTGTTACAGTGTTAGGTTGACTGGTAGTATTACTGTCCTGTATGTTAGTGTTAGGTTGACTGGTAGTACTACTGTCCTGTATGTTATAGTGTTAGGTTGACTGGTAGTATTACTGTCCTGTATGTTACAGTGTTAGGTTGACTGGTAGTATTACTGTCCTGTATGTTACAGTGTTAGGTTGACTGGTAGTACTACTGTCCTGTATGTTAGTGTTAGGTTGACTGGTAGTATTACTGTCCTGTATGTTACAGTGTTAGGTTGACTGGTAGTATTACTGTCCTGTATGTTACAGTGTTAGGTTGACTGGTAGTACTACTGTCCTGTATGTTACAGTGTTAGGTTGACTGGTAGTACTACTGTCCTGTATGTTACAGTGTTAGGTTGACTGGTAGTACTACTGTCCTGTATGTTACAGTGTTAGGTTGACTGGTAGTATTACTGTCCTGTGTGTTATAGTGTTAGGTTGACTGGTAGTATTACTGTCCTGTATGTTATAGTGTTAGGTTGACTGGTAGTATTACTGTCCTGTATGTTACAGTGTTAGGTTGACTGGTAGTACTACTGTCCTGTATGTTATAGTGTTAGGTTGACTGGTAGTACTACTGTCCTGTATGTTATAGTGTTAGGTTGACTGGTAGTATTACTGTCCTGTATGTTACAGTGTTAGGTTGACTGGTAGTATTACTGTCCTGTATGTTAGTGTTAGGTTGACTGGTAGTATTACTGTCCTGTATGTTACAGTGTTAGGTTGACTGGTAGTATTACTGTCCTGTATGTTACAGTGTTAGGTTGACTGGTAGTATTACTGTCCTGTATGTTACAGTGTTAGGTTGACTGTTAGTATTACTGTCCTGTATGTTACAGTGTTAGGTTGACTGGTAGTATTACTGTCCTGTGTGTTACAGTGTTAGGTTGACTGGTAGTATTACTGTCCTGTATGTTACAGTGTTAGGTTGACTGGTAGTACTACTGTCCTGTGTGTTATAGTGTTAGGTTGACTGGTAGTACTACTGTCCTGTATGTTACAGTGTTAGGTTGACTGGTAGTATTACTGTCCTGTATGTTATAGTGTTAGGTTGACTGGTAGTATTACTGTCCTGTGTGTTACAGTGTTAGGTTGACTGGTAGTATTACTGTCCTGTGTGTTACAGTGTTAGGTTGACTGGTAGTATTACTGTCCTGTGTGTTACAGTGTTAGGTTGACTGGTAGTATTACTGTCCTGTATGTTAGTGTTAGGTTGACTGGTAGTATTACTGTCCTGTATGTTAGTGTTAGGTTGACTGGTAGTACTACTGTCCTGTATGTTATAGTGTTAGGTTGACTGGTAGTATTACTGTCCTGTATGTTACAGTGTTAGGTTGACTGGTAGTATTACTGTCCTGTATGTTACAGTGTTAGGTTGACTGGTAGTACTACTGTCCTGTATGTTATAGTGTTAGGTTGACTGGTAGTACTACTGTCCTGTATGTTACAGTGTTAGGTTGACTGGTAGTATTACTGTCCTGTATGTTACAGTGTTAGGTTGACTGGTAGTATTACTGTCCTGTATGTTATAGTGTTAGGTTGACTGGTAGTACTACTGTCCTGTGTGTTATAGTGTTAGGTTGACTGGTAGTACTACTGTCCTGTATGTTACAGTGTTAGGTTGACTGGTAGTATTACTGTCCTGTATGTTATAGTGTTAGGTTGACTGGTAGTATTACTGTCCTGTGTGTTACAGTGTTAGGTTGACTGGTAGTATTACTGTCCTGTGTGTTACAGTGTTAGGTTGACTGGTAGTATTACTGTCCTGTGTGTTACAGTGTTAGGTTGACTGGTAGTATTACTGTCCTGTGTGTTAGTGTTAGGTTGACTGGTAGTATTACTGTCCTGTATGTTAGTGTTAGGTTGACTGGTAGTACTACTGTCCTGTATGTTATAGTGTTAGGTTGACTGGTAGTATTACTGTCCTGTGTGTTACAGTGTTAGGTTGACTGGTAGTACTACTGTCCTGTATGTTATAGTGTTAGGTTGACTGGTAGTACTACTGTCCTGTATGTTATAGTGTTAGGTTGACTGGTAGTATTACTGTCCTGTATGTTACAGTGTTAGGTTGACTGGTAGTACTACTGTCCTGTATGTTACAGTGTTAGGTTGACTGGTAGTACTACTGTCCTGTATGTTATAGTGTTAGGTTGACTGGTAGTACTACTGTCCTGTGTGTTACAGTGTTAGGTTGACTGGTAGTACTACTGTCCTGTGTGTTACAGTGTTAGGTTGACTGGTAGTACTACTGTCCTGTGTGTTACAGTGTTAGGTTGACTGGTAGTACTACTGTCCTGTGTGTTACAGTGTTAGGTTGACTGGTAGTATTACTGTCCTGTGTGTTACAGTGTTAGGTTGACTGGTAGTATTACTGTCCTGTATGTTACAGTGTTAGGTTGACTGGTAGTACTACTGTCCTGTATGTTACAGTGTTAGGTTGACTGGTAGTATTACTGTCCTGTATGTTACAGTGTTAGGTTGACTGGTAGTATTACTGTCCTGTGTGTTAGTGTTAAGGTTGACTGGTAGTATTACTGTCCTGTATGTTGTTAGTGTTAGGTTGACTGGTAGTACTACTGTCCTGCTTATGTTATAGTGTTAGGTTGACTGGTAGTATTACTGTCCTGTGTGTTACAGTGTTAGGTTGACTGGGTAGTACTACTGTCCTGCTCTTCACTAATTGTTAGGTTGACTGGTAGTACTACTGTCCTGTATGTTATAGTGTTAGGTTGACTGAGTAGTATTACTGTCCTGTATGTTACAGTGTTAAGGTTGACTGGTAGTACTACTGGCCTGTAATATTTACAGTGTTAGGTTGACTGGTAGTATTAATGTCCTGTGTGTTACACAGTGTTAGGTTGATAGTATTACTACTGTCCTGTGTGTTACAGTGTTAGGTTGACTGGTAGTACTGCTGTCCTGTGTGTTACAGTGTTAGGTTGACTGGTAGTATTAATGTCCTGTGTGTTACAGTGTGGAGGTTGACTGGTAAGGTACTACTGTCACTGTGTGTTACAGTGTTAAGGTTGACTGGTAGTACTACTGTCCTGTGTGTTACAGTGTTAGGTTGACTGGTAGTACTACTGTCTGTGTGTTACAGTGTTAGGTTGACTGGTAGTATTGACTGTCCTGTGTTGTGTTAAGGTTGACTGGTAGTATTACTGTCCTGTGTGTTAGTGTTAGGAGTTGACTGGTAGTATTACTGTCCTGTATGTTAGTGTTAAGAGGTTGACTGAGTAGTACTGCTGTCCTGTATGTTATAGTGTTAGGTTGACTGGTAGTATTACTGTCCTGTATTATTTACAGTGTTAGGTTGACTGGTAGTACTACTGTCCTGTATGTTATAAGTATTAGGTTGACTGGTAGTACTACTGTCCTGTATGTTATAGTGTTAGGTTGACTGGTATTACTGTCCTGTATGTTACAGTGTTAGGTTGACTGGTAGTACTACTGGCCTGTATGTTACAGTGTTAGGTTGACTGGTAGTAATGTCCTGTGTGTTACAGTGTTAGGTTGACTGGTAGGTACTACTGTCCTGTGTGTTACAGTGTTAGGTTGGCTGGTAGTACTACTGTCTGTGTCATTACAGTGTTAGGTTGACTACAAGTGGTACTACTGTCCTGTGTGTTACAGTGTTAGAGTTGACTGGTAGTACTACTGTCTGTGTGTTACAGTGTTAGGTTGACTGGTAGTACTACTGTCCTGTGTGTTACAGTGTTAGGTTGACTGGTAGTACTACTGTCCTGTGTGTTAGTGTCAGATTGTGACTGTAGTAATGACTGTAACACGACTGTAATAACCCTGTCCTGTATATTAACAGTTGCCGGTATGAACCATCTCTCAGAAATGCGGTATAGTCCACCAAATGGACATCAAACCGGGCAACATCATCGTGTCACTCCAGTGAGCCGGAAGGTCTGTCTATAAGCTAGTTCAGACGCCAGAGAACTGGAGGACGATGAGCAGTTTGTCTCTCTTTACGGCACCGAGGAATATCTGGTGAGTCTCCTGACCTCTGACCTCCACCTGCCGTTTTGGACCTCTCGCCTACAATAGGACACTTTACTCATCTAAAGGAATAATCTGCTATGGACTTCAGCTCAACATGACGTCTGTGTTTCTCTGTGTCTCTCTGTGTGTCTCTGTGTCTCGCTCTGTGTGTCTCGCTCTGTGTGTCTCTGTGTCTCGCTCTGTGTGTCTAGCTCTGTGTGTCTCGCTCTGTGTGTCTCGCTCTGTGTGTCTCTCTTTGTCTCTCTCTGTGTCTCTCTCTGTGTCTCGCTCTGTGTGTCTCGCTCTGTGTGTCTCGCTCTGTGTGTCTCGCTCTGTGTGTGTCTCGCTCTGTGTGTGTCTCTCTCTGTGTGTCTCGCTGTGTGTCTCGCTCTGTGTGTGTCTCTCTGTGTGTCTCTCTGTGTGTCTCTGTGTGTGTGTCTCTGTAGTAGTGGCCAGGCTGTGTGTGGCTCTGTGTATGTAACAGCACCCTGACATGGCGTGCAGTACTGAGGAAAGAGCACCAGAAGAAATGCAGTCACGGCTTGGTTGACCTGGAGCATCGGAGTCACCTTCTTCCACGCTGCCACGGATCCCACTCCTTCCAGACCCTTGAAGGACATAGGAACAAAGGAAGTCATGTAAGAACTACATCCTGGTGACCTAGGGCGGTCTAGTGGTCATAGGAACTACATCCTGTTGACCTAGGGTGGTCTAGTGGTCTAGGAACTACATCCTGGTGACCTAGGGTGGTCTAAGAACTCCATCCTGGTGACCTAGGGTGGTCTAGGAACTACATCCTGGTGACTAGGGTGGTCTAGGAACTACATCCTGGTGACCTAGGGCGGTCTAGTGGTCTAGGAACTACATCCTGGAGACCTAGGGTGGTCTAAGAACTACATCCTGGTGACCTAGGGCAGTCTAGTGGTCTAGGAACTACATCCTGGAGACCTAGGGTGGTCTAAGAACTACATCCTGGTGACCTAGGGCGGTCTAGGAACTACATCCTGGTGACCTAGGGTGGTCTAGTGGTCTACAAACTACATCCTGGTGACCTAGGGTAGTCTAGTGGTCTAAGAACTACATCCTGGTTACCTAGGGTGGTCTATATCCTGGTGACCTAGGGTGGTCTAAGAACTACATCCTGGTGACCTAGGGTGGTCTAGTGGTCTACAAACTACATCCTGGAGACCTAGGGTAGTCTAGTGGTCTAAGAACTACATCCTGGTTACCTAGGGTGGTCTATATCCTGGTTACCTAGGGTGGTCTAAGAACTACATCCTGGTGACCTAGAATTTGGTCTGAACCCTCCCCTGGTGACCTAGGGTGGTCTATATCCTGGTTACCTAGGGTGGTCTAAGAACTACATCCTGGTGACCTAGGGTGGTCTAAGAACTACATCCTGGTGACCTAGGGTGGTCTAAGAACTACATCCTGGTGACCTAGGGTGGTCTAGGAACTACATCCTGGAGACCTAGGGTGGTCTAGGAACTACATCCTGGAGACCTAGGGTGGTCTAAGCCGTTGCCTCCGGGAAACACACAGTGCATTCGGGAAGTATTCAGACCTCTTGACTTTTCCACATCTTGTTACATTACAGCCTCATTCTACAGTAGATTAAATACATGTTTTCCTCATCAATCTCACAATAACCCTTAATGACTGAGCAAAAATAGTTTTTTTGAAATTGTTTATCAAAATACAGAAAAAAAATACCTTATTTACGTTAGTATTCAGACCCTTCGCTATGAGACTCGAAATTGAGCTCCGGTGCATCCTGTTTCCATTGATCATCCTTGAGATGTTTCTACAACTTGATTGGAGCCCACCTGTGGTAAATTCAACTGATTGGACATGATTTGGAAAGGCACACAAATGGCTATATAAGGTCCCGCAGTTGACAGAGCATGTCAGAGCAAAAACCAAGCCATGAGGTCGAAGGCAGTGTCCATAGAGCTCCGAGACAGGATTGTGTCGAGGCACAGATCTGGGGAAGGGTACCAAAACATTTCTGCAGCATTGAAGGTCCCCAAGAACACAGTGGCCTCCATCATTCTGAAATGGAAGAAGTTTGTAATCACCAAGACTCTTCCTAGAGCTGGCCGCCCGGCCAAACTGAGCAATTGGGGGAGAAGGGCCTTGGTCAGGGAGGTGACCAAGAACCCGATGGTCACTCTGACAGACCTCCAGAGTTCCTCTGTAGAGATGGGAGAACCTTCCAGAAGGACAACTATCTCTGCAGCACTCCACCAATCAGGGCTTTATGGTAGAGTGGCCAGACGGAAGCCACTCCTCAGTAAAAGGCACATGACAGCCCGCTTGGAGTTTTCCAAAAAGCACCTAAAGGACTCGCAGACCATGAGAAACAAGATTCTCTGGTCTGATGAAACCAAGATTGAACTCTTTGGCCTGAATGCCAAACGTCACGTCTGGAGGAAACCTGTCACCATCCCTACGGTGAGGCATGGTGGTGGCAGCATCATGCTGTGGGGATGTTTTTCAGCGGCAGGGACTGGGAGACTAGTCAGGATCGAGGGAAAGATGAATGGAGCAAAGTACAGAGAGATCCTTGATGAAAATCTGCTCCAGAGCGCTCAGGACCTCAGACTGGGGCGAAGGTTCACCTTCCAACAGGACAATGACCCTAAGCACACACCCAAGACAACGCTGGAGTGGCTTCGGGACAAGTCTCTGAATGTCCTTGAGTGGCCCAGCCAGAGCCCGGACTTGAATCTGATCGAACATCTCTGGAGAGACCTGAAAATAGCTATGCAGCGACGCTCCCCATCCAACCTGACAGAGCTTGAGAGGATCTGCAGAGAAGAATGGGAGAAACTCCCCAAATACAGGTGTGCCAAGCTTCTAGCATCAGACCCAAGAAGACTTGAGGCTGTAATCGTTGCCAAAGGCGCTTCAACAAAGTACTGAGTAAAGGGTCTGAATACTTATGTTTGCTTGTCACTATGGGGTTTTGTGATGTCACTATGGGGTATTGTGATGTCACTATGGGGTATTGTGATGTCACTATGGGGTATTGTGATGTCACTATGGGGTATTGTGATGTCACTATGGGGTATTGTGATGTCACTATGGGGTATTGTGTGTAGATTGAAGTGGGGAAAAAAGCAATGTAATCCATTCTGGAATAAGGCTGTAACGTAACAAAATGTGGGTCTGAATACTTCCTGAATGCTACTGATGCAGCAGGGGTTCAGGACCTCTCTCTTTCCTCTGGACCCCTGTCCTGTCCAATAAAGCAGAGATCGGAGAGGAGTGGGACTGCTCGTTGAAGTCCATTGGACAGGTGGATTGGTGTGCCAGCATCTGTAAAGTGAGATGAGATGTTTTGTCTAGGTGATTGAAGGTTATGTAAAGTGGCGTTGTTGTCCTGTCTCCCATCAGGTATAAAATCATCACAGAGAAGCCATCAGGAACCGTCTCAGGGCAGCAGAAGTTTGAGAACGGGAAGATTGAGTGGAGCACGGAGATGCCTGTCTCCTGCAACCTGTCCAAGTAGGTCCTCTAGTCTACCCCTGACCTCTACCCCCTGACCTCTACCCCTGTCTCCTGCAACCTGTCCAAGTAGGTCCTCTAGTCTACCCCTGACCTCTACCCCCTGACCTCTACCCCTGTCTCCTGCAACCTGTCCAAGTAGGTCCTCTAGTCTACCCCTGACCTCTACCCCCTGACCTCTACCCCTGTCTCCTGCAACCTGTCCAAGTACGTCCTCTAGTCTACCCCTGACCTCTACCCCCTTACCTCTACCCCTGTCTACTGCAACCTGTCCAAGTACGTCCTCTAGTCTACCCCTGACCTCTACCCCCTTACCTCTACCCCTGTCTACTGCAACCTGTCCAAGTACGTCCTCTAGTCTACCCCTGACCTCTACCCCCTTACCTCTACCGCTGTCTACTGCAACCTGTCCAAGTACGTCCTCTAGTCTACCCCTGACCTCTACCCCCTGACCTCTACCCCTGTCTCCTGCAACCTGTCCAAGTACGTCCTCTAGTCTACCCCTGACCTCTACCCCCTTACCTCTACCCCTGTCTACTGCAGCTATTCCAAGTAGGTCCTCTGGTCCATTAAAACAAGTAAATAACCTGACCTCAACCCCTGACCTCTCTATTCTCCAGGGGCCTCCAGAGCTTGCTGACCCCAGTCCTAGCCAACATCTTGGAGGCTGAACTCTGACCTCTCTCTCTCTCCTCCAGGGGCCTCCAGAGCTTGCTGACCCCAGTCCTAGCCAACATCTTGGAGGCTGAACTCTGACCTCTCTCTCTCTCCTCCAGGGGCCTCCAGAGCTTGCTGACCCCAGTCCTAGCCAACATCTTGGAGGCTGAACTCTGACCTCTCTCTCTCTCCTCCAGGGGCCTCCAGAGCTTGCTGACCCCAGTCCTAGCCAACATCTTGGAGGCTGAACTCTGACCTCTCTCTCTCTCCTCCAGGGGCCTCCAGAGCCTGCTGACCCCAGTCCTAGCCAACATCTTGGAGGCTGACCAGGAGAAGTGTTGGGGCTTTGACCAGTTCTTTGCTGAGACCAGTGATATCCTGCATCGTACTGTGGTGTTGGTCTTCAGTCTACAGCAGGCTACTCTCCACTACATATACATCCACCAGTACAATACGTGAGTCTCCACTACATATACATCCACCAGTACAATACGTGAGTCTCCACTACAGATACATCCACCAGTACAATACGTGAGTCTCCACTACATATACATCCACCAGGACAATACGTGAGTCTCCACTACATATACATCCACCAGTACAATACGTGAGTCTCCACTACATATACATCCACCAGGACAATACGTGAGTCTCCACTACATATACATCCACCAGTACAATACGTGAGTCTCCACTACATATACATCCACCAGGACAATACGTGAGTCTCCACTACATATACATCCACCAGTACAATACGTGAGTCTCCACTACATATACATCCACCAGGACAATACGTGAGTCTCCACTACATATACATCCACCAGTACAATACGAGTCTCACTAGTCTCCACTACATACATCCACCAGTACAATACGTGAGTCTCCACTACATATACATCCACCAGTACAATACGTGAGTCTCCACTACAGATACATCCACCAGTACAATACGTGAGTCTCCACTACATATACATCCACCAGTACAATATCGTGAGTCTCCACTACAGATACATCCACCAGTACAATACGTGAGTCTCCACTACATATACATCCACCAGTACAATACGTGAGTCTCCACTACATATACATCCACCAGTACAATACGTGAGTCTCCACTACAGATACATCCACCAGTACAATACGTGAGTCTCCACTACATATACATCCACCAGTACAATACGTGAGTCTCCACTACATATACATCCACCAGTACAATACGTGAGTCTCCACTACAGATACATCCACCAGTACAATACGTGAGTCTCCACTACATATACATCCACCAGTACAATACGTGAGTCTCCACTACAGATACATCCACCAGTACAATACGTGAGTCTCCACTACAGATACATCCACCAGTACAATACGTGAGTCTCCACTACAGATACATCCACCAGTACAATACGTGAGTCTCCACTACAGATACATCCACCAGTACAATACGTGAGTCTCCACTACAGATACATCCACCAGTACAATACGTGAGTCTCCACTACAGATACATCCACCAGTACAATACGTGAGTCTCCACTACAGATACATCCACCAGTACAATACGTGAGTCTCCACTACAGATACATCCACCAGTACAATACGTGAGTCTCCACTACAGATACATCCACCAGTACAATACGTGAGTCTCCACTACAGATACATCCACCAGTACAATACGTGAGTCTCCACTACAGATACATCCACCAGTACAATACGTGAGTCTCCACTACAGATACATCCACCAGTACAATACGTGAGTCTCCACTACAGATACATCCACCAGTACAATACGTGAGTCTCCACTACAGATACATCCACCAGTACAATACGTGAGTCTCCACTACAGATACATCCACCAGTACAATACGTGAGTCTCCACTACAGATACATCCACCAGTACAATACGTGAGTCTCCACTACAGATACATCCACCAGTACAATACGTGAGTCTCCACTACAGATACATCCACCAGTACAATACGTGAGTCTCCACTACAGATACATCCACCAGTACAATACGTGAGTCTCCACTACAGATACATCCACCAGTACAATACGTGAGTCTCCACTACAGATACATCCACCAGTACAATACGTGAGTCTCCACTACAGATACATCCACCAGTACAATACGTGAGTCTCCACTACAGATACATCCACCAGTACAATACGTGAGTCTCCACTACAGATACATCCACCAGTACAATACGTGAGTCTCCACTACAGATACATCCACCAGTACAATCATTGAGTCTCCACTACAGATACATCCACCAGTACAATACGTGAGTCTCCACTACAGATACATCCACCAGTACAATACGTGAGTCTCCACTACAGATACATCCACCAGTACAATACGTGAGTCTCCACTACAGATACATCCACCAGTACAATACGTGAGTCTCCACTACAGATACATCCACCAGTACAATACGTGAGTCTCCACTACATATACATCCACCAGTACAATACGTGAGTCTCCACTACAGATACATCCACCAGTACAATACGTGAGTCTCCACTACAGATACATCCACCAGTACAATACGTGAGTCTCCACTACATATACATCCACCAGTACAATACGTGAGTCTCCACTACATATACATCCACCAGTACAATACGTGAGTCTCCACTACAGATACATCCACCAGTACAATACGTGAGTCTCCACTACAGATACATCCACCAGTACAATACGTGAGTCTCCACTACAGATACATCCACCAGTACAATACGTGAGTCTCCACTACAGATACATCCACCAGTACAATACGTGAGTCTCCACTACAGATACATCCACCAGTACAATACGTGAGTCTCCACTACAGATACATCCACCAGTACAATACGTGAGTCTCCACTACAGATGCATCCACCAGTACAATACGTGAGTCTCCACTACAGATGCATCCACCAGTACAATACGTGAGTCTCCACTACAGATGCATCCACCAGTACAATACGTGAGTCTCCACTACAGATGCATCCACCAGTACAATACGTGAGTCTCCACTACAGATGCATCCACCAGTACAATACGTGAGTCTCCACTACAGATGCATCCACCAGTACAATACGTGAGTCTCCACTACAGATACATCCACCAGTACAATACGTGAGTCTCCACTACAGATACATCCACCAGTACAATACGTGAGTCTCCACTACAGATACATCCACCAGTACAATACGTGAGTCTCCACTACAGATACATCCACCAGTACAATACGTGAGTCTCCACTACAGATACATCCACCAGTACAATCATTGAGTCTCCACTACAGATACATCCACCAGTACAATACGTGAGTCTCCACTACAGATACATCCACCAGTACAATACGTGAGTCTCCACTACAGATACATCCACCAGTACAATACGTGAGTCTCCACTACAGATACATCCACCAGTACAATACGTGAGTCTCCACTACAGATACATCCACCAGTACAATGAAACCTGAAAATAGCTGTGCAGCGACGCTCCCCATCCAACCTCACAGAGCTTGAGAGGATCTGCAGAGAAGAATGGGAGAAACTCCTCCCCAAATACAGGTGTACCAAACTTTAGGATCACCGTTGATAATGGCAGACTCTGGTTGTGAACCCCCTCTCTGAGGGTGTCTCATGCGTATTGATGTGTAAAATAGGACCTGTATAACCACTGACCATACACACACACAACGATTACCTCTCTCTGTAAACTGCAGATCCTCCTCTGTCCACGGGATGATGCTCCCGAGACAGAGGCTGACCCTCTGACCTCTCTCCCCAGGGCGACTCTCTTCCAGGAGCTGTTGTCTCGTCGGTGCAACATCCCGGTCCACAACCAGGAGCTCCTGTACGAGGGGCGTCGCCTGCAGCTTGAGCCCAACCGCCAGGCCCAGACCTTTCCCCGGACTTCCAGAGACAATCCCATCATGCTGCTCAGCAGAGAGTCCGTGGCTACAGTGGGGCTCATCTTCGAAGACCGTAAGAGTCTTATTTATTAGACATGAAATGGTATTTACACTGAACACAATTAGAAACAACAGGTGGATATTAGACATGAAATGGTATTTACACTGAACACAATTAGAAACAACAGGTGAAGTGTCGGTCCCATGGTTCATGAGCTGAAATTAAAGATCCCAGAAATGTTCCGTAGGCACAAAAAAGCTTGTTTCTCTCACGTTTTGGGCACAAATTTGTTTACAGTACGTCCCTGTTACTTAGCATTTATCCTTTGCCAAGGTAATTGACATGACTGCAGTTCGGGTGTCGTAATCGACTTCATTGGGCAAATGTTTACCTTCGATGGCCACTGGTACGCTGGAGAAGTGTGCTCTTCACGGATGAATCCCGATCTCAACTGTACCTGGGCAGACGGCGTTGTGAACAGAGTGCCCCCTGGTGGTATGGGGCAGGCATAAACTACGAACAACCAACACAATGGCATTTTATCGATGGCCATTTGAAATGCACGGCCCCATGTCGCAAGGATCTGTACACAATATCCTGGAAGCTGAAAATGTCCCAGTTCTTCCATGGCCTCCATACTCCCCAGACATGTCACCTGTTGAGCATGTTTGGGATCGACGTGTACGACAGCGTGGTTCCAGTTCCTGCCAATATCCAGCAACTTCACACAGCCATTGAAGAGGAGTGGGACAACATTCCACAGACCACAATCAGCAGCCTGATCAACTCTATGTGAAGGAGATGTGTTGCGCTGCATGAGGCAAATGGTGGTCACACCAGATACTCACTGGTTTTCTGATCCACGCCCCTTCCTATTTTAAGGTATCTGTGACCAGCAGATGCGTATCTGTATTCCCAGTCATGTGAAATACATAGATTAGGGCCTAATGAATTTATTTAAATTGACTGATTTCTTTATAAAATCTTTGAAATTGTTGCATGTTGTGTGTTTATATGCTGCTGGGGGACGCAGACAGGTATTCCCTTTGGGGGAAACAGGACTTGACATAGACAGACGGAGACTGACTTTAACAACAGACAGAAAGAGACAGAGACTATGGTATTACTCTGTCTGTCTGTTAACCTCAGTCTCTGTTGTTAACCTCAGTCTCTATATCAATCTCCACAGCGAGTCCTCCTAAAGTCCAGCCTCGCTACGATCTGGATCTGGATGCCAGCTATGCCAAGGTAACTATATATTATGCCAGCTATGCCAAGGTAACTATATATTATGCTGTATGTTATGCAAGCTCTGCCAAGGTAACTATCTATTATGCTGTATGTTATGCAAGCTCTGCCAAGGTAACTATATATTATGCAATTTATGCCAAGGTAACTATATGTTATGCCAGCTATGCCAAGGTAACTATATATTATGCCAGCTATGCCAAGGTTACTATATATTATGCTGTATATAATGCCAGCTATGCCAAGGTAACTATATATTATGCCAGCTATGCCAAGGTTACTATATATTATGCCAGCTATGCCAAGGTAACTATATGTTATGCCAGCTATGCCAAGGTAACTATATATTATGCCAGCTATGCCAAGGTAACTATATATTATGCCAGCTATGCCAAGGTAACTATATGTTATGCCAGCTATGCCAAGGTAACTATATATTATGCCAGCTATGCCAAGGTAACTATATATTATGCCAGCTATGCCAAGGTAACTATATATTATGCCAGCTATGCCAAGGTAACTATATATTATGCCAGCTATGCCAAGGTAACTATATATTATGCCAGCTATGCCAAGGTGACTATATATTATGCCAGCTATGCCAAGGTGACTATATATTATGCCAGCTATGCCAAGGTGACTATATATTATGCCAGCTATGCCAAGGTAACTATATGTTATGCCAGCTATGCCAAGGTAACTATATATTATGCCAGCTATGCCAAGGTAACTATATATTATGCCAGCTATGCCATGTACCGGAGGCAGCTCTGCAGCGTGGTCACTAGCTGGCATTTTAATCCTAACCACACTGCTAACCTATGCCCCCCAAACAGAAGCTATATGTCCGTAGAGGGAGGAGGGCGTGTGTGGTGCCTCTAACTAATGTCCTAATATGTCTTCCTCCGTTGTCCAGACGTTTGCAGGAGACGTGGGCCACCTGTGGAAGACCTCAGACTCCCTGTTGGTTTGTCAGGAGCTGGTCAGGAAGGGAGTCCGGGGGTTGATGTAAGTCCCGATGACTCAAACCTTTACAATGCACCGGACAAGCAGCACATTCAGCTGATACCCCGTCTGTCCAACTGGTTCACTGTGGATGTCACAATGTCACTTTTTTGGTTGTTGTTTTGGTCAATGGGGTCTGTATATGTTGGTGTCACATTTCTGATCTGCCAGCAAACGAATTGAACAACGGATCTCTCTCTCTGTCTCTCTCTCTCTGTCTCTCTCTCTCTGTCTCTCTCTCTCTGTCTCTCTCTCTGTCTCTCTCTCTCTGTCTCTCTCTCTCTGTCTCTCTCTCTCTGTCTCTCTCTCTCTGTCTCTCTCTCTCTGTCTCTCTCTCTCTCTCTCTCTCTCTCTCTCTCTGTCTCTCTGTCTCTCTCTGTCTCTCTCTGTCTCTCTCTGTCTCTCTCTGTCTCTCTCTGTCTCTCTCTGTCTGTCTCTCTCTCTCTCTCTCTGTCTCTCTCTGTCTGTCTCTCTCTCTCTCTCTCTCTCTCTCTCTCTCTCTCTCTCTCTCTCTCTCTCTGTCTCTGTCTCTCTCTGTCTCTGTCTCTGTCTCTCTCTCTCTCTCTGTCTCTCTCTGTCTCTCTCTCTCTCTGTCTCTCTCTGTCTCTCTCTGTCTGTCTCTCTCTCTGTCTGTCTCTCTCTCTCTCTCTGTCTCTCTCTCTCTGTCTTTCTCTCTGTCTCTCTCTCTCTCTCTGTCTCTCTCTCCCTCCCCCCTCCGTCTTGGTCTCAGTGAGTTAATGAAGGAGGACTACAGTGAGATGGTACATAAGAAGTCAGAGGTCATCCACCTGTGTCACTACTGCACTCAGATCCTGGAGAGGACAGAGCAGCTGTGAGTACACACCGTGCGTCTGGTTTTCTCACACTAAACCCCTCCAGCTCCTCAGAGGATAGAATAAGCAGTTGTTGTCGTCTCCTCTCCCAGGTACGAGGTGTTAATGCAGGCCAACATGTTGTCGTCGTCGGAATACGATGAGATCTCAGACATGAGGAAGAAAATAGTCCTAGTAAGTACCCTCTGTTCCCTCTGGCCCCGCCCTTGGCTGCTACCTTCTCAGTCAGCCTCAGTTCCCTCTGCCTCCCGTCTCTGGAGCTGCTGTTGATTGATTGGTCTCTGTGTGTAGATCTCCAACTCCTTAGTCCCCATGGAGCAGACGGTTCAGGACATCAAGAGTAAGTTCCTATCAGGTGGTGTTCTGACGGACAGCTGGACTCAAGCCGGAACACACCCTGAAGACCGGAAGTAAGTAATGAGTGTGTGTGTTGGCTGTGTGTGTGTGTGTGTGTGTGAGGGCTGTGTGTGTGTGTGAGGGCTGTGTGAGGGCTGTGTGAGTGTGTGTGTGTGAGGGCTGTGTGTGTGTGTGAGGGTGTGTGTGTGTGTGAGGGCTGTGTGTGTGTGTGAGGGCTGTGACGATAGAAGTATCGTAATATATTTTCCGTTGCAAAAAAATAAAATAATGAAAACACAAAGCCGACTGAACTCTTTGGTCATTTCAAAACCTTCCGTGTTTAAAATATTGTGCGCTATTTTGCCTTATTCTGGGACGTCCCTGTGATCGCGGCGAGTTGGCTGCAATTGTGTTTCTATTTCCTGCAACATTCACGCGACACCTTAGCGCCTACTAGTGGCAGGAGACCAAAGCTGCCAAAGCTTTAGTTTTACGCTGACAGAACTGCACAAAATCAATTCAACGTTATCTTGGTCAGTACCCAGCATTCTGTATGTTTTACAGTACAGAGACCTTTAAACCGGTGTAATGTGTTCTCTCTGTCTGGTCTTGGTCAGTACCCGTTCTGCAGCATTCTGTATGTTTTACAGTTGACCAATGGCTTTCTTGGGTAGACCAGACAGGAGAGCATTACAACAGTCAAGCCTGCTTGTAATAAAAGCATGGATGAAGTCTCTCTGTATCAGCCTGAGAGAGAAACGGCCGTACCTTGGCCATGTTCCTCAGGTGGTTAAAAGCTATTTTGGTCACCCGCCTGACGCGTGATTCAAAATTGAGTTCAGAATGTCAAATAACACCTAGGTTTTTTTTTTTACCTGGTGTTTTATCTTTATTTCCCGTGAATTAAAATGTTCGGGCCAGATTCTCTCTCTGTCTCTGTGCTTTGGCTCCAGCAATAAGTACCTCGGTCTCGTCTTGATTCAGCTGGAGGAAGTTATGAGCCGTCCCAAGTAGTTAAATCACTAATACAGTCGTAATAATTTATCCATGGAGCGCTCAAATCCTCCGGTGAAACGTATCGTCTGCGTAGCTGTGCTTTCTGATAACGCTTTCAAGAGGTAACGCATGTAAACTGAACCGTAGCGGACCCAAAATCCAACCCTGTGGAACGCCACACGTGATATGCATTTTCTCTTGACTTATGTTCACCCAATGGTGACGACAACTCTTGACTGGTTAAATAGGGCCATAAAAACAATTTATAACTGGACCGGAGAGGCCTTAACCACCTCTCCGATCTGTCCAGAAGGACATCACGGTCGGACAGTGTTTAAATCCAAGAGTACAAGGACAGAGAGCTGTTTGGCATCTCTGTTGGATCTAAGATAATTTACCGCTTTAATAAGGCTGTCTGTGCTGTGGTGGGCACGAAACCAATTTCTCCAGAATTTAGCTTAAGAATGGAAGGTTTGCTGAAGAATTAGCCGATGATAATTGTTAAAACTGAAGAATCTAGGTTTTATTTTCTTCAGAAGGGGTTTCAGCATTACAGTGTTTAGTGCAGTGGGGAACGTGCCTGTGAAGGCAGGGAGTGATTAACAGCAGCCTGCACGTCTTCAGATATGCAATTAAAAACTGTGTGGATCGAGAAGACAGGTAGAAGGCTTAAGTTGTGATATCACTTTCCTGAGCATGAAAATAACTCCATAGTGGCTTCGTGTGGTAGGCCAAGGCACATATCATCACACTTCTCACCAGGCTAATGTTGGAAATATGCCCGCCAACTCATCACGTTTTACACGTGGAGGAAAGTTCGCAGAGGTTTGCTGGGGTAGGATTTATCAGGCCGTCAGTGGTCGAGAAGAGCACTCTGGAATGATGCAGATTATTAATGAGCCCGTCTGGCGTTTCTAATGGCCTTGTTATACAGTGGCTCTAAAATTACTGGCACCCCTGAACTGGCAATGCACAAACAATACTTAATACAATATAAACAATATGATTATAGAGAGAAACTCAAAATACCAACATACTTTATTAACGTTTCAATGGAACCAACCAAAATAATTTATTGATTTAATTAAAAAAATCAATGTCCTCCAAATCAAGGTTTCACAATTAATGGCACCCTTACAGATTATTGTAAATAACATCTACCAAAATTAAACCAGGAATTACATTCCACTTAAAGTTCATCTAAGTCTTAAGGAACTATATTGAGCCGTTACATCACTTCCTGTTTCACTAAGGTATCAAAAGGAGGTAACGCACATGCAAATATGCCACTGTCATCCGACACCACGAAGAAAACAAAACAACTGTTCCAAAGAGACAGACGGTCGCAGGCCTTCATAAAAACGGCTACAAGACGATCCACAAACCGTTTGAATAAACCACTGAGCACCGCCAGGGAAATTATTTTAAAAGATATGGAACAGTTGAAAACCTCACGGTTGGAGGACACAAATGCATTTCCCCCCCCAGGATAGGGAGGAGGACACACATGCATTTCCCCCCCAGGATAGGGAGGAGGACACACATGCATCCCCCCCCCCTCCCCCCCAGGATAGGGAGGAGGATGGCGAGAGAAGCAACAACATCCCCAAGGATCCCTGGGAAATAATTGCAGGTCTTGGTGGCGTCTTGGGGTCACCAGGTTTCAAACAGCACCATCAGACGCCACCTCCACAACCGCAGGCTCTTTGGAAGGGTTGCCAGAAGAAAGCCCTTTCTGTCCACCAGAAGACACAGGCGCAAGCGCTTGGAGTTTGCCTAACGTCATTTAAATTATGACTGGAAGAAGGTGCTCTGGTCAGATGAGACCAAAATTGAACGTTTTGGTCAGATGCAGCTTGGGCATGTTTGGCGTCGAAACAGAGATGCGTACAAGGAGAGGCACCTCAAATCCACAGTGGTGATCAGATGAAGCAACATCAACAAGAGAGGATATGTCAATAGAAAGCCCCTTGGCAATAACCAGGTCCAGAGTATGGCTGTGGTTATGGCTGCGCCCAGTATAAAGCCCCTTGGTAATAACCAGGTCCAGAGTATGGCTGTGGTTATGGCTGCGCCCAGTATAAAGCCCCTTGGTAATAACCAGGTCCAGAGTATGGCTGTGGTTATGGCTGCGCCCAGTATAAAGCCCCTTGGTAATAACCAGGTCCAGAGTATGGCTGTGGTTATGGCTGGGCCCAGTAGAAAGCTCCCTTGGTAATAACCAGGTCCAGAGTATGGCTGTGGTTATGGCTGGGCCCAGTAGAAAGCCCTTGGTAATAACCAGGTCCAGAGTATGGCTGTGGTTATGGCTGGGCCCAGTAGAAAGCCCCTTGGTAATAACCAGGTCCAGAGTATGGCTGTGGTTATGGCTGGGCCCAGTAGAAAGCCCCTTGGTAATAACCAGGTCCAGAGTATGGCTGTGGTTATGGCTGGGCCCAGTAGAAAGCCCCTTGGTAATAACCAGGTCCAGAGTATGGCTGGGCCCAGTAAAAGTCCATAGAGCGATTTTTTGTTTTATTAATCATCTTTAAGTTACACTTTCTGTTAGAAGCATTCGATTTTGCAATTGCATACATTAGTTTGGATATGTGTGCCCATGAGAACTGTTTTCATATCGTAACCTAGAGAGATACTAAATGTTACCAGGTTACAGTACACTTCAGAGATCACACCGTAACCTAGAGCGATACTAAATGTTACCAGGTTACAGTGCACTTCAGAGATCACACCGTAACCTAGAGAGATACTAAATGTTACCAGGTTACAGCACACTTCAGAGATCACACCGTAACCTAGAGAGATACTAAATGTTACTAGGTTACAGTACACTTCAGAGATCACACCGTAACCTAGAGAGATACTAAATGTTACCAGGTTACAGTGCACTTCAGAGATCACACCGTAACCTAGAGAGATACTAAATGTTACCAGGTTACAGCACACTTCAGAGATCACACCGTAACCTAGAGAGATACTAAATGTTACCAGGTTACAGTACACTTCAGAGATCACACCGTAACCTAGAGAGATACTAAATGTTACCAGGTTACAGAACACTTCAGAGATCACACCGTAACCTAGAGAGATACTAAATGTTACCAGGTTACAGTACACTTCAGAGATCACACCGTAACCTAGAGAGATACTAAATGTTACCAGGTTACAGCACACTTCAGAGATCACACCGTAACCTAGAGAGATACTAAATGTTACCAGGTTACAGTACACTTCAGAGATCACACCGTAACCTAGAGAGATACTAAATGTTACCAGGTTACAGTACACTTCAGAGATCACACCGTAACCTAGAGATACTAAATGTTACCAGGTTACAGTGCACTTCAGAGATCACACCGTAACCTAGAGAGATACTAAATGTTACCAGGTTACAGTACACTTCAGAGATCACACCGTAACCTAGAGATACTAGCCACACATTAGTTCCACAGCTCCGTTCAGCCGTCTACCACCGGTTTGCTCATGGTTTTCTCTCCCTGTCTCAGTGTTGAGAGGATTAAGGTTCTCCTGGACTCCATTACAGCCATCTACCACCAGTTTAAGAAGGACAAGGCTGAGAGACGTCTGCCTTACAACGAGGAGCAGATACACAAATTTGACAAGTAGGTCCGTCTCTTCTGTCCCACTGACCAGGCTTCCATCCATCCTTTTTACCTGAGTAAAGTACATGAGGGATAGAAAATGTCCTGACAGGCCTGATGGACATAATACGTTCGGCAAGGTGGGATCTTTTTTGTGTCTGTAAAAGGAAATGATGCGGGGAATGGCAGTGGAAACCCCTTTAGTCCTCCTGTATCCATGATGACAGTGTATATCTTCTGGTTGCAGTATAGTATTATAATGTTTCTATAACAGACAGTGTATATCTTCTGGTTACAGTATAGTAATATAATGTTTCTCTAACAGACAGTGTATATCTTCTGGTTACAGTATAGTAATATCATAATGTTTCTATAACAGACAGTGTATATCTTCTGGTTGCAGTATAGTAATATAATGTTCCTCCTCTAACAGACAGAAGTTGGTGTTCCATGCCACCAAGGCCAGGTCTCTGTTTACAGAGGAGTGTGCCATGAAGTACCGCCTTTTCATCTCTAAGAGCGAGGAGTGGATGAGGTAAGTGTCCTGTAAATGAAGGTATCAGATGAGGTCAGTGTCCTGTAAATGAAGGAAGGTATCAGATGAGGTCAGTGTCCTGTAAATGAAGGAAGGTATCAGATGAGGTCAGTGTCCTGTAAATGAAGGAAGGTATCAGATGAGGTCAGTGTGTTCTGTAAATGAAGGAAGGTATCAGATGAGGTAAGTGTCCTGTAAATGAAGGAAGGTATCAGATGAGGTCAGTGTCCTGTAAATGAAGGAAGGTATCAGATGAGGTCAGTGTCCTGTAAATGAAGGAAGTTATCAGATGAGGTCAGTGTCCTGTAAATGAAGGAAGGTATCAGATGAGGTCAGTGTCCTGTAAATGAAGGTATCAGATGAGGTCAGTGTCCTGTAAATGAAGGAAGGTATCAGATGAGGTCAGTGTGTTCTGTAAATGAAGGAAGGTATCAGATGAGGTAAGTGTCCTGTAAATGAAGGAAGGTATCAGATGAGGTCAGTGTCCTGTAAATGAAGGAAGGTATCAGATGAGGTCAGTGTCCTGTAAATGAAGGAAGGTATCAGATGAGGTCAGTGTCCTGTAAATGAAGGAAGTTATCAGATGAGGTCAGTGTGTTCTGTAAATGAAGGAAGGTATCAGATGAGGACAGTGTCCTGTAAATGAAGGAAGGTATCAGATGAGGTAAGTGTGTTCTGTAAATGAAGGAAGGTATCAGATGAGGTCAGTGTGTCCTGTAAATGAAGGAAGGTATCAGATGAGGTCAGTGTGTCCTGTAAATGAAGGAAGGTATCAGATGAGGTCAGTGTGTCCTGTAAATGAAGGAAGGTATCAGATGAGGTCAGTGTGTCCTGTAAATGAAGGAAGGTATCAGATGAGGTCAGTGTGTCCTGTAAATGAAGGAAGGTATCAGATGAGGACAGTGAGCCCTGTAAATGAAGGAAGGTATCAGATGAGGTCAGTGTCCTGTAAATGAAGGAAGGTATCAGATGAGGTCAGTGTCCTGTAAATGAAGGAAGGTATCAGATGAGGTCAGTGTGTCCTGTAAATGAAGGAAGGTATCAGATGAGGTCAGTGTGTCCTGTAAATGAAGGAAGGTATCAGATGAGGTAAGTGTGTTCTGTAAATGAAGGAAGGTATCAGATGAGGTCAGTGTGTCCTGTAAATGAAGGAAGGTATCAGATGAGGTCAGTGTGTTCTGTAAATGAAGGAAGGTATCAGATGAGGTCAGTGAGCCCTGTAAATGAAGGAAGGTATCAGATGAGGTCAGTGTGTCCTGTAAATGAAGGAAGGTATCAGATGAGGACAGTGTGTCCTGTAAATGAAGGAAGGTATCAGATGAGGACAGTGTGTCCTGTAAATGAAGGAAGGTATCAGATGAGGACAGTGTGTCCTGTAAATGAAGGAAGGTATCAGATGAGGTCAGTGTGTCCTGTAAATGAAGGAAGGTATCAGATGAGGACAGTGTGTTCTGTAAATGAAGGAAGGTATCAGATGAGGTCAGTGTCCTGTAAATGAAGGAAGGTATCAGATGAGGTCAGTCAGTCCTGTAAATGAAGGAAGGTATCCGATGAGGACATTGTCCTGTAAATGAAGGTATCAGATGAGGTCAGTGTGTCCTGTAAATGAAGGAAGGTATCCGATGAGGACAGTGTCCTGTAAATGAAGGTATCAGATGAGGTCAGTGTGTTCTGTAAATGAAGGAAGGTATCAGATGAGGTCAGTCAGTCCTGTAAATGAAGGAAGATATCAGATGAGGACAGTGAGCCCTGTAAATGAAGGTATCAGATGAGGTCAGTCAGTCCTGTAAATGAAGGAAGGTATCAGATGAGGTCAGTGAGTCCTGTGTACTCAAGGCTGATAACTAACTGTGCTGCTAAGCAACCCTGTATGCGTGTCTGACTGTGTGTTTATCTCCCCTGTGTGTTTTGTTGACTGTGTGTGTGTGTGTATATATATGTGTGTGTGTGTGTGTGTGTATGTATATGTGTGTGTATATATATATTTAACTATGTTTATCTGGTCTCCTGCTGGATCCCTTGACTTCTTGCACATTTTGTTACGTTACAGCCTTATTAAATTGATTAAATCGTTCACACAACACCCCATAATGACATCACAACACCCCATAATGACATCACAACACCCCATAATGACATCACAACACCCCATAATGACATCCCAATACCCCATAACGACATCCCAATACCCCATAACGACATCCCAATACCCCATAACGACATCCCAATACCCCATAACGACATCCCAATACCCCATAACGACATCCCAATACCCCATAATGACAAAGCAAGCACAGGTTTTTAGAAATTGTTACAAATTTATTACATAAGTATTCAGACCCTTTACTCAGTACTTTGTTGAAGTACCTTTGGCAACGATTACAGCCTCAAGTCTTCTTGGGTATGATGCTAGAAGCTTGGCACACCTGTATTTTGGGGAGTTTCTCCCATTATTCTCTGCAGATCCTCTCAAGCTCTGTCAGGTTGGATGCACAGCTATTTTCAGGTCTCTCCAGGGATGTTCGATCGGGTTCAAGTCCGGGCTCTGGCTGGGCCACTCCAGGACATTCAGAGACTTGTCTCGAAGCAACTCCTGCGTTGCCTTGTCATTGTGCTTTGGGTCGTTGTCCTGTTGGAAGGTGAACCTTCGCCCCAGTCTGAAGTCCTAAGCGCTCTGGAGCAGGTTTTCATCATGGATCTCTCTGTACTTTGCTCCGTTAATCTTTCCCTCAATCCTGACTATTGAACTCTGGCCAAAGAGTTCAATCGTGTGTTGTGGAAATTACCACCAGGGATACCTGAAGTCAATCTTAAATGAATCGCTCTTTAACAGCAAGCTGGAGAGGTTCCAACATCTTTGAATTGTACATCTTGTCTAATACAATCATTGGTTCCTGTAGGTGCCGGGTAGAGATATGAGGGGGAGACGGTCATGACCCCCTCCTCTGGCAGAACGCCCACAATTTGTTCTGTAAGCTGAGATAGGAGACGGTGCCAGACACATGCAGGAACCACCCTATGGACCATGTCCTATAAGTTAAGATAGGAGACGGTGCCAGACACATGCAGGAACCACCCTATGGACCATGTCCTATAAGTTAAGATAGGAGACGGTGCCAGACACATGCAGGAACCACCCTATGGACCATGTCCTATAAGTTAAGATAGGAGACGGTGCCAGACACATGCAGGAACCACCCTATGGACCATGTCCTATAAGTTAAGATAGGGGACGGTGCCAGACACATCCAACCCTATGGACCATGTCCTATAAGTTAAGATAGGGGACGGTGCCAGACACATGCAGGAACCAACCCTATGGACCATGTCCTATAAGTTAAGATAGGGGACGGTGCCAGACACATGCAGGAACCAACCCTATGGACCATGTCCTATAAGTTAAGATAGGAGACGGTGCCAGACACATGCAGGAACCAACCCTATGGACCATGTCCTATAAGTTAAGAAAGGAGACGGTGCCAGACACATGCAGGAACCAACCCTATGGACCATGTCCTATGTTTATTTTCCGTGTATAAGAGGGCTGACTGGACTGCCCTGGCAGAGCTCACTTGAGACCGGTACTCTATGCGTCTAAGAGTGTCCCTGGTGGTCATTTCCACGACACTTGGTTTCATCAAACCGGAGAATTTTCTTTCTCATGTTCTGAAAGTCCTTTAGGTGCCTTTTGGCAAACTCCAAGCGGGCTGTTATGTGCCTTTTTACTGAGGAGTGGCTTCCGTCTGGCCACTCCACCAATCAGGCCTTTATGGTGGAGTGCTGCAGAGATGCTTGTCCTTCTGGAAGGTTCTCCCATCTCCACAGAGAAACTCTGTCAGAGTGACCATCGGGTTCTTGGTCACCTCCCTGACCAAGGCCCTTCTCCCTCGATTGCTCAGTTTGGCCGGGCGGCCAGCTCTAGGACGAGTCTTGGTGGTTCCAAACTAGAATGGAGGCCACTGTGTTCTTGGGGACCTTCAACACTGCAGAAATGTTTTGGTACCCTTCCCCAGATCTGTGCCTCGACACAATCCTGTCTCGGAGCTCTACGGACGATTCCTTCAACCTCATGGGTTGGTTTTTGCTCTGACATGCTCTGTCAACTGCGGGACCTTATATAGACAGGTGTGTGCCTTTCCAAATCATGTCCGATCAATTGAATTTACCACAGGTGGGCTCCAATCAAGTTGTAGAAACATCTCGAGGATGATCAATGGAAACAGGATGCACCTGAGCTCAATTTCGAGTCTCATAGCGAAGGGTCTGAATACTTACGTAAATAAGGTATTCATGTTTTTATTTTTAATACATTTCCCCAAAAACATTTTTTTTTTTAAACATTTTTTGCTTTGTCATTATGGGAAGGGGTTTGAATACCCAAGGTGTGTGTTCTGCATCAATAGTGTGTTTATCTGGTCTCCCTGCAGGAAGGTGTGTGTTCTGCATCAATAGTGTGTTTATCTGGTCTCCCTGCAGGAAGGTGTGTGTTCTGCATCAATAGTGTGTTTATCCGGTCTCCCTGCAGGAAGGTGTGTGTTCTGTATCAATAGTGTGTTTATCCGGTCTCCCTGCAGGAAGGTGTGTGTTCTGCATCAATAGTGTGTTTATCTGGTCTCCCTGCAGGAAGGTGTGTGTTCTGTATCAATAGTGTGTTTATCTGGTCTCCCTGCAGGAAGGTGTGTGTTCTGCATCAATAGTGTGTTTATCCGGTCTCCCTGCAGGAAGGTGTGTGTTCTGCATCAATAGTGTGTTTATCCGGTCTCCCTGCAGGAAGGTGTGTGTTCTGCATCAATAGTGTGTTTATCTGGTCTCCCTGCAGGAAGGTGTGTGTTCTGTATCAATAGTGTGTTTATCCGGTCTCCCTGCAGGAAGGTGTGTGTTCTGCATCAATAGTGTGTTTATCTGGTCTCCCTGCAGGAAGGTGTGTGTTCTGTATCAATAGTGTGTTTATCCGGTCTCCCTGCAGGAAGGTGTGTGTTCTGCATCAATAGTGTGTTTATCCGGTCTCCCTGCAGGAAGGTGTGTGTTCTGTATCAATAGTGTGTTTATCCGGTCTCCCTGCAGGAAGGTGTGTGTTCTGCATCAATAGTGTGTTTATCTGGTCTCCCTGCAGGAAGGTGTGTGTTCTGTATCAATAGTGTGTTTATCCGGTCTCCCTGCAGGAAGGTGTGTGTTCTGCATCAATAGTGTGTTTATCTGGTCTCCCTGCAGGAAGGTGTGTGTTCTGTATCAATAGTGTGTTTATCCGGTCTCCCTGCAGGAAGGTGTGTGTTCTGCATCAATAGTGTGTTTATCCGGTCTCCCTGCAGGAAGGTGTGTGTTCTGCATCAATAGTGTGTTTATCCGGTCTCCCTGCAGGAAGGTGTGTGTTCTGCATCAATAGTGTGTTTATCCGGTCTCCTGCAGGAAGGTGTGTGTTCTGCATCAATAGTGTGTTTATCCGGTCTCCCTGCAGGAAGGTGTGTGTTCTGCATCAATAGTGTGTTTATCCGGTCTCCCTGCAGGAAGGTGTGTGTTCTGCATCAATAGTGTGTTTATCTGGTCTCCCTGCAGGAAGGTGTGTGTTCTGCATCAATAGTGTGTTTATCCGGTCTCCCTGCAGGAAGGTGTGTGTTCTGTATCAATAGTGTGTTTATCCGGTCTCCCTGCAGGAAGGTGTGTGTTCTGCATCAATAGTGTGTTTATCCGGTCTCCCTGCAGGAAGGTGTGTGTTCTGTATCAATAGTGTGTTTATCTGGTCTCCCTGCAGGAAGGTGTGTGTTCTGCATCAATAGTGTGTTTATCCGGTCTCCCTGCAGGAAGGTGTGTGTTCTGCATCAATAGTGTGTTTATCCGGTCTCCCTGCAGGAAGGTGTGTGTTCTGTATCAATAGTGTGTTTATCCGGTCTCCCTGCAGGAAGGTGTGTGTTCTGTATCAATAGTGTGTTTATCTCCCCTGTACAGGAAGGTGCATCACGTGAGGAAGCAACTGATTGGTCTAACTAGCCAATTCAACAGCGTGGAGAAAGAAGTTTCCATGGTGATGGAGAGAGTTATTAAGGTCAGAACTCACACACACACACACACACCAACTCTCACACACACACACCAACTCTCACACACACACATGGTTTCAGACTCATCTCAGAGTTATAAACCGGGACCAACAACTACCGTTTTGTAGCATTGCTGACCATGTTAACATGGTTTCAGACTCATCTCAGAGTTATAAACCGGGACCAACAACTACCGTTTTGTAGCATTGCTGACCATGTTAACATGGTTTCAGACTCATCTCAGAGTTATAAACCGGGACCAACAACTACCGCTTTGTAGCATTGCTGACCATGTTAACATGGTTTCAGACTCATCTCAGAGTTATAAACCGGGACCAACAACTACCGTTTTGTAGCATTTCTGACCATGTTAACATGGTTTCAGACTCATCTCAGAGTTATAAACCGGGACCAACAACTACCGTTTTGTAGCATTGCTGACCATGTTAACATGGTTTCAGACTCATCTCAGAGTTATAAACCGGGACCAACAACTACCGTTTTGTAGCATTGCTGACCATGTTAACATGGTTTCAGACTCATCTCAGAGTTATAAACAAGGACCAACAACTACCGTTTTGTAGCATTTCTGACCATGTTAACATGGTTTCAGACTCATCTCAGAGTTATAAACCGGGACCAACAACTACCGCTTTGTAGCATTTCTGACCATGTTAACATGGTTTCAGACTCATCTCAGAGTTATAAACCGGGACCAACAACTACCGCTTTGTAGCATTTCTGACCATGTTAACATGGTTTCAGACTCATCTCAGAGTTATAAACCGGGACCAACAACTACCGTTTTGTAGCATTTCTGACCATGTTAACATGGTTTCAGACTCATCTCAGAGTTATAAACCGGGACCAACAACTACCGTTTTGTAGCATTTCTGACCATGTTAACATGGTTTCAGACTCATCTCAGAGTTATAAACAAGGACCAACAACTCGGTTCTGCGCAACAGAAGCAGCTAAAAACAGTGGCAGTCAAAAGTTTGGACACACCGACTCATTCCAGGGGTTTTCTTTATTTTGACTATTTTCTACATTGTAGAATAATAGTGAAGACATCAAAACTAGGAAATAACACACATGGAATCATGTAGTAACCAAAAAAGTGTTAAACAAATCAAAATATATTTGAGATTCTTCAAAGTAGCCACCATTTGCCTTGAAGACAGCTTTGCGGCAGGTATCCTAGTGGTTGGACTTGCGTTGGACTTGTAACCGTAGGGTTGCAAGTTCGAATCCCCGAGCTGACAAGGTAAAAATCTGTCGTTCTGCCCCTGAAGGCAGTTAACCCACTGTTCCCCGGGCGCCGAAGACGTGGATGTCGATTAACCCCCTGCACCTCTCTGATTCAGAGGGGTTGGGTTAAATGCGGAAGACACATTTCAGTTGAAGGCATTCGGTTGTACAACTGACTAATAATGGTGACTTTGACTTTGGCATGGGTGGAGTAGACATTGTGGTGCATGAATGTATTTTTCGGCTTCAGACCAATGCCTCTTCTCCCTTAAAATATGGTTTTTAGTTTGTAATATCCATGTTTGTGTGTTTTGTAGCTACAGGAACAGTTACCTGGTAAGGTGCTACCTATGGCGTCCAGTGGTATGGTGAAGCCTCAAGCCTACCTCAGCCAGAGCACCCTGGTAGAGATGACCCTGGGGTGAGTTACTGTCCCTGACCCCTAACCCTTAACCCCTGACCTTTCCTCAGCCAGAGCACCCTGGTAGAGATGACCCTGGGGTGAGTTTCTGTCCCTGACCCCTAACCGTTAACTCTTAACCCCTGACCCTACATCAGTCAGATCACCCTAGGAGAGGTGACCCTTGGGGAGTCTCACTATCACGTTGTTACATCTGAGGACATGTTTGTTGACTTGAGGGATGATCCATAACCAGTGGGACGATATTCCACCATCTCAGTGACAGTGTCCAGTGTTAACCAGTGGGACGATATTCCACCTTCTCAGTGACAGTGTCCAGTGTTAACCAGTGGGACGATATTCCACCTTCTCAGTGACAGTGTCCAGTGTTAACCAGTGGGACGATATTCCACCTTCTCAGTGACAGTGTCCAGTGTTAACCAGTGGGACGATATTCCACCTTCTCAGTGACAGTGTCCAGTGTTAACCAGTGGGACGATATTCCACCTTCTCAGTGACAGTGTCCAGTGTTAACCAGTGGGACGATATTCCACCTTCTCAGTGACAGTGTCCAGTGTTAACCAGTGGGACGATATTCCACCTTCTCAGTGTCCAGTGTCCAGTGTTAACCAGTGGGACAATATTCCACCATCTCAGTGACAGTGTCCAGTGTTAACCAGTGGGACGATATTCCACCTTCTCAGTGACAGTGTCCAGTGTTAACCAGTGGGACGATATTCCACCTTCTCAGTGACAGTGTCCAGTGTTAACCAGTGGGACGATATTCCACCTTCTCAGTGACAGTGTCCAGTGTTAACCAGTGGGACGATATTCCACCTTCTCAGTGACAGTGTCCAGTGTTAACCAGTGGGACGATATTCCACCTTCTCAGTGACAGTGTCCAGTGTTAACCAGTGGGACGATATTCCACCTTCTCAGTGACAGTGTCCAGTGTTAACCAGTGGGACGATATTCCACCTTCTCAGTGACAGTGTCCAGTGTTAACCAGTGGGACGATATTCCACCTTCTCAGTGACAGTGTCCAGTGTTAACCAGTGGGACAATATTCCACCATCTCAGTGACAGTGTCCAGTGTTAACCAGTGGGACGATATTCCACCTTCTCAGTGACAGTGTCCAGTGTTAACCAGTGGGACGATATTCCACCTTCTCAGTGACAGTGTCCAGTGTTAACCAGTGGGACGATATTCCACCTTCTCAGTGTCCAGTGTCCAGTGTTAACCAGTGGGACGATATTCCACCTTCTCAGTGACAGTGTCCAGTGTTAACCAGTGGGACGATATTCCACCTTCTCAGTGACAGTGTCCAGTGTTAACCAGTGGGACGATATTCCACCTTCTCACAGTGTCCAGTGTTAACCAGTGGGACGATATTCCACCTTCTCAGTGACAGTGTCCAGTGTTAACCAGTGGGACGATATTCCACCTTCTCAGTGACAGTGTCCAGTGTTAACCAGTGGGACGATATTCCACCTTCTCAGTGTCCAGTGTTAACCAGTGGGACGATATTCCACCGTCTCAGTGACAGTGTCCAGTGTTAACCAGTGGGACGATATTCCACCTTCTCAGTGACAGTGTCCAGTGTTAACCAGTGGGACGATATTCCACCTTCTCAGTGTCCAGTGTTAACCAGTGGGACGATATTCCACCTTCTCAGTGACAGTGTCCAGTGTTAACCAGTGGGACGATATTCCACCTTCTCAGTGACAGTGTCCAGTGTTAACCAGTGGGACGATATTCCACCTTCTCAGTGACAGTGTCCAGTGTTAACCAGTGGGACGATATTCCACCTTCTCAGTGTCCAGTGTTAACCAGTGGGACGATATTCCACCGTCTCAGTGACAGTGTCCAGTGTTAACCAGTGGGACGATATTCCACCATCTCAGTGACAGTGTCCAGTGTTAACCAGTGGGACGATATTCCACCTTCTCAGTGACAGTGTCCAGTGTTAACCAGTGGGACGATATTCCACCATCTCAGTGACAGTGTCCAGTGTTAACCAGTGGGACGATATTCCACCTTCTCAGTGACAGTGTCCAGTGTTAACCAGTGGGACGATATTCCACCTTCTCAGTGACAGTGTCCAGTGTTAACCAGTGGGACGATATTCCACCTTCTCAGTGACAGTGTCCAGTGTTAACCAGTGGGACGATATTCCACCATCTCAGTGACAGTGTCCAGTGTTAACCAGTGGGACGATATTCCACCTTCTCAGTGACAGTGTCCAGTGTTAACCAGTGGGACGATATTCCACCTTCTCAGTGACAGTGTCCAGTGTTAACCAGTGGGACGATATTCCACCGTCTCAGTGACAGTGTCCAGTGTTAACCAGTGGGACGATATTCCACCTTCTCAGTGACAGTGTCCAGTGTTAACCAGTGGGACGATATTCCACCTTCTCAGTGACAGTGTCCAGTGTTAACCAGTGGGACGATATTCCACCTTCTCAGTGTCCAGTGTCCAGTGTTAACCAGTGGGACAATATTCCACCATCTCAGTGACAGTGTCCAGTGTTAACCAGTGGGACGATATTCCACCTTCTCAGTGACAGTGTCCAGTGTTAACCAGTGGGACGATATTCCACCTTCTCAGTGACAGTGTCCAGTGTTAACCAGTGGGACGATATTCCACCTTCTCAGTGTCCAGTGTCCAGTGTTAACCAGTGGGACGATATTCCACCGTCTCAGTGACAGTGTCCAGTGTTAACCAGTGGGACGATATTCCACCTTCTCAGTGACAGTGTCCAGTGTTAACCAGTGGGACGATATTCCACCTTCTCAGTGTCCAGTGTTAACCAGTGGGACGATATTCCACCTTCTCAGTGACAGTGTCCAGTGTTAACCAGTGGGACGATATTCCACCTTCTCAGTGACAGTGTCCAGTGTTAACCAGTGGGACGATATTCCACCTTCTCAGTGACAGTGTCCAGTGTTAACCAGTGGGACGATATTCCACCGTCTCAGTGACAGTGTCCAGTGTTAACCAGTGGGACGATATTCCACCTTCTCAGTGACAGTGTCCAGTGTTAACCAGTGGGACGATATTCCACCTTCTCAGTGTCCAGTGTTAACCAGTGGGACGATATTCCACCTTCTCAGTGACAGTGTCCAGTGTTAACCAGTGGGACGATATTCCACCTTCTCAGTGTCCAGTGTTAACCAGTGGGACGATATTCCACCTTCTCAGTGACAGTGTCCAGTGTTAACCAGTGGGACGATATTCCACCTTCTCAGTGTCCAGTGTTAACCAGTGGGACGATATTCCACCGTCTCAGTGACAGTGTCCAGTGTTAACCAGTGGGACGATATTCCACCTTCTCAGTGACAGTGTCCAGTGTTAACCAGTGGGACGATATTCCACCTTCTCAGTGACAGTGTCCAGTGTTAACCAGTGGGACGATATTCCACCTTCTCAGTGTCCAGTGTTAACCAGTGGGACGATATTCCACCTTCTCAGTGACAGTGTCCAGTGTTAACCAGTGGGACGATATTCCACCATCTCAGTGACAGTGTCCAGTGTTAACCAGTGGGACGATATTCCACCTTCTCAGTGACAGTGTCCAGTGTTAACCAGTGGGACGATATTCCACCTTCTCAGTGACAGTGTCCAGTGTTAACCAGTGGGACGATATTCCACCGTCTCAGTGACAGTGTCCAGTGTTAACCAGTGGGACGATATTCCACCTTCTCAGTGACAGTGTCCAGTGTTAACCAGTGGGACGATATTCCACCTTCTCAGTGACAGTGTCCAGTGTTAACCAGTGGGACGATATTCCACCTTCTCAGTGTCCAGTGTCCAGTGTTAACCAGTGGGACAATATTCCACCATCTCAGTGACAGTGTCCAGTGTTAACCAGTGGGACGATATTCCACCTTCTCAGTGACAGTGTCCAGTGTTAACCAGTGGGACGATATTCCACCTTCTCAGTGACAGTGTCCAGTGTTAACCAGTGGGACGATATTCCACCTTCTCAGTGTCCAGTGTCCAGTGTTAACCAGTGGGACGATATTCCACCGTCTCAGTGACAGTGTCCAGTGTTAACCAGTGGGGCGATATTCCACCTTCTCAGTGACAGTGTCCAGTGTTAACCAGTGGGACGATATTCCACCTTCTCAGTGTCCAGTGTTAACCAGTGGGACGATATTCCACCTTCTCAGTGACAGTGTCCAGTGTTAACCAGTGGGACGATATTCCACCTTCTCAGTGACAGTGTCCAGTGTTAACCAGTGGGACGATATTCCACCTTCTCAGTGTCCAGTGTTAACCAGTGGGACGATATTCCACCGTCTCAGTGACAGTGTCCAGTGTTAACCAGTGGGACGATATTCCACCTTCTCAGTGACAGTGTCCAGTGTTAACCAGTGGGACGATATTCCACCTTCTCAGTGTCCAGTGTTAACCAGTGGGACGATATTCCACCTTCTCAGTGACAGTGTCCAGTGTTAACCAGTGGGACGATATTCCACCTTCTCAGTGTCCAGTGTTAACCAGTGGGACGATATTCCACCTTCTCAGTGACAGTGTCCAGTGTTAACCAGTGGGACGATATTCCACCTTCTCAGTGTCCAGTGTTAACCAGTGGGACGATATTCCACCGTCTCAGTGACAGTGTCCAGTGTTAACCAGTGGGACGATATTCCACCTTCTCAGTGACAGTGTCCAGTGTTAACCAGTGGGACGATATTCCACCTTCTCAGTGACAGTGTCCAGTGTTAACCAGTGGGACGATATTCCACCTTCTCAGTGTCCAGTGTTAACCAGTGGGACGATATTCCACCTTCTCAGTGACAGTGTCCAGTGTTAACCAGTGGGACGATATTCCACCTTCTCAGTGACAGTGTCCAGTGTTAACCAGTGGGACGATATTCCACCTTCTCAGTGTCCAGTGTTAACCAGTGGGACGATATTCCACCTTCTCAGTGACAGTGTCCAGTGTTAACCAGTGGGACGATATTCCACCTTCTCAGTGTCCAGTGTTAACCAGTGGGACGATATTCCACCTTCTCAGTGTCCAGTGTTAACCAGTGGGACGATATTCCACCTTCTCAGTGTCCAGTGTTAACCAGTGGGACGATATTCCACCTTCTCAGTGTCCAGTGTTAACCAGTGGGACGATATTCCACCTTCTCAGTGTCCAGTGTTAACCAGTGGGACGATATTCCACCTTCTCAGTGACAGTGTCCAGTGTTAACCAGTGGGACGATATTCCACCTTCTCAGTGTCCAGTGTCCAGTGTTAACCAGTGGGACGATATTCCACCTTCTCAGTGTCCAGTGTCCAGTGTTAACCAGTGGGACGATATTCCACCTTCTCAGTGTCCAGTGTTAACCAGTGGGACGATATTCCACCTTCTCAGTGTCCAGTGTTAACCAGTGGGACGATATTCCACCTTCTCAGTGTCCAGTGTCCAGTGTTAACCAGTGGGACGATATTCCACCGTCTCAGTGTCCAGTGTCCAGTGTTAACTCTCTCTATCCTTTCTGTGATTTCCAGCATGAAGAAGCTGAAGGAAGAGATGGAGGGGGTAGTGAAGGAGTTGGCAGAGAACAACCACTTCCTGGAGAGGTGAGGACTTGTCTGGCTACACGGCGCTCCCAGTGACGGCATTATGTTTACTTTATATCAGACCAAGACCAGCAAATCAAAACATGGTCAATAACGCTGATAAGACATATGAAGGCCTTCTTCCTGTCAGACCAGCTGTTTGGTCCTTCCTGTCAGACCAGCTGTTTGGTCCTTCCTGTCAGACCAGCTGTTTGGTCCTTCCTGTCAGACCAGCTGTTTGGTCCTTCCTGTCAGACCAGCTGTTTGGTCCTTCCTGTCAGATCAGCTGTTTGGTCCTTCCTGTCAGACCAGCTTCTATTTATGCCCATGCACTATCTATTGATGTAATATTGTCTGATGTTGCTGTTTTCCAGGTTTGGCTCTTTGACATTGGATGGAGGAATGAGAAGTGTGGACCGAATCTGAGACCATGTGGCCCTTCACTTACAACACCCACCCTAAACCCTCACCCCTCGACTCTCACCCACCCTAAACCCTCATCCCTCGACTCTCACCCACCCTAAACCCTCATCCCTCGACTCTCACCCACCCTAAACCTTCACCCCAAACCCTCACCCCCTGCCCCTCACTCTCACCCTAAACCCTCACCCCCTGCCCCTCACTCTCACCCTAAACCCTCACCCCCTGCCCTCACTCTCACCCTAAACCCTCACCCCCTGACTCTCAACCCACCCTAAACCCTCACCCCTCGACTCTCACCCCTCGACTCTCACCCACCCTAAACCCTCACCCCTCGACTCTCACCCACCCTAAACCCTCACGTCTCGACTCTCACCCACCCTAAACCCTCACGTCTCGACTCTCACCCACCCTAAACCCTCACGTCTCGACTCTCACCCACCCTAAACCCTCACCCCCTGACTCTCAACCCACCCTAAACCCTCACCCCCTGACTCTCAACCCACCCTAAACCCTCACCCCCTGACTCTCAACCCACCCTAAACCCTCACCCCTCGACTCTCAACCCACCCTAAACCCTCACCCCTCGACTCTCAACCCATCCCAAACCCTCACCCCCTGCCCCTGACCCTGACCCTCACTCTCACCCTAAACCCTCACCCCCTAACCCTCACTCCCACCTTAAACCCTCACCCCCTGACTCTCACCCCACCCTAAACCCTCACCCCACTATCTAGACCCCTGACCCCTACCCGACCTCCACCTCAATCCACTATCTATACCCTGACCCCTTCCTGACCCCCACCCCAATCCACTATCTAGACCCCTGACCCCTACCTGACCCCCACCCCAATCCACTATCTAGACCATGACCCCTACCCGACCTCCACCTCAATCCACTATCTATACCCTGACCCCTTCCTGACCCCCACCCCAATCCACTATCTAGACCATGACCCCACCAGTCTACAGTCTAGACGCTGCAGAGAAAGGAGAATGTCCCCTCAACCTGCCAGTGGTATATTATGCCTGTGTATATATACATGTATGCTTTATGTTGTAAATAGCCTGAGTCTATAATGTGTATTATTAATGAGTTTTCTATCTTCTGGCCTCTTCTTCAAGCCGGCAACTTCTGTTGGAGACTAAAGAGAGGAAAGGTCCTTCAGGAATGGCCAGCTAGTCGTTTTAACTGCACTGTCCCAATGAAGGTTGCATTACCAGCTAGTAGTTTTAACTGCACTGTCCCAATGAAGGTTGCATTACCAGCTAGTCGTTTTAACTGCACTGTCCCAATGAAGGTTGCATTACCAGCTAGTAGTTTTAACTGCATAGGGGGTAATTTGGGATGCACCCTGTGTGTTGCCGTAGTGCACTGAGGGGAATAAGGGGTTCATTTGGGATGCACCCTGTGTGTTGCCGTAGTGCACTGAGGGGAATAGGGGTTCATTTGGGATGCACCCTGTGTGTTGCCGTAGTGCACTATGAGGGGAATAAGGGGGTCATTTGGGATGCACCCTGTGTGTTGCCGTAGTGCACTATGAGGGGAATAAGGAGGTCATTTGGGATGCACCCTGTGTGTTGCCGTAGTGCACTATGAGGGGAATAAGGAGGTCATTTGGGATGCACCCTGTGTGTTGCCGTAGTGCACTATGAGGGGAATAAGGGGGTAATTTGGGATGCACCCTGTGTGTTGCCGTAGTGCACTATGAGGGGAATAAGGGGGTCATTTGGGATGCACCCTGTGTGTTGCCTTTAGTTTCATTTAGTCTGCAGACCTTTTTTTCCTTCCAGCGTTGTTAACAGGGTATTATTCCTCATCTCAGCTGGTCTAACTATTTAAATTATAGTTGTTGCTCTTTTTAAAATAAATAAATTCCTTAAATATGATTTCTTATTTGAAATAACCCACCCCTATAAAATGATGACTGTCTTGTTTTGTTTGCACCAAATTGAAGTTCGTTTCCTACTCTGTTTATCAGTATGGGGTTTTGTTGTGACCGTCTTATACAGGAGTGTGATTGTATGAACCAACAGGCTTATTGGTGCTGATGTGATGCGTACAGGTGTGTGATGGAGAGAAACACATCTGTTGGAGCTCTTGTCAATCACACAGACTCAAACCGTCTCTCCCTTCCGTCTGCTGTATAAAGGCTCTGATGTCTTAGTGTTGCTGATGATCGCGATGCAAAAAGGGAAACGTTAAAATGTTTGAAAAAGCTGTAAATAAAAAACAGGCCGCCAGACGTTGTTGTATTTCACCTTCTAGAGGGTGTTGTAGCTACCTCCTCAGTCCTCTCATAAGAGGTGTGGTGGGGACTACACATCAGGGTCATCGCTCATAAGAGGTGTGGTGGGGACTACACATCAGGGTCATCGATCTCTCATAAGAGGTCTGGTGGGGACTACACATCAGGGTCATTTATCATAAGAGGTGTGGTGGGGACTACACATCAGGGTCATCGATCTCTCATAAGAGGTCTGGTGGGGACTACACATCAGGGTCATCGCTCATAAGAGGTGTGGTGGGGACTACACATCAGGGTCATCGATCTCTCATAAGAGGTCTGGTGGGGACTACACATCAGGGTCATCGCTCATAAGAGGTGTGGTGGGGACTACACATCAGGGTCATCGATCTCTCATAAGAGGTCTGGTGGGGACTACACATCAGGGACATCGCTCATAAGAGGTGTGGTGGGGACTACACATCAGGGTCATCGCTCATAAGAGGTGTGGTGGGGACTACACATCAGGGTCATCGCTCATAAGAGGTGTGGTGGGGACTACACATCAGGGACATCGATCGCTCATAAGACGTCTGGTGGGGACTACACATCAGGGTCATCGATCTCTCATAAGAGGTGTGGTGGGGACTACACATCAGGGTCATCGATCTCTCAGAGGTGTGGTGGGGACTACACATCAGGGTCATTGATCTCTCATAAGAGGTGTGGTGGGGACTACACATCAGGGTCATTGATCTCTCATAAGAGATGTGGTGGGGACTACACATCAGGGTCATCGCTCATAAGAGGTGTGGTGGGGACTACACATCAGGGTCATCGATCCTCATAAGAGGTCACGTCTGTTCCCTATATAGTCCTATGGCCGTCATGCCAAATAATGTCCCCCTCTACGTCCCAATGGGATTGGATAAACCATTAGGGTCCGTTGCTATATCAACGGTGTGATGACCTAATGATTGGTTGTGGCGCTCATTACAGCCTAATTGATGTTCTTGTCAACATCGCTATGGAAACAAGACTTTTTTTCGTGACAATTCCGCTGTTTAAAACAAGTGTGCTGTTTAGATAATAAAATTAAAACATGAATTCTAACTACTTTTTGGGGGGTAACTTGCTAACATTACAACATGAAATCCATTGCCTTATCTACGCTGAAATAATATCATTTCAATAGTCTCTCAATCTTCCATAGCTCATTAGTACCCCCTTGTGGTTGAATATATGCATCGATTGCAGGTCCTCGGATGCAACAATGAATAAATGTGGAACAAATTGATACCATCAAAGGATACCTTACATCTTATAACAAACCGGTTGTATGAAACAGCTGTGAAAACCAACCTGACAATATTTAAGATATATTATATAATATTTAATATATGTTTATTAAAGATTTTAATACAGAAACTGATCGTTTTTGTCAATTTATTTTCACAGATTCTTTTTTTTTGGGGGGCACTCACATGGCAATCAGACTGAAATACTTAATTCTGGTGTGTGTGTGTGATGAAGAAGTGATGAAGAGGTGGGTGCTGGGTGGGTGGGAGGTTCAGCCTGTCACTTGTTCTCAACAGGCAGCCAGTCTCAGAAAGGTGGTGGGGGGACTTGAGAAGAGGGAGACTGCGAAGTCCAGCGCTGCTGCTCCCCTTTGTTCTGAGTGTTTCCTAGTGGTTTTTTAGTTCTCCTGTGTATCTCACATATCGTGTGCCCCAGTGTGATACGGCTAACAAACTTGGATTATCAGATAATGACGCCAACAAGATAATGTAATGGAGATGGAGGAGGGGTTTGGGATGAGCGGGCAGATTATTGGGCAATCAGACGTCACTAGATGCAGAATTTCGTCCGGAGGGAGAGGAGGGAAAGAGTTAAAGGAGAGGGGAAAGAGGCCGAAGAGAGAGATGCAGTTTTCATATTTGTACGGATACTGACACGAACATTGGATCATATTGAACTCTGCTGTGGTCATATAAAACAACCATTTAAAAACAAAATAAAACTCCCCGACGCAAAATGTGATCATAGTTAAACAACTTTAATGGGCTTCAACTCCGACACCACAGTCTTCACCCTCTCAAACACCTGGCAGGCTAGACAGAGCACTGACCTTTAGTCAAAATCATAATAATTTCAGATATAATAGTGTTTGATTGATAAACAAAAAGGTTATTTCACTTGTCCAGCTGTCCACCTCCTTGACAAACCCCCGCCAGAAGAAGAAGCGTAGATTGAATTTTGGCAATCACGCCCTTCACTCCGAAATGTCCAGCATGCATCTCTGTCAGCACGACGTCCTTCTCCTCCTCAGTGAAAATCCTCCTCCTGTGTGGCTGGCCATCCTACCCCTGTAGGTACACATCTCTGTCAGCACGGCGTCCTTCTCCTCCTCAGTGAAAATCCTCCTCCTGTGTGGCTGGCCATCCTTCCCCCGTAGGTACACATCTCTGTCAGCACGGCCTCCTTCTCCTCCTCAGTGAAAATCCTCCTCCTGTGTGGCTGGCCATCCTTCCCTCGTAGGTACACATCTCTGTCAGCACGGCCTCCTTCTCCTCCTCAGTGAAAATCCTCCTCCTGTGTGGCTGGCCATCCTTCCCTCGTAGGTACACATCTCTGTCAGCACGGCCTCCTTCTCCTCCTCAGTGAAAATCCTCCTCCTGTGTGGCTGGCCATCCTTCCCTCGTAGGTACACATCTCTGTCAGCACGGCCTCCTTCTCCTCCTCAGTGAAAATCCTCCTCCTGTGTGGCTGGCCATCCTTCCCCCGTAGGTACACATCTCTGTCAGCACGGCCTCCTTCTCCTCCTCAGTGAAAATCCTCCTCCTGTGTGGCTGGCCATCCTTCCCCGTAGGGTACACATCTCTGTCAGCACGGCCTCCTTCTCCTCCTCAGTGAAAATCCTCCTCCTGTGTGGCTGGCCATCCTTCCCCGTAGGTACACATCTCTGTCAGCACGGCCTCCTTCTCCTCCTCAGTGAAAATCCTCCTCCTGTGTGGCTGGCCATCCTTCCCTCGTAGGTACACATCTCTGTCAGCACGGCCTCCTTCTCCTCCTCAGTGAAAATCCTCCTCCTGTGTGGCTGGCCATCCTTCCCTCGTAGGTACACATCTCTGTCAGCACGGCCTCCTTCTCCTCCTCAGTGAAAATCCTCCTCCTGTGTGGCTGGCCATCCTTCCCCCGTAGGTACACATCTCTGTCAGCACGGCCTCCTTCTCCTCCTCAGTGAAAATCCTCCTCCTGTGTGGCTGGCCATCCTTCCCCGTAGGGTACACATCTCTGTCAGCACGGCCTCCTTCTCCTCCTCAGTGAAAATCCTCCTCCTGTGTGGCTGGCCATCCTTCCCTCGTAGGTACACATCTCTGTCAGCACGGCCTCCTTCTCCTCCTCAGTGAAAATCCTCCTCCTGTGTGGCTGGCCATCCTTCCCCCATAGGTACACATCTCTGTCAGCACGGCCTCCTTCTCCTCCTCAGTGAAAATCCTCCTCCTGTGTGGCTGGCCATCCTACCCCCGTAGGTACATGTGATTGACTAACAAGTTGGGCACTGCTGTCTTTCTCTCGCTCTCCATCTATCTCTGTCTTTCAGTCTCTTCCAACCTCTCTATGGGTCTCTCTCTGTATGGGTCTGTCTCTCTCTGTATGGGTCTCTCTCTCTGTGTGTGGGTCTCTCTCTCTCTCTGTATGGGTCTGTCTCTTTCTGTATGGGTCTGTCTCTCTCTGTATGGGTCTCTCTCTCTGTGTGGGTCTCTCTCTCTGTATGGGGCTCTCTCTCTGTATGGGTCTCTCTCTCTGTATGGGTCTTTCTCTCTGTATGGGTCTCTCTCTCTGTGTGGGTCTCTCTCTCTCTCTGTATGGGTCTGTCTAACTCTGTATGGGTCTCTCTCTCTCTGTGTGGGACTCTCTCTCTCTGTATGGGTCTGTCTCTCTCTCTGTATGGGTCTCTCTCTGTATGGGTCTCTCTCTCTCTCTCTGTATGGGTTCTCTCTCTGTGTGGGTCTGTCTCTCTCTCTGTATGGGTCTGTCTCTCTCTGTATGGGTCTGTCTCTCTCTCTGTATGGGTCTCTCTCTCTGTATGGGTCTGTCTCTCTCTGTATGAGTCTGTCTTTCTCTCTGTATGGGTCTCACTCTCTCTATGGGTCTGTCCCTCTCTCTGTATGGGTCTCACTCTCTGTATGGGTCTGTCCCTCTCTCTGTATGGGTCTGTATCTGTATGGGTCTGTCTCTCTCTGTATGGGTCTGTCTCTCTCTGTATGTGTCTGTCTCTGTAGGGGTCTCTCTCTGTATGGGTCTGTCTCTGTATGGGTCTGTCTCTGTATGGGTCTGTCCCTCTCTCTGTATGGGTCTCTCTCTGTATGGGTCTGTCTCTCTCTCTCTGTATGGGTCTCTCTCTCTGTATGGGTCTCTCTCTCTGTATGGTTCTGTCTCTCTCTGTATGGGTCTGTCTCACTCTCTGTATGGGTCTCTCTCTTTCTGTATGGGTCTGTCTCTCTCTGTATGGGTCTCTCTCTCTGTGTGGGTCTCTCTCTCTGTATGGGGCTCTCTCTCTGTATGGGTCTCTCTCTCTGTATGGGTCTTTCTCTCTGTATGGGTCTCTCTCTCTGTGTGGGTCTCTCTCTCTCTCTGTATGGGTCTGTCTAACTCTGTATGGGTCTCTCTCTCTCTGTGTGGGACTCTCTCTCTCTGTATGGGTCTGTCTCTCTCTCTGTATGGGTCTCTCTCTGTATGGGTCTCTCTCTGTATGGGTCTCTCTCTCTCTCTCTGTATGGGTTCTCTCTCTGTGTGGGTCTGTCTCTCTCTCTGTATGGGTCTGTCTCTCTCTGTATGGGTCTGTCTCTCTCTCTGTATGGGTCTCTCTCTCTGTATGGGTCTCTCTCTCTGTATGAGTCTGTCTTTCTCTCTGTATGGGTCTCACTCTCTCTATGGGTCTGTCCCTCTCTCTGTATGGGTCTCACTCTCTGTATGGGTCTGTCCCTCTCTCTGTATGGGTCTGTATCTGTATGGGTCTGTCTCTCTCTGTATGGGTCTGTCTCTCTCTGTATGTGTCTGTCTCTGTAGGGGTCTCTCTCTGTATGGGTCTGTCTCTGTATGGGTCTGTCTCTGTATGGGTCTGTCCCTCTCTCTGTATGGGTCTCTCTCTGTATGGGTCTGTCTCTCTCTCTCTGTATGGGTCTCTCTCTCTGTATGGGTCTCTCTCTCTGTATGGTTCTGTCTCTCTCTGTATGGGTCTGTCTCACTCTCTGTATGGGTCTCACTCTCTGTATGGGTCTGTCCCTCTCTCTGTATGGGTCTGTATCTCTCTCTGTATGGGTCTGTCTCTGTATGGGTCTGTCTCTCTCTGTATGGGTCTGTCTCTCTCTGTATGGGTCTCTCTCTGTATGGGTCTGTCTCTCTCTCTGTATGGGTCTCTCTCTGTATGGGTCTCTCTCTGTATGGGTCTCTCTCTGTCTAGCGAAGACACCTAGTTAATCTCTGACGGTCTCCCACGCAGACGTGTCTTCTAGAGCTCCGTAACCTAATCTCTGACGGTCTCCCATGCAGACGTGCCTTCTAGACCTCCGTAACCTAATCTCTGACGGTCTCCCATGCAGACGTGCCTTCTAGACCTCCGTAACCTAATCTCTGACGGTCTCCTACACAGACGTGCCTTCTAGAGCTCCGTAACCTAATCTCTGACGGTCTCCCATGCAGACGTGCCTTCTAGAGCTCCGTAACCTAATCTCTGACGGTCTCCCATGCAGACGTGCCTTCTAGACCTCCGTAACCTAATCTCTGACGGTCTCCCATGCAGACGTGCCTTCTAGACCTCCGTAACCTAATCTCTGACGGTCTCCCAAGCAGACGTGCCTTCTAGACCTCCGTAACCTAATCTCTGACGGTCTCCCATGCAGACGTGCCTTCTATACCTCCGTAACCTAATCTCTGACGGTCTCCCATGCAGACGTGCCTTCTAGACCTCCGTAACCTAATCTCTGACGGTCTCCCATGCAGACGTGCCTTCTAGACCTCCGTAACCTAATCTCTGACGGTCTCCCATGCAGACGTGCCCCTTCTAGAGCTCCGTAACCTAATCTCTGACGGTCTCCCATGCAGACGTGCCTTCTAGAGCTCCGTAACCTAATCTCTGACGGTCTCCCATGCAGACGTGCCCCTTCTAGAGCTCCGTAACCTAATCTCTGACGGTCTCCCATGCAGACGTGCCTTCTAGACCTCCGTAACCTAATCTCTGACGGTCTCCCAAGCAGACGTGCCTTCTAGACCTCCGTAACCTAATCTCTGACGGTCTCCCAAGCAGACGTGCCTTCTAGACCTCCGTAACCTAATCTCTGACGGTCTCCCATGCAGACGTGCCTTCTAGACCTCCGTAACCTAATCTCTGACGGTCTCCCATGCAGACGTGCCCCTTCTAGAGCTCCGTAACCTAATCTCTGACGGTCTCCCATGCAGACGTGCCTTCTAGAGCTCCGTAACCTAATCTCTGACGGTCTCCCATGCAGACGTGCCTTCTAGACCTCCGTAACCTAATCTCTGACGGTCTCCCATGCAGACGTGCCTTCTAGACCTCCGTAACCTAATCTCTGACGGTCTCCCATGCAGGCGTGCCTTCTAGACCTCCGTAACCTAATCTCTGACGGTCTCCCATGCAGACGTGCCTTCTAGACCTCCGTAACCTAATCTCTGACGGTCTCCCATGCAGACGTGCCTTCTAGAGCTCCGTAACCTAATCTCTGACGGTCTCCCATGCAGACGTGCCTTCTAGACCTCCGTAACCTAATCTCTGACGGTCTCCCATGCAGGCGTGCCTTCTAGACCTCCGTAACCTAATCTCTGACGGTCTCCCATGCAGACGTGCCTTCTAGACCTCCGTAACCTAATCTCTGACGGTCTCCCATGCAGACGTGCCTTCTAGACCTCCGTAACCTAATCTCTGACGGTCTCCCACGCAGACGTGCCTTCTAGACCTCCGTAACCTAATCTCTGACGGTCTCCCACGCAGACGTGCCTTCTAGACCTCCGTAACCTAATCTCTGACGGTCTCCCACGCAGACGTGCCTTCTAGACCTCCGTAACCTAATCTCTGACGGTCTCCCACGCAGACGTGCCCCTTCTAGTGCTCCGTAACCTAATCTCTGACGGTCTCCCATGCAGACGTGCCTTCTAGAGCTCCGTAACCTAATCTCTGACGGTCTCCCATGCAGACGTGCCTTCTAGAGCTCCGTAACCTAATCTCTGACGGTCTCCCATGCAGACGTGCCTTCTAGACCTCCGTAACCTAATCTCTGACGGTCTCCCATGCAGACGTGCCTTCTAGAGCTCCGTAACCTAATCTCTGACGGTCTCCCATGCAGACGTGCCTTCTAGACCTCCGTAACCTAATCTCTGACGGTCTCCCATGCAGACGTGCCTTCTAGAGCTCCGTAACCTAATCTCTGACGGTCTCCCATGCAGACGTGCCTTCTAGACCTCCGTAACCTAATCTCTGACGGTCTCCCATGCAGACGTGCCTTCTAGACCTCCGTAACCTAATCTCTGACGGTCTCCCATGCAGGCGTGCCTTCTAGACCTCCGTAACCTAATCTCTGACGGTCTCCCATGCAGACGTGCCTTCTAGACCTCCGTAACCTAATCTCTGACGGTCTCCCATGCAGACGTGCCTTCTAGACCTCCGTAACCTAATCTCTGACGGTCTCCCATGCAGACGTGCCTTCTAGACCTCCGTAACCTAATCTCTGACGGTCTCCCATGCAGACGTGCCTTCTAGAACCTCCGTAACCTAATCTCTGACGGTCTCCCATGCAGACGTGCCTTCTAGACCTCCGTAACCTAATCTCTGACGGTCTCCCATGCAGACGTGCCTTCTAGACCTCCGTAACCTAATCTCTGACGGTCTCCCATGCAGACGTGCCTTCTAGACCTCCGTAACCTAATCTCTGACGGTCTCCCATGCAGACGTGCCTTCTAGACCTCCGTAACCTAATCTCTGACGGTCTCCCACGCAGGCGTGCCTTCTAGACCTCCGTAACCTAATCTCTGACGGTCTCCCACGCAGACGTGCCTTCTAGACCTCCGTAACCTAATCTCTGGACGGTCTCCCATGCAGGCGTGCCTTCTAGAGCTCCGTAACCTAATCTCTGACGGTCTCCCATGCAGACGTGCCTTCTAGAGCTCCGTAACCTAATCTCTGACGGTCTCCCATGCAGGCGTGCCTTCTAGAGCTCCGTAACCTAATCTCTGACGGTCTCCCATGCAGACGTGCCTTCTAGACCTCCGTAACCTAATCTCTGACGGTCTCCCATGCAGACGTGCCTTCTAGACCTCCGTAACCTAATCTCTGACGGTCTCCCATGCAGACGTGCCTTCTAGACCTCCGTAACCTAATCTCTGACGGTCTCCCATGCAGACGTGCCTTCTAGACCTCCGTAACCTAATCTCTGACGGTCTCCCATGCAGACGTGCCTTCTAGACCTCCGTAACCTAATCTCTGACGGTCTCCCATGCAGACGTGCCTTCTAGACCTCCGTAACCTAATCTCTGACGGTCTCCCATGCAGACGTGCCTTCTAGACCTCCGTAACCTAATCTCTGACGGTCTCCCATGCAGACGTGCCTTCTAGACCTCCGTAACCTAATCTCTGACGGTCTCCCATGCAGACGTGCCTTCTGTCCCTTTCCTCAGCCCTCTTTTTTTCTCTCTCTCCTTTTCTCAATTTTCTCGGTCACTCTCTGCCATCACTCCGCTCTTTCTGTCTATTCTACCTCCTCTCCACTCTAAGCACAGTTGTTGGTCTCCCATGGAGACGGAGTGTCTTGTTGGATATTGCTCTCCATTTGTTGCCATGGCAACGTGCTGCTGCGACAGCAGGCGTCGACGTCAGCCCTGTAATATGAGATAGACGGTGGGAAGCATCAGCAGCCCCTGTATAGAAGGAGACGGCATGTTATCATCACCTGGTAGAGGGAGAGACAGCATGTTATCACCTGGTAGAGGGAGAGACAGCATGTTATCACCTGGTAGAGGGAGAGACAGCATGTTGTCACCTGGTAGAGGGAGAGACAGCAAGTTATCACCTGGTAGAGGGAGAGACAGCATGTTATCACCTGGTAGAGGGAGAGACAGCATGTTATCACCTGGTAGAGGGAGAGACAGCATGTTATCATCACCTGGTAGAGGGAGAGACAGCATGTTGTTATCATCACCTGGTAGAGGGAGAGACAGCATGTTATCATCACCTGGTAGAGGGAGAGACAGCATGTTATCATCACCTGGTAGAGGGAGAGACAGCATGTTATCACCTGGTAGAGGGAGAGACAGCATGTTATCATCACCTGGTAGAGGGAGAGACAGCATGTTGTTATCACCTGGTAGAGGGAGAGACAGCATGTTATCATCACCTGGTAGAGGGAGAGACAGCATGTTGTTATCACCTGGTAGAGGGAGAGACAGCATGTTATCATGACCTGGTAGAGGGAGAGACAGCATGTTGTTATCATCACCTGGTAGAGGGAGAGACAGCATGTTGTTATCATCACCTGGTAGAGGGAGAGACAGCATGTTATCATCACCTGGTAGAGGGAGAGACAGCATGTTATCATCACCTGGTAGAGGGAGAGACAGCATGTTGTTCATTTTAATATAAGGATCTTGTGATGGACAGCAAGTGGTTCATGTTAATATAGAGATAATGTGTTGATAGCATGTTGTTCATATAGGGATAATGTATTGGACAGCATGTTGTTCATGTTAATATAGGGATAATGTATTGGACAGCATGTTGTTCATGTTAATATAGGGATAATGTGTTGGACAGCATGTTGTTCATGTTAATATAGGGATAATGTATTGGACAGCATGTTGTTCATGTTTATATAGGGATAACGTATTGGACAGCATGTTGTTCATGTTAATATAGAGATAATATTTTGGACAGCATGTTGTTCATATAGGGATAATGTATTGGACAGCATGTTGGTCATGTTAATATAGGGATAATGTATTGGACAGCATGTTGTTCATGTTAATATAGGGATAATGTATTGGACAGCATGTTGTTCATGTTTATATAGGGATAATGTATTGGACAGCATGTTTTTCATGTTAATATAGGGATAATGGTTTTGACAGCATGTTGTTCTTGTTAATATAGGGATAATGTATTGGACAGCATGTTTTTCATGTTAATATAGGGATAATGGTTTTGACAGCATGTTGTTCTTGTTAATATAGGGATAATGTGTTGGACAGCATGTTGTTCATGTTAATATAAGGATAATGTGTTGGACAGCATGTTGTTCATGTTAATATAGGGATAATGTATTGGACAGCATGTTGTTCATGTTTATATAGGGATAATGTGTTGGACAGCATGTTGTTCATGTTAATATAGGGATAATGTGTTGGACAGCATGTTGTTCATGTTAATATAGGGATAATGTATTGGACAGCATGTTGTTCATGTTAATATAAGGATAATGTGTTGGACAGCATGTTGTTCAAGTTAATATAGGGATAATGTATTGGGCAGAATGTGTTTCATATAGGGATAATGTGTTGGACAGCATGTTTTTCATGTTAATATAGGGATAATGGTTTTGACAGCATGTTGTTCTTGTTAATATAGGGATAATGTGTTGGACAGCATGTTGTTCATGTTAATATAGGGATAATGTATTGGACAGCATGTTGTTCATGTTTATATAGGGATAATGTGTTGGACAGCATGTTGTTCATGTTAATATAGGGATAATGTGTTGGACAGCATGTTGTTCATGTTAATATAGGGATAACGTATTGGACAGCATGTTGTTCATGTTTATATAGGGATAATGTATTGGACAGCATGTTGTTCATGTTAATATAGGGATAATGTATTGGACAGCATGTTGTTCATGTTTATATAGGGATAATGTGTTGGACAGCATGTTGTTCATGTTAATATAGGGATAATGTATTGGACAGCATGTTGTTCATGTTAATATAGAGATAATGTGTTGGACAGCATGTTGTTCATATAGGGATAATGTATTGGACAGCATGTTGTTCATGTTAATATAGGGATAATGTATTGGACAGCATGTTGTTCATGTTAATATAGGGATAATGTATTAGACAGCATGTTGTTCATGTTAATATAGGGATAATGTGTTGGACAGCATGTTGTTAATATAGGGATAATGTGTTGGACAGCATGTTGTTCATGTTAATATAGGGATAATGTATTGGACAGCATGTTGTTCATGTTTATATAGGGATAATGTATTGGACAGCATGTTGTTCATGTTAATATAGGGATAATGTGTTGGACAGCATGTTGTTCATGTTAATATAGGGATAACGTATTGGACAGCATGTTGTTCATGTTTATATAGGGATAATGTATTGGACAGCATGTTGTTCATGTTAATATAGGGATAATGTGTTGGACAGCATGTTGTTCATATAGGGATAATGTATTGGACAGCATGTTGTTCATGTTAATATAGGGATAATGTATTGGACAGCATGTTGTTCATGTTAATATAGGGATAATGTATTAGACAGCATGTTGTTCATGTTAATATAGGATAATGTGTTGGACAGCATGTTGTTAATATAGGGATAATGTGTTGGACAGCATGTTGTTCATGTTAATATAGGGATAATGTATTGGACAGCATGTTGTTCATGTTTATATAGGGATAATGTATTGGACAGCATGTTGTTCATGTTAATATAGGGATAATGTGTTGGACAGCATGTTGTTCATGTTAATATAGGGATAACGTATTGGACAGCATGTTGTTCATGTTTATATAGGGATAATGTATTGGACAGCATGTTGTTCATGTTAATATAGGGATAATGTGTTGGACAGCATGTTGTTCATGTTAATATAGGGATAATGTATTGGACAGCATGTTGTTCATGTTAATATAGAGATAATGTGTTGGACAGCATGTTGTTCATATAGGGATAATGTGTTGGACAGCATGTTGTTCATGTTAATATAGGGATAATGTATTGGACAGCATGTTGTTCATGTTAATATAGGGATAATGTATTGGACAGCATGTTGTTCATGTTAATATAGGGATAATGTATTGGACAGCATGTTGTTCATATAGGGATAATGTGTTGGACAGCATGTTGTTCATGTTAATATAGGGATAATGCATTGGACAGCATGTTGTTCATGTTAATATAGGGATAATGTATTGGGCAGAATGTGTTTCATATAGGGATAATGTGTTGGACAGCATGTTTTTCATGTTAATATAGGGATAATGGTTTTGACAGCATGTTGTTCTTGTTAATATAGGGATAATGTGTTGGACAGCATGTTGTTCATGTTAATATAGGGATAACGTATTGGACAGCATGTTGTTCATGTTAATATGGAGATAATGTTTTGGACAGCATGTTGTTCATATAGGGATAATGTATTGGACAGCATGTTGTTCATGTTAATATAGGGATAATGTATTGGACAGCATGTTGTTCATGTTAATATAGGGATAATGTGTTGGACAGCATGTTGTTCATGTTAATATAGGGATAATGTATTGGACAGCATGTGTTTCATATAGGGATAATGTGTTGGACAGCATGTTGTTCATGTTAATATAAGGATAATGTATTGGACAGCATGTGTTTCATATAGGGATAATGTGTTGGACAGCATGTTGTTCATATTTATATAGGGATAATGTGTTGGACAGCATGTTGTTCATGTTAATATAGGGATAATGTATTGGACAGCATGTTGTTCATATAGGGATAATGTGTTGGACAGCATGTTGTTCATGTTAATATAGGGATAATGTATTGGACAGAATGTGTTTCATATAGGGATAATGTGTTGGACAGCATGTTTTTCATGTTAATATAGGGATAATGGTTTTGACAGCATGTTGTTCTTGTTAATATAGGGATAATGTGTTGGACAGCATGTTGTTCATGTTAATATAGGGATAATGTATTGGACAGCATGTTGTTCATGTTTATATAGGGATAATGTGTTGGACAGCATGTTGTTCATGTTAATATAGGGATAATGTGTTGGACAGCATGTTGTTCATGTTAATATGGAGATAATGTTTTGGACAGCATGTTGTTCATATAGGGATAATGTATTGGACAGCATGTTGTTCATGTTAATATAGGGATAATGTATTGGACAGCATGTTGTTCATGTTAATATAGGGATAATGTGTTGGACAGCATGTTGTTCATGTTAATATAGGGATAATGTATTGGACAGCATGTGTTTCATATAGGGATAATGTGTTGGACAGCATGTTGTTCATGTTAATATAAGGATAATGTGTTGGACAGCATGTTGTTCATGTTAATATAGGGATAATGGGACAGCATATGTTGTTCATGTTTATATAGGAGATAATGTATTGGACAGCATGTTGTTCATGTTAATATATAGGATAATGTATTGGACAGCATGTTGTTCATGTTTATATAGGGATAATGTGTTGGACAGCATGTTGTTCATGTTAATATAGGGATAATGTATTGGACAGCATGTTGTTCATGTTAATATAGAGATAATGTGTTGGACAGCATGTTGTTCATATAGGGATAATGTGTTGGACAGCATGTTGTTCATGTTAATATAGGGATAATGTATTGGACAGCATGTTGTTCATGTTAATATAGGGATAACGTATTGGACAGCATGTTGTTCATGTTAATATAAGGATAAGGTGTTGGACAGCATGTTGTTCAAGTTAATATAGGGATCATGTATTGGGCAGCATGTGTTTCATATAGGGATAATGTATTGGACAGCATGTTTTTCATGTTAATATAGGGATAATGTTTTTGACAGCATGTTGTTCATGTTAATATAGCGATAATGTGTTGGACAGCATGTTGTTCATGTTAATATAAGGATAACGTATTGGACAGCATGTTGTTCATGTTAATATAGGGATAACGTATTGGACAGCATGTTGTTCATGTTAATATAGGGATAATGTATTGGACAGCATGTTGTTCATGTTAATATAGGGATAATGTATTGGACAGCATGTTGTTCATGTTAATATAAGGATAACGTATTGGACAGCATGTTGTTCATGTTAATATAGGGATAACGTATTGGACAGCATGTTGTTCATGTTAATATAGGGATAATGTATTGGACAGCATGTTGTTCATGTTAATATAGGGATAATGTATTGGACAGCATGTTGTTCATGTTAATATAGGGATAACGTATTGGACAGCATGTTTGTTAATATAGGGATAATGTATTGGACAGCATGTTGTTCATGTTAATATAGGGATAATGTATTGGACAGCATGTTGTTCATGTTAATATAGGGATAACGTATTGGACAGCATGTTGTTCATGTTAATATAGGGATAATGTATTGGACAGCATGTTGTTCATGTTAATATAAGGATAACGTATTGACAACAGCATGTTGTTCATGTTAATATAGGGATAACGTATTGGACAGCATGTTGTTCATGTTAATATAGGGATAATGTATTGGACAGCATGTTGTTCATGTTAATATAGGGATAACGTATTGGACAGCATGTTGTTCATGTTAATATAGGGATAATGTATTGGACAGCATGCTGTTCATGTTAATATAGGGATAATGTATTGGACAGCATGTTGTTCATGTTAATATAAGGATAACGTATTGGACAGCATGTTGTTCATGTTAATATAGGGATAACGTATTGGACAGCATGCTGTTCATGTTAATATAGGGATAATGTATTGGACAGCATGTTGTTCATGTTAATATAAGGATAACGTATTGGACAGCATGTTGTTCATGTTAATATAGGGATAACGTATTGGACAGCATGTTGTTCATGTTAATATAGGGATAATGTATTGGACAGCATGTTGTTCATGTTAATATAGGGATAACGTATTGGACAGCATGTTGTTCATGTTAATATAGGGATAATGTATTGGACAGCATGCTGTTCATGTTAATATAGGGATAATGTATTGCACAGCATGTTGTTCATGTTAATATAAGGATAACGTATTGGACAGCATGTTGTTCATGTTAATATAGGGATAACGTATTGGATAGCATGTTGTTCATGTTAATATAGGGATAATGTATTGGACAGCATGTTGTTCATGTTAATATAGGGATAACGTATTGGACAGCATGTTGTTCATGTTCATATAAGGATAACGTATTGGACAGCATGTTGTTCATGTTAATATAAGGATAACGTATTGGACAGCATGTTGTTCATGTTAATATAGGGATAATGTATTGGACAGCATGTTGTTCATGTTAATATAAGGATAATGTACATCATGTTCATCCGGCTGCTTCAGTTGTCATACTACCTTACCTGACCACTGCCCTGTTAGGATGTATTGCAGCCTATAGATTCAGTCAATCACTTGCTAATGCCTTTGAAGCATAATAATTGAATGCATGTTTGTGCATACAGAGCCTATATAATGTGAATGTATTTGTGGTGGGACACAGCACCATACTGTAGATCCGTCTGGATCAGAAACACTACTGTGTCTGTCCAGTAGAGGGAGTAGTAGACTTTACATTAGTGGAACATAGAACTCAGGAGACAATAGTCTTTTAAGCCATGTTTTAATCTACATGGAGGCATGAAGGGCTGAGGCTCTGCTCCTATGCTTCTGTTAAGACACTCAGTAGTTGACGCCAATGATGGGGGTACCGGCAATTCTGAGGTTCCCGAGTGGCACAGCGATCTAAGGCGTCACATCTCAGCGCAAGAGGCGTCACTACAGTCCCTGGTTTGATTCCAGGCTGTATCACATCCGGCCGTGATTGGGAGTCCCATAAGGCTGCGTATAATTGGCCCAGCGTCGTCCGGGGTTTGGCCCGGGGTAGGCCGTCATTGTAAATAAGAATTTGTTCTTAACTGACTTGCCCAGTTAAATAAAATTAAAAAAACTGAACTAGGACACTACCACATAAGGTCCAGTTCCCTTGGCAGAGCGAGGGTAGTGATGTCACGTAGGTTGATCATGTTTTCGTTAAAATATTGGTAAAGATTAACTATGCAGCTGTCAGACAGATGGACCCACATCGAACGTTCATCAGTCTACTTAAATGCCTGAGAGTAGAGATATGGTTCTGACTGCTTTTCATACCTGTTGACTCAGAGTAGAGGTATGGTTCTGACTGCTTTTCATACCTGTTGACTCAGAGTAGAGGTATGGTTCTGACTGCTTTTCATACCTGTTGACTCAGAGTAGAGGTATGGTTCTGACTGCTTTTCATACCTGTTGACTCCAGAGTAGAGGTATGGTTCTGACTGCTTTTCATACCTGTTGACTCAGAGTAGAGGTATGGTTCTGACTGCTTTTCATACCTGGTGACTCAGAGTAGAGGTATGGTTCTGACTGCTTTTCATACCTGTTGACTCAGAGTAGAGGTATGGTTCTGACTGCTTTTCATACCTGTTGACTCAGAGTAGAGGTATGGTTCTGACTGCTTTTCATACCTGGTGACTCAGAGTAGAGGTATGGTTCTGACTGCTTTTCATACCTGGTGACTCAGAGTAGAGGCACGGCTTTGAGTCACATAATGAATCTGACAGCCTTGAAATTATGGTCAGTTTGGAGCCATCATAGGCAAAAACTACGACTGCCCTGAGGCACCCTCTTCAATAACAACATGATTGCCAACAAAACAGTTGTTTCATCCTCATGGAGATGGGAAACATTTATATCCGGTCAATTGTTCTCCCAGTTAAATAACAATAACCAGATTGTCAGCATCAGCACCGTATAGGCCTCTGGATAGGGCCCTGGGGGGACCTTTGGGTAAGTCCCTGGGGGGCCCTGGGGGGACCTTTGGGTAGGGCCCTGGGGACAGCCTTTGGGTAGGGCCCTGGAGACAGCCTTTGGGTAGGGCCCAGGGGGGTCCTTTGGGTAGAGCCCTGGGGACACCTTTGGGTAGGGCCCTGGGGACACCTTTGGTAGGGCCCTGGGGACACCTTTGGTAGGGCCCTGGGGACACCTTTGGTAGGGCCCTGGGGGACACCTTTGGTAGGGCCCTGGGGGACACCTTTGGTAGGGCCCTGGGGACAGCCTTTGGTAGGACCCTGAGGACACCTTTTGGGTAGGGCCCTTGGGGGCCCTGGGTTCTCCTTTTGGGTAGGGCCCTGGGTTCTCCTTTTGGGTAGAGCCCTGGGTTCTCCTTTTGGGTAGGGCCCTTGGGGGCCCTGGGTTCTCCTTTTGGTTAGGGCCCTGGGGGACCCTGGGTTCTCCTTTTGGGTAGGGCCCTGGGGGGCCCTGGGTTCTCCTTTTGGGTAGGGCCCTGGGGGGCCCTGGGGGGGCCCTGGAGGATGGAATTGGAGCAGGGGTCTTCCAAATCCTCTCCTCATCTCCTTCAGCTTCACTGATTGGACGAGACTTGACAGGTGAAAGGAATATGGAGGAAGATCATCATTAAGGTGGTCTTCACCTGGTCACTTCTGTCGGATCAGTAGTGAAGGAGAATACATCATTACTTAGAGATTTGACAAAGATCCAGTGTTCTTCACAGATTAGGCCTAGTCTATTCTGCTGTTTTTACAAAGATCCAGTGTTCTTCACAGATTAGGCCTAGTCTATTCTGCTGTTTTGACAAAGATCCAGTGTTCTTCACAGATTAGGCCTAGTCTATTCTGCTGTTTTGACAAAGATCCAGTGTTCTTCACAGATTAGGCCTAGTCTATTCTGCTGTTTCTAACCTTGTCTCTGTGTTAGCATAGTGGTCACGTGATCACCACACCATGTGACCGTCTCCATTGAGAGAAAAGGAATTGATTATATTATATTCTGCCCTCCCCTCCTCTCTCCTCCTCTCCCCCCTCCTCTCCTCCGCGACATTTTGTCTCGTTCCTAAACAGTTTCCACTTTCCAGGGATGCAGCTGTTATTGTAACGGTCGGAACCGAACAGGACGGACATGATTCAGATGAAGAACCGGGCGATCCTCAGAAGCACCGCGTCCGTTAAAATTGATGTAATAATAAGGAGTTAGATAAAGAATAAAAAAAATGCGAGCGTTATTGCCGTGAGACAGGTACGTGACTGATGATTATTGTTCCCGTTACCCGGGTACACCTGGCGGAAGGACGGCGGGTTGCCTTCATCGACCATCACGACCATTTCAGACTAAGTTGATATTAATTAGGCCGAGTTCAATTAGGATATTCAGAATGGGTTTATATTTTTGCCTAAACGTTGTCCTTGTTGACATGAATGTGTCCATAACAGAATGGGATGTGTTGAGTCCGTGTTGGTCCATCTGTGACCAGACAGTGTGAGATGTAACTATCTCAATGTCATAGATGTCATTCACATTGAACGGTCATCAATTACAAATCTGGGAAATATGTGAGCTGGAGCTTTTGTCTCCAGTCACAGGAACATTCGCACAACGTTTGCTCTACACAAACACAACAGGTGTCTTGTCTAGGTTGTTTGGAAAAGGGCTTGCTGCGTGTTGTCTTGTATCGCCCTGTAGGTCTATGGTTCTGTCCGGTTGTATGTTGATAGGCTATTATTCTGAGGCTGAATCTCATGAGACTTGTTATCCTGTCCCGCCTGCTGTGTGGAGGCTGCTTGGGCTGCTGCCAGGGAACAGCAGAACTCATGTAGGCCAGATGTACAATACATTTCCATCTACCTGCTGCTAATGGTGCTGTTGGTGGCATGGAGTAGATCAGTCATGATACTCTGTCCATCTACCTGCTGCTAATGGTGCTGTTGGTGGCATGGAGTAGATCAGTCATGATACTCTGTCCATCTACCTGCTGGTAATGGTGCTGTTGGTGGCATGGAGTAGATCAGTCATGGTACTCTGTCCATCTACCTGCTGCTAATGGTGCTGTTGGTGGCATGGAGTAGATCAGTCATCCATGCTAATGGTGCTGTTGGTGGCATGGAGTAGATCAGTCATGATACTCTGTCCATCTACCTGCTGGTAATGGTGCTGTTGGTGGCATGGAGTAGATCAGTCATGGTACTCTGTCCATCTACCTGCTGCTAATGGTGCTGTTGGTGGCATGGAGTAGATCAGTCATGGTACTCTGTCCATCTACCTGCTGCTAGTGGTGCTGTTGGTGGCATGGAGTAGATCAGTCATGGTACTCTGTCCATCTACCTGCTGCTAGTGGTGCTGTTGGTGGCATGGAGTAGATCAGTCATGGTACTTTGTCCATCTACCTGCTGCTAGTGGTGCTGTTGGTGGCATGGACTAGATCAGTCATGGTACTCTGTCCATCTACCTGCTGCTAGTGGTGCTGTTGGTGGCATGGACTAGATCAGTCATGGTACTCTGTCCATCTACCTGCTGCTAGTGGTGCTGTTGGTGGCATGGACTAGATCAGTCGTCATGGTACTCTGTCCATCTACCTGCTGCTAGTGGTGCTGTTGGTGGCATGGACTAGATCAGTCATGGTACTCTGTCCATCTACCTGCTGCTAGTGGTGCTGTTGGTGGCATGGAGTAGATCAGTCATGATACTCTGTCCATCTACCTGCTGGTAATGGTGCTGTTGGTGGCATGGAGTAGATCAGTCATGGTACTCTGTCCATCTACCTGCTGCTAATGGTGCTGTTGGTGGCATGGACTAGATCAGTCATCTAATATGAGATACAGTGGGGAAAAAAAGTATTTAGTCAGCCACCAATTGTGCAAGTTCTCTCACTTAAAAAGATGAGAGAGGCCTGTAATTTTCATCATAGGTACACTTCAACTATGACAGACGAATGAGGAAAAAATCCAGAAAATCACATTGTAGGATTTTTGGAATTTATTTGCAAATTATGGTGGAAAATAAGTATTTGGTCAATAACAAAAAGTTTATCTCAATACTTTGTTATATACCCTTTGTTGGCAATGACAGAGGTCAAACGTTTTCTGTAAGCCTTCACAAGGTTTTCACACACTGTTGCTGGTATTTTGGCCCATTCCTCCATGCAGATCTCCTCTAGAGCAGTGATGTTTTGGGGGCTGTCGCTGGGCAACACGGACTTTCAAAGATTTTCTATGGGGTTGAGATCTGGAGACTGGCTAGCCACTCCAGGACCTTGAAATGCTTCTTACGAAGCCACTCCTTCGCTGCCCGGGCGGTGTGTTTGGGATCATTGTCATGCTGAAAAGACCCAGCCACGCTTTCATCTTCAATGCCCTTGCTGATGGAAGGAGGTTTTCACCAAAATCTCACGATACATGGCCCCATTCATTCTTTCCTTTACACGGATCAGTCGTCCTGGTCCCTTTGCAGAAAAAAACAGCCCCAAAGCATGATGTTTCCACCCCCATGCTTCACAGTAGGTATGGTGTTCTTTGGATGCAACTCAGCATTATTTGTCCTCTAAACACGACGAGTTGAGTTTTTACCAAAAAGTTCTATTTTGGTTTCATCTGACATTCTCCCAATCCTCATCTGGATCATCCAAATGCTCTCTAGCAAACTTCAGACGGGCCTGAACATGTACTGGCTTAAGCAGGGGGGACACGCCTGGCACTGCAGGATTTGAGTCCCAGGCGGCGAGTGTGTTACTGATGGTAGGCTTTGTTACTTTGGTCCCAGCTCTCTGTCATTCACTAGGTCCCCGTGTGGTTCTGGGATTTTTGCTCACCCCGTTCTTGTGATCATTTTGACCCCACGGGTGAGATCTTGCGTGGAGCCCCAGATCGAGGAAGATTATCAGTGGTCTTGTATGTCTTCCATTTCCTAATAATTGCTCCCACAGTTGATTTCTTCAAACCAAGCTGCTTACCTATTGCAGATTCAGTCTTCCCAACCTGGTGCAGGTCTACAATTTTGTTTCTGGTGTCCTTTGACAGCTCTTTGGTCTTGGCCATAGTGGAGTTTGGAGTGTGACTGTTTGAGGTTGTGGACAGGTGTCTTTTATACTGATAACAAGTTCAAACAGGTGCCATTAATACAGGTAATGAGTGGAGGACAGAGGAGCCTCTTAAAGAAGAAGTTACAGGTCTGTGAGAGCCAGAAATCTTGCTTGTTTGTATGTGACCAAATACTTATTTTCCACCATAATTTGCAAATAAATTCATAAAAAATCCTACAATGTGATTTTCTGGATTTTTTTTCTTCATTTTGTCTGTCATAGTTGAAGTGTACCTATGATGAAAATTACAGGCCTCTCTCATCTTTTTAAGTGAGACAACTTGCACAATTGGTGGCTGACTAAATACTTTTTTTCCCCACTGTATAGGGTGAGGAGTCACCGTTATGTCCCTCATAATGGTGACATATCTTGTTGTTTTAACATATTCATGTCATCTCTAACCTACAAAGCTTCTTCAGTTCTCCCAAGAGAGATTTCTTCCTGTGTTCTCACTACATTCCCTGTCATGACACCAGAGAGAGATCTTCATGTGTCCTGGATGGATAGATTCAAACAGCTCATCTGCAACACAGTAATCAGGTCAACCAGATAGGAACCAAGCAGAGCTGGTCTGTCATGGTGTTGTGGTGTTGACACTGGTCTGTCATGGTGTTGTGGTGTTGCCACTGGTCTGTCATGGTGTTGTGGTGTTGACACTGGTCTGTCATGGTGTTGTGGTGTTGACACTGGTCTGTCATGGTGTTGTGGTGTTGCCACTGGTCTGTCATGGTGTTGCCACTGGTCTGTCATGGTGTTGACACTGGTCTGTCATGGTGTTGCCACTGGTCTGTCATGGTGTTGCCACTGGTCTGTCATGGTGTTGTGGTGTTGCCACTGGTCTGTCATGGTGTTGTGGTGTTGACACTGGTCTGTCATGGTGTTGTGTTGTTGCCACTGGTCTGTCATGGTGTTGTGGTGTTGACACTGGTCTGTCATGGTGTTGTGGTGTTGACACTGGTCTGTCATGGTGTTGTGTTGATAGGGTGTGGTGTTGTCTCAGTGTTGCTCTCTCTCCAGCCCAGAAACACTGTAAACGGTATGTCTTTCAGCAGCAGCACCTGGCTTGTTGAGGTTCAGGCTTCTCTCTCATCAGGCTGTGTGTGTGGCTGTCAGGGATGAATCAGGCTATGGTTGCCGGGGGGATTGAGGGTATGAAGGTAGGGAGAAGAGAGCCACTAGAGTCAACATGAGATGTGTGATAAGCACAAAGCTTCTGCTGTCCCCTGGGTCTGGGCTGGCTACAACCTACCTCAACCTTTTCACATAAACCTGTCCCCTGGGTCTGGGCTGGCTACAACCTACCTCAACCTTTTCACATAAACCTGTCCCCTGGGTCTGGGCTGGCTACAACCTACCTCAACCTTTTCACATAAACCTGTCCCCTGGGTCTGGGCTGGCTACAACCTACCTCAACCTTACACATAAACCTGTCCCCTGGGTCTGGGCTGGCTACAACCTACCTCAACCTTTACACATAAACCTGTCCCCTGGGTCTGGGCTGGCTATAACCTACCCCAACCTCTATACCTACCCCAACCTAAATACCTACTCCAACCTCTATTCCTACCTCAACCTCTATACCTACCCCAACCTAAATACCTACTCCAACCTCTATTCCTACCTCAACCTCTATACATACCTCAACCTCTATACCTACCCCAACCTCTATACCTACCCCAACCTCTATACCTACCCCAACCTCTATACCTACCCCAACCTCTATACCTACCCCAACCTCTATACCCACCTCAACCTCTATACCTACCTCCATACCTACCCCAACCTCTATACCTACCCCAACCTCTATACCTACCCCAACCTCTATACCCACCCCAACCTCTATACCTACCCCAACCTCTATACCTACCCCAACCTCTATACCTACCTCCAACCTCTATACCCACCTCAACCTCTATACCTACCCCCAACCTCTATACCTACCCCCAACCTCTATACCTACCTCAACCTCTATACCTGCCTCAACCTCTATATACCCCTAACCTCTATACCTACTCCCAACCTCTATACCTACCCCAACCCTCTATACCTACCCCAACCTCTATACCTCACTCCCAACCTCTATACCTACTCCCAACCTCTATACCCACCTCAACCTCTATACCTACCTCCATACCTACCCCCAACCTCTATATACCTACCCCCAACCTCTATACCCACCCCCAACCTCTATACCCACCCCAACCTCTATACTCACTCCCAACCTCTATACCCCCCAACCTCTATACCTACCCCAACCTCTATACCCACCTCAACCTCTATACCTACTCCCAACCTCTATACCTACTCCCAACCTCTATACCTACCTCAACCTTCTATACCTACCTCAACCTCTATACCTACCCCAACCTCTATACCTACCCCAACCTCTATACCTACCCCAACCTCTATACCTACCCCAACCTCTATACCTACCTTAACCTCTATACCTACCCCAACCTCTATACCTACCTCAACCTTTCACAACCACAACCTGTCCCCATGTTGGAACTATACCTCGGCCTCCACACATAATCCCCTCCCCTAGAGTGCATCAGCCTCCAAAGAACAGCTTAATGATTATCCCCAGAGAGACTCAGGACCCCACAGACTCCTGCTTGTTGCCTCTGTGTGCCCTGCTGTTCCCTGGTGTGGTTTGGCTCAGCTTTGTCACTTGGAGTAACTGATTAGTAGTTTTGTCTCTTCAGCAGTCACTGCTCCTCGGGGCAGGTTGTTGATGTTCTACTGAGACTATATAATCCATTAACAGGAGGTAGTGGTTGGTGATGTTCTACTGAGACTATATAATCCATTAACAAGAGGTAGTGGTTGTTGATGTTCTACTGAGACTATATAATCCATTAACAGGAGGTAGTGGTTGGTGGTGTTCTACTGAGACTATATAATCCATTAACAGGAGGTAGTGGTTGGTGATGTTCTACTGAGACTATATAATCCATTAACAGGAGGTAGTGGTTGGTGATGTTCTACTGAGACTATATAATCCATTAACAGGAGGTAGTGGTTGGTGGTGTTCTACTGAGACTATATAATCCATTAACAGGAGGTAGTGGTTGGTGATGTTCTACTGAGACTATATAATCCATTAACAGGAGGTAGTGGTTGTTGATGTTCTACTGAGACTATATAATCCATTAACAGGAGGTAGTGGTTGGTGATGTTCTACTGAGACTATATAATCCATTAACAGGAGGTAGTGGTTGGTGATGTTCTACTGAGACTATATAATCCATTAACAGGAGGTAGTGGTTGGTGGTGTTCTACTGAGACTATATAATCCATTAACAGGAGGTAGTGGTTGGTGATGTTCTACTGAGACTATATAATCCATTAACAGGAGGTAGTGGTTGGTGATGTTCTACTGAGACTATATAATCCATTAACAGGAGGTAGTGGTTGGTGATGTTCTACTGAGACTATATAATCCATTAACAGGAGGTAGTGGTTGGTGATGTTCTACTGAGACTATATAATCCATTAACAGGAGGTAGTGGTTGGTGATGTTCTACTGAGACTATATAATCCATTAACAGGAGGTAGTGGTTGGTGATGTTCTACTGAGACTATATAATCCATTAACAGGAGGTAGTGGTTGGTGATGTTCTACTGAGACTATATAATCCATTAACAGGAGGTAGTGGTTGGTGATGTTCTACTGAGACTATATAATCCATTAACAGGAGGTAGTGGTTGGTGATGTTCTACTGAGACTATATAATCCATTAACAGGAGGTAGTGGTTGTTGATGTTCTACTGAGACTATATAATCCATTAACAGGAGGTAGTGGTTGGTGATGTTCTACTGAGACTATATAATCCATTAACAGGAGGTAGTGGTTGGGGATGTTCTACTGAGACTATATAATCCATTAACAGGAGGTAGTGGTTGTTGTTAAATACAGTAATTTTGTCAAGCCTTTGTTATACTTAGGAAATGACCTCATGTTGTTAGAGCCAGTTCAGGATGAGTCTTACTCTTAAATCTCTAGTGGTTTTAAATCTATACTGGGTTGCGGTCAAAAATTCTAGAGTCATCAGTCTGCCACAGAAATCTTCTATCTAGATCTGTGAGTTCCTCCTAATATCAGTGATTAGCTGAGTGTGGTCAGAGAGACTTTCTTTACATTTCTCTGGTGTAAAGTTTCCCTGGAAATGAGACCTGGAGAAACGGCCCCAGTTCGCCACGTTGCCATACTGACATTATACTGCGTCTCAATGTCAGGTCGTGCCGTCGTCCAACAACCAAATCAGTTTCAAGAAACATAAAATGCTTCAGCGGAAAGTCTCTAAAGAAGACTTCAACCTCCATTTTCACCCAGAGATGTTATTAACACACAGTGATAGAGATGTATTATACAGAGGTAGATAATTATTAAACAGAGATAGAGGTATATTATATAGAGATAGAGATGTATTAGAATACAGAGATAGAGATGTATTAGAATACAGAGATAGAGATGTATTAGAATACAGAGATAGAGATGTATTAGAATACAGAGACAGAGATGTATTAGAATACAGAGAAGGAGATGTTTTAGGATACAGAGATGGAGATGTATTAGAATATAGAGATGGAGATGTATTAGAATATGGAGATGTATTAGAATACAGAGATGGAGATGTATTAGAATATAGAGATGGAGATGTATTAGAATACAGAGATGGAGATGTATTAGAATACAGATATAGAGATGTATTAGACAGAGGTAGATAATTATTATATAGAGGTATATTATATAGAGATGTATTAGAATATAGAGATAGAGATTTATTAGAATACAGACATAGAGATGTATTAGAATACATAGGTAGAGATGTATTAGAATACAGACATAGAGATGTATTAGACAGAGGTAGATAATTATTATATAGAGATAGAGGTATATTATATAGAGATGTATTAGAATACAGACATAGAGATGTATTAGAATACAGAGACCGAGATGTATTAGAATACAGAGAAGGAGATGTATTAGAATCTAGAGATGGAGATGTATTAGAATATAGTGATGGAGATGTATTAGAATATGGAGATGTATTAGAATACAGAGATGGAGATGTATTATAATACAGAGATGGAGATGTATTAGAATATAGAGATGGAGATGTATTAGAATACAGAGATGGAGATGTATTAGAATATAGAGATGGAGATGTATTAGAATACAGAGATGGAGATGTATTAGAATACAGAGATGGAGATGTATTAGAATACAGAGATGGGGATGTATTAGAATACAGAGATGGGGATGTATTAGAATACAGAGATGGAGATGTATTAGAATACAGAGATGGAGATGTATTAGAATACAGAGATGGAGATGTATTAGAATACAGAGATGGAGATGTATTAGAATATAGACATAGAGATGTATTAGAATACAGAGATGGAGATGTATTAGAATACAGAGATGGAGATGTATTAGAATATAGAGATGGAGATGTATTAGAATATAGAGATGGAGATGTATTAGAATATAGAGGTAGGGATGTATTAGAATATAGAGATGGAGATGTGTTAGAATATAGAGGTAGGGATGTATTAGAATACAGAGATAGAGATGTATTAGAATATAGAGATTGAGATGTATTAGAATACAGAGATGGAGATGTTTTAGAATACAGACATAGAGATGTATTAGATCCTCAACCACATCTCCTATCACAGCCATTAAACTCTGTAACTGGTTTAAAGTCACCATTGGCCTTGTGGTGAAAATCCCTGAGCAGTTTCCTTCCTCTCCGGCAACTGAGTTAAGAGGGATGCCTGTATCTGTCGATGTGCCCTTGAGCAAGGCACTTAACCCTAATTTGCTCCAGGAGCACCGTACTCCTATGGCTGACCTTGTAAAACAACACATTTCACTGCACGTTTCCGGTGTATGTGACAATACAACAGTTTTAGTATTTATTTTGTAGTGACTGGGTGTATTGATACACCATCCAAGGTGTAGTTAATAACTGCACCATGCTCAAAGGGATATTCAATGTCTGCTTTCTGTTTACCCATCCTTCTTTGCGAGGCGTTGGAAAACCTCCCTGGTCTTTGGAAAACCTCCCTGGTCTTTGGAAAACCTCCCTGGTCTTTGGAAAACCTCCCTGGTCTTTGGAAAACCTCCCTGGTCTTTGGAAAACCTCCCTGTGCTTGAATCTGTGTTTGAAATTCCCTACTCGACTGAGGGAGCTTACAGATAATTGTACGTGTGTTGGGGTACAGAGATGAGGTGGTCATTCAAACATCATGTTAAACACTATTATTGCACACAGAGTGAGTCCACGCAACTTATTATGTGACTTTGTTAAGCACATTTTGTTTACACCTGAACTTATTTAGGCTTGTCATAACAAAGGGGGTTAGTACTTCTTGACTCAAGACATTTCAGCTGTACATTTTTTTATAAAAATTTTTTTTAATTGACGTTTTGGGGGTATTGTGTGTAGGCCAGTCACACAAATCTGGATTTAATCCATTTTTGATCCATTTTTAATTCGCACGACAAAATGTGGGAAAAGTCAAGGGGCGTCAATGCTTTCTGAAGGCCGTAATAAGTATCTTATTTCCGTGAACGTCCTCTTCCCCACGGCTCTATATCACACACACTGCATATTATTTATTTCCTTCCCGTTGTGTTCGTTTTCCACGTCTCCTCCATCTCACTACATCTTGTTGGTGTGTCTTGTCTCTGCAGCTCTCCTGTGGTGCAGTTCCCGGCAAGCGGCATGGTCTACGCACAATCAACAGACGGCATCAAGCCCTCCCTCCTGTCCCTCCTCTCCCCCTCCTTTACCCTCCCCATGACCTTTAACCTCTCAGACAAGGGCAACACCAGCTCAGCCACACCCTTCCTCTGTAACCACGATGCCCTCTCCTCGTCCTCCTCCTCTTCCTCCTCCTCCGGCCTCCAGAACACCACCCAGGTGTCGTATGAACTCACCCCAGCGGAGGTGGCTGTTCTGGGGCTGGTGTTCAGTCTCCTGTGGCTGGTCTCCATCCTGGGTAATGCTCTAGTGTGTGTGGTAATCCACCGTAGCAGAAGGAGTCAGTCCACTACTAACTACTTTGTGGTGTCCATGGCCTGTGCTGACCTGTTGCTGTCCCTGGGCTGTGCTCCCTTCATCCTACTCCAGGTGAGCTGGGGTGGCTGGCCTCTCAGCGCTGCCGCCTGCAAGGCTGTCCGCTACCTGCAGCACCTGTGTCCTGGTGTCCAGGTGTACGTCCTGCTGTCCATCTGCGTGGACCGGTTCTACACCATTGTGTACCCGCTAAGCTTCAAGGTGTCCAGGGAGAAAGCTAAAGCGGATGATCCTGGCCTCCTGGATGTTGGACGCCGCGTTCGTCTCTCCCTGCCTTTTCTTCTACGGCTCGGAGGAGGCGGCGGACGGGGGGAGGGCACTGTGACTTTTTCCTGCCGGCGGGAAGCTGGGATGGCGTGGTGTACGGTTCCGCCCACCTGCTCCTGGGGTTCCTGGTCCCAGCGGTCCTCATCGTGTGGTTCTACCAGCGGGTGGTCCGCTACATCTGGAGGATCAGCGCAGACGGACACGCGGTCAGGAGAACCCTGAACATCGTGCCCAGGACTAAAGTGAAGACCATCAAGATGTTTCTCATGCTCAACGTGGTGTTCCTCCTCACCTGGACTCCCTTCTACGTGGTCCAGCTGTGGCACCCTAGTGAGGCCCCGGGCCCCAGCAGACAGGGGGCTCTTGTGTTCTGCTGTGTGGTCTGGGTGTCGTTCAGCTCCACCGCCTCCAAACCCTCGCTCTACTCCGTCTACAACGCTAACTTCAGACGTGGCATGAGGGAGACCTTCTGCGCGTCCTCTATGAAGTGTTACCGTAGCAACGCTTACACCATCACCGCCAGCTCCCGCATGGCCAAGAAGAACTACGTGGGCGTGGTGGACATCCCCGTGGCGACCAAGACAACGCTCACCAAAGACTCGGTCTACGACACGTTTGACCGCGAGGCCAAGGAGAAGAAGCTGGCCTGGCCAATCAGAGCCAACCCTCCCAACACCTTTGTCTGACAAGAGGGGAGGGAGACAGAGTTTAACTATTGACACTACATTTCTGAGGATGACATGCATGGTTGTAGAGGACATTATCTGGGGTGCTAATACACTATCTTTAGTGGGTACTTTGGAACAGATGAGACCTAGCACTGACTTTCAGAGAGAGAGAGAGAGAGAGTGTGTTCACATTGTGTTGAATCACCAGATGGATCCCACGTATATGGTTCTGAATCCACTGTCTGTCTGCTACAGCCTGTTAACGTGTCTATGGTTCTGAATCCACTGTCTGTCTGCCTCAGTCTGTTAACATGTCTATGGTTCTGAATCCACTGTCTGTCTGCCTCAGTCTGTTAACGTGTCTATGGTTCTGAATCCACTGTCTGTCTGCTACAGTCTGTTAACGTGTCTATGGTTCTGAATCCACTGTCTGTCTGCCTCAGTCTGTTAACGTGTCTATGGTTCTGAATCCACTGTCTGTCTGCCTCACGTTAACAGACTGTCTATGGTTCTGAATCCACTGTCTGTCTGCTACATTCTGTTAACATGCGTGTGGTTCTGAATCCACTGTCTGTCTGCCTCAGTCTGTTAACATGTCTATGGTTCTGAATCCACTGTCTGTCTGCCTCAGTCTGTTAACATGCGTGTGGTTCTGAATCCACTGTCTGTCTACAGTCTGTTAACATGCGTGTGGTTCTGAATCCACTGTCTGTCTGCCTCAGTCTGTTAACATGCGTGTGGTTCTGAATCCACTGTCTGTCTGCCTCAGTCTGTTAACATGCGTGTGGTTCTGAATCCACTGTCTGTCTGCCTCAGTCTGTTAACATGCGTGTGGTTCTGAATCCACTGTCTGTCTGCCTCAGTCTGTTAACATGCGTGTGGTTCTGAATCCACTGTCTGTCTGCCTCAGTCTGTTAACATGCGTGTGGTTCTGAATCCACTGTCTGTCTGCCTCAGTCTGTTAACATGTCTGTGGTTCTGAATCCACTGTCTGTCTGCCTCAGTCTGTTAACATGCGTGTGGTTCTGAATCCACTGTCTGTCTGCTACAGTCTGTTAACATGCGTGTGGTTCTGAATCCACTGTCTGTCTGCCTCAGTCTGTTAACATGTCTGTGGTTCTGAATCCACTGTCTGTCTGCCTCAGTCTGTTAACATGCGTGTGGTTCTGAATCCACTGTCTGTCTGCCTCAGTCTGTTAACATGCGTGTGGTTCTGAATCCACTGTCTGTCTGCCTCAGTCTGTTAACATGCGTGTGGTTCTGAATCCACTGTCTGTCTGCCTCAGTCTGTTAACATGTCTGTGGTTCTGAATCCACTGTCTGTCTGCCTCAGTCTGTTAACATGCGTGTGGTTCTGAATCCACTGTCTGTCTGCTACAGTCTGTTAACATGCGTGTGGTTCTGAATCCACTGTCTGTCTGCCTCAGTCTGTTAACATGTCTGTGGTTCTGAATCCACTGTCTGTCTGCCTCAGTCTGTTAACATGCGTGTGGTTCTGAATCCACTGTCTGTCTGCTACAGTCTGTTAACATGCGTGTGGTTCTGAATCCACTGTCTGTCTGCCTCAGTCTGTTAACATGTCTGTGGTTCTGAATCCACTGTCTGTCTGCCTCAGTCTGTTAACATGCGTGTGGTTCTGAATCCACTGTCTGTCTGCTACAGTCTGTTAACATGCGTGTGGTAGGATGTCTATGATATGACCTTGACATGGGACAGGTAGGGGTGAATCTATGGAAAAGGGTTTTCTCAGGTAGAGCAGTCTGTGGACATGATCCTATATTATATACATCATCCTCATGCTTCTATAACGCATTGTAACATCTGTTATAACGCATTGTAACATCTGTTATAACGCATTGTAACATCTGTTATAACGCATTGTAACATCTGTTATAACGCATTGTAACATCTGTTATAACGCATTGTAACATCTGTTATAGCGCATTGTAACATCTGTTATAACGCATTGTAACATCTGTTATAGCGCATTGTAACATCTGTTATAGCGCATTGTAACATCTGTTATAACACATTGTAACATCTGTTAGAACGCATTGTAACATCTGTTAGAACGCATTGTAACATCTGTTAGAACGCATTGTAACATCTGTTAGAACGCATTGTAACATCTGTTAACGCATTGTAACATCTGTTAGAACGCATTGTAACATCTGTTAGAACACATTGTAACATCTGTTAGAACGCATTGTAACATCTGTTATAACGCATTGTAACATCTGTTATAACGCATTGTAACATCTGTTATAACGCATTGTAACATCTTATAACGCATTGTAACATCTGTTATAACGCATTGTAACATCTGTTATAACACATTAACATCTTGTAACGCATTGTAACATCTGTTATAACGCATTGTAACATCTGTTATAACGCATTGTAACATCTGTTATAGCGCATTGTAACATCTGTTATAGCGCATTGTAACATCTGTTATAGCGCATTGTAACATCTGTTATAACACATTGTAACATCTGTTATAACGCATTGTAACATCTGTTAGAACGCATTGTAACATCTGTTAGAACGCATTGTAACATCTGTTAGAACGCATTGTAACATCTGTTATAACGCATTGTAACATCTGTTATAACGCATTGTAACATCTTATAACGCATTGTAACATCTGTTATAACGCATTGTAACATCTGTTAGAACGCATTGTAACATCTGTTAGAACGCATTGTAACATCTGTTAGAACGCATTGTAACATCTGTTAGAACGCATTGTAACATCTGTTAGAACGCATTGTAACATCTGTTAGAACGCATTGTAACATCTGTTAGAACGCATTGTAACATCTGTTAGAACGCATTGTAACATCTGTTAGAACGCATTGTAACATCTTATAACGCATTGTAACATCTGTTATAACGCATTGTAACATCTGTTATAACACATTAACATCTTGTAACGCATTGTAACATCTGTTATAACGCATTGTAACATCTGTTATAACGCATTGTAACATCTGTTATAACACATTGTAACATCTGTTATAACACATTGTAACATCTGTTATATTGCATTGTAACATCTGTTATAACATGTGTAATGTTCTTATCACTGTTTTGTTGTGATCCCTGTGATTTTCACAGAGGCTGCAGCCTCGAGGTGTTTGGTATGACAGACGGCCTTTAACAGTCTTTGGTGCCCCCTCCGCTCCCCTGGCCTGAGCTACACGCAGATAGACGCAGCAGGCTGAGGACCTGATTGGTTGGGGATGAAGGAGTCTCATTGAAACGTTTTGCAGAGTCACTGGCCTTTACTGCCCTCTAGCTGCTATCACCTGTCACTGCCAGACCCTAACCTCTAACCCCTGACCCCTAACCCCTAACCTCTAACCCCTGGCACTAAACCCAGCCTCTAACCTGCCAGACACTGTGTTAGTCTCTGTTAGTGTGTGAAACTACTGTCTGTACTGTGATTTAAAGACTCATTGCTTTTCTACTGATGAATAACTAATGAATAAAGCATCAGCTGTGTTACAAGTTACAGTGTGGACCTATCGTCAGATTTACCCAGAGATGTTAGCGAAATGGGACTCGTACAAAAAGGGCCAAATGAATCAGAATGCTATTTGATGTATTTGAAGGATTGAAAAAGGAATCTGTCTGAGAGAGAGATATACAGCTCAGTCTGTCCAGAGAGAGATATACGGCTCAGTCTGTCCAGAGAGAGATATACAGCTCAGTCTGGCCAGAGAGAGATATACAGCTCAGTCTGTCTAGAGAGAGATATACAGCTCAGTCTGTCCAGAGAGAGATATACGGCTCAGTCTGTCCAGAGAGAGAGAGATACGGCTCAGTCTGTCCAGAGAGAGATATACGGCTCAGTCTGCCCAGAGAGAGATATACGGCTCAGTCTGTCCAGAGAGAGATATACGGCTCAGTCTGTCCAGAGAGAGATATACGGCTCAGTCTGTCCAGAGAGAGAGAGATACGGCTCAGTCTGTCCAGAGAGAGATATATGTCTCAGTCTGTCCAGAGAGAGATATACGGCTCAGTCTGTCCAGAGAGAGATATACGGCTCAGTCTGCCCAGAGAGAGATATACGGCTCAGTCTGTCCAGAGAGAGATATACGGCTCAGTCTGTCCAGAGAGAGATATACGGCTCAGTCTGTCCAGAGAGAGAGATACGGCTCAGTCTGTCTAGAGATAGATTTAGGGCTAAGTTTGTGTCAGAATTAAACGTTGTCCTTTAACCCACAGGGAGACAACAGAACAGAGTGAGGATGTTGGGAAAGTTGTTCAGATATCGGTCTGTTCTGTTGTCTGGTTCTGTGTTTGATGTGACATCTCCCTCCAGTGTAATTTATTTCACCTAAACCCTCCCTGAACAAGTGACCCTCCCCTACACCCCAAATATAATTAAAACAAAGTGGATTGCAGAGAACTTGTCTACCGTTTACCCTCACTTCTTGGACAGATGACATGGTGAGGTCTACACCTGTTGTATTCAGCATTTCACTGTAAGGTCTACACCTGTTGTATTCAGCATTTCACTGTGAGGTCTACACCTGTTGTATTCAGCATGTCACTGTGAGGTCTACACCTGTTGTATTCAGCATTTCACTGTAAGGTCTACACCTGTTGTATTCAGCATTTCACTGTAAGGTCTACACCTGTTGTATTCAGCATGTCACTGTAAGGTCTACACCTGTTGTATTCAGCATTTCACTGTAAGGTCTACACCTGTGGTATTCAGCATTTCACTGTAAGGTCTACACCTGTTGTATTCAGCATTTCACTGTAAGGTCTACACCTGTTGTATTCAGCATTTCACTGTAAGGTCTACACCCTGTTGTATTCAGCATTTCACTGTAAGGTCTACACCTGTTGTATTCAGCATTTCACTGTAAGGTCTACACCTGTTGTATTCAGCATTTCACTGTAAGGTCTACACCTGTTGTATTCAGCATTTCACTGTAAGGTCTACACCTGTTGTATTCAGCATTTCACTGTAAGGTCTACACCTGTTGTATTCAGCATTTCACTGTAAGGTCTACACCCTGTTGTATTCAGCATTTCACTGTAAGGTCTACACCTGTTGTATTCAGCATTTCACTGTAAGGTCTACACCTGTTGTATTCAGCATTTCACTGTGAGGTCTACACCTGTTGTATTCAGCATTTCACTGTAAGGTCTACACCTGTTGTATTCAGCATTTCACTGTAAGGTCTACACCTGTTGTATTCAGCATTTCCACTGTAAGGTCTACACCTGTTGTATTCAGCATTTCACTGTAAGGTCTACACCTGTTGTATTCAGCATTTCACTGTAAGGTCTGCACCTGTTGTATTCAGCATTTCACTGTAAGGTCTACACCTGTTGTATTCAGCATTTCACTGTAAGGTCTACACCTGTTGTATTCAGCATTTCACTGTAAGGTCTACACCTGTTGTATTCAGCATTTCACTGTGAGGTCTACACCTGTTGTATTCAGCATTTCACTGTAAGGTCTACACCTGTTGTATTCAGCATTTCACTGTAAGGTCTACACCTGTTGTATTCAGCATTTCACTGTAAGGTCTACACCTGTTGTATTCAGCATTTCACTGTAAGGTCTACACCTGTTGTATTCAGCATTTCACTGTAAGGTCTACACCTGTTGTATTCAGCATTTCACTGTAAGGTCTACACCTGTTGTATTCAGCATTTCACTGTAAGGTCTACACCTGTTGTATTCAGCATTTCACTGTAAGGTCTACACCTGTTGTATTCAGCATTTCACTGTAAGGTCTACACCTGTTGTATTCAGCATTTCACTGTGAGGTCTACACCCTGTTGTATTCAGCATTTCACTGTAAGGTCTACACCTGTTGTATTCAGCATTTCACTGTAAGGTCTACACCTGTTGTATTCAGCATTTCACTGTAAGGTCTACACCTGTTGTATTCAGCATTTCACTGTAAGGTCTACACCTGTTGTATTCAGCATTTCACTGTAAGGTCTACACCTGTTGTATTCAGCATTTCACTGTAAGGTCTACACCTGTTGTATTCAGCATTTCACTGTAAGGTCTACACCTGTTGTATTCAGCATTTCACTGTAAGGTCTACACCTGTTGTATTCAGCATTTCACTGTAAGGTCTACACCTGTTGTATTCAGCATTTCACTGTAAGGTCTACACCTGTTGTACTCAGCATTTCACTGTAAGGTCTACACCTGTTGTATTCAGCATTTCACTGTAAGGTCTACACCTGTTGTATTCAGCATTTCACTGTAAGGTCTACACCTGTTGTACTCAGCATTTCACTGTGAGGTCTACACCTGTTGTATTCAGCATTTCACTGTGAGGTCTACACCTGTTGTATTCAGCATTTCACTGTGAGGTCTACACCTGTTGTATTCAGCATTTCACTGTAAGGTCCACACCCCTGTTTTATTCGGCACGTGTGACAAATGCAATTTGATTTGATTTGATATTTTGCTCTTCAGCCTGACGTGATGTTATTCTGGAGAGCTGAAATGGTAAATATACACAAAATACAAACAAACGTTTACTCACACACATACACACCTTACAGACACACAGTGTCGGCCAGGAGTTTGCCAGGAATAGGAATGCTTTACAACCTGAAGAATAACCCGTCTGTTTCCAACTCAGCCTGATGTGACAGACACAGTGAGGTATTCTGGACAGCTGAACACTCAGAGACACACACACTCAGAGAGACACACACACACTCAGAGAGACACACACACACTCAGAGAGACACACACACTCAGAGAGACACACACACACTCAGAGAGACACACACACACTCAGAGAGACACACACACACTCAGAGAGACACACACACACTCAGAGAGACACACACACACTCAGAGAGACACACACACACTCAGAGAGACACACACACTCAGAGAGACACACACACACTCAGAGAGACACACACACACTCAGAGAGACACACACACACTCAGAGAGACACACACACACTGTCTCCTGTAGTGTCCTCTCTACGACGTTCAGTTCTGTCTCCTGTAGTGACCTACAGGTTGTAGAGAGGACACTACAGGAGACAGAACTGAACGTCGTAGAGAGGACACTACAGGAGACAGAACTGAACGTCGTAGAGAGGACACTACAGGAGACAGAACTGAACGTCGTAAAGAGGACACTACAGGAGACACCGCCAAAACAACCGCCATGCTGGTGTCATCTCTCACCGGTTAACACTTGATCTGATTGGATCCAGGCCTTACACTCATTCACTCTGTTTGGTTGTATGGTTATTGTCAGTTAAGAAAATTGTGCCTCTCTCTTTTAGTTGTGCCTCGTCCAGCTGCAGTCACAGCAGTCCTCCGCTGGGGTATTTCATTTACCTGCTGCCCCCAGTTCCTACTACACTGGGCTGTGAAGGGAGAAACATTTGAGGATACCCAGATGGATACGGGTAATTCAGAATTATATTGCGTGTTGTTGAGCTGTGTACTTACTGCCCCTTTGTGCATCTCTCGTTCAGATCTGCCATGTACTCCACCGCTGCCCGACAGCCTTACCCAGAAGACACTGGGCCTATCAAGACTGGCAAAGCAGAGATGGGTGGCGGACAAGGAAAAATAAAAAACAATATGCACACACTCTCTCTCTCTCTCTCTCTCATTCTCTCTCTCTCACTCTCTCTCTCTCATTCTCTCTCTCTCTCTCTCTCTCTCTGTCTCTCTCTCTCTCTGTCTCTCTCTCTCTCTCTCTCATTTTCTCTCTCTCTCTCTCTCTCTCTCACTCTCTCTCTGTCTCTCTCTCATTCTCTGTCTCTCTCTCTCTCTCTCTCTGTCTCTCTCTCTCATTCTCTCTCTCTCTCTCTCTCTCTCTCTCTCTCTCTCTCTCTCTCTCTCTCTCATTCTCTCTCTCTCTCTCTCTCACTCTCTCTCTGTCTCACTCTCTCTCTCTCTCTCTCTCTCTCTCTCTCTCTCTCATTCTCTCTCTCTCTCTCTCATTCTCTCTGTCTGTCTCTCTCTCTGTGTGTCACACACATTATCCCCAATATAAATACATTGTAATTGTGTATTTTATGTATGCTCCATTTAAGGCTTGAAGATATCTACATAATGACTCTAAATATCGATCAAATTAAAGTGTGATTGATAAGGTTGTAAAAGACTATGGCTTAATTCTCTGTTCTCTGAAAAAACATGCCTCCCTTTCTCTCTCTCACCTTAGGCCCAATGTAAATGCATTGTTTATGTTGACTCCATTTTATTTGAGGATTGTGTGCAATAAATAATAAAGTTCATTCACGGTTAAATTTCTCTGATTTAAAATGAAGGACCAACAGGAAGTGGGCAGACCTACATCCCTCTGGGAGTGTCGTGTGGGTGGATATTTCTGTGATTTAAAATGAAGGACCAACAGGAAGTGGGCAGACCTGCATCCCTCTGGGAGTGTCGTGCAGGTGTTGTCATCTGGAGGTGAAACACGGCCCCAACACCCCTCAGGGTTCCCAGGAGTGGCAGGCAAATATGTTTATTGTAAGGTCATTCCCTGGCTACCCATTCATATCGCTCAAACTGACGGTTCTCCACAATGAATGTATGCAGAGATGAAAATTCAGGCCAGCAGGGCCACGGAGGGAGTTACAGACCTCAGCTTGTTATGAAGCAGAGAAGGGTGGCTGACAAGGAAAAAACACACACAGTCTATAAACATGTAAACACATTGTAAGATATCTAGGCCAACAACTCTAGAGTGGAGTAAAAAACAAAACAGATTTTGATTTGATAATGAGTGTCAGAGAGAGAATGAATGTCTGTTCATGAGTCCTCATTTTATTGAATTACCGCAGGACAATAGAAGCAATCATTTTGTAAATCTAAAAACGGGTACAGGCTACTATATTTCGGTTGCATTATGGTGAGCGGGCATGAGTGGTCTAGGCTTCGATTAGACAACCACATGGATACAAATGTAAAGTTACTGACAAACAACAACGAGTCGAGCAATGCTTCAGCGCCACTGTCCTGTCCCCATTCTAGCCCTTTCACACAAACAAAGAGGCTTTGAACATCTTTACAAAATAAAATGGCAAATAGCTTTTCTCTGCCTGTCAAGACCTTCTGTACGTTCAACGACATCACCACTACACAAAAAGAGCTTTCTGTGATCCAATAAAAACATAGAAATAAACAAATCCACCGTGTGTCCATTCAACATCCAGCGTTCTATATCATGACATCATCATCTCTGCAGATACACGTCAGCTTGCCTTTTCTGACCAGATCTAGGTCCCCAATGGTGCCCTATTGCCTATATAGTGCACTACTATAGACCAGAGCCCTATGGGGACCCTATTCCCTATATAGAGCACTACTTTAGACCAGAGCCCTATGGGGACCCTATTCCCTATATAGTGCACTACTTTAGACCAGAGCCCTATGGGGACCCTATTCCCTATATAGTGCACTACTATAGACCAGAGCCCTATGGGGAACCTATTGCCTATATAGTGCACTACTTTAGACCAGAGCCCTATGGGGACCCTATTCCCTATATAGTGCACTACTTTAGACCAGAGCCCTATGGGGAACCTATTGCCTATATAGAACACTACTTTAGACCAGAGCCCTATTCCCTATATAGAGCACTACTTTAGACCAGGGTTTTATTTAGGGAATGGAGTGCCATTTGGGGATGCGGACATAGTTTTGTATTTGGAAAGGAGCAGAACTGAGTCACAATACCCAATAAAATGAGAAGTAACTCCTGATGTGAAGGTTAATATGTGATTTGTTCCGGCAGAATGTATAGGTGGGGTTGCATGGGCAGTCTGAACTCTTTCCACTGATTTCTGTCTTGGTTTCATCCACGTACCATATACACCTCCCACACGCTTCCTCAATTCTCACATGAAGCTAAAACACTTGAGACGAGGAAATTAAAAAGGAACTGTGCAAATAACACAGGCTGTCAATCTGTAACTAATAATCTAGGACATTTTACTAAACACTAACGAATCCCGAGTGTCGCAATAGAGAACCACGCGTGATAATAAAAACCCAGGCCAGTAAGGTGAATTACAACTGTAATAATAATATGAGCTATTACTCTGAAGGTCCCCGGCGCAGTGTTAGTAATGATATGCATCTCTGACAGTTCTGTTGCTGTGCGTCTCCTCTAGAGGGGACGGGACGGGGGGGGGCTGAGACAGACAGACTGGTGAGACAGACACCGTGTCACTCTCCCGTCACAGAGGCCTTATACAGTGGAGCGGTCTGGCATGACAGACGGAGTACCTACAGCCTAGCTCTGGTCTGGAACCTTTCGACAGACAGACCAGCTCTGGGTCGTATTCACTAGGCAACAAACGGGAAGCAAACGGGACGAAAAGGGGCGGAGGTACTTATGCGAACACCCTGTTGTCCGTTGCGTAACGTTTCACGTAATTTTTCCCCTAATGAATACAGCCCAGGTCTGCCCACCTCTAACCAACTGACAGTCAGACTAGCTCTGGTCTGGCACTCCCAAACACATTAGCTCTGGTTGCTGTTCTTGGAGCTCTTGGTGGAGGAGCTCTGGGGAGGCTTCTGTTCGTCTCCCGTCAGCAGGGCTTTTATCTCAGACGGGATCTTCCCCTGGTCCATGGCTGTACACCACTGCTTGTACTGAAGGAGAGGGAGGAAACCGACAGCGGAGTTAGGATGACAGCCGTGTGTGTGTGTGTGGTGTCTGGAAACACCTATATTTAACTACACAGCACAGCAGCTCGTTTCCAACGCTTAGCTATATTAGGGACGTGGTCGTCTGCGTTTCCAGAAGTTTTTTAAAAGGGATGGACTAGGCCTATAGTCAAGAAAATATTATAAATTTGTGAAATATGGTGGATTTATTTGATTATTTCCAACACCAAAACGAGTGGTTTAGATAATTCCCTGGGCGGTGCATTTATGTAAAGAAGGTGTGATGTAGTGTACCATGTCCAGCTCCTCTCTCAGGGCGCAGATGGCCCTCTCCTTGCTGGACACCAGCTCCTCTAGGTACTGGTAGCGGAGCTTCTTCCTCGCTCGGCACTCCCGGGCGCTCTGCCGGCTCCTCTCCAGCTTCGCCTTCAGATCAATCTTCGCCGGCTTCCGACCTCGTTTACCGGGTTTCTTCACTTTGCCTCCCATCTAAATAAGAATAACAAGCAGTGCATCGTGTCATTCAGGGAGACTATTAGTTAGATGCATGCCAGTTAGCTACACTACCTACTTGGTTGGAGAAGCGCACACACACACACATTGTGAAAGACAAACAGCCCCCAAAACAGTAACACCACATTAAGCATTAACATTCATGCCTGATTGAAGCCTTAAAAAACCCCCAATGTTTTAATACTCGGCTGGTTAAACGACATGCGGAGATCCACGTACCTTGCTGTCATCCATTTTGCTCAACACAAAGCTGACCGACAGCTGCGAAAATAAAGACGAATGGCGATCAAAATGGAGACAAGTTGTGGATTATAAAACAATAACAAGTCAACAATTCATCTTAAAGAAGGAAAACATTCTTGCAGCTTCGTGCTTTTTTTCTCCTTCTCCAAATGTGACGTTTCCTGTTGTGGTAAACTCCCTCTTCGCTAGGGATTCTGGGACTTGTGGTTTTCCTTTTGTTGTTGCGTAACTCGATCCAAAAAGAAAAATGTAGTTTTATCTGCATTACCAGGGACATGAAAACTACAACTAACATCAACCATTGCGAAAATATGGGCTTGCGAGAGGATCCGTGTTCTCGTCATAATAAAGCTATAGAGTTTTACCGTTGCAGTATCAAGGGCCAGTATCAGTCTGGAACAAGTCATTATAGTGTCTATAATTATGGACAGATATTCTCAATTTACATCCCACTACCGCTCAAAAAGGTTTTACAACACCTACTCATTCAAGGGTTTGTCTTTATTTTTTTTAATTTTTTTAAACTATTTTCTGTGTTGTAGAATAATTGTGAAGACATTAACACTATGAAATAACACATATGGAGTCATGTAGTAACCAAAAAAAAGTGTTAAACAAATCAAAATATATTTTATATTGTAGAAAATAATACAAATAAAGAGAAACCCTTGAATGAGTGGATGTTTAAAACTTCTGGGTTAATAGTGAGTCTGGGACAGGGCAGCAGGGCTAGGGTTCTGGGTTAATGTTGAGTCTAGGTCAGGGCTAGGGTTCTGGGTTAATAGTGAGTCTGGGACAGGGCAGCAGGGCTAGGGTTCTGGGTTAATGGTGAGTCTGGGACAGGGCTAGGGTTCTGGGTTAATAGTGAGTCTGGGGCAGGGCTAGGGTTCTGGGTTAATACTGAGTCTGGGGCAGGGCAGCAGGGCTAGGGTTCTGGGTTAATGGTGAGTCTGGGACAGGGCTAGGGTTCTGGGTTAATAGTGAGTCTGGGGCAGGGCTAGGGTTCTGGGTTAATACTGAGTCTGGGGCAGGGCAGCAGGGCTAGGGTTCTGGGTTAATGGTGAGTCTGGGACAGGGCAGCAGGGCTAGGGTTCTGGGTTAATAGTGAGTCTGGGGCTAGGGTTCAGGGTTAATAGTGAGTCTGGGACAGGGCTAGGGTTCAGGGTTAATAGTGAGTCTGGGACAGGGCAGCAGGGCTAGGGTTCTGGGTTAATAGTGAGTCTGGGACAGGGCTAGGGTTCTGGGTTAATACTGAGTCTGGGACAGGGCAGCAGGGCTAGGGTTCTGGGTTAATAGTGAGTCTGGGACAGGGCAGCAGGGCTAGGGTTCTGGGTTAATAGTGAGTCTGGGGCTAGGGTTCAGGGTTAATAGTGAGTCTGGGACAGGGCTAGGGTTCAGGGTTAATAGTGAGTCTGGGACAGGGCAGCAGGGCTAGGGTTCTGGGTTAATAGTGAGTCTGGGACAGGGCTAGGGTTCAGGGTTAATAGTGAGTCTGGGACAGGGCAGCAGGGCTAGGGTTCTGGGTTAATAGTGAGTCTGGGACAGGGCAGCAGGGCTAGGGTTCTGGGTTAATAGTGAGCCTGGGACAGGGCTAGGGTTCTGGGTTAATAGTGAGTCTGGGACAGGGCAGCAGGGCTAGGGTTCTGGGTTAATAGTGAGTCTGGGACAGGGCAGCGGTGCAGCAACGCTAGGGTACTGGATTAACCATGGTGAAGCGTAACAGTAATTGCAATCACATGTCCTCATCCCATGATTACAATGAATAAATATAATTCAGTGGCGGTCCAGTCAGGGTTGGACCGATCCAAGATTGTTTCCACTGCTGGCTGATGCTCAGAACTGCAGAGAGGAGGACCCGTGATGACGTCATCAGAATAATTCATACGGAGCGCTTTTAGGGGTTTTCTAAATAAGAAACGTGAGTGTCATAATAATAATATGACTGGTTTTCTTCCGCCTGGGCCATCGGTATTATCCATTCACTGATGGTGAAACTCCCTCATCTCTCTCTTTCCCCTGCAATCAATTTGTTTTTCGCTGTGTCCCTTTTCATCTTGTCTGTAGTGTCGGACAAATGCGTTCGTGTTGAAGTGCCTGGTGGGGGCTGAAGACTGAGGAGCTTAGCTGCCAAGTACAGTGGGCATGTGTCCTGCAACCCAAATGGCACCCTATTCCCTACGTAGTGCCCTATCGGCACTCTTCAACAGTAGTGCACTATATAAGAAATAGGATGCCATTTGACGTCGTTTTGCAGCGGGACCGACCCGGGTGTTTGAATACCAGGATGTAAGGACAGACCCCTGTCTCCCCTTTGTGTTGGAGGCAGTGTCACCCATCAATTCTCCTCTGAAAGAATGAGCTTTGTTCACCCATCGAAGCCAGAGCAGCTTACTATATGGCTGAGTGCCAGATGGAAACCTATTCCCTATATAGTTCACTACTTTCCACCAGGGCCCATAGGGAATAGGGTGCCATGTGGGATACACGCTATATCTGAGCCACAGAGCAGCTTACTGTATATCTGTGCCACAGAGCACCTTACTGTATATCTGAGCCACAGAGCAGCTTACTGTATAACTGAGCCACAGAGCAGCTTACTGTATATCTGTGCCACAGAGCACCTTACTGTATATCTGAGCCACAGAGCAGCTTACTGTATAACTGAGCCACAGAGCAGCTTACTGTATATCTGAGCCACAGAGCAGCTTACTGTATATCTGAGCCACAGAGCAGCTTACTGTATATCTGCTGATTTTGTACGTTTGCCCACTGACAAAGAAATGATCAGTCTATAATTTTAATGGTAGGTTTATTTGAACAGTGAGAGACAAAATAACAACAAAAAAATCCAGAAAAACTTGCATTTTAATGAGGGAAATAAGTATTTGACCCCCTCTCAATCAGAAAGATTTCTGTCTCCCAGGTGTCTTTTATACAGATAACGAGCTGAGATTAGGAGCACACTCTTAAAGGGAGTGCTCCTAATCTCATCTTGTTACCTGTATAAAAGACACCTGTCCACAGAAGCAATCAATCAATCAGATTCCACCATGGCCAAGACCAAAGAGCTCTCCAAGGATGTCAGGGACAAGATTGTAGACCTACACAAGGCTGGAATGGGCTACAAGACCATCGCCAAGCAGCTTGGTGAGAAGGTGACAACAGTTGGTGCGATTATTCACAAGTGAAAGAAACACAAAATAACTGTGAATCAGCCCAGAACTACACGGGAGGATCTTGTCAATGATCTCAAGGCAGCTGGGACCATAGTCACCAAGAAAACAATTGGTAACACATTACGCCGTGAAGGACTGAAATCCTGCAGCGCCCACAAGGTCTCCCTGCTCAAGAAAGCACATATACATGCCCGTCTGAAGTTCGCCAATGAACATCTGAATGATTCAGAGGACAACTGGGTGAAAGTGTTGTGGTCAGATGAGACCAAAATGGAGCTCTTTGGCATCAACTCAACTCGCCGTGTTTGGAGGAGGAGGAATGCTGCCTATGACCCCAAGAACACCATGCCCACCGTCAAACATGGAGGTGGAAACATTATGCTTTGGAGGTGTTTTTCTGCTAAGGGGACAGGACAACTTCACCGCATCAAAGGGACGATGGATGGGGCCATATACCGTCAAATCTTGGGTGAGAACCTCCTTCCCTCAGCCAGGGCATTGAAAATGGGTCGTGGATGGGTATTCCAGCATGACAATGACCCAAAACACACGGCCAAGGCAACAAAGGAGTGGCTCAAGAAGAAGCACATTAAGGTCCTGGAGTGGCCTAGCCAGTCTCCAGACCTTAATCCCATAGAAAATCTGTGGAGGGAGCTGAAGGTTCGAGTTGCCAAACGTCAGCCTCGAAACCTTAATGACTTGGAGAAGATCTGCAAAGAGGAGTGGGACAAAATCCCTCCTGAGATGTGTGCAAACCTGGTGGCCAACTACAAGAAACGTTTGACCTCTGTGATTGCCAACAAGGGTTTTGCCACCAAGTACTAAGTCATGTTTTGCAGAGGGGTCAAATACTTATTTCCCTCATTAAAATGCAATTCCATTCATAACATTTTTCACATGCACTTTTCTGGATTGTTTTGTTGTTATTCTGTCTCTCACTGTTCAAATAAACCTACCAATAAAATTATAGACACCATACTGTGTCAAGGTGTTTGGGGTTACCACACCACACTGTGTCAAGGTGTTTGATATGGGGTTACCACACCACACTGTGTCAAGGTGTTTGGGGTTACCACACCACACTGTGTCAAGGTGTTTGATATGGGGTTACCACAACACACTGTGTCAAGGTGTTTGGGGTTACCACACCACACTGTGTCAAGGTGTTTGGGGTTACCACACCATACTGTGTCAAGGTGTTTGGGGTTACCACACCATACTGTGTCAAGGTGTTTGGGGTTACCACACCCCACTGTGTCAAGGTGTTTGGGGTTACCACACCATACTGTGTCAAGGTGTTTGGGGTTACCACACCATACTGTGTCAAGGTGTTTGGGGTTACCACACCATACTGTGTCATGGTGTTTGGGGTTACCACACCACACTGTGTCAAGGTGTTTGATATGGGGTTACCACACCACACTGTGTCAAGGTGTTTGGGGTTACCACACCACACTGTGTCAAGGTGTTTGGGGTTACCACACCACACTGTGTCAAGGTGTTTGGGGTTACCACACCACACTGTGTCAAGGTGTTTGGGGTTACCACACCACACTGTGTCAAGGTGTTTGGGGTTACCACACCATACTGTGTCAAGGTGTTTGGGGTTACCACACCATACTGTGTCAAGGTGTTTGGGGTTACCACACCACACTGTGCCAAGGTGTTTGGGGTTACCACACCACACTGTGTCAAGGTGTTTGATATGGGGTTACCACACCATACTGTGTCAAGGTGTTTGGGGTTACCACACCACACTGTGTCAAGGTGTTTGGGGTTACCACACCATACTGTGTCAAGGTGTTTGGGGTTACCACACCACACTGTGTCAAGGTGTTTGGGGTTACCACACCACACTGTGTCAAGGTGTTTGATATGGGGTTACCACACCATACTGTGTCAAGGTGTTTGATATGGGGTTACCACACCATACTGTGTCAAGGTGTTTGGGGTTACCACACCATACTGTGTCAAGGTGTTTGATATAGGGTTACCACACCACACTGTGTCAAGGTGTTTGATATGGGGTTACCACACCATACTGTGTCAAGGTGTTTGGGGTTACCACACCACACTGTGTCAAGGTGTTTGATATGGGGTTACCACACCACACTGTGTCAAGGTGTTTGTGTGTTGCCACACCATACTGTGTCAAGGTGTTTGGGGTTAACACACCATACTGTGTCAAGGTGTTTGGGGTTACCACACCACACTGTGTCAAGGTGTTTGGGGTTACCACACCACACTGTGTCAAGGTGTTTGATATGGGGTTACCACACCATACTGTGTCAAGGTGTTTGATATGGGGTTACCACACCATACTGTGTCAAGGTGTTTGGGGTTACCACACTGTGTCAAGGTGTTTGATATGGGGTTACCACACCATACTGTGTCAAGGTGTTTGGGGTTACCACACCACACTGTGTCAAGGTGTTTGATATGGGGTTACCACACCACACTGTGTCAAGGTGTTTGTGTGTTGCCACACCATACTGTGTCAAGGTGTTTGGGGTTACCACACCACACTGTGTCAAGGTGTTTGGGGTTACCACACCATACTGTGTCAAGGTGTTTGATACGGGGTTACCACACCATACTGTGTCAAGGTGTTTGATACGGGGTTACCACACCATACTGTGTCAAGGTGTTTGTGTGTTACCACACCATACTGTGTCAAGGTGTTTGGGGTTACCACACCATACTGTGTCAAGGTGTTTGGGGTTACCACACCACACTGTGTCAAGGTGTTTGATATGGGGTTACCACAACACACTGTGTCAAGGTGTTTGGGGTTACCACACCATACTGTGTCAAGGTGTTTGTGTGTTACCACACCATACTGTGTCAAGGTGTTTGGGGTTACCACACCATACTGTGTCAAGGTGTTTGGGGTTACCACACCATACTGTGTCAAGGTGTTTGGGGTTACCACACCACACTGTGTCAAGGTGTTTGATATGGGGTTACCACACCACACTGTGTCAAGGTGTTTGGGGTTACCACACCATACTGTGTCAAGGTGTTTGTGTGTTACCACACCATACTGTGTCAAGGTGTTTGGGGTTACCACACCACACTGTGTCAAGGTGTTTGATATGGGGTTACCACACCACACTGTGTCAAGGTGTTTGGGGTTACCACACCACACTGTGTCAAGGTGTTTGATATGGGGTTACCACACCACACTGTGTCAAGGTGTTTGTGTGTTACCACACCATACTGTGTCAAGGTGTTTGGGGTTACCACACCATACTGTGTCAAGGTGTTTGGGGTTACCACACCACACTGTGTCACGGTGTTTGATATGGGGTTACCACACCACACTGTGTCAAGGTGTTTGATATGGGGTTACCACACCATACTGTGTCAAGGTGTTTGATATGGGGTTACCACACCATACTGTGTCAAGGTGTTTGATATAGGGTTACCACACCATACTGTGTCAAGGTGTTTGATATATGGGGTTACCACACCACACTGTGTCAAGGTGTTTGATATGGGGTTACCACACCACACTGTGTCAAGGTGTTTGATATGGGGTTACCACACCACACTGTGTCAAGGTGTTTGTGGGTTACCACACCATACTGTGTCAAGGTGTTTGTGGGGTTAACCACACCATACTGTGTCAAGGTGTTTGGGGTTACCACACCACACTGTGTCAAGGTGTTTGGGGTTACCACACCACACTGTGTCAAGGTGTTTGATATGGGGTTACCACACCACACTGTGTCAAGGTGTTTGATATGGGGTTACCACACCATACTGTGTCAAGGTGTTTGGGGTTACCACACCACACTGTGTCAAGGTGTTTGATATGGGGTTACCACACCATACTGTGTCAAGGTGTTTGGGGTTACCACACCACACTGTGTCAAGGTGTTTGATATGGGGTTACCACACCACACTGTGTCAAGGTGTTTGTGTGTTGCCACACCATACTGTGTCAAGGTGTTTGGGGTTACCACACCACACTGTGTCAAGGTGTTTGGGGTTACCACACCATACTGTGTCAAGGTGTTTGATATGGGGTTACCACACCACACTGTGTCAAGGTGTTTGGGGTTACCACACCATACTGTGTCAAGGTGTTTGATATGGGGTTACCACACCATACTGTGTCAAGGTGTTTGGGGTTACCACACCATACTGTGTCAAGGTGTTTGGGGTTACCACACCATACTGTGTCAAGGTGTTTGATATGGGGTTACCACACCATACTGTGTCAAGGTGTTTGGGGTTACCACACCATACTGTGTCAAGGTGTTTGGGGTTACCACACCATACTGTGTCAAGGTGTTTGATATGGGGTTACCACACCACACTGTGTCAAGGTGTTTGATATGGGGTTACCACACCACACTGTGTCAAGGTGTTTGGGGTTACCACACCATACTGTGTCAAGGTGTTTGGGGTTACCACACCACATACTGTGTCAAGGTGTTTGGGGTTACCACACCACACTGTGTCAAGGTGTTTGATATGGGGTTACCACACCATACTGTGTCAAGGTGTTTGGGGTTACCACACCATACTGTGTCAAGGTGTTTGGGGTTACCACACCACACTGTGTCAAGGTGTTTGGGGTTACCACACCACACTGTGTCAAGGTGTTTGATATGGGGTTACCACACCATACTGTGTCAAGGTGTTTGGGGTTACCACACCATACTGTGTCAAGGTGTTTGGGGTTACCACACCATACTGTGTCAAGGTGTTTGGGGTTACCACACCACACTGTGTCAAGGTGTTTGGGGTTACCACACCACACTGTGTCAAGGTGTTTGATATGGGGTTACCACACCATACTGTGTCAAGGTGTTTGATATGGGGTTACCACACCACTGTGTCAAGGTGTTTGGGGTTACCACACCATACTGTGTCAAGGTGTTTGATATAGGGTTACCACACCACACTGTGTCAAGGTGTTTGATATGGGGTTACCACACCATACTGTGTCAAGGTGTTTGGGGTTACCACACCACACTGTGTCAAGGTGTTTGATATGGGGTTACCACACCATACTGTGTCAAGGTGTTTGTGTGTTACCACACCATACTGTGTCAAGGTGTTTGGGGTTACCACACCATACTGTGTCAAGGTGTTTGATATGGGGTTACCACACCATACTGTGTCAAGGTGTTTGGGGTTACCACACCACACTGTGTCAAGGTGTTTGATATGGGGTTACCACACCATACTGTGTCAAGGTGTTTGTGGGTTACCACACCATACTGTGTCAAGGTGTTTGGGGTTACCACACCATACTGTGTCAAGGTGTTTGATATGGGGTTACCACACCATACTGTGTCAAGGTGTTTGGGGTTACCACACCACACTGTGTCAAGGTGTTTGATATGGGGTTACCACACCATACTGTGTCAAGGTGTTTGGGGTTACCACACCATACTGTGTCAAGGTGTTTGGGGTTACCACACCACACTGTGTCAAGGTGTTTGGGGTTACCACAACACACTGTGTCAAGGTGTTTGATATGGGGTTACCACACCACACTGTGTCAAGGTGTTTGTGGGTTACCACACCATACTGTGTCAAGGTGTTTGATATGGGGTTACCACACCATACTGTGTCAAGGTGTTTGGGGTTACCACACCACACTGTGTCAAGGTGTTTGGGGTTACCACACCACACTGTGTCAAGGTGTTTGGGGTTACCACACCACACTGTGTCAAGGTGTTTGATAGGTGTTTGGGGGTTACCACACCATACTGTGTCAAGGTGTTTGGGGTTACCACACCATACTGTGTCAAGGTGTTTGGGGTTACCACACCACACTGTGTCAAGGTGTTTGATATGGGGTTACCACACCACACTGTGTCAAGGTGTTTGGGGTTACCACACCACACTGTGTCAAGGTGTTTGATATGGGGTTACCACACCACACTGTGTCAAGGTGTTTGTGTGTTGCCACACCATACTGTGTCAAGGTGTTTGGGGTTACCACACCACACTGTGTCAAGGTGTTTGATATGGGGTTACCACACCATACTGTGTCAAGGTGTTTGGGGTTACCACACCATACTGTGTCAAGGTGTTTGGGGTTACCACACCCCACTGTGTCAAGGTGTTTGGGGTTACCACACCATACTGTGTCAAGGTGTTTGGGGTTACCACACCACACTGTGTCAAGGTGTTTGATATGGGGTTACCACACCATACTGTGTCAAGGTGTTTGGGGTTACCACACCACACTGTGTCAAGGTGTTTGATATGGGGTTACCACACCATACTGTGTCAAGGTGTTTGGGGTTACCACACCACACTGTGTCAAGGTGTTTGGGGTTACCACACCACACTGTGTCAAGGTGTTTGATATGGGGTTACCACACCATACTGTGTCAAGGTGTTTGGGTTACCACACCATACTGTGTCAAGGTGTTTGGGGTTACCACACCACACTGTGTCAAGGTGTTTGATATGGGGTTACCACACCACACTGTGTCAAGGTGTTTGATGGGGTTACCACACCATACTGTGTCAAGACTGTGTCAAGGTGTTTGATATGTTACCACACCACACTGTGTCAAGGTGTTTGTGGTTACCACACCATACTGTGTCAAGGTGTTTGGGGTTACCACACCACACTGTGTCAAGGTGTTTGATGGGGTTACCACACCATACTGTGTCAAGGTGTTTGGGGTTACCACACCATACTGTGTCAAGGTGTTTGATATGGGGTTACCACACCATACTGTGTCAAGGTGTTTGGGGTTACCACACCATACTGTGTCAAGGTGTTTGGGGTTACCACACCACACTGTGTCAAGGTGTTTGATATGGGGTTACCACACCATACTGTGTCAAGGTGTTTGATATGGGGTTACCACACCATACTGTGTCAAGGTGTTTGGGGTTACCACACCATACTGTGTCAAGGTGTTTGGGGTTACCACACCATACTGTGTCAAGGTGTTTGGGGTTACCACACCACACTGTGTCAAGGTGTTTGGGGTTACCACAACACACTGTGTCAAGGTGTTTGATATGGGGTTACCACACCACACTGTGTCAAGGTGTTTGTGTGTTACCACACCATACTGTGTCAAGGTGTTTGGGGTTACCACACCATACTGTGTCAAGGTGTTTGATACGGGGTTACCACACCACACTGTGTCAAGGTGTTTGGGGTTACCACACCACACTGTGTCAAGGTGTTTGATATGGGGTTACCACACCACACTGTGTCAAGGTGTTTGTGTGTTACCACACCATACTGTGTCAAGGTGTTTGGGGTTACCACACCATACTGTGTCAAGGTGTTTGGGGTTACCACACCACACTGTGTCAAGGTGTTTGATACGGGGTTACCACACCACACTGTGTCAAGGTGTTTGTGTGTTACCACACCATACTGTGTCAAGGTGTTTGGGGTTACCACACCATACTGTGTCAAGGTGTTTGATACGGGGTTACCACACCACACTGTGTCAAGGTGTTTGGGGGTACCACACCACACTGTGTCAAGGTGTTTGATATGGGGTTACCACACCATACTGTGTCAAGGTGTTTGGGGTTACCACACCACACTGTGTCAAGGTGTTTGATATGGGGTTACCACACCACACTGTGTCAAGGTGTTTGGGGTTACCACACCATACTGTGTCAAGGTGTTTGATGTTTGGGGTTACCACACCACACTGTGTCAAGGTGTTTGATATGGGGTTACCACACCATACTGTGTCAAGGTGTTTGGGGTTACCACACCATACTGTGTCAAGGTGTTTGATATGGGGTTACCACACCATACTGTGTCAAGGTGTTTGGGGTTACCACACCATACTGTGTCAAGGTGTTTGGGGTTACCACACCATACTGTGTCAAGGTGTTTGATATGGGGTTACCACACCATACTGTGTCAAGGTGTTTGGGGTTACCACACCACACTGTGTCAAGGTGTTTGATATGGGGTTACCACACCACACTGTGTCAAGGTGTTTGGGGTTACCACACCACACTGTGTCAAGGTGTTTGGGGTTACCACACCATACTGTGTCAAGGTGTTTGGGGTTACCACACCACACTGTGTCAAGGTGTTTGGGGTTACCACACCATACTGTGTCAAGGTGTTTGGGGTTACCACACCATACTGTGTCAAGGTGTTTGGGGTTACCACACCATACTGTGTCAAGGTGTTTGGGGTTACCACACCACACTGTGTCAAGGTGTTTGATATGGGGTTACCACACCACACTGTGTCAAGGTGTTTGATATGGGGTTACCACACCATACTGTGTCAAGGTGTTTGGGGTTACCACACCACACTGTGTCAAGGTGTTTGGGGTTACCACACCATACTGTGTCAAGGTGTTTGGGGTTACCACACCACACTGTGTCAAGGTGTTTGGGGTTACCACACCACACTGTGTCAAGGTGTTTGATATGGGGTTACCACACCATACTGTGTCAAGGTGTTTGGGGTTACCACACCATACTGTGTCAAGGTGTTTGATATAGGGTTACCACACCATACTGTGTCAAGGTGTTTGATATGGGGTTACCACACCATACTGTGTCAAGGTGTTTGGGGTTACCACACCACACTGTGTCAAGGTGTTTGATATGGGGTTACCACACCACACTGTGTCAAGGTGTTTGTGTGTTACCACACCATACTGTGTCAAGGTGTTTGGGGTTACCACACCATACTGTGTCAAGGTGTTTGGGGTTACCACACCACACTGTGTCAAGGTGTTTGGGGTTACCACACCACACTGTGTCAAGGTGTTTGATATGGGGTTACCACACCATACTGTGTCAAGGTGTTTGATATGGGGTTACCACACCATACTGTGTCAAGGTGTTTGATATGGGGTTACCACACCATACTGTGTCAAGGTGTTTGGGGTTACCACACCACACTGTGTCAAGGTGTTTGATATGGGGTTACCACACCACACTGTGTCAAGGTGTTTGTGTGTTACCACACCATACTGTGTCAAGGTGTTTGGGGTTACCACACCACACTGTGTCAAGGTGTTTGGGGTTACCACACCATACTGTGTCAAGGTGTTTGATATGGGGTTACCACACCATACTGTGTCAAGGTGTTTGATACGGGGTTACCACACCATACTGTGTCAAGGTGTTTGTGGGTTACCACACCATACTGTGTCAAGGTGTTTGGGGTTACCACACCATACTGTGTCAAGGTGTTTGATATGGGGTTACCACACCACACTGTGTCAAGGTGTTTGATATGGGGTTACCACAACACACTGTGTCAAGGTGTTTGGGGTTACCACACCATACTGTGTCAAGGTGTTTGTGTGTTACCACACCATACTGTGTCAAGGTGTTTGGGGTTACCACACCATACTGTGTCAAGGTGTTTGGGGGTTACCACACCACACTGTGTCAAGGTGTTTGGGGTTACCACAACACACTGTGTCAAGGTGTTTGATATGGGGTTACCACACCACACTGTGTCAAGGTGTTTGTGTGTTACCACACCATACTGTGTCAAGGTGTTTGGGGTTACCACACCATACTGTGTCAAGGTGTTTGGGGTTACCACACCACACTGTGTCAAGGTGTTTGGGGTTACCACAACACACTGTGTCAAGGTGTTTGATATGGGGTTACCACACCACACTGTGTCAAGGTGTTTGTGTGTTACCACACCATACTGTGTCAAGGTGTTTGGGGTTACCACACCATACTGTGTCAAGGTGTTTGATATGGGGTTACCACACCATACTGTGTCAAGGTGTTTGGGGTTACCACACCACACTGTGTCAAGGTGTTTGGGGTTACCACACCACACTGTGTCAAGGTGTTTGATATGGGGTTACCACACCATACTGTGTCAAGGTGTTTGATATGGGGTTACCACACCATACTGTGTCAAGGTGTTTGGGGTTACCACACCATACTGTGTCAAGGTGTTTGATATAGGGTTACCACACCACACTGTGTCAAGGTGTTTGATATGGGGTTACCACACCATACTGTGTCAAGGTGTTTGGGGTTACCACACCACACTGTGTCAAGGTGTTTGATATGGGGTTACCACACCACACTGTGTCAAGGTGTTTGTGTGTTACCACACCATACTGTGTCAAGGTGTTTGGGGTTACCACACCATACTGTGTCAAGGTGTTTGATACGGGGTTACCACACCACACTGTGTCAAGGTGTTTGGGGTTACCACACCACACTGTGTCAAGGTGTTTGATATGGGGTTACCACACCATACTGTGTCAAGGTGTTTGATATGGGGTTACCACACCATACTGTGTCAAGGTGTTTGGGGTTACCACACCACACTGTGTCAAGGTGTTTGATATGGGGTTACCACACCATACTGTGTCAAGGTGTTTGGGGTTACCACACCACACTGTGTCAAGGTGTTTGATATGGGGTTACCACACCACACTGTGTCAAGGTGTTTGTGTGTTGCCACACCATACTGTGTCAAGGTGTTTGGGGTTACCACACCACACTGTGTCAAGGTGTTTGGGGTTACCACACCATACTGTGTCAAGGTGTTTGATATGGGGTTACCACACCACACTGTGTCAAGGTGTTTGGGGTTACCACACCATACTGTGTCAAGGTGTTTGGGGTTACCACACCACACTGTGTCAAGGTGTTTGGGGTTACCACACCACACTGTGTCAAGGTGTTTGATATGGGGTTACCACACCATACTGTGTCAAGGTGTTTGGGGTTACCACACCATACTGTGTCAAGGTGTTTGGGGTTACCACACCATACTGTGTCAAGGTGTTTTTGGGGTTACCACACCATACTGTGTCAAGGTGTTTGTTTGGGGTTACCACACCACACTGTGTCAAGGTGTTTGATATGGGGTTACCACACCACACTGTGTCAAGGTGTTTGGGGTTACCACACCACACTGTGTCAAGGTGTTTGGGGTTACCACACCATACTGTGTCAAGGTGTTTGGGGTTACCACACCACACTGTGTCAAGGTGTTTGGGGTTACCACACCATACTGTGTCAAGGTGTTTGGGGTTACCACACCACACTGTGTCAAGGTGTTTGATATGGGGTTACCACACCATACTGTGTCAAGGTGTTTGGGTTACCACACCATACTGTGTCAAGGTGTTTGGGGTTACCACACCATACTGTGTCAAGGTGTTTGGGGTTACCACACCACACTGTGTCAAGGTGTTTGGGGTTACCACACCACACTGTGTCAAGGTGTTTGATATGGGGTTACCACACCATACTGTGTCAAGGTGTTTGGGGTTACCACACCACACTGTGTCAAGGTGTTTGGGGTTACCACACCATACTGTGTCAAGGTGTTTGGGGTTACCACACCACACTGTGTCAAGGTGTTTGGGGTTACCACACCACACTGTTTCAAGGTGTTTGATATGGGGTTACCACACCATACTGTGTCAAGGTGTTTGATATGGGGTTACCACACCATACTGTGTCAAGGTGTTTGGGGTTACCACACCATACTGTGTCAAGGTGTTTGATATAGGGTTACCACACCACACTGTGTCAAGGTGTTTGATATGGGGTTACCACACCATACTGTGTCAAGGTGTTTGATATGGGGTTACCACACCACACTGTGTCAAGGTGTTTGTGTGTTGCCACACCATACTGTGTCAAGGTGTTTGGGGTTACCACACCATACTGTGTCAAGGTGTTTGGGGTTACCACACCATACTGTGTCAAGGTGTTTGGGGTTACCACACCATACTGTGTCAAGGTGTTTGGGGTTACCACACCATACTGTGTCAAGGTGTTTGTGTGTTACCACACCATACTGTGTCAAGGTGTTTGGGGTTACCACACCATACTGTGTCAAGGTGTTTGATACGGGGTTACCACACCATACTGTGTCAAGGTGTTTGATACGGGGTTACCACACCACACTGTGTCAAGGTGTTTGGGGTTACCACACCATACTGTGTCAAGGTGTTTGATGTGGGGTTACCACACCATACTGTGTCAAGGTGTTTGGGGTTACCACACCATACTGTGTCAAGGTGTTTGGGGTTACCACACCACACTGTGTCAAGGTGTTTGGGGGTTACCACACCATACTGTGTCAAGGTGTTTGATATGGGGTTACCACACCACACTGTGTCAAGGTGTTTGGGTTACCACACCACACTGTGTCAAGGTGTTTGGGGTTACCACACCACACTGTGTCAAGGTGTTTGGGGTTACCACACCACACTGTGTCAAGGTGTTTGTGTGTTACCACACCATACTGTGTCAAGGTGTTTGGGGTTACCACACCATACTGTGTCAAGGTGTTTGGGGTTACCACACCACACTGTGTCAAGGTGTTTGGGGTTACCACACCATACTGTGTCAAGGTGTTTGGGGTTACCACACCACACTGTGTCAAGGTGTTTGGGGTTACCACACCACACTGTGTCAAGGTGTTTGGTGTTGTCAAGGTGTTTGTTACCACACCATACTGTGTCAAGGTGTTTGGGGTTACCACACCACACTGTGTCAAGGTGTTTGATATGGGTTACCACACCACACTGTGTCAAGGTGTTTGATATGGGGTTACCACACCATACTGTGTCAAGGTGTTTGATATGGGGTTACCACACCACACTGTGTCAAGGTGTTTGATATGGGGTTACCACACCATACTGTGTCAAGGTGTTTGATATGGGGTTACCACACCATACTGTGTCAAGGTGTTTGATATGGGGTTACCACACCACACTGTGTCAAGGTGTTTGGGGTTACCACACCATACTGTGTCAAGGTGTTTGATATGGGGTTACCACACCACACTGTGTCAAGGTGTTTGGGGTTACCACACCATACTGTGTCAAGGTGTTTGGGGTTACCACACCATACTGTGTCAAGGTGTTTGATATGGGTTACCACACCATACTGTGTCAAGGTGTTTGGGGTTACCACACCACACTGTGTCAAGGTGTTTGGGGTTACCACACCATACTGTGTCAAGGTGTTTGGGGTTACCACACCACACTGTGTCAAGGTGTTTGATATGGGGTTACCACACCACACTGTGTCAAGGTGTTTGTGTGTTACCACACCATACTGTGTCAAGGTGTTTGGGGTTACCACACCATACTGTGTCAAGGTGTTTGATACGGGGTTACCACACCATACTGTGTCAAGGTGTTTGATATGGGGTTACCACACCATACTGTGTCAAGGTGTTTGGGGTTACCACACCATACTGTGTCAAGGTGTTTGGGGTTACCACACCACACTGTGTCAAGGTGTTTGATATGGGGTTACCACACCACACTGTGTCAAGGTGTTTGGGGTTACCACACCACACTGTGTCAAGGTGTTTGTGTGTTACCACACCATACTGTGTCAAGGTGTTTGGGGTTACCACACCATACTGTGTCAAGGTGTTTGGGGTTACCACACCATACTGTGTCAAGGTGTTTGGGGTTACCACACCACACTGTGTCAAGGTGTTTGGGGTTACCACACCACACTGTGTCAAGGTGTTTTGGGGTTACCACACCACACTGTGTCAAGGTGTTTGATATGGGGTTACCACACCATACTGTGTCAAGGTGTTTGATATGGGGTTACCACACCACACTGTGTCAAGGTGTTTGTGGGTTGCCACACCATACTGTGTCAAGGTGTTTGGGGTTACCACACCATACTGTGTCAAGGTGTTTGGGGTTACCACACCACACTGTGTCAAGGTGTTTGATATGGGTTACCACACCACACTGTGTCAAGGTGTTTGGGGGTTACCACACCATACTGTGTCAAGGTGTTTGGGGTTACCACACCATACTGTGTCAAGGTGTTTGGGGTTACCACACCACACTGTGTCAAGGTGTTTGATATGGGGTTACCACACCACACTGTGTCAAGGTGTTTGGGGTTACCACACCATACTGTGTCAAGGTGTTTGGGGTTACCACACCATACTGTGTCAAGGTGTTTGGGGTTACCACACCATACTGTGTCAAGGTGTTTGGGGTTACCACACCACACTGTGTCAAGGTGTTTGATATGGGGTTACCACACCACACTGTGTCAAGGTGTTTGGGGTTACCACACCATACTGTGTCAAGGTGTTTGAGTTACCACACCATACTGTGTCAAGGTGTTTGGGGTTACCACACCACACTGTGTCAAGGTGTTTGGGGTTACCACACCATACTGTGTCAAGGTGTTTGGGGTTACCACACCATACTGTGTCAAGGTGTTTGATGGGGTTACCACACCATACTGTGTCAAGGTGTTTGGGGTTACCACACCATACTGTGTCAAGGTGTTTGATATGGGGTTACCACACCACACTGTGTCAAGGTGTTTGGGGTTACCACACCATACTGTGTCAAGGTGTTTGGGGTTACCACACCATACTGTGTCAAGGTGTTTGGGGTTACCACACCATACTGTGTCAAGGTGTTTGGGGTTACCACACCATACTGTGTCAAGGTGTTTGGGGTTACCACACCACACTGTGTCAAGGTGTTTGGGGTTACCACACCATACTGTGTCAAGGTGTTTGGGGTTACCACACCATACTGTGTCAAGGTGTTTGGGGTTACCACACCATACTGTGTCAAGGTGTTTGGGGTTACCACACCATACTGTGTCAAGGTGTTTGATATGGGGTTACCACACCACACTGTGTCAAGGTGTTTGATACGGGGTTACCACACCACACTGTGTCAAGGTGTTTGGGGTTACCACACCACACTGTGTCAAGGTGTTTGGGGTTACCACACCATACTGTGTCAAGGTGTTTGGGGTTACCACACCATACTGTGTCAAGGTGTATGGGGTTACCACACCACACTGTGTCAAGGTGTTTGATATGGGGTTACCACACCATACTGTGTCAAGGTGTTTGGGGTTACCACACCACACTGTGTCAAGGTGTTTGTGTGTTACCACACCACACAGCATGATATCAAAACAATATACAGACTTGGAAGGAAATCAACAAATAGCCTGTGGCCCAATAAACACAGATATCAAACCGATTACGATCCTGACCGGGCCGATTGATGTTTGTTGTAGAATGAGATTAGAGGGTTTTTTACGGTATGAAATAGATCTGCTATGTCAAACACGGCAGTGATTCACTTGATGTGGTAGATAGTTGCCCTGCCCATGTACCTGTTCTTGGGGAGAGAGGGAGAGAGAGATCCACAACTACTAGAGTTAAGGAACCAGTCATATGAAGGTTTAAAGGACATCTAGCTAGAAGGACTAACTAGTCATCTAGCTAGCAGGACTAACTAGGCTCCAGTCATATGAAGGGTTAAAGGGCATCTAGCTAGCAAGACTAACTAGGCTCCAGTCATATGAAGGGTTAAAGGGCATCTAGTTAACAGGACTAACTAGTCTCCAGTCATATGAAGGGTTAAAGGACATCTAGCTAACAGGACTAACTAGTCTCCAGTCATATGAAGGGTTAAAGGACATCTAGCTAACAGGACTAACTTGGCTCCAGTCATCTAGTTAACAGGACTAACTAGGCTCCAGTCATATGAAGGGTTAAAGAACATCTAGTTAACAGGACTAACTAGGCTCCAGTCATATGAAGGGTTAAAGGACATCTAGCTAACAGGACTAACTTGGCTCCAGTCATCTAGTTAACAGGACTAACTAGGCTCCAGTCATATGAAGGGTTAAAGAACATCTAGTTAACAGGACTAACTAGGCTCCAGTCATATGAAGGGTTAAAGGACATCTAGATAACAGGACTAACTTGGCTCCAGTCATCTAGTTAACAGGACTAACTAGGCTCCAGTCATATGAAGGGTTAAAGGACATCTAGTTAACAGGTTTAACTAGGCTCCAGTCATCTAGATAACAGGAATAACTAGGCTCCAGTCATATGAAGGGTTAAAGGACATCTAGTTAACAGGACTAACTAGGCTCCAGTCATATGAAGGGTTAAAGGACATCTAGCTAACAGGACTAACTAGTCTCCAGTCATATGAAGGGTTAAAGGACATCTAGATAACAGGACTAACTAGGCTCCAGTCATATGAAGGGTTAAAGGACATCTAGCTAACAGGACTAACTAGGCTCCAGTCATATGAAGGGTTAAAGGACATCTAGCTAACAGGACTAACTAGGCTCCAGTCATATGAAGGGTTAAAGGACATCTAGTTAACAGGACTAACTAGGCTCCAGTCATATGAAGGGTTAAAGGACATCTAGTTAACAGGACTAACTAGGCTCCAGTCATATGAAGGGTTAAAGGACATCTAGATTACAGGACTAACTAGGCTCCAGTCATATGAAGGGTTAAAGGACATCTAGTTAACAGGACTAACTAGGCTCCAGTCATATGAAGGGTTAAAGGACATCTAGCTAACAGGACTAACTTGGCTCCAGTCATATGAAGGGTTAAAGGACATCTAGTTAACAGGACTAACTAGGCTCCAGTCATATGAAGGGTTAAAGGACATCTAGTTAACAGGACTAACTAGGCTCCAGTCATATGAAGGGTTAAAGGACATCTAGTTAACAGGACTAACTAGGCTCCAGTCATATGAAGGGTTAAAGGACATCTAGTTAACAGGACTAACTAGGCTCCAGTCATATGAAGAGTTAAAGGACATCTAGTTAACAGGACTAACTTGGCTCCAGTCATATGAAGGGTTAAAGGACATCTAGCTAACAGGACTAACTTGGCTCCAGTCATCTAGCTAACAGGACTAACTAGGCTCCAGTCATCTAATTAACAGGACTAACTAGGCTCCAGTCATATGAAGGGTTAAAGGACATCTAGTTAACAGGACTAACTTGGCTCCAGTCATATGAAGGGTTAAAGGACATCTAGTTAACAGGACTAACTAGGCTCCAGTCATATGAAGGGTTAAATGACATCTAGATAACAGGACTAACTAGGCTCCAGTCATCTAGCTAACAGGACTAACTAGGCTCCAGTCATCTAGATAACAGGACTAACTAGGCTCCAGTCATATGAAGGGTTAAAGGACATCTAGTTAACAGGACTAACTAGGCTCCAGTCATCTAGCTAACAGGACTAACTAGGCTCCAGTCATATGAAGGGTTAAAGGACATCTAGCTAACAGGACTAACTAGGCTCCAGTCATATGAAGGGTTAAAGGACATCTAGATAACAGGACTAACTAGGCTCCAGTCATATGAAGGGTTAAAGGACATCTAGTTAACAGGACTAACTAGGCTCCAGTCATATGAAGGGTTAAAGGACATCTAGATAACAGGACTAACTAGGCTCCAGTCATATGAAGGGTTAAAGGACATCTAGTTAACAGGACTAACTAGGCTCCAGTCATATGAAGGGTTAAAGGACATCTAGATAACAGGACTAACTAGGCTCCAGTCATATGAAGGGTTAAAGGACATCTAGATTACAGGACTAACTAGGCTCCAGTCATATGAAGGGTTAAAGGACATCTAGTTAACAGGACTAACTAGGCTCCAGTCATATGAAGGGTTAAAGGACATCTAGTTAACAGGACTAACTAGGCTCCAGTCATATGAAGGGTTAAAGGACATCTAGTTAACAGGACTAACTTGGCTCCAGTCATATGAAGGGTTAAAGGACATATAGATAACAGGACTAACTAGGCTCCAGTCATATAAAGGGTTAAAGGACATCTAGTTAACAGGACTAACTAGGCTCCAGTCATATGAAGGGTTAAAGGACATCTAGTTAACAGGACTAACTTGGCTCCAGTCATCTATCTAACAGGACTAACTAGGCTCCAGTCATCTAATTAACAGGACTAACTAGGCTCCAGTCATATGAAGGGTTAAAGGACATCTAGTTAACAGGACTAACTTGGCTCCAGTCATATGAAGGGTTAAAGGACATCTAGTTAACAGGACTAACTAGTCTCCAGTCATATGAAGGGTTAAAGGACATCTAGCTAACAGGACTAACTAGGCTCCAGTCATCTAGCTAACAGGACTAACTAGGCTCCAGTCATATGAAGGGTTAAAGGACATCTAGTTAACAGGACTAACTAGGCTCCAGTCATCTAGTTAACAGGACTAACTAGGCTCCAGTCATCTAGCTAACAGGACTAACTAGGCTCCAGTCATATGAAGGGTTAAAGGACATCTAGCTAACAGGACTAACTAGGCTCCAGTCATATGAAGGGTTAAAGGACATCTAGTTAACAGGACTAACTAGGCTCCAGTCATATGAAGGGTTAAAGGACATCTAGTTAACAGGACTAACTTGGCTCCAGTCCAACCTCAGTCACAGTGATCTTGTAGCTCATTAGACTACTGGTGCTTCTGCGCCCTGCCCCCCTTTTCATACCACCGTCCTGAAAGTTATGAAGTCGGTAATAAACTCTATGAGTTTTATACATGTGAGTAGATATGACAGTGTCTACCCTAACTGGATAATAAGTTATTAATGAACTCTCTAAGAGTCGGCAGTGAGATGGTGTGTTTCTACATAGACGGCTGTGTGCCTTTAAGGCCGCCTGTTCATTAGGAGTTGGTTTCAAATGACGCCAACCTTTTTATTTTTATCACGATGACCTCATCGTCTATGGTTGAAGTTTACTAACCAGCGAATCGGGTTTTTTTTTTCTCCATCTCATTTATTTTTTTTCTGTCGTTTTCCTTTTGTTTACTCTTGCACGAAACCCAGTTTTACAACAACAACAACAACAACAACTTTTGAACCTGATAATAGATGTCGGTGGTGGTGTTGAAAGGCGCTTTTCTGACAGCGACTTCTCCCTAACGGGTAAGTTTCCCGAAAATTTTCTTAAAAATAACGAAGCGACTATCTCGCAACCGGGCCTTTGTAAATGACGGAGTTTCCCCCCATGTGAGTTGGACCGGGGAGAGCAGAAAGTCACAGAATGTACGAAACTGAACCGGGCCACTTTCACTCCAAATAAGAACTCGACATCTGGTCTAACGTTCGACCGAATCGGCTTGACTCCGTATTTGTTGTCACTTAGGTAGGACATGTTGGTGATTTTAGGAAGGTTAGTAGACTAGTTGTCCACCCTAAGCAAAGTGACAGTCTAGAAGTAGAGGAGAATCGGCTTGACTCCGTATTTGTTGTCACTTAGGTAGGACATGTTGGTGATTTTAGGAAGGTTAGTAGACTAGTTGTCCACCCTAAGCAAAGTGACAGTCTAGAAGTAGAGGAGAATCGGCTTGACTCCGTATTTGTTGTCACTTAGGTAGAACATGTTGGTGATTTTAGGAAGGTTAGTAGACTAGTTGTCCACCCTAAGCAAAGTGACAGTCTAGAAGTAGAGGAGAATCGGCTTGACTCCGTATTTGTTGTCACTTAGGTAGGACATGTTGGTGATTTTAGGAAGGTTAGTAGACTAGTTGTCCACCCTAAGCAAAGTGACAGTCTAGAAGTAGAGGAGAATCGGCTTGACTCCGTATTTGTTGTCACTTAGGTAGGACATGTTGGTGATTTTAGGAAGGTTAGTAGACTAGTTGTCCACCCTAAGCAAAGTGACAGTCTAGAAGTAGAGGATAAATGTTACAAATCTAGCTACCGGTATATCTCAAGAGTGCTAAGTAATCATTTGAATAATTATACCCATCGTATTGGTCTTGTAAAAACCATTAGGCCCTAGACAAGTAATGTGATCTCACCACATAATCCTAGTAGACCTATCATTTATAGTTCTTGGACCAGAAGGAAACAGTGTCATATAGCCTAGTCCTAGTCAGGGGGGGAGGGGTTGTCGAGAGATATATATATATATATGAATGTTTGATAACACTGTGGTTGAGGTGACGCTATTACCACGTAATGATGACATGTCGTGGTTATTACGGGGTGGTCTACTTCTCACTGGTCATTTAGAATTGTCCTTGAATGAACAAGGGAAAGCTATTTTACATACATGTAAACACCTGGCAGGTACCTTCCACACCTGGCCCAAGGCTGGGCTGGTGAAGGGGCTTGTAATCCCTGGGGAGTATTAGCAGGTGAATGTTATCAAGGGACAGGAAGGGAAATGGATGCTTATTTCCATCGTGGTTTAGTAAAACATCTACAGGGCCTTCACCAAGTATTCACACCCCTTGAGTTATTCCACATTTTGTTGTGTTACAGCCTGAATTCAACATTTTTATTAAATCAATTTGTTCTCTCACCCGTCTACACACAATACCCCATAATGCGAAAAATATTAAAATGTTTTTAGAAATGTTTGCAAATCTATTGAAAATGAAATAGAGATATTTCTCATTTCCATAAGTATTCACACCCCTGAGTCAGTACATGTTAGAATCACCTTTAGCAGTTATTACAGCTTTGAGTCTTTCTGGGTGAGTCTCTAAGAGCTGTGAGTCTTTCGTGGTAAGTCTCTAAGAGCTTTGAGTCTTTCTGGGTGAGTCTCTAAGAGCTGTGAGTCTTTTGTGGTAAGTCTAAGAGCTGTGAGTCTTTCTGGGTGAGTCTCTAAGAGCTGTGAGTCTCTCTGGGTGAGTCTCTAAGAGCTGTGAGTCTCTCTGGGTGAGTCTCTAAGAGCTGTGAGTCTCTCTGGGTGAGTCTCTAAGAGCTGTGAGTCTCTCTGGGTGAGTCTCTAAGAGCTGTGAGTCTCTCTGGGTGAGTCTCTAAGAGCTGTGAGTCTCTCTGGGTGAGTCTCTAAGAGCTTTGCACAACTGGATTGTACAATATTTGCCCAGGCACTCACTATATTAGTTGCAGGTGCATGGTAACAGTTGAATTAGATGAGGACAAAGAGGAAACCCACACACTGCTCTGGCTGGTATCACTGCTCTTGGTGGTATCACTGCTCTGGCTAGTATCACTGCTCTGGCTAGTATCACTGCTCTGGCTGGTATCACTGCTCTGGCTGGTATCACTGCTCTGGCTGGTATCACTGCTCTGGCTGGTATCACGGCTCTTTAGTACCTCAAGCTTTTTTGTGTGCTCTGGCAAAGGCAAGCAGATGTGCTCTGGCAAAGTGATACCATCAGAAGCTGATCTCTGTGTGTGTGTCTCTGTGTGTCTGTGTGTGTGTGTCTGTGTGTGTCTCTGTGTGTGTGTGTGTGTGTGTGTGCGTCTGTGTGTGTGTCTGTAGGATGAAGTAACTTCCTCTCTGGTTTAATAATCGTTCTTTTACTGGTTTTACATTGAAGCTGCTGACGTTTTGGGAAACCAAGTCGGCGTCTGAAATGTGAAACTAGTAAAGTTGTGTTTGTAGGATGTTACAGAGTGGGTTGGTTTCCTTATTCTTAAAGTTGTGTTTGTAGGATGTTGCTGGGTTCCTTATTCTGGACAGGAATGACGTTCCGTTACCAGCTGGTTGTTGTCCACTTCTCTAATCAATGGAAACAGTCCATCCAAATGTCCTAATGTCATTTAGTGGAACGGAGAACACACTCCGTAATACATAATACATCCACTGGAACCTCCCGAAGACGCTGTCCCTCTCTGTCCTCCTGTCCAGACCTCCGAGACAGACAGACAGACCTCTCTGTCCTCCTATCCAATATGTACAGGTGACAGACCGACAGACAGACCTCTCTGTCCTCCTGTCCAATATGTACAGGTGACAGACCGACAGACAGACCTCTGTCCTCCTGTCCAATATGTACAGGTGACAGACCGACAGACAGACCTCTCTGTCCTCCTATCCAATATGTACAGGTGACAGACAGACAGACCTCTGTCCTCCTATCCAATATGTACAGGTGACAGACAGACAGACCTCTGTCCTCCTGTCCAATATGTACAGGTGACAGACAGACAGACCCTCTGTCCTCCTGTCCAATATGTACAGGTACAGACAGACAGGCAGACAGACCGACAGACAGACCTCTCTGTCCTCCTATCCAATATGTACAGGTGACAGACAGACAGACCTCTCTGTCCTCCTGTCCCATATGTACAGGTGTGAGACAGTATCAGCAGCAGCTGACAGACTGTGATGTCATGGTGACACATACAGATCCAGACTGACTCTCAGAGATAGCCTGCAGAGTTCTGTCATACTATCCAGGTGTGTACCCAAACAATTCTACCTCCTACTCCACCTTTCTAGAGTCTCACCGTTGCTTGCTATGAGTGACCCTCTGCCCCCACACTGTGACATGCTATACGTGAACTGCTAGGTGACATCTGGCCTTACTACGTCCAGCTTGTCCCTCTACACAAATGATCAATTAACCTACCAGGTACAACCCCAACCTGGCACTGGCACTTTATAGATGTCATCCTAACTAATCCTTCCTCCAAATACACTCCCTGCTGTTCAACCAGGATCTCAGCTTCACTGCCTCATTGTTCGCATCCGCAATGGGTCCGCCGTCAAACGCACCAGCCTCATCACTGTCAAACACCCTAAAACACTTCATATAGCAGGCCTTTCTAATCGACCTGGCCCCTCCAAATACACCCCTGGAAGGATCTCATCCCGATCAGTAGAGGATGCCAGGTCATTCTTTAAAAGTGCTTTCCTCACCATCTTAAATAAGCATGGCCCTTTCAAGAAATGTAAAACCAGGAACAGAAATAGCCCTTGGACAGCACCCGTGATATGCAGGTTAGGAAAGCCAAAGCAGGCTTTTTCAAACAGAAATTTGCTTCCTGTAGCACAAACTCCAAAAAGTTCTGGGACACTGTAAAGTCCATGGAGAATAACAGCACCTCCTCCCAGCAGCCCACTGCACTGAGGATAGGAAACACCACTACCACCGAGCAAATTCCATTTATAATTTCCATTCAATAAGCATTTCACGGTTGGCCATAAGCCCCACCTGGCCCTACCTAACCTCGGTCAACAGCTGCACCCCCCCACAGCTAGTTGCCCAAGCCTCCCCATTTCTCCTTCACCCAAATCCAGATAGCTGATGTTCTGAAAGAGCTGCAAAATCTGGACCCTTCGGCCGGGCTAGACAACCTGTGAGTTAGTGTAACACAATGCTATCTATCAGACAGCCACAGGTACCAACCAGGTGTATTGATGTCCAATGGTGTCTTATTGTCTGTCTCAGTCCAGCAGGGTGACATGGTGGTGTCTTATTGTCTGTCTCAGTCCAGCAGGGTGACATGGTGGTGTCTTATTGTCTGTCTCAGCCCAGCAGGGTGACATGGTGGTGTCTTATTGTCTGTCTCAGCCCAGCAGGGTGCCATGGTGGTGTCTTATTGTCTGCAGGACATGGTGGTGTCTTATTGTCTGTCTCAGTCCAGCAGGGTGACATGGTGGTGTCTTATTGTCTGTCTCAGCCCAGCAGGGTGACATGGTGGTGTCTTATTGTCTGTCTCAGTCCAGCAGGGTGACATGGTGGTGTCTTATTGTCTGTCTCAGCCCAGCAGGGTGGTCTTGTCTTATTGTCTGTCTCTCAGTCAGCAGGGTGACATGGGTGGTGTCTTATTGTCTGTCTCAGTCCAGCAGGGTGACATGGTGGTGTCTTATTGTCTGTCTCAGCCCAGCAGGGTGACATGGTGGTGTCTTATTGTCTGTCTCAGTCCAGCAGGGTGACATGGTGGTGTCTTATTGTCTGTCTCAGTCCAGCAGGGTGACATGGTAACCTTCTGTCTCCAACAGCCAATAGTGTGAGCCGCCAGCCACACCTACTGAACTGAACTTTAATCTTTCTGAAACCTGACAGCCGGCGACCAGGATATTTATCCTGCTGGCGTAAACATTCTGAGGGAAGTTAATTAACCTTCCCCCGGTCAATAGTAATGGACATTGAATCGTTGATGCCAATATGTTTTCAGTCTCTTGATGTTGTCAGTCTCTCTGCTCAGGAGTTTCCTCACTGTAAAACCACCCAGAACAATCAGAAATGACTGTTGTCAGTCTAGGAATGTTGTCAGTCTCTCTGCTCAGGAGTTTCCTCACTGTAAAACCACACGAACAATCAGAAATGACTTTTGTCAATAGAAGAAGTAAAACAGTGTAGTTTTAGAGTCACAACACTGTGTTCCATAAGGGTATTGCTGGTGAAGGAAGGCAACACATCCAGACCTCTGTCTCTCTATGCCTTATGTAGAGGCCTAGTGGTTAAATGTTAGGCCCATAGTAACCGAAAGGTTGCTAAGATCAAATCCCCTGAGCTGACAAGGTAAAATCTGACCTCGTCTCTATGCCTTATCACGGCAGGGAGCCTGCAGTGGTTAGGGCGTTGGGCCTGGTAACGAAGGTTGCTAGATCAAATCCCCTGAGCTGACAAGGGTAAAAATCTCTGTCATTCAGTGACCTGAACACAGGCAGTTAACCCCACTGTTCCCAGTGAGCTGTCTCAATGTAAAATAAGAATTTGTTTCTTAACTGACAGCTTGGCCTTAAATATGAGTTCAAAAATAAACAGGTACAAAAAATAAAATAAACAGATAAATGCCTGGGGTCTGTCTCTCCAGCTGCCACACTGACGTGGTATCCTGCTCTAGATGGATGGGAGTCTGGTAATGTGTTGGACAGCATGTTGTTCATATAGGGATAATGTATTGGACAGCATGCATGTTATGCTAATGTATTGGACAGCATGTTGTTCATGTTAATATAGGGATAATGTGTTGGACAGCATGTTGTTCATGTTAATATAGGATAACGTATTGGACAGCATGTAGAGCATGTTGTTCATGTTAATATAGGGATAATGTGTTGGACAGCATGTTGTTCATATAGGGATAATGTATTGGACAGCATGTTGTTCATGTTAATATAGGGATAATGTATTGGACAGCATGTTGTTCATGTTAATATAGGATAATGTATTGGACAGCATGTTGTTCATGTTAATATAGGGATAATGTGTTGGACAGCATGTTGTTCATGTTAATATAGGGACCATCTGAAGATAATGTATTGGACAGCATGTTGTTGTCATGTTAAATCGTAATATAGGATAACGTATTGGACAGCATCAGGAGATAATGTGTTGGACAGCATGTTGTTCATATAGGGATAATGTGTTGGACAGCATGTTGTTCATGTTAATTGGATAATGTATTGGACAGCATGTTGTTCATGTTAATATAGGGATAATGTATTGGACAGCATGTTGTTCATGTTAATACACCAAGACAGTTAATGTATTGACAGCATGTTGTTCATAGCAGCATGTTTTTCATGTTAATATAGGGATAATGGTTTTGACAGCTTAATCACATGGCTACCCAGACATCCTCTGTCCTTCATTACTCCATCAGACACAGATGGTGATGGATAATGTGTTGGACAGCATGTTGTTCATGTTAATTCATTACTCCATCAGACACAGATGGTGATGGAGATAGAGAGACAAGACATCCTCTGTCCTTCATTACTCCATCAGACACAGATGGTGATGGAGAGGATAACGTATTGGACAGCATGTTGTTCATGTTAATATGATTATGTATTTTATATTTCTTACCTGTCTATTTTCAGACTTGTAGACATCTAAACTGTTCCAGGACCAGTGTAGAGCCCTGTCCATTGATCATAGGCATTTCTGGGATACCTCATAGCTGTATTAAGCATGTTGTTCATATAGGATAATGTATTGACAGCATGTTGTTCATGTTAATTAGCATGTGTTTCATATAGGGATAATGTGTTGGACAGCATGGCTGGTGTGTCTGAGGTGAGGTCTCTGGAGACCCTGTGTTAATATAAGGATAATGTATTGGACAGCATGTGTTTCATATAGGGATAATGTGTTGGACAGCATGTTGTTCATATTTATATAGGGATAATGTGTTGGACAGCATGTTGTTCGAGACCCTGAGACTGTGAGATAGAGCTGGTGTGTTTGAGGTGAGCTGAGGTGTCTGGAGACCCTGAGACTGTGAGATAGAGCTGGTGTGTTTGAGGTGAGCTGGTGTGTCTGGAGACCCTGAGGCTGTGAGATAGAGCTGGTGTGTCTGGAGACCCTGAGGCTGTGAGATAGAGCTGGTGTGTTTGAGGTGAGCTGAGGTGTCTGGAGACCCTGAGACTGTGAGATAGAGCTGGTGTGTTTGAGGTGAGCTGGTGTGTCTGGAGACCCTGAGGCTGTGAGATAGAGCTAATGTATTGACAGCATGTTGTTCATATAGGGATAATGTGTTGGACAGCATGTTGTTCATGTTAATATAGATATGCCTGCAGAATGTGTTTCATATAGGGATAATGTGTTGGACAGCATGTTGTTCATGTTAATATGGTGTTACTGTCTGGCTGTTGGCCTAACTGCTGGTTTGACTTGTGTGGTTGAGCATGTTGTTCATGTTTATATAGGGATAATGTGTTGGACAGCATGTTGTTCATGTTAATATAGGGATAATGTGTTGGACAGCATGTTGTTCATGTTAATATGGAGATAATGTTTTGGACAGCATGTTGTTCATATATATAGGGATAATGTATTGGACAGCATGTTGTTCATGTTAATATAGATAATGTATTGACAGCATGTTGTTCATGTTAATATAGGATAATGTGTTGGACAGCATGTTGTTCATGTTAATATAGGGATAATGTATTGGACAGCATGTGTCTATATAGGATAATGTGTTGGACAGCATGTTGTTCATGTTAATATAGGATAATGTATTGGACAGCATGTGTTCTATATAGGATAATGTGTTGGACAGCATGTTGTTCCATATTTATATAGGATAATGTGTTGGACAGCATGTTGTTCATGTTAATATAGGATAATGTATTGACAGCATGTTGTTCATGTTTATATAGGATAATGTGTTGACAGCATGGTGAGTCAGGCTTAATGTATTGGACAATGCTATATAGGGATAATGTGTTGGACAGCATGTTGTTCATGTTAATATAGGGATAATGTGTTGACAGCATGTTGTTCATGTTAATATAGGGATAATGTGTTGGACAGCATGTTGTTCATGTTAATACACACACACACACACGACAGCTTCTGTTAGTGCATGTTGTTCATGTTTATATAGGATAATGTGTTGGACAGCATGTTGTTCATGTTAATATAGGATAATGTGTTGGACAGCATGTTGTTCATGTTAATATAGGATCATGTATTGGACAGCATGTTGTTCATGTTTATATAGGATAATGTATTGGACAGCATGTTGTTCATGTTAATATATTGATCAGAGATGATTAGCTAGTTCAGTCCTGCATGACCTGTTCCCAGTAAAACCAGCATGTTGTTCATGTTAATATAGGATAATGTGTTGGACAGCATGGGAGATAATGTATTGGACAGCATGTTGTTCATGTTATAGGATAATGTATTGGACATGGGAACAGTAACCTGGTGGGAACAGTAACATAGTTGGGATGTTAATATAGGATAAGGTGTTGGACAGCATGTTGTTCAAGTTAATATAGGATCATGTATTGACAGCATGTGTTTCTTATAGGATAATGTATTGGACAGCATGTTTTTCATGTTAATATAGGGATAATGTATTGACAGCATGTTGTGGGAACAGTAACCTGGTGTGAACATAGGATAACGTATTGGACAGCATGTTGTTCATGTTAATATAGGATAATGTATTGGACAGCACTGGTGGGAACAGTAACCTGGGGAACAGTAACCTGGTGGGAACAGTAACCTGGCGGGATAATATAGGATAATGTATTGGACAGCATGTTGTTCATGTTAATATAGGGATAATGTATTGGACAGCATGGTGGGAACAGTAACCTGGTGGGAACAGTAACCTGGTGGATAGGGATAATGTATTGGACAGCATGTTGTTCATGCTGGTGGGAACAGTAAACAGTAACATAGTTGGGAACAGTAACCTGGTGGGAACAATAACCTGGCGGGAACAGTAACATAGTTGGGAACAGTAAGACAGCATGCTGTTCATGTTAATATAAGGATAATGTATTGGAGGTGGCATCTCAGCGCAAGAGGCGTCACTACAGTACATAGTTGGGAACAGTAACATAGTTGGGATAAGGCTGCGTGATAATTGGCCCAGCGCCGTCCGGGTTTGGCCCGGGTAGGCCGTCATTGTATGGGAACAGTAACCTGGTGGCCCACATCGAACGCTTCATCAGTCTATAGTTGGGACAGTAACCTGGTGGGAACAGTAATGCCTGAGAGTAGAGATATGGTTCTGACTGCTTTTCATACCTGTTGACTCAGAGTAGAGGTATGGTTCTGACTGCTTTTCATACCTGTTGACTCAGAGTAGAGGTATGGTTCTGACTGCTTTTCATACCTGTTGACTCAGAGTAGAGGTATTGGGAACAGTAACATAGTTGGGACAGTAACCTGGTGGGAACAGTAACATAGTTGGGACAGTAACATAGTTGGGGACAGTAACATAGTTGGGAACAGTAACTTCATACCTGTTGACTCAGAGTAGAGGTATGGTTCTGACTGCTTTTCATACCTGTTGATAGTTGGGGAACAGGTTCTCCTTTTGGGTAGGGCCCTGGGGGCCCTGGGTTCTCCTTTTGGGTAGGGCCTGGGGGGGCCTGGGGGCCCAACAGTAACCTGGTGGGAACAGTAACCTGGTGGGAACAATAACCTGGTGGGAACAGTAACCTGGTGGGAACAGTAACATAGTTGGGGTCTGCCCTCCCCCTCCTCTCCTCCTCTCCCCCTCCTCTCCTCCGCGACATTGGTGGGAACAGTAACCTGGTGGGAACAGTAACCTGGTGGGAACAGTAACATAGTTGGGAACAGTAACCTGGTGGAGTGGTGCTGTTGGTGGCATGGAGTAAACCTGGTGGGAACAGTAACCTGGTGGGAACAGTAACCTGGTGGGAACAGTAACATAGTTGGGAACAATGCTTCTTACGAAGCCACTCCTTCGTTTCCCGGGCGGTGTGTTTGGGAACAGTAACCTGGTGGGATCTAAACACGACGAGTTGAGTTTTTACCAAAAAGTTCTATTGATTAAGCAGGGGGACACGCCTGGCACTGCAGAGTTGGGACAGTAACCTGGTGGGAACAGTAACCTGGTGGGAACAGTAACATAGTTGGGGACAGTAACTGATCATTTTGACCCCACGGGTGAGATCTTGCGTGGAGCCCTAGTTGGGACAGTAACATAGTTGGGAACAGTAACTGGGAACAGTAACCTGGTGGGAACAGTAGCCTGGTGGGAACAGTAACATAGTTGGGACAGTAACATAGTTGGGAGGTCTGTCAGCGGTGTTGCCACTGGTCTGTCATGGTGTTGACACTGTAGTTGGGAACAGTAACCTGGGGGATCTGTCATGGTGTTGTGGTGTTGCCACTGGTGGTGGGAACAGTAACATAGTTGGGAACAGTAACATAGTTGGGAATCATGGTGTTGTGGTGTTGCCACTGGCCTGGTGGGAACAGTAACATAGTTGGGGACAGTAACATAGTTGGTGTCATGGTGTTGTGGTGTTGACACTGGTAGTTGGGACAGTAACATAGTTGTTGATAGGGTGTGGTGTTGTCTCAGTGTTGCTCTCTCTCCAGCCCAGAAACACTGTAAACGGTATGTCTTTCAGCAGCAGCACCTGGCTTGTTGAGGTTCAGGCTTCTCTCTCATCCTGGTGGGCTGTGTGTGTGGCTGTCAGGGATGAATCAGGCTATGGTTGCCGGGGGGATTGAGGGTATGAAGGTAGGGAGAAGAGAGCCACTAGAGTCAACATGAGATGTGTGATAAGCACAAAGCTTCTGCTGTCCCTGGGTCTGGGCTGGCTACAACCTACCTCCACATAAACCTGTCCCCTGGGTCTGGGCTGGCTACAACCTACCTCAACCTTTTCACATAAACCTGTCCCCTGGGTCTGGGCTGGCTACAACCTACCTCAACCTTTTCACATAAACCTGTCCCCTGGGTCTGGGCTGGCTACAACCTACCTCAACCTTTACACATAAACCTGTCCCTGGGTCTGGGCTGGCTACAACCTACCTCAACCTTTTCACATAAACTTGGGACAGTAACCTGGTGGGGCTGGCTACAACCTACCTCAACCTTTTCACATAAACCTGTCCAACCTGGGTCCTGGGCTGGCTAACCTCTATACCTACCCCAACCTAAATACCTACTCCAACCTCTATTCCTACCTCAACCTCTATACATACCTCAACCTCTATACCTACCCCAACCTCTATACCTACCCCAACCTCTATACCTACAACCTCTATACCTACCCCAACCTCTATACCTACAACCTCTATAACCTGTCCCCTATACCTACCTCCATACCTACCCCAACCTCTATACCTACCCCAACCTCTATACCTACCCCAACCTCTATACCCACCCCAACCTCTATACCTACCCCAACCTCTATACCTACCCCAACCTCTATACCTACCCCAACCTCTATACCCACCTCAACCTCTATACCTACCCCAACCTCTATACCTACCCCAACCTCTATACCTACCTCAACCTCTATACCTACCTCAACCTCTATACCTACCCCAACCTCTATACCTACCCCAACCTCTATACCTACCCCAACCTCTATACCTACCCCAACCTCTATACCTACCCCCAACCTCTATACCTACCCCAACCTCTATAACATAGTACCTACCTCCATACCTACCCCCAACCTCTATACCACATAGTTGGGGACAGTAACATAGTTGGGAACAGTAACATAGTTGGGACAGTAACCTGGTGGGAACAGTAACATAGTTGGGGACAGTAACATAGTTGGGGACAGTAACATAGTTGGGGACAGTAACATAGTTGGGGACAGTAACATAGTTGGGGACAGTAACATAGTTGGGGACAGTAACCTGGTGGGACAGTAACATAGTTGGGAACAGTAACATAGTTGGGAACAGTAACCTGGTGGGAACAGTAACCTGGTGGGAACAATAACCTGGTGGGAACAGTAACCTGGTGGGAACAGTAACATAGTTGGGGACAGTAACCTGGCGGGGACAGTAACATAGTTGGGGACAGTAACATAGTTGGGACAGTAACCTGGTGGGAACAGTAACCTGGTGGGAACAGTAACCTGGTGGGAACAGTAACATAGTTGGGAACAGTAACCTGGTGGGAAGTAACATAGTTACAGTAACCTACAGTAACCTGGTATAACCTGGGGACAGTAACATAGTAACCTGTAACCTGGTGGGAACAGTAACCTAGTTGGGAACAGTAACCTGGTGGGAACAGTAACCTAGTTGGGAACCTGTAACCTACTGGTGGGAACAGTAACATAGTTGGGAACAGTAACCTACAGTAACCTGGTATAACAGTAACCTGGCAAACCTGGGAACAGTAACATAGTACAGTAACCTGGGTAGTTGGGACAGTAACATAGTTGGGAACAGTAACCTGAACAGTAACCTAACTCAACATGTAACATAGTTGGGACAGTAACCTGGACAGTAACCTGGTGGACAGTAACATAGTTGGGAACAGTAACCCAGAGTTGGAACAGTAACATAGTTGGGGACAGTAAAGTGGGTGGGAATAGTAAGTTGGGACAGTAACATAGTTGGGAACAGTAACCTGGCGGAACAGTAACCTGGTGGGAACAGTAACCTGGTGGGAACAGTAACATAGTTGGGACAGTAACATAGTTGGGAACAGTAACCTGGTGGGAACAGTAACCTGGTGGGAACAGTAACATAGTTGGGAACAGTAACCTGGCGGGAACAGTAACCTGGCGGGGACAGTAACCTGGCGGGAACAGTAACCTGGTGGGAACAGTAACATAGTTGGGAACAGTAACATAGTTGGGAACAGTAACCTGGCGGGAAGGTAACCTGGTGGGAACAGTAACATAGTTGGGACAGTAACATAGTTGGGAACAGTAACATAGTGGGAACAGTAACCTGGTGGGAACAGTAACCTGGTGGGAACAGTAACATAGTTGGGACAGTAACCTGGTGGGAACAGTAACCTGGCGGGAACAGTACCCTGGTGGGAACAGTAACATAGTTGGGACAGTACCCTGGTGGGAACAGTAACTTAGTTGGGACAGTACCCCGGTGGGAACAGTACCCCGGTGGGGACAGTAACCCGGTGGGAACAGTACCCTGGTGGGAACAGTCACCCGGTGGGAGGGAATGAAAATGTAAAGTGTTTTAGACCAGGGTACCAGTCCCCAGCCTTTACATTTTTACATTCACTGCAAAAACATGGAGAAAAAAATACTACCGTCCAAGATATTTTATGTAAATCAAAATCTACGAATGGTGGTCCTGAAGTGACGGTGGTTTGGTGGACCCCGGAACGGACAAGGTTGGCAACCGCTGATCTGGACTCTCCATGGACCCCCTCATGTGGTTTATTCAGCATAAGGACAAGTTCTCTGACTAACTGTTCGTTATTGTGAAACCAGACCAGAACATGTTCCAGGATTGTTTCTGTTCCAAGCCTGTAGTTGGTCTAATTGTCCTCCTCTCCTCTCCTCTCCTCTCCTCTCCTCTCCTCCCCAGGCTGATCAACTCTACAATATGAATGGAGGAGTGAGGTTCATGATGATGTAATCGTCAGCCAGACCACGAGAAAAGCCCTCTTTTGTTCCGCTCCTGCAATGGTGTGAAAGAGACCGCCCTTCCCCCTCCCCATACACACACACGTACACACACACACATGAACACACACGTACACACACATGAACACACGTACACACACATGAACAGACGTACACACAAACTGAGGCACAAGAAAGATAGTGTGGGTTTAGGTTTTTAGTCCTTCAGGGCCAGAGAGAGGCGCTCTCTCTCTCTCTCCTCTCTCTCTCTTTCTCTCCTCTCCTCTCTCTCTGGCCTGGGCTGTGCTGCCAAGCTCCATCAGGATGACATCATACTCAGCCTACACAATGGGTCTGTTCATCTCCTGAGGGCTGCGTCACTGGACCGCTAACCACCCGCCCGGCCTGAGGAAGAGGGAGGAAGAGGAGGGGCTGTGAGAAAAGATAAAGAAGTTTGTCGTCATGTCGGAACGTCCCGTTGGCGTGGGAGTGACAGCCTGCACTGGAGCTGAGGCTGGAGGAACTGGTTTTGGGGCCGGAGCTCACGGAGCTGGAGGGGTTGGGATTGGACCTGGGTTGGGGAATGGACCCCGAACTGGGACTGGAGTCAAAGGTTCAGGGTCTGTATCGGGCTCGGCATCCGGGACCAGGCAGGGCTCGGTGCGTCCCATCGGGGCCGAGGGGCTGGTCGCCCTGCTGGAGGGGGGTCTGGACAGTGTGTTGTTGATTGACAGCCGGCCCTTCGTAGACTATAACTCTTCCCACGTCCTGGAGGCGGTCAATGTGAACTGTTCTAAACTGATGAAGAGACGACTGCAGCAGGACAAGGTCCAGATCAACGAACTGCTGCAGCACTCTGCCAAGAAGAAGGTGAGTTCCTATATCACATGACCCTGACCCCTGACCTCTAACCCTATCCCCTAACCATAACACTTACCTAGGAGTCCAGGAGAGACAGGGAGTTTCTCTTTAACTAACCCTAACCCAGATCACTGATCTGCTAAGAGTCCAGGAGAGACAGGGAGTTTCTCTTTAACTAACCCTAACCCAGATCACTGAGAGACTGGGAGTTTCACATGCAGAGCCACTTCAGACTGTCAGCATCCAGGAATCAGTTGTCTGAATCAGAGGGCATTATTATATTTTACAAAGATATTTACTGAGTGATGTTGTGGAATCCAGTCCCTCCCCTCTCGTGGTTTGGCGACAGTTTTTGGAATAACAAGTTTTAAGGATGTCTGTCTGCTTGTTTTACGACTGAGGCAACATTTTCCTATGATTGTAAGCTGTAGTTAACTCTGTGCAATGAGGGAGAGAAAGAACAACTTCTATAAAGAGGTAGAGAAAGAAGAGTTTTTCTTAACGCGGTGGGAGAAGTGGAGCTTCTTAACGTGGTGGGAGAAGTGGAGCTTCTTAACGCGGTGGGAGAAGTGGAGCTTCTTAACGCGGTGGGAGAAGTGGAGCTTCTTAACGCGGTGGGAGAAGTGGAGCTTCTTAACGCGGTGGGAGAAGTGGAGCTTCTTAACGCGCTAGGAGAAGTGGAGCTTCTTAACGCGGTGGGAGAAGTGGAGCTTCTTAACGCGGTGGGAGAAGTGGAGCTTCTTAGCGGTGGGAGAAGTGGAGCTTCTTAACGCGGTGGGAGAAGTGGAGCTTCTTGGCGTGGAGAAGTGGAGCTTAACGCGTGGAGAAGTGGAGCTTCTTGCGGGAGAAGTGGAGCTTAACGCGGTGGGAGAAGTAGAGCTTAACGCGAGAAGTGGAGCTTAACGCGCGTGGGAGAAGTAGAGCTTCTTGGCGCTAGGGAAGTGGAGCTTAACGCGTGGGAGAAGTAGAGCTTCTTAACGCGCTAGGGGAAGTGGAGCTTCTTAACGCGGTGGGAGAAGTAGAGCTTCTTAAGGCGGTGGGAGAAGTAGAGCTTCTTAACGCGGTGGGAGAAGTAGAGCTTCTTAACGCGCTAGGGGAAGTAGAGCTTCTTAACGCGCTAGGGGAAGTAGAGCTTCTTAACGCGCTAGGGGAAGTGGGGCTTCTTAACGCGCTAGGGGAAGTAGAGCTTCTTAACGCGGTAGGGGAAGTGGGGCTTCTTAACGCGCTTAGGAAGTAGGGCTTAACGCTAGGGAAGTAGGGCTTAACGCGCTGGGGAAGTAGAGCTTCTTAACGCGCTAGGGAAGTAGAGCTTCTTAACGTAGGGGAAGTGGGGCTTAACGCTAGGGGAAAGTAGAGCTTCTTAACGCGCTAGGGGAAGTGGAGCTTCTTAGCTAGGGAAAGTAGAGCTTCTTAGCTAGAAGTGGGGCTTAACGCGCTAGGAAGTGGGGCTTCTTAACGCGCTAGGGGAAGTGGGGCTTCTTAACGCGCTAGGGGAAGTGGAGCTTCTTAACGCGGTAGGGGAGGTGGAGCTTCCTTGAGTGTGTTGAACTCTGAGCTGCTGCCAAGCCACAGAGGTCCTTCCATAGTGGAAATAGACTGAGGGCAATATGCTGTCTGGGTCATCTGAGGCTCAGGGACTGAGACCGGTAATTAAACACTTCCATTTATATGTGCTGAAACGGGGCTCTTAAGGTCTGTGTTCTGTCTTCAGTTAGCCACATGACAGATGGACAATTTACTCAACAATCATGTCATTAAGGCTGAAGTTGTGACGGGGACTTCACTGTGCCGGTGCAGCTCTCAGACTTCAGACCAAAGCCAAAGAGCCTTGTCTCTCACCAGATACAAATGAACCTGTTTTAGTATCTGAATGGATCATCTACCACCTCCTCTTCCTCCACCTGCTCCTCCTCTTCCTCCACTTCCTCCTCCTCTTCCTCCACCACCTCCTCTTCTTCCTCCACCTCCTCTTCTTCCTCCATCCTCTTCCTCCACCTCCTCTTCTTCCTCCATCCTCTTCCTCCACCTCCTCCTCTTCTTCCTCCATCCTCTTCCTCCACCTCCTCTTCTTCCTCCATCCTCTTCCTCCACCTCCTCTTCTTCCTCCATCCTCTTCCTCCACCTCCTCCTCTTCTTCCTCCATCCTCTTCCTCCACCTCCTCCTCTTCTTCCTCCATCCTCCTCCTCCACCTCCTCCTCTTCTTCCTCCATCCTCTTCCTCCACCTCCTCATCATCTATCCTTTATCGTTGTAAAGACCCATTTTGAGGCTGAAACACTACGGGATTTGAACCATCGGAGATACTTTCCCATTTTAACGATTCAGTCAAGCCAAATCCCAGTGAACTAGAAATCGGTATAGTACATACACCTGACGGCACCTCCGGGGCCGATAAGCACCATTGGGCGATAAGGACGATTGGGCGATAAGGACGATTGGGCGATAAGGACGATTGGGCGATAAGGACGATTGGATGATTGGGCAATAAGGACGATTGGGCGATAAGGACGATTGGATGATTGGGCAATAAGGACGATTGGGCGATAAGGACGATTGGGCGAGAATCGGGATGTATGTGCTGTGCAGGTTAGCGCATGTTCAATAAGGAAATCATCATGGCAACCGAGGAAGATACTGGGAGTCATTTAGCAGACTCTCTGATCCAGAGACAATACAGTAGGGAGTCATTTAGCAGACTCTCTGATCCAGAGACAATACAGTAGGGAGTCATTTAGCAGACTCTCTGATCCAGAGAGACTACAGTAGGGCGTCATTTAGCAGACTCTCTGATCCAGAGACAATACAGTAGGGAGTCATTTAGCAGACTCTCTTATCCAGAGAGACTTACAGTAGGGAGTCATTTAGCAGACTCTCTTATCCAGAGAGACTTACAGTAGGGAGTCATTTAGCAGACTCTCTTATCCAGAGAGACTTACAGTAGGGAGTCATTTAGCAGACTCTCTTATCCAGAGACACTACAGTAGGGAGTCATTTAGCAGACTCTCTGATCCAGAGACTACAGTAGGGAGTCATTTAGCAGACTCTCTGATCCAGAGACTACAGTAGGGAGTCATTTAGCAGAGTTATTCCACATTTTGTTGTGTTACAGCCTCAATTCAAAATGGATTAAATTGTCTCAGGTATGTCTGTATCAGCTTTGCACATCTCAATTTGGGGATTTTCTCCCATTGTTCCTTGCAGATTTTCTCAAGCTCTGTTAAGTTAAGATGGAGAGTGAACAGCAATCTTCAAGTCTTTCCCAAGATTCTCAGTGGGATTCCAGTCTGGGCTTTGGCTTTGGCTGGGACTTTCACATTGTTGTTTTGAATCCATTCCAGCTGTATGCTTGGCTGTATGCTTAGGGTCATTGTCCTGTTGCAACGTAAATCTCCTCCAGTCTAAGATTGCTGTTCACCGCCCCTGTCTATCTAACTTAACAGAGCTTGAGAAAATCTGCAAAGAACAATGGGAGAAAATCCCCAAATCCAGATGTGCAAAGCTGATCCGGACGTACCCAAGATGACTCAAAGCTGTACTCGCTGCCAAAGGTGCTTCTACGGAGTATTGGCTCGGGGGTGTGAATACCTAATATAAACCAGATATTTCTGTATTTTAATTTTCAAATAAACTAGCGAAAAATGTCTAAGAACATGTTTTCACTTTGTCATTATGGGGTATTGGGATGTCATTATGGGGTGTTGGGGTGTCATTATGGGGTATTGGGGTATTGGGGTGTCATTATGGGGTGTTGGGGTGTCATTATGGGGTAGTGGGATGTCATTATGGGGTAGTGGGATGTCATTATGGGGTAGTGGGATGTCATTATGGGGTAGTGGGATGTCATTATGGGGTAGTGGGATGTCATTATGGGGTAGTGGGATGTCATTATGGGGTAGTGGGATGTCATTATGGGGTAGTGGGATGTCATTATGGGGTAGTGGGATGTCATTATGGGGTGTTGGGATGTCATTATGGGGTGTTGGGATGTCATTATGGGGTGTTGGGATGTCATTATGGGGTAGTGGGATGTCATTATGGGGTAGTGGGATGTCGGGATGTCATTATGGGGTGTTGGGTGTCATTATGGGGTGTCATTATGGGGTATTGGGATGTCATTATGGGGTGTTGGGGTGTTGGGGTGTCATTATGGGGTATTGGGATGTCATTATGGGGTAGTGGGATGTCATTATGGGGTAGTGGGATGTCATTATGGGGTAGTGGGATGTCATTATGGGGTAAAATCTATGTAATCCATTTTGAATTCAGGTTGTAACATAACAAAATGTGGAATAAGGCACAGTATAGCCTACAGTTACATAAACTAATGAACATGCTAGTGTGGTCTTTGAAATAAAAAAAATTGAAATTTTATTTTTGGTATCCTAATGTTACCTAAGACCATCATTGCCACACTTGGCGATTTGAGGTCGAATATATTCAACGTGTAAACAAGCTATTGGGATGCCTTTAAGTGCCCGTCGAGTTCTCGGGAGCCTATCAACAGCAGATGGGTTATATTACTTTGGACTACAGGTTTGCTCCGATTTCTTTCCCGATTTGGGGAAAACCGCTCCGGGAGCTGATGGTAGCCCGCAGATCAGAATAACATGTCATCTGGCTTTAGTCCTATCTACAGTATGACTCAAATTATATCTATTCATAGCAGTGGAAACTGGATATCAACAAGCTATTTAGGTCAGGTGTGTGTGTGTGTGCGTTCAAGGGCACCGCAGTGGAACTTTCCACCCTAGAATAGGAGCATAGAACCATAAACCACACGGTCACTCTGTCTCCGACCAGTTCTACGTGTCATATCAAACAGACCGGAACGCCGTCTCCGACCAGTTCTACGTGTCGTGTCCAACTGACCGGAACGCCGTCTCCGACCAGTTCTACGTGTCGTGTCCAACTGACTGGAACGACGTCTCCGGCCAGTTCTACGTGGCGTGTCCAACTGACTGGAACGCCGTCTCCGGCCAGTTCTACCTGTCGTGTCCAACTGACTGGAACGCCGTCTCCGGCCAGTTCTACGTGTCGTGTCCAACTGACTGGAATGCCGTCTCCGGCCAGTTCTACCTGTCGTGTCCAACTGACTGGAACGACGTCTCCGGCCAGTTCTACGTGTCGTGTCCAACTGACTGGAACTCCGGCCAGTCGTGTCCAACTGACTGAGACGTCTCCGGCCAGTTCTACGTCCAACTGACTGGAACGCCGCCTCCGGCCAGTTCTACCTGTCGTGTCCAACTGACTTGGGACGCGTCGGCCAGTTCTACCTGTCGTGTCCAACTGACTGGAACGACGTCTCCGGCCAGTTCTACCTGTCGTGTCCAACTGACTGGAACGACGTCTCCGGCCAGTTCTACCTGTCGTGTCCAACTGACTGGAACGCGTCTCCGGCCAGTTCTACCTGTCGTGGTCCAACTGACTGGAACGCCGTCTCGCCAGTTCTACCTCGTGCCAGACCGACGCAGTTCTACCTGTCGTGTCCAACTGACTGGAACGCCGTCTCCGGCCAGTTATATACAGTTTATGACATCACCATAATATCATGTTGTGGTTGGTTGGAGATGCTCCAGAGACAGTTTGTTATGAAATGCTACACCAGTCAAAAGTGATCAGACAATCAATACATAATCAATGATTGTTGATTGTGTGTTTGTTTGTTTTTTGATTATAAGACAGTTTGAGTAACTCTGTGTCGATGTGTGTTTTAACCCTTCTCTCTCTCTCTCTTTCTCTCTCTCTCTCTCTCTCTCTCTCTCTCTCTCTCTCTCTCTCTCTCTCTCTCTCTCTCTCTCTCTCTCTCTCTCTCTCTCTCTGAATGTTTCTGTTAACCCTTCTTCTCTCTCTCCTCTCCTCCTAGTTGGAGCTAGTGGGCGGTCAGGTGGTGGTGTATGACCAGAGTTCAACTGACCCCTTGACTCTTCCCTCCGAGGCCTTCCTTACCGTCCTATTGGCCAAGCTGGAGAGGAGCTTCCCTTCCGTACACCTGCTCTCAGGTTAGACACACCCACTCAGCCCTTCATCCTCCTCACTGCCTCTCTCCCCTTCCTCTCATTCCCTCCTCCCTTCATCCTCCTCACTGCCTCTCTCTCCCCTTCCTCTCATTCCCTCCTCCCTTCATCCTCCTCACTGCCTCTCTCTCCCCTTCCTCTCATTCCCTCCTCCCTTCATCCTCCTCACTGCCTCTCTCTCCCCTTCCTCTCAATCCCTCCTCCCTTCATCCTCCTCCCCTTCTCTTGTGAACTGCTAGAACGGCTGCTGACATACTGGACATTCAGCTACCTTCCTCCATCCTTTCACAACATCACTCACTCACACTCATTCATTCATCACTGGCCAGTGAGGTGGTGATTGAAAATGGCTGCTGGTGATGGGACAGCTAACTGATAGTGGCTGCTGGTGATGGGACAGCTAACTGATAGTGGCTGCTGGTGATGGGACAGCTAACTGATAGTGGCTGCTGGTGATTGGACGGCTAACTGATAGTGGCTGCTGGTGATAGGACGGCTAACTGATAGTGGCTGCTGGTGATTGGACAGCTAACTGATAGTGGCTGCTGGTGATTGGACAGCTAACTGATAGTGGCTGCTGGTGATTGGACAGCTAACTGATAGTGGCTGCTGGTGATTGGACAGCTAACTGATAGTGGCTGCTGGTGATTGGACAGCTAACTGATAGTGGCTGCTGGTGATTGGACAGCTAACTGATAGTGGCTGCTGGTGATTGGACAGCTAACTGATAGTGGCTGCTGGTGATTGGACAGCTAACTGATAGTGGCTGCTGGTCTCAGCTCTATTCTGGGCCGCTCTCAGACTTAGAGTCCCAGATGACATTTAAAAGTACCTCTTAGATCCGCTTTCTGTGGTTCCGGTCTCATTGTCTCAAAACGTCAGTTAGGAAGTTTCGTTTCGTTTCGTTTCATATGTGGTTCCTGTTTCTATGATGACGTCATCAGGATGGAACTTCCCTTCAAACAGCTGTAATGTTAGACTTTATCAGACAACAGGTTATAACATGACATCAGACATTATAACAACATCAGGTTATAGCATGGCATCAGACATTATAACCCTCCCTGTAACAACATCAGGTTAAAACATGACATCAGACATTATAACCCTCCCTGTAACTACATCAGGTTATAACATGACATCAGACATTATAACCCTCCCTGTAACATCAGGTTATAACATGACATCAGGCATTATAACCCTCCCTGTAACTACATCAGGCTATCACATGACATCAGGCATTATAACCCTCCCTGTAACAACATCAGGTTATAACATGACATCAGGCATTATAACCCTCCCTGTAACATCAGGTTATCACATGACATCAGGCATTATAACCCTCCCTGTAACAACATCAGGTTATAACATGACATCAGGCATTATAACCCTCCCTGTAACAACATCAGGTTATAACATGACATCAGACATTATAACCCTCCCTGTAACAACATCAGGTTATAACATGACATCAGGCATTATAACCCTCCCTGTAACAACATCAGGTTATAACATGACATCAGGCATTATAACCCTCCCTGTAACAACATCAGGTTATAACATGACATCAGGCATTATAACCCTCCCTGTAACAACATCAGGTTATAACATGACATCAGGCATTATAACCCTCCCTGGAGTGAAGTGAATTATTCTGCTGTTGGTCCTCTGACCTTGACAAACAATACAGTCCAAGGTCACTGAATGTAACTACAGGACGGTACGTCCCAGTATGGACGCTGAAGCAGCAGCTTGACCGTTTTCTGTGGGGAAGAGTGACTGTGTTGAAATGGGACTGATCAAACTTCCACTGTGTCTCTCAGACCTTCAAGCTTCCACATCCGCTAGAGTCTCTGTTTATTTCCTACAGAGGAAGGTTCCTAACACTGGCTACAATACACAGCTCTACATCCATCCTGTATGTTATAAATCAGACATGTTCCATCAGTATTGTTGTAATGTGAGAGACGAGGAGACGAGGAGAGACGAGGAGAGACGAGGAGAGACGTGGAGAGACGAGGAGAGACGAGGAGAGGTGGAGACGAGGAGAGAGGTGGAGAGACGAGGAGAGAGGTGGAGAGACGAGGAGAGAGGTGGAGAGACGAGGAGAGAGGTGGAGAGACGAGGAGAGAGGTGGAGAGACGAGGAGAGAGGAGGAGAGAGGTGGAGAGACGAGGAGAGACGAGGAGAGAGGTGGAGAGAGGTGGAGAGACGAGGAGAGAGGTGGGGAGACGTGGAGGGGAAGAGAGACGAGGAGAGAGGTGGAGAGACGAGGAGAGAGGTGGAGAGACGAGGAGAGAGGTGGAGAGACGAGGAGAGAGGTGGAGAGACGAGGAGAGAGGTGGGGAGACGTGGAGGGGAAGAGAGACGAGGAGAGACGAGGAGGGGAGGAGAGATATGGGGACAGATGCATGAAGTGGTTGTTTCTGTGAGCTTTAAGAACATTTCCTCATGAAGTCCTCCTGAAGTCCTCCTGAGTCCTAAATGGCACCCTATTCCCTAGTTAGCCCACGGGGCTCTGTTCAACAGTAGTGCCCTTACTATGCAGGGGATGGGGTTCCATTTAGGATGCATCCATGGACGAACAGATCTGAAGGAGACGCTGGAGAGCCAGGGTACACGGGTTGCCAAGCAACTAGGACTGGGCTTGTCTGAGGGTCGGCTGGTGCAGGTGGCTGGTGTGTGTGTGTGTGTGTGTGTGTGTGTCGCTGGGTGCAGAAGGCAGTGTAACAGTATTGTGTAATGAACTCAGCAGGTCTGGCTGGTCCTCTATAAACACTACTAGATAATAATGCACAACACACAGAACCATTCAGTTTGGCTGCTGTTGCTAGGCAGGTTTAGTGTACGATATCAGAGCCTGCTTCTATTGCCTTTGGAGAGGAGGTGAGGGGAGGAGAGGGGAGAGAGGAGGTGAGGGGAGGACGGAGGATGAGAGAGGAGTCGGCTTTGTTAGATAATAGTTTGTTACTAAAGGCCTTTTTTTCACCAACTATGTTGCGATGTTTTCCTCCGAATTCCGAAGAAAATGCAGATTACGATTTTGACGCGTTTATCATTCACACCAAGTCCGATGCCTAACCTCTAGTGTGATCTCTAATACAGTATCCTCTAGTGTCTCTAATACAGTATCCTCTAGTGTGGTCTCTAATACAGTATCCTCTAGTGTGATCTCTAATACAGTATCCTCTAGTGTGATCTCTAATACAGTAACCTCTAGTGTGATCTCTAATACAGTATCCTCTAGTGTCTCTAATACAGTATCCTCTAGTGTGGTCTCTAATACAGTATCCTCTAGTGTGATATCTAATACAGTAACCTCTAGTATCTCTAATACAGTATCCTCTAGTGTGATCTCTAATACAGTATCCTCTAGTGTGATCTCTAATACAGTATCCTCTAGTGTGGTCTCTAATACAGTATCCTCTAGTGTGATCTCTAATACAGTATCCTCTAGTGTGATCTCTAATACAGTATCCTCTAGTGTCTCTAATACAGTATCCTCTAGTGTGGTCTCTAATACAGTAACCTCTAGTGTGGTCTCTAATACCGTATCCTCTAGTGTGGTCTCTAATACAGTAACCTCTAGTGTGGTCTCTAATACAGTAACATCTAGTGTGATCTCTAATACAGTATCCTCTAGTGTGGTCTCTAATACCGTATCCTCTAGTGTGATCTCTAATACAGTAACCTCTAGTGTGGTCTCTAATACAGTAACCTCTAGTGTGATCTCTAATACCGTATCCTCTAGTGTGATCTCTAATACAGTATCCTCTAGTGTGATCTCTAATACAGTATCCTCTAGTGTCTCTAATACAGTATCCTCTAGTGTGGTCTCTAATACAGTATCCTCTAGTGTGATCTCTAATACAGTATCCTCTAGTGTGATCTCTAATACAGTATCCTCTAGTGTGATCTCTAATACAGTATCCTCTAGTGTGGTCTCTAATACAGTATCCTCTAGTGTGGTCTCTAATACAGTATCCTCTAGTGTGATCTCTAATACAGTAACCTCTAGTGTGGTCTCTAATACAGTAACCTCTAGTGTGATCTCTAATACAGTATCCTCTAGTGTGGTCTCTAATACAGTATCCTCTAGTGTGATCTCTAATACAGTATCCTCTAGTGTGGTCTCTAATACAGTAACCTCTAGTGTGATCTCTAATACAGTAACATCTAGTGTGATCTCTAATACAGTATCCTCTAGTGTGATCTCTAATACAGTATCCTCTAGTGTGATCTCTAATACAGTATCCTCTAGTGTGGTCTCTAATACAGTAACCTCTAGTGTGGATCTCTAATACAGTATCCTCTAGTGTGATCTCTAATACAGTATCCTCTAGTGTGATCTCTAATACAGTATCCTCTAGTGTGATCTCTAATACAGTATCCTCTAGTGTGGTCTCTAATACAGTAACCTCTAGTGTGATCTCTAATACAGTAATCCTCTAGTGTGATCTCTAATACAGTAACCTCTAGTGTGATCTCTAATACAGTATCCTCTAGTGTGATCTCTAATACAGTATCCTCTAGTGTGATCTCTAATACAGTATCCTCTAGTGTGATCTCTAATACAGTATCCTCTAGTGTGATCTCTAATACAGTATCCTCTAGTGTGGTCTCTAATACCGTATCCTCTAGTGTGGTCTCTAATACAGTAACCTCTAGTGTGATCTCTAATACAGTAACCTCTAGTGTGATCTCTAATACAGTAACCTCTAGTGTGATCTCTAATACAGTAACCTCTAGTGTGATCTCTAATACAGTATCCTCTAGTGTGGTCTCTAATACAGTATCCTCTAGTGTGGTCTCTAATACAGTAACCTCTAGTGTGATCTCTAATACAGTAACCTCTAGTGTGATCTCTAATACAGTATCCTCTAGTGTGATCTCTAATACAGTATCCTCTAGTGTGATCTCTAATACAGTATCCTCTAGTGTGATCTCTAATACAGTATCCTCTAGTGTGATCTCTAATACAGTATCCTCTAGTGTGATCTCTAATACAGTAACCTCTAGTGTGATCTCTAATACAGTATCCTCTAGTGTGATCTCTAATACAGTATCCTCTAGTGTGGTCTCTAATACAGTAACCTCTAGTGTGGTCTCTAATACAGTAACCTCTAGTGTGATCTCTAATACAGTATCCTCTAGTGTGATCTCTAATACAGTATCCTCTAGTGTGATCTCTAATACAGTAACCTCTAGTGTGGTCTCTAATACAGTAACCTCTAGTGTGATCTCTAATACCGTATCCTCTAGTGTGATCTCTAATACAGTAACCTCTAGTGTGATCTCTAATACAGTATCCTCTAGTGTCTCTAATACAGTATCCTCTAGTGTGGTCTCTAATACAGTATCCTCTAGTGTGATCTCTAATACAGTAACCTCTAGTGTGGTCTCTAATACAGTAACCTCTAGTGTGATCTCTAATACAGTATCCTCTAGTGTGATCTCTAATACAGTATCCTCTAGTGTGATCTCTAATACAGTATCCTCTAGTGTGATCTCTAATACAGTATCCTCTAGTGTGATCTCTAATACAGTATCCTCTAGTGTGATCTCTAATACAGTATCCTCTAGTGTGGTCTCTAATACAGTAACCTCTAGTGTGGTCTCTAATACCGTATCCTCTAGTGTGGTCTCTAATACAGTAACCTCTAGTGTGGTCTCTAATACAGTATCCTCTAGTGTGATCTCTAATACAGTAACCTCTAGTGTGGTCCTCTAGTGTGATCTCTAATACAGTAACCTCTAGTGTGGTCTCTAATACAGTATCCTCTAGTGTGATCTCTAATACAGTATCCTCTAGTGTGATCTCTAATACAGTATCCTCTAGTGTGATCTCTAATACAGTATCCTCTAGTGTCTCTAATACAGTAACCTCTAGTGTGGTCTCTAATACCGTATCCTCTAGTGTGGTCTCTAATACAGTAACCTCTAGTGTGGTCTCTAATACAGTAACCTCTAGTGTGATCTCTAATACAGTAACCTCTAGTGTGATCTCTAATACAGTAACCTCTAGTGTGGTCTCTAATACAGTAACCTCTAGTGTGATCTCTAATACAGTAACCTCTAGTGTGATCTCTAATACAGTAACCTCTAGTGTCTCTAATACAGTAACCTCTAGTGTGATCTCTAATACAGTAACCTCTAGTGTCTCTAATACAGTATCCTCTAGTGTGGTCTCTAATACAGTAACCTCTAGTGTGATCTCTAATACAGTAACCTCTAGTGTCTCTAATACAGTATCCTCTAGTGTGATCTCTAATACAGTAACCTCTATCTCTAATACAGTATCCTCTAGTGTGATCTCTAATACAGTATCCTCTAGTGTGATCTCTAATACAGTAACCTCTAGTGTGATCTCTAATACAGTAACCTCTAGTGTGATCTCTAATACAGTAACCTCTAGTGTGATCTCTAATACAGTAACCTCTAGTATCTCTAATACAGTAACCTCTAGTGTGGTCTCTAATACCGTATCCTCTAGTGTCTCTAATACAGTATCCTCTAGTGTGATCTCTAATACCGTATCCTCTAGTGTGATCTCTAATACAGTAACCTCTAGTGTGATCTCTAATACAGGAACCTCTAGTGTGATCTCTAATACCGTATCCTCTAGTGTGATCTCTAATACAGTATCCTCTAGTGTGGTCTCTAATACAGTAACCTCTATCTCTAATACAGTATCCTCTAGTGTCTCTAATACAGTAACCTCTAGTGTGTCTCTAATACAGTAACCTCTAGTGTGGTCTCTAATACAGCTCTAGTGTGATCTCTAATACAGTAACCTCTAGTGTGGTCTCTAATACAGTAACCTCTAGTGTGATCTCTAATACAGTATCCTCTAGTGTGATCTCTAATACAGTATCCTCTAGTGTGGTCTCTAATACAGTAACCTCCAGTGTCTCTAATACAGTATCCTCTAGTGTGATCTCTAATACAGTAACCTCTAGTGTGATCTCTAATACAGTAACCTCTAGTGTCTCTAATACAGTAACCTCCAGTGTCTCTAATACAGTAACCTCTAGTGTGGTCTCTAATACAGTAACCTCTATCTCTAATACAGTAACCTCTAGTGTCTCTAATACAGTAACCTCCAGTGTCTCTAATACAGTAACCTCTAGTGTGGTCTCTAATACAGTAACCTCTATCTCTAATACCGTATCCTCTAGTGTGATCTCTAATACCGTATCCTCTAGTGTCTCTAATACCGTATCCTCTAGTGTCTCTAATACCGTATCCTCTAGTGTCTCTAATACAGTAACCTCTAGTGTGGTCTCTAATACCGTATCCTCTAGTGTGATCTCTAATACAGTAACCTCCAGTGTCTCTAATACAGTAACCTCTAGTGTCTCTAATACAGTAACCTCTAGTATCTCTAATACAGTAACCTCTAGTGTCTCTAATACAGTAACCTCTAGTATCTCTAATACAGTAACCTCTATCTCTAATACAGTATCCTCTAGTATCTCTAATACAGTAACCTCTAGTATCTCTAATACAGTAACCTCTAGTATCTCTAATACAGTATCCTCTAGTATCTCTAATACAGTAACCTCTATCTCTAATACAGTATCCTCTAGTATCTCTAATACAGTAACCTATAGTATCTCTAATACAGTAACCTCTATCTCTAATACAGTATCCTCTAGTATCTCTAATACAGTAACCTCTAGTATCTCTAATACAGTAACCTCTATCTCTAATACAGTATCCTCTAGTATCTCTAATACAGTAACCTCTATCTCTAATACAGTATCCTCTAGTATCTCTAATACAGTAACCTATAGTATCTCTAATACAGTAACCTCTATCTCTAATACAGTATCCTCTAGTATCTCTAATACAGTAACCTCTATCTCTAATACAGTATCCTCTAGTATCTCTAATACAGTAACCTATAGTATCTCTAATACAGTATCCTCTAGTATCTCTAATACAGTAACCTATAGTATCTCTAATACAGTAACCTCTAGTATCTCTAATACAGTATCCTCTAGTATCTCTAATACAGTAACCTCTATCTCTAATACAGTATCCTCTAGTATCTCTAATACAGTAACCTCTAGTATCTCTAATACAGTATCCTCTAGTATCTCTAATACAGCTCTACAGTATCCTCTAGTATCTCTAACACAGTAACCTCTATCTCTAATACAGTATCCTCTAGTATCTCTAATACAGTAACCTCCAGTGTCTCTAATACAGTAACCTCTGTCTTCCTTTATTTGATGGGGATGTTTCTGTCTGTCTTCAGGTGGTTTCTCAGAGTTTTCCCAGCTGTTCCCAGGTCTGTGTGAAGGTAAGGCTCTTCTGGCCACGTCCTGCCTGGTCCCCACCTGCCTCTCTCAACCCTGCCTGCCCATCAACACCTCTGGCCCGACACGCATCCTGCCTCACCTCTACCTGGGCTGTCAGAGAGACGTACTCAACAAGGTATTACATATATTATAACATATCTAGTTTATATATTACTATATGTCATAGCATTCTAACCAGCTGTATTCCTCCCTCCTCTACAGGACGTGATGTGTGTGTATAGCATTCTAACCAGCTGTATTCCTCCCTCCTCTACAGGACATGATGTGTGTGTATAGCATTCTAACCAGCTGTATTCCTCCCTCCTCTACAGGACATGATGTGTGTGTATAGCATTCTAACCAGCTGTATTCCTCCCTCCTCTACAGGACGTGATGTGTGTGTGTGTATAGCATTCTAACCAGCTGTATTCCTCCCTCCTCTACAGGACGTGATGTGTGTGTGTGTATAGCATTCTAACCAGCTGTATTCCTCCCTCCTCTACAGGATGTGATGTGTGTGTGTGTGTGTGTGTATAGCATTCTAACCAGCTGTATTCCTCCCTCCTCTACAGGACGTGATGTGTGTGTGTGTATAGCATTCTAACCAGCTGTATTCCTCCCTCCTCTACAGGATGTGATGTGTGTGTATAGCATTCTAACCAGCTGTATTCCTCCCTCCTCTACAGGACATGATGTGTGTGTATAGCATTCTAACCAGCTGTATTCCTCCCTCCTCTACAGGACATGATGTGTGTGTATAGCATTCTAACCAGCTGTATTCCTCCCTCCTCTACAGGATGTGATGTGTGTGTGTGTGTGTGTGTGTATAGCATTCTAACCAGCTGTATTCCCCCCTCCTCTACAGGACGTGATGTGTGTGTATAGCATTCTAACCAGCTGTATTCCTCCCTCCTCTACAGGATGTGATGTGTGTGTGTGTGTGTGTGTGTATAGCATTCTAACCAGCTGTATTCCTCCCTCCTCTACAGGACATGATGTGTGTGTATAGCATTCTAACCAGCTGTATTCCTCCCTCCTCTACAGGATGTGATGTGTGTGTGTGTGTGTGTGTGTGTATAGCATTCTAACCAGCTGTATTCCCCCCTCCTCTACAGGACGTGATGTGTGTGTATAGCATTCTAACCAGCTGTATTCCTCCCTCCTCTACAGGACGTGATGTGTGTGTGTATAGCATTCTAACCAGCTGTATTCCTCCCTCCTCTACAGGACATGATGTGTGTGTATAGCATTCTAACCAGCTGTATTCCCCCCTCCTCTACAGGACATGATGTGTGTGTATAGCATTCTAACCAGCTGTATTCCTCCCTCCTCTACAGGACATGATGTGTGTGTATAGCATTCTAACCAGCTGTATTCCTCCCTCCTCTACAGGACATGATGTGTGTGTATAGCATTCTAACCAGCTGTATTCCTCCCTCCTCTACAGGACATGATGTGTGTGTATAGCATTCTAACCAGCTGTATTCCTCCCTCCTCTACAGGACATGATGTGTGTGTATAGCATTCTAACCAGCTGTATTCCTCCCTCCTCTACAGGACATGATGTGTGTGTATAGCATTCTAACCAGCTGTATTCCTCCCTCCTCTACAGGACGTGATGTGTGTGTATAGCATTCTAACCAGCTGTATTCCTCCCTCCTCTACAGGACGTTATGTGTGTGTATAGCATTCTAACCAGCTGTATTCCTCCCTCCTCTACAGGACGTGATGTGTGTGTATAGCATTCTAACCAGCTGTATTCCTCCCTCCTCTACAGGATGTGATGTGTGTGTATAGCATTCTAACCAGCTGTATTCCTCCCTCCTCCCTGCGCAGGAAGTGATGCAGCAGAATGAGATCGCGTACGTCCTGAATGCCAGTAACACGTGTCCCAAACCAGACTACATCCCCGAGTCTCACTTCCTGCGTGTTCCCGTCAACGACAGTTTCTGTGAGAAGATCCTCCCCTGGTTGGACAGATCTGTAGAGTTCATAGAGAAGGCCAAGGCCTCCGACGGCTGTGTGCTGGTCCACTGCCTGGCTGGCATCTCCCGCTCAGCCACCATCGCTATCGCCTACATCATGACGAGGATGGACATGTCACTAGACGAGGCATACAGGTGAGTAAACCCTATAGGACCACAATAAGGATTTACAGGTGAATAAACCCTATAGGACCACGATAAGGATTTACAGGTGAATAAACCCTATAGGACCACAATAAGGATTTACAGGTGAATAACCCCTATAGGACCACAATAAGGATTTACAGGTGAATAACCCTATAGGACCACAATAAGGATTTACAGGTGAATAAACCTATAGGACCACAATAAGGATTTACAGGTGAATAAACCCTATAGGACCACAATAAGGATTTACAGGTGAATAAACCCTATAGGACCACAATAAGGATTTACAGGTGAATAAACCCTATAGGACCACAATAAGGATTTACAGGTGAATAAACCCTATAGGACCACAATAAGGATTTACAGGTGAGGTGAATAAACCCTATAGGACCACAATAAGGATTTACAGGTGAGGTGAATAAACCCTATAGGACCACAATAAGGATTTACAGGTGAGGTGAATAAACCCTATAGGACCACAATAAGGATTTACAGGTGAATAAACCCTATAGGACCACAATAAGGATTTACAGGTGAATAAACCCTATAGGACCACAATAAGGATTTACAGGTGAATAAACCCTATAGGACCACAATAAGGATTTACAGGTGAGGTGAATAAACCCTATAGGACCACAATAAGGATTTACAGGTGAGGTGAATAAACCCTATAGGACCACAATAAGGATTTACAGGTGAGGTGAATAAACCCTATAGGACCACAATAAGGATTTACAGGTGAGGTGAATAAACCCTATAGGACCACAATAAGGATTTACAGGTGAATAAACCCTATAGGACCACAATAAGGATTTACAGGTGAATAAACCCTATAGGACCACAATAAGGATTTACAGGTGAATAAACCCTATAGGACCACAATAAGGATTTACAGGTGAGGTGAATAAACCCTATAGGACCACAATAAGGATTTACAGGTGAGGTGAATAAACCCTATAGGACCACAATAAGGATTTACAGGTGAGGTGAATAAACCCTATAGGACCACAATAAGGATTTACAGGTGAATAAACCCTATAGGACCACAATAAGGATTTACAGGTGAATAAACCCTATAGGACCACAATAAGGATTTACAGGTGAATAAACCCTATAGCACCACAATAAGGATTTACAGGTGAATAAACCCTATAGGACCACAATAAGGATTTGCAGGTGAATAAACCCTATAGGACCACAATAAGGATTTACAGGTGAATAAACCTTATAGGACCACAATAAGGATTTACAGGTGAGGTGAATAAACCCTATAGCACCACAATAAGGATTTACAGGTGAGGTGAATAACCCCTATAGGACCACAATAAGGATTTACAGGTGAATAAACCCTATAGGACCACAATAAGGATTTACAGGTGAATAAACCCTATAGGACCACAATAAGGATTTACAGGTGAATAAACCTTATAGGACCACAATAAGGATTTACAGGTGAATAAACCCTATAGGACCACAATAAGGATTTACAGGTGAATAAACCTTATAGGACCACAATAAGGATTTACAGGTGAGGTGAATAAACCCTATAGGACCACAATAAGGATTTACAGGTGAATAAACCCTATAGGACCACAATAAGGATTTACAGGTGAATAAACCTTATAGGACCACAATAAGGATTTACAGGTGAGGTGAATAACCCCTATAGGACCACAATAAGGATTTACAGGTGAATAAACCCTATAGGACCACAATAAGGATTTACAGGTGAATAAACCCTATAGGACCACAATAAGGATTTACAGGTGAATAAACCCTATAGGACCACAATAAGGATTTACAGGTGAGGTGAATAAACCTTATAGGACCACAATAAGGATTTACAGGTGAATAACCCCTATAGGACCACAATAAGGATTTACAGGTGAATAAACCCTATAGGACCACAATAAGGATTTACAGGTGAATAAACCCTATAGGACCACAATAAGGATTTACAGGTGAATAAACCCTATAGGACCACAATAAGGATTTACAGGTGAATAAACCCTATAGGACCACAATAAGGATTTACAGGTGAATAAACCCTATAGGACCACAATAAGGATTTACAGGTGAGGTGAATAAACCCTATAGGACCACAATAAGGATTTACAGGTGAATAAACCCTATAGGACCACAATAAGGATTTACAGGTGAATAAACCCTATAGGACCACAATAAGGATTTACAGGTGAATAAACCCTATAGGACCACAATAAGGATTTACAGGTGAATAAACCTATAGGACCACAATAAGGATTTACAGGTGAATAAACCCTATAGGACCACAATAAGGATTTACAGGTGAATAAACCCTATAGGACCACAATAAGGATTTACAGGTGAATAAACCCTATAGGACCACAATAAGGATTTACAGGTGAGGTGAATAAACCCTATAGGACCACAATAAGGATTTACAGGTGAATAAACCTATAGGACCACAATAAGGATTTACAGGTGAATAAACCTATAGGACCACAATAAGGATTTACAGGTGAATAAACCCTATAGGACCACAATAAGGATTTACAGGTGAATAAACCCTATAGGACCACAATAAGGATTTACAGGTGAATAAACCTATAGGACCACAATAAGGATTTACAGGTGAATAAACCCTATAGGACCACAATAAGGATTTACAGGTGAATAAACCCTATAGGACCACAATAAGGATTTACAGGTGAATAAACCCTATAGGACCACAATAAGGATTTACAGGTGAATAAACCCTATAGGACCACAATAAGGATTTACAGGTGAATAAACCCTATAGGACCACAATAAGGATTTACAGGTGAATAAACCCTATAGGACCACAATAAGGATTTACAGGTGAATAAACCCTATAGGACCACAATAAGGATTTACAGGTGAATAAACCCTATAGGACCACAATAAGGATTTACAGGTGAATAAACCCTATAGGACCACAATAAGGATTTACAGGTGAATAAACCCTATAGGACCACAATAAGGATTTACAGGTGAATAAACCCTATAGGACCACAATAAGGATTTACAGGTGAATAAACCCTATAGGACCACAATAAGGATTTACAGGTGAGGTGAATAAACCCTATAGGACCACAATAAGGATTTACAGGTGAATAAACCCTATAGGACCACAATAAGGATTTACAGGTGAATAAACCCTATAGGACCACAATAAGGATTTACAGGTGAATAAACCCTATAGGACCACAATAAGGATTTACAGGTGAATAAACCCTATAGGACCACAATAAGGATTTACAGGTGAATAAACCCTATAGGACCACAATAAGGATTTACAGGTGAATAAACCCTATAGGACCACAATAAGGATTTACAGGTGAATAAACCCTATAGGACCACAATAAGGATTTACAGGTGAATAAACCCTATAGGACCACAATAAGGATTTACAGGTGAATAAACCCTATAGGACCACAATAAGGATTTACAGGTGAATAAACCCTATAGGACCACAATAAGGATTTACAGGTGAATAAACCCTATAGGACCACAATAAGGATTTACAGGTGAATAAACCCTATAGGACCACAATAAGGATTTACAGGTGAATAAACCCTATAGGACCACAATAAGGATTTACAGGTGAATAAACCCTATAGGACCACAATAAGGATTTACAGGTGAATAAACCCTATAGGACCACAATAAGGATTTACAGGTGAATAAACCCTATAGGACCACAATAAGGATTTACAGGTGAATAAACCCTATAGGACCACAATAAGGATTTACAGGTGAATAAACCCTATAGGACCACAATAAGGATTTACAGGTGAATAAACCCTATAGGACCACAATAAGGATTTACAGGTGAATAAACCCTATAGGACCACAATAAGGATTTACAGGTGAATAAACCCTATAGGACCACAATAAGGATTTACAGGTGAATAAACCCTATAGGACCACAATAAGGATTTACAGGTGAATAAACCCTATAGGACCACAATAAGGATTTACAGGTGAATAAACCCTATAGGACCACAATAAGGATTTACAGGTGAATAAACCCTATAGGACCACAATAAGGATTTACAGGTGAATAAACCCTATAGGACCACAATAAGGATTTACAGGTGAATAAACCCTATAGGACCACAATAAGGATTTACAGGTGAATAAACCCTATAGGACCACAATAAGGATTTACAGGTGAATAAACCCTATAGGACCACAATAAGGATTTACAGGTGAATAAACCCTATAGGACCACAATAAGGATTTACAGGTGAATAAACCCTATAGGACCACAATAAGGATTTACAGGTGAATAAACCCTATAGGACCACAATAAGGATTTACAGGTGAATAAACCCTATAGGACCACAATAAGGATTTACAGGTGAATAAACCCTATAGGACCACAATAAGGATTTACAGGTGAATAAACCCTATAGGACCACAATAAGGATTTACAGGTGAATAAACCCTATAGGACCACAATAAGGATTTACAGGTGAATAAACCCTATAGGACCACAATAAGGATTTACAGGTGAGGTGAATAAACCCTATAGGACCACAATAAGGATTTACAGGTGAATAAACCCTATAGGACCACAATAAGGATTTACAGGTGAATAAACCCTATAGGACCACAATAAGGATTTACAGGTGAATAAACCCTATAGGACCACAATAAGGATTTACAGGTGAATAAACCCTATAGGACCACAATAAGGATTTACAGGTGAATAAACCCTATAGGACCACAATAAGGATTTACAGGTGAATAAACCCTATAGGACCACAATAAGGATTTACAGGTGAGGTGAATAAACCCTATAGGACCACAATAAGGATTTACAGGTGAGGTGAATAAACCCTATAGGACCACAATAAGGATTTACAGGTGAATAAACCCTATAGGACCACAATAAGGATTTACAGGTGAATAAACCCTATAGGACCACAATAAGGATTTACAGGTGAATAAACCCTATAGGACCACAATAAGGATTTACAGGTGAATAAACCCTATAGGACCACAATAAGGATTTACAGGTGAATAAACCCTATAGGACCACAATAAGGATTTACAGGTGAATAAACCCTATAGGACCACAATAAGGATTTACAGGTGAATAAACCCTATAGGACCACAATAAGGATTTACAGGTGAATAAACCCTATAGGACCACAATAAGGATTTACAGGTGAATAAACCCTATAGGACCACAATAAGGATTTACAGGTGAATAAACCCTATAGGACCACAATAAGGATTTACAGGTGAATAAACCCTATAGGACCACAATAAGGATTTACAGGTGAATAAACCCTATAGGACCACAATAAGGATTTACAGGTGAATAAACCCTATAGGACCACAATAAGGATTTACAGGTGAATAAACCCTATAGGACCACAATAAGGATTTACAGGTGAATAAACCCTATAGGACCACAATAAGGATTTACAGGTGAATAAACCCTATAGGACCACAATAAGGATTTACAGGTGAATAAACCCTATAGGACCACAATAAGGATTTACAGGTGAATAAACCCTATAGGACCACAATAAGGATTTACAGGTGAATAAACCCTATAGGACCACAATAAGGATTTACAGGTGAATAAACCCTATAGGACCACAATAAGGATTTACAGGTGAATAAACCCTATAGGACCACAATAAGGATTTACAGGTGAATAAACCCTATAGGACCACAATAAGGATTTACAGGTGAATAAACCCTATAGGACCACAATAAGGATTTACAGGTGAATAAACCCTATAGGACCACAATAAGGATTTACAGGTGAATAAACCCTATAGGACCACAATAAGGATTTACAGGTGAATAAACCCTATAGGACCACAATAAGGATTTACAGGTGAATAAACCCTATAGGACCACAATAAGGATTTACAGGTGAATAAACCCTATAGGACCACAATAAGGATTTACAGGTGAATAAACCCTATAGGACCACAATAAGGATTTACAGGTGAATAAACCCTATAGGACCACAATAAGGATTTACAGGTGAATAAACCCTATAGGACCACAATAAGGATTTACAGGTGAATAAACCCTATAGGACCACAATAAGGATTTACAGGTGAATAAACCCTATAGGACCACAATAAGGATTTACAGGTGAATAAACCCTATAGGACCACAATAAGGATTTACAGGTGAATAAACCCTATAGGACCACAATAAGGATTTACAGGTGAATAAACCCTATAGGACCACAATAAGGATTTACAGGTGAATAAACCCTATAGGACCACAATAAGGATTTACAGGTGAGGTGAATAAACCCTATAGGACCACAATAAGGATTTACAGGTGAATAAACCCTATAGGACCACAATAAGGATTTACAGGTGAATAAACCCTATAGGACCCTATAGGACCACAATAAGGATTTACAGGTGAATAAACCCTATAGGACCACAATAAGGATTTACAGGTGAATAAACCCTATAGGACCACAATAAGGATTTACAGGTGAATAAACCCTATAGGACCACAATAAGGATTTACAGGTGAGGTGAATAAACCCTATAGGACCACAATAAGGATTTACAGGTGAATAAACCCTATAGGACCACAATAAGGATTTACAGGTGAATAAACCCTATAGGACCACAATAAGGATTTACAGGTGAATAAACCCTATAGGACCACAATAAGGATTTACAGGTGAATAAACCCTATAGGACCACAATAAGGATTTACAGGTGAATAAACCCTATAGGACCACAATAAGGATTTACAGGTGAATAAACCCTATAGGACCACAATAAGGATTTACAGGTGAATAAACCCTATAGGACCACAATAAGGATTTACAGGTGAATAAACCCTATAGGACCACAATAAGGATTTACAGGTGAATAAACCCTATAGGACCACAATAAGGATTTACAGGTGAATAAACCCTATAGGACCACAATAAGGATTTACAGGTGAGGTGAATAAACCCTATAGGACCACAATAAGGATTTACAGGTGAGGTGAATAAACCCTATAGGACCACAATAAGGATTTACAGGTGAATAAACCCTATAGGACCACAATAAGGATTTACAGGTGAATAAACCCTATAGGACCACAATAAGGATTTACAGGTGAATAAACCCTATAGGACCACAATAAGGATTTACAGGTGAATAAACCCTATAGGACCACAATAAGGATTTACAGGTGAATAAACCCTATAGGACCACAATAAGGATTTACAGGTGAATAAACCCTATAGGACCACAATAAGGATTTACAGGTGAATAAACCCTATAGGACCACAATAAGGATTTACAGGTGAATAAACCCTATAGGACCACAATAAGGATTTACAGGTGAATAAACCCTATAGGACCACAATAAGGATTTACAGGTGAATAAACCCTATAGGACCACAATAAGGATTTACAGGTGAATAAACCCTATAGGACCACAATAAGGATTTACAGGTGAATAAACCCTATAGGACCACAATAAGGATTTACAGGTGAATAAACCCTATAGGACCACAATAAGGATTTACAGGTGAATAAACCCTATAGGACCACAATAAGGATTTACAGGTGAATAAACCCTATAGGACCACAATAAGGATTTACAGGTGAATAAACCCTATAGGACCACAATAAGGATTTACAGGTGAATAAACCCTATAGGACCACAATAAGGATTTACAGGTGAATAAACCCTATAGGACCACAATAAGGATTTACAGGTGAATAAACCCTATAGGACCACAATAAGGATTTACAGGTGAATAAACCCTATAGGACCACAATAAGGATTTACAGGTGAATAAACCCTATAGGACCACAATAAGGATTTACAGGTGAATAAACCCTATAGGACCACAATAAGGATTTACAGGTGAATAAACCCTATAGGACCACAATAAGGATTTACAGGTGAATAAACCCTATAGGACCACAATAAGGATTTACAGGTGAATAAACCCTATAGGACCACAATAAGGATTTACAGGTGAATAAACCCTATAGGACCACAATAAGGATTTACAGGTGAATAAACCCTATAGGACCACAATAAGGATTTACAGGTGAATAAACCCTATAGGACCACAATAAGGATTTACAGGTGAATAAACCCTATAGGACCACAATAAGGATTTACAGGTGAATAAACCCTATAGGACCACAATAAGGATTTACAGGTGAATAAACCCTATAGGACCACAATAAGGATTTACAGGTGAATAAACCCTATAGGACCACAATAAGGATTTACAGGTGAATAAACCCTATAGGACCACAATAAGGATTTACAGGTGAATAAACCCTATAGGACCACAATAAGGATTTACAGGTGAATAAACCCTATAGGACCACAATAAGGATTTACAGGTGAATAAACCCTATAGGACCACAATAAGGATTTACAGGTGAATAAACCCTATAGGACCACAATAAGGATTTACAGGTGAATAAACCCTATAGGACCACAATAAGGATTTACAGGTGAGGTGAATAAACCCTATAGGACCACAATAAGGATTTACAGGTGAATAAACCCTATAGGACCACAATAGGGATAAACCTATAGGACCACAATAAGGATTTACAGGTGAATAAACCCTATAGGACCACAATAAGGATTTACAGGTGAATAAACCCTATAGGACCACAATAAGGATTTACAGGTGAATAAACCCTATAGGACCACAATAAGGATTTACAGGTGAATAAACCCTATAGGACCACAATAAGGATTTACAGGTGAATAAACCCTATAGGACCACAATAAGGATTTACAGGTGAATAAACCTATAGGACCACAATAAGGATTTACAGGTGAATAAACCCTATAGGACCACAATAAGGATTTACAGGTGAATAAACCCTATAGGACCACAATAAGGATTTACAGGTGAATAAACCCTATAGGACCACAATAAGGATTTACAGGTGAATAAACCCTATAGGACCACAATAAGGATTTACAGGTGAATAAACCCTATAGGACCACAATAAGGATTTACAGGTGAATAAACCCTATAGGACCACAATAAGGATTTACAGGTGAATAAACCCTATAGGACCACAATAAGGATTTACAGGTGAATAAACCCTATAGGACCACAATAAGGATTTACAGGTGAATAAACCCTATAGGACCACAATAAGGATTTACAGGTGAATAAACCCTATAGGACCACAATAAGGATTTACAGGTGAATAAACCCTATAGGACCACAATAAGGATTTACAGGTGAATAAACCCTATAGGACCACAATAAGGATTTACAGGTGAATAAACCTATAGGACCACAATAAGGATTTACAGGTGAATAAACCCTATAGGACCACAATAAGGATTTACAGGTGAATAAACCCTATAGGACCACAATAAGGATTTACAGGTGAATAAACCCTATAGGACCACAATAAGGATTTACAGGTGAATAAACCCTATAGGACCACAATAAGGATTTACAGGTGAGGTGAATAAACCCTATAGGACCACAATAAGGATTTACAGGTGAATAAACCCTATAGGACCACAATAAGGATTTACAGGTGAATAAACCCTATAGGACCACAATAAGGATTTACAGGTGAATAAACCCTATAGGACCACAATAAGGATTTACAGGTGAATAAACCCTATAGGACCACAATAAGGATTTACAGGTGAGGTGAATAAACCCTATAGGACCACAATAAGGATTTACAGGTGAATAAACCCTATAGGACCACAATAAGGATTTACAGGTGAATAAACCCTATAGGACCACAATAAGGATTTACAGGTGAATAAACCCTATAGGACCACAATAAGGATTTACAGGTGAATAAACCCTATAGGACCACAATAAGGATTTACAGGTGAATAAACCCTATAGGACCACAATAAGGATTTACAGGTGAATAAACCCTATAGGACCACAATAAGGATTTACAGGTGAATAAACCCTATAGGACCACAATAAGGATTTACAGGTGAATAAACCCTATAGGACCACAATAAGGATTTACAGGTGAATAAACCTATAGGACCACAATAAGGATTTACAGGTGAATAAACCCTATAGGACCACAATAAGGATTTACAGGTGAATAAACCCTATAGGACCACAATAAGGATTTACAGGTGAATAAACCCTATAGGACCACAATAAGGATTTACAGGTGAATAAACCCTATAGGACCACAATAAGGATTTACAGGTGAATAAACCCTATAGGACCACAATAAGGATTTACAGGTGAATAAACCCTATAGGACCACAATAAGGATTTACAGGTGAATAAACCCTATAGGACCACAATAAGGATTTACAGGTGAATAAACCCTATAGGACCACAATAAGGATTTACAGGTGAATAAACCCTATAGGACCACAATAAGGATTTACAGGTGAATAAACCCTATAGGACCACAATAAGGATTTACAGGTGAATAAACCCTATAGGACCACAATAAGGATTTACAGGTGAATAAACCCTATAGGACCACAATAAGGATTTACAGGTGAATAAACCCTATAGGACCACAATAAGGATTTACAGGTGAATAAACCCTATAGGACCACAATAAGGATTTACAGGTGAATAAACCCTATAGGACCACAATAAGGATTTACAGGTGAATAAACCCTATAGGACCACAATAAGGATTTACAGGTGAATAAACCCTATAGGACCACAATAAGGATTTACAGGTGAATAAACCCTATAGGACCACAATAAGGATTTACAGGTGAATAAACCCTATAGGACCACAATAAGGATTTACAGGTGAATAAACCCTATAGGACCACAATAAGGATTTACAGGTGAATAAACCCTATAGGACCACAATAAGGATTTACAGGTGAATAAACCCTATAGGACCACAATAAGGATTTACAGGTGAGGTGAATAAACCCTATAGGACCACAATAAGGATTTACAGGTGAGGTGAATAAACCCTATAGGACCACAATAAGGATTTACAGGTGAATAAACCCTATAGGACCACAATAAGGATTTACAGGTGAATAAACCCTATAGGACCACAATAAGGATTTACAGGTGAATAAACCCTATAGGACCACAATAAGGATTTACAGGTGAGGTGAATAAACCCTATAGGACCACAATAAGGATTTACAGGTGAATAAACCCTATAGGACCACAATAAGGATTTACAGGTGAATAAACCCTATAGGACCACAATAAGGATTTACAGGTGAGGTGAATAAACCCTATAGGACCACAATAAGGATTTACAGGTGAATAAACCCTATAGGACCACAATAAGGATTTACAGGTGAATAAACCCTATAGGACCACAATAAGGATTTACAGGTGAATAAACCCTATAGGACCACAATAAGGATTTACAGGTGAATAAACCCTATAGGACCACAATAAGGATTTACAGGTGAATAAACCCTATAGGACCACAATAAGGATTTACAGGTGAGGTGAATAAACCCTATAGGACCACAATAAGGATTTACAGGTGAATAAACCCTATAGGACCACAATAAGGATTTACAGGTGAATAAACCCTATAGGACCACAATAAGGATTTACAGGTGAATAAACCCTATAGGACCACAATAAGGATTTACAGGTGAATAAACCCTATAGGACCACAATAAGGATTTACAGGTGAATAAACCCTATAGGACCACAATAAGGATTTACAGGTGAATAAACCCTATAGGACCACAATAAGGATTTACAGGTGAATAAACCCTATAGGACCACAATAAGGATTTACAGGTGAATAAACCCTATAGGACCACAATAAGGATTTACAGGTGAATAAACCCTATAGGACCACAATAAGGATTTACAGGTGAATAAACCCTATAGGACCACAATAAGGATTTACAGGTGAATAAACCCTATAGGACCACAATAAGGATTTACAGGTGAATAAACCCTATAGGACCACAATAAGGATTTACAGGTGAGGTGAATAAACCCTATAGGACCACAATAAGGATTTACAGGTGAGGTGAATAAACCCTATAGGACCACAATAAGGATTTACAGGTGAATAAACCCTATAGGACCACAATAAGGATTTACAGGTGAATAAACCCTATAGGACCACAATAAGGATTTACAGGTGAATAAACCCTATAGGACCACAATAAGGATTTACAGGTGAGGTGAATAAACCCTATAGGACCACAATAAGGATTTACAGGTGAGGTGAATAAACCCTATAGGACCACAATAAGGATTTACAGGTGAATAAACCCTATAGGACCACAATAAGGATTTACAGGTGAATAAACCCTATAGGACCACAATAAGGATTTACAGGTGAATAAACCCTATAGGACCACAATAAGGATTTACAGGTGAATAAACCCTATAGGACCACAATAAGGATTTACAGGTGAGGTGAATAAACCCTATAGGACCACAATAAGGATTTACAGGTGAGGTGAATAAACCCTATAGGACCACAATAAGGATTTACAGGTGAATAAACCCTATAGGACCACAATAAGGATTTACAGGTGAGGTGAATAAACCCTATAGGACCACAATAAGGATTTACAGGTGAATAAACCCTATAGGACCACAATAAGGATTTACAGGTGAATAAACCCTATAGGACCACAATAAGGATTTACAGGTGAATAAACCCTATAGGACCACAATAAGGATTTACAGGTGAATAAACCCTATAGGACCACAATAAGGATTTACAGGTGAATAAACCCTATAGGACCACAATAAGGATTTACAGGTGAATAAACCCTATAGGACCACAATAAGGATTTACAGGTGAATAAACCCTATAGGACCACAATAAGGATTTACAGGTGAATAAACCCTATAGGACCACAATAAGGATTTACAGGTGAATAAACCCTATAGGACCACAATAAGGATTTACAGGTGAATAAACCCTATAGGACCACAATAAGGATTTACAGGTGAATAAACCCTATAGGACCACAATAAGGATTTACAGGTGAATAAACCCTATAGGACCACAATAAGGATTTACAGGTGAATAAACCCTATAGGACCACAATAAGGATTTACAGGTGAATAAACCCTATAGGACCACAATAAGGATTTACAGGTGAATAAACCCTATAGGACCACAATAAGGATTTACAGGTGAATAAACCCTATAGGACCACAATAAGGATTTACAGGTGAATAAACCCTATAGGACCACAATAAGGATTTACAGGTGAATAAACCCTATAGGACCACAATAAGGATTTACAGGTGAATAAACCCTATAGGACCACAATAAGGATTTACAGGTGAATAAACCCTATAGGACCACAATAAGGATTTACAGGTGAATAAACCCTATAGGACCACAATAAGGATTTACAGGTGAATAAACCCTATAGGACCACAATAAGGATTTACAGGTGAATAAACCCTATAGGACCACAATAAGGATTTACAGGTGAATAAACCCTATAGGACCACAATAAGGATTTACAGGTGAATAAACCCTATAGGACCACAATAAGGATTTACAGGTGAATAAACCCTATAGGACCACAATAAGGATTTACAGGTGAATAAACCCTATAGGACCACAATAAGGATTTACAGGTGAATAAACCCTATAGGACCACAATAAGGATTTACAGGTGAGGTGAATAAACCCTATAGGACCACAATAAGGATTTACAGGTGAGGTGAATAAACCCTATAGGACCACAATAAGGATTTACAGGTGAATAAACCCTATAGGACCACAATAAGGATTTACAGGTGAATAAACCCTATAGGACCACAATAAGGATTTACAGGTGAATAAACCCTATAGGACCACAATAAGGATTTACAGGTGAATAAACCCTATAGGACCACAATAAGGATTTACAGGTGAGGTGAATAAACCCTATAGGACCACAATAAGGATTTACAGGTGAATAAACCCTATAGGACCACAATAAGGATTTACAGGTGAATAAACCCTATAGGACCACAATAAGGATTTACAGGTGAATAAACCCTATAGGACCACAATAAGGATTTACAGGTGAATAAACCCTATAGGACCACAATAAGGATTTACAGGTGAATAAACCCTATAGGACCACAATAAGGATTTACAGGTGAATAAACCCTATAGGACCACAATAAGGATTTACAGGTGAATAAACCCTATAGGACCACAATAAGGATTTACAGGTGAATAAACCCTATAGGACCACAATAAGGATTTACAGGTGAATAAACCCTATAGGACCACAATAAGGATTTACAGGTGAATAAACCCTATAGGACCACAATAAGGATTTACAGGTGAATAAACCCTATAGGACCACAAAAAGGATTTACAGGTGAATAAACCCTATAGGACCACAAAAAGGATTTACAGGTGAATAAACCCTATAGGACCACAATAAGGATTTACAGGTGAATAAAAGCTGTGTTTCAGCCTCACTACTGATGTCCTGCTTTACAGGTGAATAAACCCTATAGGACCACAATAAGGATTTACAGGTGAATAAAAGCTGTGTTTCAGCCTCACTACTGATGTCCTGCTTTACACCGTTAGAACAGACTCCTATCTTGACCCTTCTAGGTTTTCCATCTCTGTAACAGCCCACTGTGTTTCAGCCTCACTACTGATGTCCTGTTTTACACTGTTAGAACAGACTCCTATCTTGACCCTTCTAGGTTTTCCATCTCTGTAACAGCCCACTGTGTTTCAGCATCACTACTGATGTCCCTGGATGTTTCTGTCTCTCTTCTCCAGGTTCGTGAAGGAGAAAAGGCCCACCATCTCACCGAACTTCAACTTCCTGGGTCAGCTCCTGGACTTTGAGAAGAAGATCAAGACTCCTGGAAGGTCTGCTATCGGAGAGACCCTCCTCCACCCCGCACTAGAGCAGGACCCCCCTAACCCTACCCCCAGCCACCCAGACCCTGCCCTGGCCCTGCTGGAGCCCCTGACCCTGCCGTGTGTCCTGGCCCCCTGGCCTCCAGAGGAGAGGCTCCTGGCCCAGGCTCTCCAGGGGCTCCAAGGCCTCCAGCTGGACGAGGGGACGGATGACAGCGCTGCCCGGCTGAAAAGGTCCTTCTCTCTGGACATCAAGTCGTACAGGGAGCCAGGAGGCTGCAGCGGCGCCCCCATTAGGCCGTACCCCCACCCTACACCCCACCCTGGAGCCCAGGACTATTATAACCCATCCGTGAGCTTCAAGGAGCCTGCTGGTAAACCGTGTCAGTTCTCTCCAGTGAAGGAGATGTCAGAGCAGTCTACACCTGAGCCCAGCCCTGACAAGGAGCAGGACGACGGCCCCGCGGACCCTACTGCTACTCCTGTAGTCTCCGCCGCAACCATCACCACCACCTCCTCCTCCACCAGCAGCAGCAGCACCACCACCAGTAGTACCACCTCCAACCAGCCCAGCATGAAGCAGCCCAGCCAGGCTAAGCCTCCTCCACCTCCCCTCTCCTGTTCCCAGCAGCTCCACCGTAGTGGCAGTATGGAGGAGAGCTCTAACCCCACCCTCAACCACACCCCTCACACCACCGGCTTCCTGTTTGGCCTATCACGTTCCCAGCAGCACCTGTCCAAGCCCGCCGCTAACCTCGGCTCCGCCCTGAAGGGCTGGCACTCTGACATCCTATTGGGTCCCGTCGCCGTGTCATCGGGGGGATGGTACCTCTCCGAGTCACACCACTTCTACCCCACCTCCGCCATCTTAGGAGGCGGGGCCAACATTCTGGGCGGCGGCAGCGTGGCGGCGTACAGCGTGAGTCAGGGGTTGGAGGAGGTGCGGCGGCGGCGGCGAGGGCGGCAGAGCAGCGGCGACCACGGGGACTCGCGGAGGAGCTGGCACGAGGAGAGCACCTTGGAGAAGCAGCTGAAGAGACGGAGCTGTCAGATGGAACTTGGAGACAGGATGAGAGGAGGAGGGGAGACCAGATCCAGGGAGGAGATGGCGAGTCACACCAGCTTCTCAGGAAGCATGGAGATCATAGAGGTGTCCTGAGAGTGGACCTTCAATATGGCCCCCGCCACTCATTGATTTGAATGGACACGTCCGTTCTAGGGAGTATATTTTATGGCCTCCGCTGCTCCCAGCAGGACCCAAACATCCTCAGATCAGAACCGAGTTGAAGGGCAAAAGACTTGTTATGGACCCATCTTATTATCCCACTAGGGACTTGAACCTTGAACTGATCTAGCGACTCTTATGTGTACTTGTGTCGCGACAGTTGGCATTAATGTAGTTGAACTTTGACCTGGAAACAGAAAGCAGCTGTGTGATGATGATGATGATGAATGTGATGAGGAGGTGAACTCTGAGAGGACTGAGACAAACTTGAGTCTTTTGTTTGGATGAGTGTTCGTCATTTTCATTTGTTTCTGAATGTAGATGATAGTCGTCAAAAGCAGTAGATGTCTGCCTGACGTTGGATACATGGAGCTTTTATGAAGCCTTAAGAAGTCTTTATGAAGCCTTATGAAGTCTTTATGAAGCCTTATGAAGTCTTTATGAAGCCTTATGAAGTCTTTATGAAGCCTTATGAAGCCTTATGAAGTCTTTATGAAGCCTTAAGAAGTCTTTATGAAGCCTTATGAAGAACGGGATCAGAGATCCCTGTGTCAAATCATCCAATACCTCACACATCCAAATTAGAGGCTTCTCCTGTTCCTCTGCCGTCTTCTGATGTTGGAGAAGATTGACAATTCAAATCTCAGGTCTTATTTGAGCAGCAGGAAAAGATGCCTGAACGGTTCCTGAACGGTTCCTGGACGGCTCAGTTGGTGGAGCATGGCGCTTGTACCCCAGGGTTGTCGGTTCGATTCCCGGGGCCACCCAGACGTAAAATGTATGCACGCATGACTGTAAGTCACTTTGCGCTAAATATGATATATTATTAACGAACGGTGGTTTGGTAACGGAATGATGTAATGATTGATACCTGTGGTAACAGAATGATTGATACCTGTGGTAACGGAATGATGTAATGATTGATACCTGTGGTAAAGGAATGATGTAATGATTGATACCTGTGGTAAAGGAATGATGTAATGATTGATACCTGTGGTAAAGGAATGATGTAATGATTGACACCTGTGGTAACGGAATGATGTAATGATTGACACCTGTGGTAAAGGAATGATGTAATGATTGATACCTGTGGTAACGGAATGATGTAATGATTGACACCTGTGGTAAAGGAATGATGTAATGATTGATACCTGTGGTAACGGAATGATGTAATGATTGACACCTGTGGTAAAGGAATGATGTAATGATTGACACCTGTGGTAAAGGAATGATGTAATGATTGACACCTGTGGTAAAGGCTTTGAATAAGTTATACCACTTCAGCTGACCTGAGACCAGTGGTCCCAGACCTGAACCCTGTCCTGAGGTCATTGGTCCCTTCCCTGACCTGAACCCTGTCCTGAGGTCATTGGTCCCTTCCCTGACCTGAACCCTGACCTGAGGTCAGTGATCCTGACCCTGACCTGAACCCTGACCTGAGGTCAGTGATCCCTTCCCTGACCCTGACCTGAACCCTGACCTGAGACCAGCGGTCCTATCCCTATCCCTGACCCTGACCTGAGGTCAGTGATCCCTTCCCTGACCCTGACCTGAGACATGCGTCTGGTCAGCTCCGACAGTGTGTGGACGTGTGTGAGAGATAGTAGGTCTGTTGTGGGGTTGTTGTTGCGGTGTCAGAATATAGCTCGTTTTTACAACAGACAATGTGGACATTTTGAACGGAGTTGCTAAGCAGTAAGATGTATGTTGACTGTTGAAATAAACTCTGAAACGGTACACAACATGCGGTTTTATTTTCTGGCGTTGACTTTAACCGCTGTGATTTACAATCCTTTACAGGATCAATGTCCAGGAAGATGTGTTTTCTGCACCGGCCTACAGGCCCCAACACAGCTATGAAGAACACTTTACAGTATGAATCATTCATCACCTCTTGAGGCTCTACAGTTGACAGGTTGAACCCCGCCTCTAGTCCTCTAGTTATGATAGGTCTATGGTTGAACCCTGCCTCTAGTCCTCTACAGTTATGATTGGTCTATGGTTGAACCCTGCCTCTAGTCCTCTACAGTTATGATAGGTCTATGGTTGAACCCTGCCTCTAGTCCTCTACAGTTACGATAGGTCTATGGTTGAACCCTGCCTCTAGTCCTCTACAGTTATGATAGGTCTATGGTTGAACCCCGCCTCTAGGCCTCTACAGTTATGATAGGTCTATGGTTGAACCCCGCCTCTAGTCCTCTACAGTTATGATAGGTCTATGGTTGAACCATGCCTCTAGTCCTCTACAGTTATGATAGGTCTATGGTTGAACCCCGCCTCTAGTCCTCTACAGTTACGATAGGTCTATGGTTGAACCCTGCCTCTAGTCCTCTACAGTTATGATAGGTCTATGGTTGAACCCCGCCTCTAGTCCTCTACAGTTATGATAGGTCTATGGTTGAACCCCGCCTCTACAGTTATGATAGGTCTATGGTTGAACCCCGCCTCTAGTCCTCTACAGTTATGATAGGTCTATGGTTGAACCCTGCCTCTAGTCCTCTACAGTTATGATAGGTCTATGGTTGAACCCCGCCTCTAGTCCTCTACAGTTATGATAGGTCTATGGTTGAACCCCGCCTCTAGTCCTCTACAGTTATGATTGGTCTATGGTTGAACCCCGCCTCTAGGCCTCTACAGTTATGATAGGTCTATGGTTGAACCCCGCCTCTAGTCCTCTACAGTTATGATAGGTCTATGGTTGAACCCCGCCTCTAGTCCTCTACAGTTATGATTGGTCTATGGTTGAACCCCACCTCTAGGCCTCTACAGTTATGATAGGTCTATGGTTGAACCCCGCCTCTAGTCCTCTACAGTTACGATAGGTCTATGGTTGAACCCCGCCTCTAGTCCTCTACAGTTATGATAGGTCTATGGTTGAACCCCGCCTCTAGTCCTCTACAGTTATGATAGGTCTATGGTTGAACCCCGCCTCTAGTCCTCTACAGTTACGATAGGTCTATGGTTGAACCCCGCCTCTAGTCCTCTACAGTTATGATAGGTCTATGGTTGAACCCCGCCTCTAGTCCTCTACAGTTATGATAGGTCTATGGTTGAACCCCGCCTCTAGTCCTCTACAGTTATGATAGGTCTATGGTTGAACCCCGCCTCTAGTCCTCTACAGTTATGATAGGTCTATGGTTGAACCCTGCCACTAGCCCTCTACAGTTATGATAGGTATATTGCCTCTACTGTGATGTGATGTGGACCTCTACTTACTGTGATGTGATGAGGACCTCTACTGACTGTGATGTGATGAGGACCTCTACTGACTGTGATGTGATGAGGACCTCTACTTACTGGGATGAGGACCTCTACTGACTGTGATGTGATGAGGACCTCTACTGACTGCAATGTGGACCTCTACTTACTGTGATGTGATGAGGACCTCTACTTACTGTGATGTGATGAGGACCTCTACTTACTGTGATGTGATGAGGACCTCTACTGACTGTGATGTGATGAGGTCTTCTACTGACTGATGTGATGAGGACTTCTACTGACTGTGATGTGATGAGGACCTCTACTGACTGTGATGTGATGAGGGCCTCTACTTACTGTGATGTGATGAGGTCTTCTACTGACTGATGTGATGAGGACTTCTACTGACTGTGATGTGATGAGGACCTCTACTGACTGTGATGTGATGAGGGCCTCTACTGACTGTGATGTGATGAGGACCTCTACTGACTGCAATGTGGACCTCTACTTACTGTGATGTGATGAGGACCTCTACTTACTGTGATGTGATGAGGACCTCTACTTACTGTGATGTGATGAGGACCTCTACTGACTGCGATGTGATGAGGACCTCTACTGACTGCGATGTGATGAGGACCTCTACTGACTGCGATGTGATGAGGACCTCTACTGACTGTGATGTGATGAGGACCTCTACTGGCTGTGATGTGATGAGGACCTCTACTGACTGTGATGTGATGAGGACCTCTACTTACTGGGATGTTGTTAGAAGATCACCTAGGGGTCATGATAAGGCTGTACTAAATGTTTGATATACTATAATAATTGATTATGCATATGTTATATTAATAGAAGGGACCCCTCCCTCCTTACATTTTTAGGTTCCTAGACTACAGATTAACAATATATATTAATTGTAGAGGTTTTAGTATTGTTCCACAATTGTTTTAGTTCTCTCTCTCTCTGCTTCTTATAAAGAAGCCCTATGGGAAATGTGTGACTGAGACATAGCTTTGCAGGGGAGTGGGGGAGATAAGAGACTATTCAAGACATTCCACAACAAATTAATTTGGGGGAGTGGACATTTATTGCCTAGCGTTAAGATAACACCGAACTATATGTTTGTGCAGCTGTGGATGCATGGGCTTGGTCTGATAAGTAGAGAGTAATAAACTAACGCAGTGACATCAGAGGGTTGGCTCCAAGCATGATAAAAGCAACTTAGACTTTCCCTATAGGGCAGAACTTACTGGGAAACATGCGTGCTATGTTCCTGTTTGTCAACTTCTGTCTGCAATTGCATTAATAAAGGTTTTTGAATGATTTAATTAAAGATATTGTCATAATGCTAATTTCACCAATGAGCCAATGATTGATAAGGAAATGAGGAACGAACCCTAACAATGTGATGAGGACCTCTACTTACTGTGATGTGATGAGGACCTCTACTGACTGTTATGTGAACCTCTACTTACTGGGATGTAATGAGGATCTCTACTTTCTGGGATGTAATGAGGACCTCTACTGACTGCGATGTGATGAGGACCTCTACTGACTGCGATGTGATGAGGACCTCTACTGACTGGGATGTGATGAGGACCTCTACTGACTGCGATGTGATGAGGACCTCTACTGACTGCGATGTGATGACGACCTCTACTGACTGTGATGTGATGACGACCTCTACTGACTGCGATGTGATGAGGACCTCTACTGACTGCGATGTGATGAGGACCTCTACTGACTGTGATGTGATGAGGACCTCTACTGACTGTGATGTGATGAGGACCTCTACTGACTGTGATGTGATGAGGACCTCTACTGACTGTGATGTGATGAGGACCTCTACTGACTGTGATGTGATGAGGACCTCTACTGATCATCATGTGATGAGGACCTCTACTGACTGCGATGTGATGAGGACCTCTACTGACTGGGATGTGATGAGGACCTCTACTGACTGGGATGTGATGAGGACCTCTACTGACTGCGATGTGATGAGGACCTCTACTGACTGCGATGTGATGAGGACCTCTACTGACTGTGATGTGATGAGGACCTCTACTGACTGCAATGTGATGAGGACCTCTACTGACTGCGATGTGATGAGGACCTCTACTGACTGCGATGTGATGAGGACCTCTACTGACTGCGATGTGATGAGGACCTCTACTGACTGCGATGTGATGAGGACCTGATCTCGGTTTTCATTTGAAGCATTGTTTTATGTCACTTGTTTGTATGAATTTTATCAAAGAACTTTTTGTATTCGCAGTTAACTTTGTTCTGAAGTTATCGGCGGCCGCAGACGGAGACGGAGAAACCATGTCATTATATGTTAAACGTGGGTTTTTGTGTATAAAGTGAACCGGGACGGCCCACACAAAAAACATAATCTAAAGACTCATTTAGCTGTTCTACAAGTGGAGGCGGATGCGTGTTTTTTTTCAAGTGCAACATTAATCACGATTAATCGCTCATCCATATATTTATATGTACATACTCGTATTCATTCCTTTACTCTTGTGTGTATAAGGTAGTTGTTGTGAATTTGTTAGATTTACTTGTTAGATACTACTGCATGGTCGGAACTAGAAGCACAAGCATTTCACTACACTCGCATTAACATCTGATAACCATGTGTATGTGACCAATAACATCTGGCTAACCATGTGTATGTGACCAATAACATGTGATAACCATGTGTATGGACCAATAACATCTGCTAACCATGTGTATGGACCAATAACATCTGATAACCATGTGTATGGACCAATAACATCTGATAACCATGTGTATGTGACTAATAACATCTGATAACCATGTGTATGTGACTAATAACATCTGCTAACCATGTGTATGTGACCAATAACATCTGATAACCATGTGTATGGACCAATAACATCTGATAACCATGTGTATGGACCAATAACATCTGTTAACCATGTGTATGTGACTAATAACATCTGATAACCATGTGTATGTGACTAATAACATCTGCTAACCATGTGTATGTGACCAATAACATCTGATAACCATGTGTATGGACCAATAACATCTGATAACCATGTGTATGTGACCAATAACATCTGATAACCATGTGTATGTGACCAATACAATGTGATTGATTTGATGGTTTTTGGGGAAACGGCACAGAGATGAAATGATGCTCCTATAAAGTTCCCAACAATACATTTAGCCCTCAAATGGTTTGGGGGAAATTGGGCCCAGAATGTTGATTGGGAAGTTGCCTGTGTAAATGCAGCCATAGAGACATGTTAGGGGCGGCAGGGTAGCCTAGTGGTTAGAGCGTTGGACTAGTAACCGAATAGGTTCAATTCCCTGAAAATGCCCCTGAACAGGCAGTTAACCCACTGTTCCTAGGCCGTCATTGAAAATATGAATTTGTTCTTAACTGACTTGCCTAGTAAAATAAAGGTCAAATAAAAATAAATGTTTCGTCTAGCCCACTGGGCACATCTATTCATCGTTGGTTAAACGAAATTTCATTGAAATGATGTGGAAACAACGTTGACTCAACCAAAACCTTCCGTCCTTCTGAACGCCTGATTTCAGTCAGTCAGCTCTTCATTGGCTGCAACGTGTTTGCTGTTGGGTTGGAACCACAGGAGGTTGGTGGCACCTTTTAATGGCAAGGACGGGCTCCTGGCACTGGCGGTTCTGGGGGGGGGCCAGTGCCCCTGTGACAACACCTTTGGACCCCCTTGTGGCCCCCCTAAATGTGGAGTATGAAATAACTTTTGCATGACTAATTTTTGCTATCGTTCTTTTTTTACATCCGTTATTAGACAGTGGCAACGCGGAACACTAATTAACCCCACACATTTACTAGAGGGACATGGTCTTTTGCCTGCTAATGCCTGCAATGAAGTGAAGAAAACCATATGACAACAATAACGTCTAATGTAACTGGCCCCTCTAACAGTACAACTGGCCCCAGCTTGGCCCCCCCAGTTGAAAGGGTCTAGAACCTCCACTGGCTCCTGGTAATGGCTGGAGCGGAATCGGTTGGAACACATGGTTTGATTCCATTCCATCTACTCCGTTCCAGACATTATTATAAACCGTCCTCCCCCTTAAGCATCCTCCACTGGAAAACCTGCACACCCGGTGGGTCCACGGTTCCGCCTTCACCGGTTCAGGATCTGTAGCAAGGTCCATGGGCTGCACACAATTAATCAGAATAACGGTACGGCTCGTGCGCAAACGGCCTGATTGCGGTAGAGGGCGTCGGTGCCATATCGGCGACGGTGCCTGCAGACCAGGGAGGAGGGCAGAGAGAGGGGGGAGAGGGAGGGAGGTAAAGGCGGATCTTAGTTGGATGAAACAGACCACACATTTGCAATAGAAGTACCGTACCGTTTAGTTCAAACGCTGTTTTCTACGGTCCTGCAACTTTCAACTTTCTACCTGCGCCCGTGACCTTTTTCCGCCAGGTGCGTCTCAGAGGACGAGGTGGTCTGGATACGGCGACCAGCCGCCGGGAAGTCCAAGGCGATAGAAGTCCACTACTACTCTACTTCAGTGCTATTGTATTCTTCCGAGAAAGAAGAGGAGTCTGCTTGTGCCATGCGCTAATACAGAGGGGTTTTGTCAAGCCATTTTCAGCAGGTAAGTGCAGACTTCTCTCGCTTTTTCCCCCACAAAATAAACCCCTTATGGTCCTACCTGTGTATGAAAACAGTAACCTATTGACTCTCGATTGGTGAATTGACCTTTGATTATTTACAAAACCAGGTGATATGAATCCTATCATAGCCTGTATAATGCATGCATCGCTGACAAGACATTCATTTGAACGTTTTGGCTTATTATCATTCGAAGCGCTGTACTGAAGTCGATCACGGTACCATAAAGACCGTAGCCTAGACCGTTGCACCGTAGCGACCTGGGCCCGGTTTTCCAAAACCATCGTTATTGGAAAGCTACTGTAAGTGCGTCGTTGGGATGCTCCCTCCTGCATCACTTTATACACAGAAGATCTCTGTTAAACATAGAATCACATGGTTTATCCGTCTCTGTGACCGCCGAAAACTTCAGAACAAACTAGAGTTGACCGTGTTTATGTCATTAATGCAAACAAGCCAAGTATAAACATTTGTTTCAAGTTTAAACCGAGATAACTGTATATAAATAAAAACAGTAGGCTACGGACCTATTTAAATCATATTTAAATAAATGTCATGTTCAATTGACTTCTATTTTGCTACTTGTAGGCTACTGTCTGTAATTGGGTCAATATATTTAATGATGTGTAGCCTAACCATGCTAACCATGATGTGATGATTTGTTGCGTTATTATAGGTTTAAGCATTAGAAATAGTGGTCACACCCAGCGTCATTATGACACGGTCATAACCATGTCATAACCATGTCATAACTAGGGAGGCACGATATATCTGCGAATGTATCGGAATCGGCCCGATATTAGCTAAAAATGCCAACATCTAGTTTAACGACCCGATGTCTAGTTTAACGGCGATGTTAAAGCTGACGTGCATACCTATATAACGTAGGTACAGGACGTAATGACCGCGCGTAACTATATAACGTAGGTACAGGACGTAATGACCGCTGCATCTATATAACGTAGGTACATGACGTAATGACCGTGCATCTATATAACGTAGGTACAGGACGTAATGACCGCGCTGCACTATATAACGAGGTACAGGACGTAATGACCGCTGCATCTACATAACGTAGGTACAGGACGTAATGACCGCCGCATGTACATAACGTAGGTACAGGACGTAATGACCGCGGCGTACCTATATAACGAGGTACATGACGTAATGACCGGGCATACCTATATAACGAGGTACATGACGTAATGACCGTGCGCATACCTATATAACGAGGTACAGGACGTAATGACCGTGCGCATCTATATAACGAGGTACAGGACGTATTGACCGTGCATACCTATATAACGTAGGTACATGACGTAATGACCGTATGCATATATATAACGTAGGTACATGACGTAATGACCGCGTACCTATATAACGAGGTACATGACGTAATGACCGCGCATACCTATATAACGAGGTACAGGACGTAATGACCGCGCGCACTATATAACGTAGGTACAGGACGTATTGACCGCGGCATACCTATATAACGAGGTACAGGTACATGACCGGGCATACCTATATAACGAGGTACATGACGTAATGACCGCATACCTATATAACATAGGTACAGGACGTATTGACCGTGCGTACCTATATTACGTAGGTACAGGACGTAATGACCGGGCATACCTATATAACGTAGGTACATGACAATGACCGCGCATACCTATATAACATAGGTACATGACGTAATGACCGTGCATACCTATATAACGTAGGTACATGACGTAATGACCGTGCATACCTATATAACGTAGGTACATGACAATGACCGCGCGTACCTATATAACATAGGTACATGACGTAATGACCGTATGCATCTATATAACGAGGTACAGGACGTAATGACCGGGCATACCTATATAACGAGGTACATGACGTAATGACCGGGCATACCTATATAACGAGGTACATGACGTAATGACCGCGTGCGCACCTATATAACGAGGTACAGGACGTAATGACCGTGCATACCTATATAACGTGAGGTACATGACGAATGACCGGGCATACCTATATAACGAGGTACATGACGTAATGACCGCGCGCCTATATAACGTAGGTACAGGACGTAATGACCGCGGCATACCTATATAACGAGGTACAGGACGTAATGACCGGGCATACCTATATAACGAGGTACAGGACGTAATGACCGGGCATACCTATATAACGAGGTACAGGACGTAATGACCGTGCGCATACCTATATAACGTAGGTACATGACGTAATGACCGTATGCGCATCTATATAACGAGGTACAGGACGTAATGACCGTGCGCGCATCATATAACGAGGTACAGGACGAATGACCGGGCATACCTATATAACGAGGTACATGACGTAATGACCGCGTGCATCTATATAACGTGGGTACATGACGTAATGACCGGGCATACCTATATAACGAGGTACATGACGTAATGACCGTGCGTGCATATATAACGTAGGTACATGACGTAATGACCGTATGCACTATATAACGAGGTACATGACCGCGCATACCTATATAACGTAGGTACATGACGTAATGACCGTTGCATCTATATAACATAGGTACAGGACGTATTGACCGCGCGCATCTATATAACGAGGTACATGACGTAATGACCGCGGCGCATCTATATAACGAGGTACATGACGTAATGACCGTGCGTACCTATATAACGTAGGTACATGACCGCGCATACCTATATAACGTAGGTACATGACGTAATGACCGTGCGTACCTATATAACATAGGTACAGGACGTATTGACCGTATGCATCTATATAACGAGGTACATGACCGCGCATACCTATATAACGAGGTACATGACGTAATGACCGTGCGTACCTATATAACATAGGTACAGGACGTATTGACCGTGCGTACCTATATTACGTAGGTACAGGACGTAATGACCGGGCATACCTATATAACGTAGGTACATGACCGCGCATACCTATATAACGTAGGTACATGACGTAATGACCGTGCATACCTATATAACGTAGGTACATGACGTAATGACCGTGCATACCTATATAACGTAGGTACATGACAATGACCGCGCGTAACTATATAACATAGGTACATGACGTAATGACCGTGCGTACCTATATAACGTAGGTACAGGACGTAATGACCGTGCATCCCTATATAACGTAGGTACATGACGTAATGACGCCACATAGAATTTTGCGCTACACGTTCAACACAGCATTCCTAACCTAGCCCACAACGTCTGCTGTGTGGATCGAGCAGTCAACAAGTCCAGCAGTCATTTGAAAGAGTAAGAATCTCAAAGGCGAAATCCATGAAAGCCAAGACAATAGAATTCATTGCCCTTGACAATCAACCGTTCTCTGTCGTGGGTGATGTTCGAGCAGCGGTACACACTACCAAAGGCGCTATTTTTCCGAATGTTGCTCTACCGGAGTTACACAGTAATAGCGTCACTGCTATTAGCTTCAAGACATACATACTATGGAACGCCGTTTGGGTCTTTGCGTGTCAGAAATGATACAGTAGCACTGTCTAAGCTGTACAAAAAAGTCTGCAAACAAGCTAACACCGTCCCACGAACGATGTTTACAATACCGCGTTGGTAATAAAGCATCATTTGTTCGACCGCAACTTCTGTGGTAGCTAGCTTTAGCTTGGTACCGAGCTAGCACCAATACAACCAGCCTGAAAACAACGACCAGTAGAACCTGCAGTCATTTTCATTATTCTTAGCAATGATTTAGGGAATCCTTGTGAGGAAGTATTAGCTAGGTTGCCACTTGTTATTCGCCTACTGAAATTGAACAGTTCATGAAAATAAATAGCTAGCCAGCTACTTAACCCTGTTGCCCAAAGCTAACGTTATAAGCAGCCAGCTAGCTTAATCTGGCTAGTGAGGCTCGACCGGACCGGGTTATGTAGGGTTAGGCACAATAGTGGAATTTGCTGTTTGCCTTCAAAATAAAAGTATGTGATTGACAGTGATGCAAATTAATACAAAATAGTAGAATTATGCCATACTTTTATTTTAAAGGCTAACCGTAAAAGTCCACTATTGTGGCTAATCCTTATTGTGGCTAGCGTCACATGGATGGGTCCGACCACCATGAATCAAATGAGAACTGTCTTATAAATGAGGGTTATTTTAGATGGTGACACCTAGCTATATAGTTAGCTAGATAACTAGAGCTACTGAAACAGATGATGTCGTTTTGATGTTTCTGAGGAAGGACATTGCTTGCGTCCATCAGATAACTAGCTATATTTTTTAATGACCAGCACTGTCGGTGCGCAGCATCATAGCGTACGTATCGATGAATCGTTCTGACATATGAAATACGAGTGGTAGTGTAATCAATGTGTAATAACTACGTAAAACCGTTTATGAACGCGTTAAATTATTATTGTGACGTGCAGTCATATTCAGGTCCTGATTGGGTCAACAAGCTTATATGACACGTTAAAATAGTGTGTTTTGACACACAAAGACCCGAACGGCGTTCCATAGAAATCCTGGTTGAGAATGAAACGACTGAACAAATGAACAACGAAACAGGACAGCAAGTAAGTGAAAGAAATAGGTTTTGATTATGTTTTACGGATAATGGGAACATACGTAAATGCCAACAAAATAACTTTTTGGTCAGTGTGGTGTGTGTAACCTTTATTTAACTAGGCAAGTCAGTTAAGAACAAATTCTTATTTGCAATGACGGCCCGGACGACGCTAAAAGGTTGCCTGCTGTGTGTACCTACGGCTGGGGAACTCATTACTAAAGGGTGGCCTGCTGTGTGTACCTACGGCTGGGGAACTCATTACTAAAGGGTGGCCTGCTGTGTGTACCTACGGCTGGGGAACTCATTACTAAAGGGTGGCCTGCTGTGTGTACCTACGGCTGGGGAACTCATTACTAAAGGGTGGCCTGCTGTGTGTACCCACGGCTGGGGAACTCATTACTAAAGGGTGGCCTGCTGTGTGTACCTACGGCTGGGGAACTCATTACTAAAGGGTGGCCTGCTGTGTGTACCTACGGCTGGGGAACTCATTACTAAAGGGTGGCCTGCTGTGTGTACCTACGGCTGGGGAACTCATTACTAAAGGGTGGCCTGCTGTGTGTACCTACGACTGGGGAACTCATTACTAAAGGGTGGCCTGCTGTGTGTACCTACGACTGGGGAACTCATTACTAAAGGGTGGCCTGCTGTGTGTACCTACGACTGGGGAACTCATTACTAAAGGGTGGCCTGCTGTGTGTACCTACGGCTGGGGAACTCATTACTAAAGGGTGGCCTGCTGTGTGTACCTACGGCTGGGGAACTCATTACTAAAGGGTGGCCTGCTGTGTGTACCTACGACTGGGGAACTCATTACTAAAGGGTGTCCTGCTGTGTGTACCTACGACTGGGGAACTCATTACTAAAGGGTGGCCTGCTGTGTGTACCTACGACTGGGGAACTCATTACTAAAGGGTGGCCTGCTGTGTGTACCTACGACTGGGGAACTCATTACTAAATGATCACATAGCTATAGGTGCTTAGGATTCTACTTCAGAATAGCCTACAGAATCAATGAATGTTGAATATCGACAGTGATGAATGATCGTAGTCTAATCCAAAGGCAACGTTCTCTATCAGATGAAATACATTGATTTATATCTGAATCAAACAGCTTAATGCAATGAAATACCCTTTTATTGATAGTCAATCAATTAAGCATCGGGAATGATCATCATTGATCCTTACTGCAGATTATTATAATGATAATAGGTTAGCGGTGTTTGTGTGAACACAGCCAGATGAGGCTGGCCGCTGTCGTCCTTTGTTATGGTTCGGGGGACTGTATTCCGGTGTTCCCTGGTTGGTTGAGAAGGGTGTTCTCTGTTTTTATAGCGGGGTGGACCGGAGGTCTCGTCAATGGAAGGTCTTGCCCTATGATGAAGAATTTATTTTCATGCAACATCCAGGACTTCCTAATGTCAATCAAACCGCTAAGATGTTGTCATTTCAACATATTTTCACACACTTTGAATGTATTTTGATCATACCCTAAGTAATTCAAGACCGAGGCATACCGTTAAGTCGTATAGAATATGGGTGTTGGAAACGTTTGGATGGCCACTACATGGGAAATACATTTTCACATTTTCAACTTCAGTTCTTCAGTGGGGAACAAGACTCAATTCTATTTGTCAAGAAGACTGATATGGCTCTATTCTATTGGTCAAGAAGACTGATATGGCTCAATTCTATTGGTCAAGAAGACTGATATGGCTCAATTCTATTTGTCAAGAAGACTGATATGGCTCAATTCTATTGTTCAAGAAGAGTGATATGGCTCAATTCTATTTGTCAGGAAGACTTTATAGAGACGACCCTCACACTGCTTTTACCAGCATCACTTCAGTTTACTACGCTTCTGAAACATGGTCTTTATAGGGAAGACCCGCACACTGCTATTACCAGCATCACTTCAGTTTACTACGCTTCTGAAACATGGTCTTTATAGGGAAGACCCGCACACTGCTATTACCAGCATCACTTCAGTTTACTACGCTTCTGAAACATGGTCTTTATAGAGAAGACCCGCACACTGCTATTACCAGCATCACTTCAGTTTACTACGCTTCTGAAACATGGTCTTTATAGGGAAGACCCGCACACTGCTATTACCAGCATCACTTCAGTTTACTACGCTTCTGAAACATGGTCTTTATAGGGAAGACCCGCACACTGCTATTACCAGCATCACTTCAGTTTACTACGCTTCTGAAACATGGTCTTTATAGGGAAGACCTGCACACTGCTATTACCAGCATCACTTCAGTTTACTACGCTTCTGAAACATGGGCTTTATAGGGAAGACCCGCACACTGCTATTACCAGCATCACTTCAGTTTACTACGCTTCTGAAACATGGTCTTTATAGAGAAGACCCGCACACTGCTATTACCAGCATCACTTCAGTTTACTACGCTTCTGAAACATGGTCTTTATAGGGAAGACCCGCACACTGCTATTACCAGCATCACTTCAGTTTACTACGCTTCTGAAACATGGTCTTTATAGGGAAGACCCGCACACTGCTATTACCAGCATCACTTCAGTTTACTACGCTTCTGAAACATGGTCTTTATAGGGAAGACCCGCACACTGCTATTACCAGCATCACTTCAGTTTACTACGCTTCTGAAACATGGTCTTTATAGGGAAGACCCGCACACTGCTATTACCAGCATCACTTCAGTTTACTATGCTTCTGAAACATGGTCTTTATAGGGAAGACCCGCACACTGCTATTACCAGCATCACTTCAGTTTACTACGCTTCTGAAACATGGGCTTTATAGGGAAGACCCGCACACTGCTATTACCAGCATCACTTCAGTTTACTACGCTTCTGAAACATGGTCTTTATAGAGAAGACCCGCACACTGCTATTACCAGCATCACTTCAGTTTACTACGCTTCTGAAACATGGTCTTTATAGGGAAGACCCGCACACTGCTATTACCAGCATCACTTCAGTTTACTACGCTTCTGAAACATGGTCTTTATAGGGAAGACCCGCACACTGCTATTACCAGCATCACTTCAGTTTACTACGCTTCTGAAACATGGTCTTTATAGGGAAGACCCGCACACTGCTATTACCAGCATCACTTCAGTTTACTACGCTTCTGAAACATGGTCTTTATAGGGAAGACCAGCACACTGCTATTACCAGCATCACTTCAGTTTACTACGCTTCTGAAACATGGTCTTTATAGGGAAGACCCGCACACTGCTATTACCAGCATCACTTCAGTTTACTACGCTTCTGAAACATGGTCTTTATAGAGAAGACCCGCACACTGCTATTACCAGCATCACTTCAGTTTACTACGCTTCTGAAACATGGTCTTTATAGGGAAGACCCGCACACTGCTATTACCAGCATCACTTCAGTTTACTACGCTTCTGAAACATGGTCTTTATAGGGAAGACCAGCACACTGCTATTACCAGCATCACTTCAGTTTACTACGCTTCTGAAACATGGTCTTTATAGGGAAGACCCGCACACTGCTATTACCAGCATCACTTCAGTTTACTACGCTTCTGAAACATGGTCTTTATAGAGAAGACCCGCACACTGCTATTACCAGCATCACTTCAGTTTACTACGCTTCTGAAACATGGTCTTCCACAACACTCGGTCTCTCTGCTTCCCCATCCAGTTGACTTCTATGATGTCCGCTGCACCTTGACCAAACACATTATGTGACCACGTTATCGTCTCCTAGCTGTTCCTCTCCAGCAAGATTACATTGTGACTGAGAATGTCCTGCTACTCTTTCACTGTTTTCAAGGGTTCCTTCAAGCTCCTGGGCTGCTGCCGTGTTGTGCTGCTGCCATGCTGTGTTGTCATGTGTTGTTGTTGTCTTAGGTCTCTCTTCATCTAGTGTCGTGGTGTCCCTCTTGTCGTGATGTGTGTTTTCGTCCTACATTTTTTATTTTTAATCCCAGCCCCCGTACCCGCAGGAGGCCTTTTGCCTCTTGGTAGGCAGTCATTGTAAATAATAATGACTCATTAATTGACTTGCCTGTTGTACCAGTCCACCACTCTAGGTCTATGACCCCTGTGTTATTGACGTACCAGTCCACCACTCTAGGTCTATGACCCCTGTGTTATTGTTGTACCAGTCCAGCACTCTAGGTCTATGACCCCTGTGCTATTGTCGTACCAGTCCACCACTCTAGGTCTATGACCCCTGTGTTATTGTCGCACCAGTCCACCACTCTAGGTCTATGACCCCTGTGTTATTGTCGTGCCAGTCCAGCACTCTAGGTCTATGACCCCTGTGTTATTGTCGCATTCAGTCCACCACTCTAGGTCTATGACCCCTGTGTTATTGTCGCACCAGTCCACCACTCTAGGTCTATGACCCCTGTGTTATTGTCGTACCAGTCCACCACTCTAGGTCTATGACCCCTGTGCTATTGTCGTACCAGTCCACCACTCTAGGTCTATGACCCCTGTGTTATTGTCGCACCAGTCCACCACTCTAGGTCTATGACCCCTGTGTTATTGTCGTGCCAGTCCAGCACTCTAGGTCTATGACCCCTGTGTTATTGTCGTACCAGTCCACCACTCTAGGTCTATGACCCCTGTGTTATTGTTGTACCAGTCCACCACTCTAGGTCTATGACCCCTGTGTTATTGTCGTACCAGTCCACCACTCTAGGTCTATGACCCCTGTGTTATTGTCGTGCCAGTCCACCACTCATTACTAAAGGGTGGCCTGCTGTGTGTACCTACGCCTGGGGAACTCATTACTAAAGGGTGGCCTGCTGTGTGTACCTACGCTATGACCCCTGTGTTATTGTCGTACCAGTCCACCAATCTAGGTCTATGACCCCTGTGCAATTGCTGTACCAGTCCACCACTCTAGGTCTATGACCCCTGTGTTATTGTTGTACCAGCCCACCACTCTAGGTCTGTGACCCCTGTGTTATTGTCGTACCAGCCCACCACTCTAGGTCTATGACCCCTGTGTTATTGTTGTTCCAGCCCACCACTCTAGGTCTATGACCCCTGTGTTATTGCTGTACCAGTCCACCACTCTAGGTCTATGACCCCTGTGTTATTGTCGTACCAGCCCACCACTCTAGGTCTATGACCCCTGTGTTATTGATGTACCAGCCCACCACTCTAGGTCTATGACCCCTGTGTTATTGACGTACCAGCCCACCACTCTAGGTCTATGACCCCTGTGTTATTGACGTACCAGCCCACCACTCTAGGTCTATGACCCCTGTGTTATTGACGTACCAGCCCACCACTCTAGGTCTATGACCCCTGTGTTATTGTCGTACCAGCCCACCACTTTAGGTCTATGACCCAGCCCTTTATAATGGTAGAAAGGTTCCACTTTCTGTTTTTTAAAGCTGCAATATGTAACTTTTTGGGCAACCTGACCAAATTCACATAGACATGTGAATTATAGATCTGTCATTCTCATTGAAAGCGGTAGATCTGTTCTACGTGTGCTATTTCTATGGTTCCTGTTCTTAAGTGTAGTTTTTGCACACCAGCTTCAAACAGCTGAAAATACAATATTTTTGGTTATGGAGAAATATATTTCACAGCAGTTTAGGATGTACAAGGATTCTCTACTCTATACATTGATTGTTTTGTCATATAAACTGAAATTAGGCGAAAGTATTAGAATACCTAGGAAATGGCAAAGCCATTTCTCTGCATATTGCACCTTTAATAAAGGTCAGGAGTGATCACCTGTGTTGGTAGTTTGAGGTAACCTTGAGCTTCATTACCCATTCTTTACAGATCAACGGAGTAGTTCTATTAAGGTGACCCCATATTCTGGTTTGTTATTGAGCAATGGCTCCGGTTGTCGGCATCATCAGGATCAGGAAGAGGTCACCTGTTATTAATAGGTAGCGAGTTCATTAAAGCACCTCTCTTCAGTGACCTGCCTGGTAATTGGTGTCATTAAAGCACCTCTCCAGTGACCTGCCTGGTAATTGGTGTCATTAAAGCACCTCTCTCCAGTGACCTGTCTGGTAATTGGTGTTATGAGCCTTTCAGCTCCTCGTTCCATTCAGCTCCCACAGGTACAACTGGTTTCCCTGGAGCCATGTCACCTAAAACCTCTATCTATCTATTACCCTGTCTCTGTCTCTCTGTCTCTGTCTGTCGGTCTGTCTCTCTATCTCTGTCTCTCTCTCTCTGTCTGTCGGTCTGTCTCTGTCTGTCGGTCCGTCTCTGTCACTCTCTCTCTCAATTCAGTTCAAATGGCTTTATTGGCATGGGACACATACAGTGCCTTGCAAAAGTATTCATCCCCCTTGGCGTTCTTCCTATTTTGTTGCATTACAACCTGGAATTATATATAGATTTTTTTTTAAATTGCATGTAATAGACACAAAATATTTCAAATCGGTGAAGTGAAATGATGTTTACATTTTTTTTTTTTTAATCATAATTGTGTTGTAGACCTCTCTCCCACGCCCCTGTGTTGTAGACCTCTCTCCCACGCCCCTGTGTTGTAGACCTCTCTCCCACGCCCCTGTGTTGTAGACCTCTCTCCCAAGCCACTGTGTTGTAGACCTCTCTCCCACGCCCCTGTGTTGTAGACCTCTCTCCCACGCCCCTGTGTTGTAGACATCTCTCCCACGCCCCTGTGTTGTAGACCTCTCTCCCACGCCCCTGTGTTGTAAACATCTCTCCCACGCCCCTGTGTTGTAGACCTCTCTCCCACGCCCCTGTGTTGTAGACCTCTCTCCCATGCCCCTGTGTTGTAGACCTCTCTCCCACGCCCCTGTGTTGTAAACCTCTCTCCCACGCCCCTGTGTTGTAGACCTCTCCCACGCCCCTGTGTTGTAGACCTCTCTCCCATGCCCCTGTGTTGTAGACCTCTCCCACGCCCCTGTGTTGTAGACCTCTCTCCCACGCCCCTGTGTTGTAGACCTCTCTCCCACGCCCCTGTGTTGTAGACCTCTCTCCCATGCCCCTGTGTTGTAGATCTCTCTCCCACGCCCCTGTGTTGTAGACCTCTCTCCCACGCCCCTGTGTTGTAAACCTCTCTCCCACGCCCCTGTGTTGTAAACCTCTCTCCCACGCCCCTGTGTTCTTTATTCCAGGCTGCAGTGAGACTAGAGAGAGGAATCTGAGAGGACAGAGAGCCTTGGATTTCGTGTAATGGACACAAAATAGTTCAAATCGGTGAAGTGAAATGGAAAAAATAACTTGTTAATTTTTATTTATTTTTTAAAGGGAAAAGTGGTGTGTGCATACAGTATATATTCACCCCCTCTGCTATGAAGCCCCTAAATAAGATCTGGTGCAACCAATTACCTTCAGAAGTCACATCATTAGTTAAATAAAGTCCACCTGTGTGCAATCTAATAGTCACATGATCTGTCACATGATCTCAGTATATATACACCTGTTCTGAAAAGCCCCAGAGTCTGCAACACCACTAAGCAAGGGGTACCACCAAGCAAGCGGCACCATGAAGACCAAGGAGCTCTCCAAACAGGTCAGGGACAAAGTTGTGGAGAAGTACAGATCAGGGTTGGATTGTATAAAAATCTCTGAAACTTTGAACACCCCACAGAGCACCATTAAATCCATTATAAAAAAAATTGAAAGAATATGGCACCACAACAAACCTGCCAAGAGAGCGCCGACCACTAAAACTCACGGACCAGGCAAGGAGGGCATTAATCAGAGAGGCAACAAAGAGACCAAAGATAACCCTGAAGGAGCTGCAAAAACTCCACAGCGGAGTATCTGTCCATAGGACCACTTTAAGCCGTACACTCCACAGAGCTGGGCTTTATGGAAGAGTGGCCAGAAAAAAGCCATTGCTTAAAGAAAGAAATAAGCAAACACGTTTGGTGTTCACCAAAAGGCATGTGGGAGACTCCCCAAACATATGGAAAAAGGTACTCTGGTCAGATTAGACAAAAATGTTGCTTTTTGGCCATCAAGAAAAACACTATGTCTGGCGCAATCCCAACACCTCTCATCACCCTGAGAACACCATCCCCACAGTGAAGCATGGTGGTGGCAGCATCATGCTGTGGGGATGTTTTTCATCGGCAGGGACTGGGAAACTGGTCAGAATTGAAGGAATGTTGGATGGTGCTAAATACAGGGAAATTCTTGACGGAAACCTGTTTCAGTCTTCCAGAGGTTTGAGACTGGGACGGAGGTTCACCTTCCAGCAGGACAATGACCCTAAGCATCCTGCTAAAGCGACACTCGAGTAGTTTAAGGGGAAACATTTAAATGTCTTGGAATGGCCTAGTCAAAGCCCAGACCTCAATCCAATTGAGAATCTGTGGTCTGACTTAAAGATTGCTGTACAGCAGCGGAACACATCCAACTTGAAGGAGCTGGAGCAGTTTTGCCTTGAAGAATGGGCAAAACTCCCAGTGGCTAGATGTGCCAAGCTTATAGAGACATACCCCAAGAGACTTGCAGCTGTAATTGCTGCAAAAGGTGTCTCTACAAAGTATTGACTTTGGGGGGGTGAATAGTTATGCACACTCAAGTTTTCAGTTTTTTTGTCTTATTTGTCTTGTTTGTTTCACAATAAAGAATATTTTGTATCTTCAAAGTGGTAGGCATGTTGTGTAAATCAAATGATACAAACCCCCCCAAAAAAATTCAATTTTAATTCCAGGTTGTAATGCAACAAAATGGTGAATACTTTCACAAGTATGTTAACGTTGACAAAGCAAGTGAAATAGATAATAAACAAAAAGTGAAATAAACAATACACACATGAACAGTAAACATTACACTCACAGAAGTTCCAAAATAATAAAAGACATCAACATAAATCTGGGTTGTATTTACAATGGTGTTTGTTTGTTCTTCACTGGTTGCCCTTTTTCTTGTGGCAGCAGGTCACACATCTTGCTGCTGTGACGGCACACTGTGGTATTTCACCCAGTAGATACGAGAGTTGATCAAAACTGGATTTGTTTTTGAAATCTTTGTGGATCTGTGTAATCTGAGGGAAATATGTGTCTCTAATATGGTCATACATTTGGCAGGAGGTTAGGGATTGAAGCTCGGTTTCCACCTCATGTTGTGGGCAGTGTGCACATAGCCTGTCTTCTCTTGACAGCCAGGTCTGCCTACGGCGGCCTTTCTCAATAGCAAGGCTATGCTCACTGAGTCTGTACATAGTCAAAGCTTTCCTTAAGTTTGGGTCAGTCACAGTGGTCAGGTATTCTGCCACTGTGTACTCTCTGTTTAGGGACAAATAGCATTCTAGTTTGCTCTAGTTTTTTGTTAATTCTTTCCAATGTGTAAAGTAATTATCTCTCTCTCTCTCTCTCTCTCTCTCTCTCTCTCTCTCTCTCTCTCTGTGTTGTGTTGACTGATAAGGTATTGGTAAAGTTTCCACTCGTTAGCTAGTGAGTCTGGAGGTGAAGGGTCTCATCTGATGTGGGTCTAGAACAACAAGCTGTCTGCTGGGACTCCTGAGAGACCTTTGATCAGGAGATACTAGGTTGTGTAATCATCTCCTGTCTTTTTCCCTGAATCGGGCCTGTTTAGAAGACAATATTTTCCCTGCCTGACATGTTGTTGATTATCCAGATGTCGAGGGATGGAACGGAACGGAACAGAACAACGCTGCATTAGAGGGATGTGGTCAGCTGGTCAGCAGGGACCAGAACCTTCCATGTGAACATTCTGATTGGCCCCTGTCCACCGGGTCAGAGTTCTGATTGGCCTCCGTCCAGTGGGTCAGAGTTCTAATTGGCCCCCTGTCAATCCGCTCAGGCTTGTGATTGGCCTCCAGTCCAGCGGTGGTCCATGGGGATGTCCACTGGTCCAGGAGTTGTATTTTAGGAAGTTCCCAGACTCTGGTATCAGTAAAGGCCACCAGTACCCCCCCCCTTCCCCTCCTACTTCCCTGTGAGCTGTGATGTGTTGGACAGGGAACGGATTGGGGTTTTTCTCGCTCTAGGAAATGATTAGATTTGAGCTCCAGTGAGAAAATGGCCTCTGCAACCCAAGACCTAACTTCTGTCAGGTGAAATAGAGGCTAGCTTTTAGACTTCCCTGTATATGCGTTCAGCAATCACAATAGTTACATACGTAAATCTCCCTAATGTTCAACTCAATTGAAATTGTGTGATGTTTTATCAAAAAATATAACCATTTAAAGCGTTGCGCAAAATAACGGCTTTAAACTTTATAACTGATCAAAGCACCGTCATACCTGGTCATTTAATGCTTAATAAGATATTTGGCTACTGGACTGCCACTTCTCACTGATCTTTACTGCTTCCGTCCAAAATCAAATCCGGTTAAATGACACATACTGGAGGAGTTCCTGGCCAACTACAGTGGCTAGCTTAGTTAACAAGGATGAACTGTCAGGCCCGGTAGAGAAGTCCTGTCCCGTCTCCCTCCTACAGTATGAACTGTCAGGCCCGGTAGAGAAGTCCTGTCCCGTCTCCCTCCTACAGTATGAACTGTCAGGCCCGGTAGAGAAGTCCTGTCCCTCTCCCTCCTACAGTATGAACTGTCAGGCCCGGTAGAGAAGCCCTGTCCCTCTCCCTCCTACAGTATGAACAGTCAGGCCCGGTAGAGAAGCCCTGTCCCTCTCCCTCCTACAGTATGAACTGTCAGGCCCGGTAGAGAAGCCCTGTCCCTCTCCCTCCTACAGTATGAACTGTCAGGCCCGGTAGAGAAGTCCTGTCCCTCTCCCTCCTACAGTATTATTAACTGTCAGGCCCGGTAGAGAAGCCTTGTCCCTCTCCCTCCTACAGTATGAACTGTCAGGCCCGGTAGAGAAGCCCTCTCCCTCCTACAGTATTACTAACTGTCAGGCCCGGTAGAGAAGTCCTGTCCCTCTCCCTCCTACAGTATGAACTGTCAGGCCCGGTAGAGAAGCCCTGTCCCTCTCCCTCCTACAGTATGAACAGTCAGGCCCGGTAGAGAAGCCCTGTCCCTCTCCCTCCTACAGTATGAACTGTCAGGCCCGGTAGAGAAGCCCTGTCCCTCTCCCTCCTACAGGATGAACTGTCAGGCCCGGTAGAGAAGCCCTGTCCCTCTCCCTCCTACAGGATGAACTGTCAGGCCCGGTAGAGAAGCCCTGTCCCTCTCCCTCCTACAGGATGAACTGTCAGGCCCGGTAGAGAAGTCTTGTCCCTCTCCCTCCTACAGTATGAACTGTCAGGCCCAGTAGAGAAGTCCTGTCCCTCTCCCTCCTACAGTATTATTAACTGTCAGGCCCGGTAGAGAAGCCCTCTCCCTCCTACAGTATTATTAACTGTCAGGCCCGGTAGAGAAGTCCTGTCCCTCTCCCTCCTACAGTATTATTAACTGTCAGGCCCGGTAGAGAAGCCCTGTCCCTCTCCCTCCTACAGTATTACTAACTGTCAGGCCCGGTAGAGAAGTCCTGTCCCTCTCCCTCCTACAGTATGAATTGTCAGGCCCGGTAGAGAAGTCCTGTCCCTCTCCCTCCTACAGGATGAACTGTCAGGCCCGGTAGAGAAGTCCTGTCCCTCTCCCTCCTACAGTATTACTAACTGTCAGGCCCGGTAGAGAAGCCCTCTCCCTCCTACAGTATTATTAACTGTCAGGCCCGGTAGAGAAGTCCTGTCCCTCTCCCTCCTACAGTATGAACTGTCAGGCCCAGTAGAGAAGTCCTGTCCCTCTCCCTCCTACAGTATTACTAACTGTCAGGCCCGGTAGAGAAGCCCTCTCCCTCCTACAGTATTATTAACTGTCAGGCCCGGTAGAGAAGTCCTGTCCCTCTCCCTCCTACAGTATTACTAACTGTCAGGCCCGGTAGAGAAGCCCTGTCCCTCTCCCTCCTACAGTATTACTAACTGTCAGGCCCGGTAGAGAAGTCCTGTCCCTCTCCCTCCTACAGGATGAACTGTCAGGCCCGGTAGAGAAGTCTTGTCCCTCTCCCTCCTACAGTATGAACTGTCAGGCCCAGTAGAGAAGTCCTGTCCCTCTCCCTCCTACAGTATTATTAACTGTCAGGCCCGGTAGAGAAGCCCTCTCCCTCCTACAGTATTATTAACTGTCAGGCCCGGTAGAGAAGTCCTGTCCCTCTCCCTCCTACAGTATGAACTGTCAGGCCCAGTAGAGAAGTCCTGTCCCTCTCCCTCCTACAGTATTACTAACTGTCAGGCCCGGTAGAGAAGCCCTCTCCCTCCTACAGTATTATTAACTGTCAGGCCCGGTAGAGAAGTCCTGTCCCTCTCCCTCTTACAGTATTACTAACTGTCAGGCCCGGTAGAGAAGCCCTGTCCCTCTCCCTCCTACAGTATTACTAACTGTCAGGCCCGGTAGAGAAGTCCTGTCCCTCTCCCTCCTACAGTATTACTAACTGTCAGGCCCGGTAGAGAAGTCCTGTCCCTCTCCCTCCTACAGTATTATTAACTGTCAGGCCCGGTAGAGAAGCCCTCTCCCTCCTACAGTATTATGAACTGTCAGGCCCGGTAGAGAAGCCCTGTCTCTCTCCCTCCTACAGTATTATTAACTGTCAGGCCCGGTAGAGAAGTCCTGTCCCTCTCCCTCCTACAGTATTACTAACTGTCAGGCCCAGTAGAGAAGCACTCTCCCTCCTACAGTATGAACTGTCAGGCCCGGTAGAGAAGTCCTGTCCCTCTCCCTCCTACAGTATGAACTGTCAGGCCCGGTAGAGAAGTCCTGTCCCTCTCCCTCCTACAGTATGAACTGTCAGGCCCGGTAGAGAAGTCCTGTACCTCTCCCTCCTACAGTATGAACTGTCAGGCCCGGTAGAGAAGTCCTGTCCCTCTCCCTCCTACAGTATGAACTGTCAGGCCTGGTAGAGAAGTCCTGTCCCTGTCCCTCCTACAGTATTATTAACTGTCAGGCCCGGTAGAGAAGCCCTGTCCCTCTCCCTCCTACAGTATTAACTGTCAGGCCCGGTAGAGAAGCCCTCTCCCTCCTACAGTATGAACTGTCAGGCCCGGTAGAGAAGCCCTCTCCCTCCTGCAGTATGAACTGTCAGGCCCGGTAGAGAAGTCCTCTCCCTCTCCCTCCTACAGGATGAACTGTCAGGCCCGGTAGAGAAGCCCTGTCCCTCTCCCTCCCACAGTATGAACTGTCAGGCCCGGTAGAGAAGCCCTGTCCCTCTCCCTCCTACAGTATGAACTGTCAGGCCCGGTAGAGAAGCCCTGTCCCTCTCCCTCCTACAGTATGAACTGTCAGGCCCGGTAGAGAAGCCCTCTCCCTCTCCCTCCTACAGTATTAACTGTCAGGCCCAGTAGAGAAGCCCTGTCCCTCTCCCTCCTACAGTATGAACTGTCAGGCCCGGTAGAGAAGTCCTCTCCCTCTCCCTCCTACAGGATGAACTCTCAGGCCCGGTAGAGAAGCCCTGTCCCTCTCCCTCCTACAGTATTAACTGTCAGGCCCAGTAGAGAAGCCCTCTCCCTCCTACAGTATGAACTGTCAGGCCCGGTAGAGAAGTCCTCTCCCTCTCCCTCCTACAGGATGAACTGTCAGGCCCGGTAGAGAAGCCCTGTCCCTCTCCCTCCTACAGTATGAACTGTCAGGCCCGGTAGAGAAGTCCTGTCCCTCTCCCTCCTACAGTATTACTAACTGTCAGGCCCGGTAGAGAAGCCCTCTCCCTCCTACAGGATGAACTGTCAGGCCCGGTAGAGAAGCCCTGTCCCTCTCCCTCCTACAGGATGAACTGTCAGGCCCGGTAGAGAAGCCCTGTCCCTCTCCCTCCTACAGGATGAACTGTCAGGCCCGGTAGAGAAGCCCTGTCCCTCTCCCTCCTAAAGTATTATTAACTGTCAGGCCCGGTAGAGAAGCCCTGTCCCTCTCCCTCCTACAGTATGAACTGTCAGGCCCGGTAGAGAAGCCCTGTCCCTCTCCCTCGTACAGTATTATTAACTGTCAGGCCCGGTAGAGAAGCCTCGCCATTCCCCCCCCAGGGTGACGCTGGCTGGTTTATTTTTGAGGAATCAATTAAAGCTGAACGCTCTGGGAACAATTAACAGAGCAGAGATGATTCTGGGTATTATCCAGGAAGGGACCAGTAGAGGACTGTGGGTATTATCTGGGGAGCGACTGAGCTTAGCTGAGTTTACACTGAGAACAGATGGTGTCAGGAAGACTTCCTCTCTCTCTCTCCGTCTGCACCGTGACTCAACACAACACGGCTGCTGGGGAAAAGTCTTAACGAGGACACCAGTCTGTTGTTATTGACTTGGTACTTTCTGAATTCTTGCAATTCATACATCAATGTTCCTTGAAAACAAACTGGGATAGCCTTGTGAATTCCTTTCTTCCAAGTTGCTCTTTATCCAGTGTTTTCCTTCTCTTGCTCAGCCTTTCACGAAACCTCCCAAAGCATTTCTCTCTCTGTGTCCCAAACAGCTTTCAGCAGCTTTTCATTGTGAGTGAGAGTCTCACCAGACCAATATGTCCGAGGGTGTTAAACCGTAATACTACCTGTCGTATCAGACCTGTGTCACTGCTGCTTCGTAGTCCATCCATAGTCGTGGTGATCCGCTGGTCTGGAATTACGGGACCTTGTTAAGACGATCAGAGTATCTCTCGGGACTGGAGTCCAGTTACACCATGAGACAAACTGTCCTCTAACGGGTTAATGAAATGACAGCTGTCCATCCCTAACCAGACAGGCTGGCTAGCCAGTTCTAATCATGTAGTCCTGCTGGCTAGCTCTCCGTCCAGGCAGGCTGGCTAGCCGGGTCTAATCATGTAGTCCTGCTAGCTAGCTCACCGTCCAGACAGGCTGGCTAGCCGGTTCTAATCATGTAGTCCTGCTGGCTAGCTCACCGTCCAGACAGGCTGGCTAGCCGGTTCTAATCATGTAGTCCTGCTGGCTAGCTCACCGTCCAGACAGGCTGGCTAGCCGGTTCTAATCATGTAGTCCTGCTGGCTAGCTCACCGTCCAGACAGGCTGGCTAGCCGGTTCTAATCATGTAGTCCTGCTGGCTAGCTCTCCGTCCAGACAGGCTGGCTAGCCGGTTCTAATCATGTAGTCCTGCTGGCTAGCTCACCGTCCAGACAGGCTGGCTAGCCGGTTCTAATCATGTAGTCCTGCTGGCTAGCTCACCGTCCAGACAGGCTGGCTAGCCGGTTCTAATCATGTAGTCCTGCTGGCTAGCTCACCGTCCAGACAGGCTGGCTAGCCGGTTCTAATCATGTAGTCCTGCTGGCTAGCTCACCGTCCAGGCAGGTTGTTTTGTTGTCCTAGGCTACCTGGTTAAAATGCTTGCTGGAATGGGCAACGATTAGCCAGCTAGTTAACATTAGCCTTCTACATCTAGCTACATATTGAACTTCTATCCTCTCAGGCCAGGGGAACTATGTATGAATTAATGGTTGGATCAGAATCGCTGTTATAATCATTGGCCAGTACGAAGAATTAAGTAAAACCACAAGTCCAAATCCCTATCTCCATCCCAGGCTAATTTAGGAAAGGGATGATTTTAGCTAGCTAGCCAGCCACTGAAGGACAATGACACAACAAGATGCAGTAATTGTAAAAAAATTCTGTCAATGACGTTTTGCTTTTGATTGATTGGTGTGAAGCCAAATCCAAACTGGCTTCCCTTACATGTATTTGTTGTGCTCCAGGACCAATCACATTTGACCTCACTCAATGCTAATTGGCTATTATTTTATACGTTTTTTTTTTTTTTTTTTAATCAAGGGAGGCCGAATGCTCGCTGGCTTCCCTTGCATTCAATGCTACGGGTGGCAACAATGTGATACTCATTTTGACCACACTGCATGAGATAGATGGGCGACACATACAGAGACAGAGGGGGCGCTGTTTCGCTCACTCGGATGCTTTCTCCAGTGAGATACGTTCAGCCTCTTAGGAATTGAAGGGAAATGATAAAACACACATTATTTTATGTTTTTTCTTTTTTTCTTTGTAAATGTTTTTTTTTGGGGGGGAAAGCCTGGCTTCCCTTGGCTCCATGAATACAACACTGTCGGCGGAATGAGTACACCCCTGATCACGCCGTAAACACAGTTCACTTTCATAGCAGCCACGTTGTATTCATTCTAGCCTCTATGCGCTCTCCTCCTCTCATCTTTTCCCTTCGTTTGTGGACTTCAACGCACAACGCATGAGCTGTATGTGACCAGGCGATTAAAAAAAACTTTCCAAGCCAAACCGCTACACACAGCCTACATCGTTGTCCCCATATTAGCTAAAGTAACGTCCTAGTCAACACAGCTAATAGAACTGACGCGTTAGTAAACCCACTACAATCATGCAGTAACGTTACAGTGTACAGTCAGTAAGCAGTTACACCGGCGGGCCCCGGTGGCAATAGATTCATTTAACCAAAAGCTAACCTCGACTTGGAAGAGTTCCAGTGTTGTGTTGGATTGTCATAGCCAGCTAGCTAACATCCTCTGTTTCAGCAGGGGGTTTCAGCAGGCTAAACTAGCTAGTGAAACAACAACAAAAAATGACACTCTCTCTCTTTCCTTTCATTTTGTAATAAATGAATTTGTTCAGAACTGTTTCATCTACTGTATTTTTTATTGTGGTGTGTGTGTGTGTGTGTTGGCCCTGTGGTGTTCTATTTCAGAGTTTTCCCTCTCCTTTCTTCTCTCCTTGTCTGTGGCCTTTATTGTTTTCTATTGAAAACTTCCTGGTGGGTGTGTGACTGTAGGTGTGTGACTGTGTGTGACTGTGTGCTGCTCTCTCCAGTTGTTCTATCCCTCTTCCTCTGTGTCGCTGTCCCACCAGGCTTCAGCTGAAGGGGGAATCCCAACCATCTCTAACCTCCTCACACGGTTACACTGAATGTATTGGAAGGCAAAATGCCTTACTAAGGAGAGCTACCGTGAGGGAGAACAGATCGATGCTAATCTTTAGAGAGTATAGTGATGGCTCATGGGTGGAACGTAAGGTTACGCACACACACACACACCGATCCTACATCTATTTCTGTTCAAATCCCCTTTGTTGCCTACTAAGGCAGGAAACCCTTGGCGGCTGGCCGTAACATTGTTACCATGGGACTGTGGAGGGTAGAAATGGAATTACAGTGTGAATGAAATGGAAGGCATGTCTTTTAGCATCAACTATCTAACCGACCCCCTCGCCTCCCATGCTGCTGCTGCCTTGCAGAACAGCATTTAAATGGTTAACTGGTTCTCTATTTCTGGTTCCTCTCCAGCTATCACAGTAATTCCCCTTTATCAGTATTGTGGCATGTTGTTTGTCACCTTCAGTTGTCTACCAGTATTGTATTTAAAATAAAAAAATACATTTAACCTTTTATTTAACTCGGCAAGTCAGTTAAGAACACATTCTTATTTTCAATGGAACAGTGGGTTAACTGCCTTGTTCAGGGGCAGAACGATGGATTCGATCTTGCAACCTTTCGGTTACTAGTCCAACGCTCTAACCACTAGGCGACCTGCCGCCCCTAGGATACCTGTGGCATGCTGTCTGTCACATTCAATTGTCTGGGATGCAGCCTCCAGACTCCACACAGACACAGGGTGTAGACATGCTGCTACAGAGACAGTACTGTTCTTCATTCAGACTACAGACTCCACACAGACACAGGGTGTTGACATGCTGCTACAGAGACAGTACTGTTCTTCATTCAGACTCCACACAGACACAGGGTGTAGACATGCTGCTACAGAGACAGTACTGTTCTTCATTCAGACTCCAGACTCCACACAGACACAGGGTGTTGACATGCTACTCCAGAGACAGTACTGTTCTTCATTCAGACTCCACACAGACACAGGGTGTTGACATGCTGCTACAGAGACAGTACTGTTCTTCATTCAGACTCCAGACTCCACACAGACACAGGGTGTTGACATGCTGCTCCAGAGTCAGTACTGTTCTTCATTCAGACTCCACACAGACACAGGGTGTTGACATGCTGCTACAGAGACAGTACTGTTCTTCATTCAGACTCCAGACTCCACACAGACACAGGGTGTTGACATGCTGCTACAGAGACAGTACTGTTCTTCATTCAGACAAGCATGTTTCAAAACAATGTCTCTCGTTCACATTCGCTTGTAAATGTCCAAACTCACCCAAAATGACATTCAGTAGTTCCTACCTATCAGGCCGACTTGTATAAATTTATGAGCTGGTTTGCCTGTCTTGCAATTGTTTTATTTTCGTTTGCACTTGTTAGCATGTTTAGCTAGCAGCCGCCATGTAAATTAGTTATTACTTATGTTAGCATTCTGGTCATTTTGTGTGTGTTTTTGGCACCCCCTTGTGTACTAAGCTGGTAATATCGAAAATCCTGGGATTAGAAAAGGACGGTACAATATGAAAATCGGAATACCGCCCCAACTCCAATACCAGCATCTAGCTAATGTTGACACAGTGTCAATGGGAGGTGCCCTCTCTCTCACCAGGCTGGCCGCTGGGCTGTGGTTTACAGGGCTATAGGGAGTGTCAACTGGAATACACTGTGTCTTTCAGGCTCTGTTCTCAGGGCGTGGCCTTCTGTTTCTCTCTACCAGGCTGCCGAAGGGAACGTTCAGTTACTCTTTAGTCTTGACTGATCCTGGATCAGTTCTCCCAGCCATAACACTGGTGCATGCCTCCAGGGCACATGGCAAATACCAAGGGTGTAAGGTGTAGGGCATGGAACTTACAATGTCCAACGAAGGCTTGTGATTTAAAGACGATGCAGTCTATGGATGTGCCTCTGAAGGCGTGTCATTGTAACTCATTGTAATTCTGGGAGCCAGTGATGTCCTGCTGAGGAGGCAGCCTGCAGAGCCACAGGCCAGAACCACAGGCCAACCCTCCATCACATAGCTGACTTACTGCTGACCAGAGTATGTGAGCGGGGTTGAGCAGTCAGAAATCCTGCTCATCGCTCACTGAGCAGTGGTTGTGCATCGCTCTGGTGCTCCGCCTCCTTCCCAACCACTCGTCACAGGACAATACAAACGGCTGCTCCAAATTCACCCCATTCATTGAAATCCCCATTTAACCAACACCTGTCTACCTGGACCTACCATTTAACCAACACCTGTCTACCTGGACCTACCATTTAACCAACACCTGTCTACCTGGACCTACCATTTAACCAACACCTGTCTACCTACCATACCTGCACCTGGACCTACCATTTAACCAACACCTGTCTACCTGGATCTACCATTTACCATTTAACCAACACCTGTCTACCTGGACCTACCATTTAACCAACACCTGTCTACCTGGACCTACCATTTAACCAACACCTGTCTACCTGGACCTACCATTTAACCAACACCTGTCTACCTGGATCTACCATTTAACCAACACCTGTCTACCTGGACCTACCATTTAACCAACACCTGTCTACCTGGACCTACCATTTAACCAACACCTGTCTACCTGGATCTACCATTTAACCAACACCTGTCTACCTGGACCTACCATTTAACCAACACCTGTCTACCTGGACCTACCATTTAACCAACACCTGTCTACCTGGACCTACCATTTAACCAACACCTGTCTACCTGGATCTACCATTTAACCAACACCTGTCTACCTGGACCTACCATTTAACCAACACCTGTCTACCTGGACCTACCATTTAACCAACACCTGTCTACCTGGACCTACCATTTAACCAACACCTGTCTACCTGGACCTACCATTTAACCAACACCTGTCTACCTGGACCTACCATTTAACCAACACCTGTCTACCTGGACCTACCATTTAACCAACACCTGTCTACCTGGACCTACCATTTAACCAACACCTGTCTACCTGGATCTACCATTTAACCAACACCTGTCTACCTGGACCTACCATTTAACCAACACCTGTCTACCTGGACCTACCATTTAACCAACACCTGTCTACCTGGACCTACCATTTAACCAACACCTGTCTACCTGTCTATTGAAACCCAACCATATGATTCGAATAAAAAGTATTTTAATAAACAACATGAAAAGGTGACTGTAAGAAGCGCTCATCATTTCAAATAGATGACATGTCATTTTAAACAGCCGGTAGCTTAAGAAGGAACACGTTATTTAGGCTATTTTATTGGCCTATTATTTCAGCTATAGAAAAATACATTGTGAAGCACGTGAGAGTGTGATACACTAGACTGACAGGAACATTAAGCGCTCAGCATTTAAGCAGCATTTCGTTGTATTAAATCATTATAGTCTATAAATGAGGCTGTGGCCTAAGGAAAAAGTCCTTTATAGTGCCTTTTGAATTCCCTTTTAAAAACAAGAGTTTGGCCAGAGTCTGTCTTCAGGCTCATGTGATGGTGCCTAGAGAGCCGGCCAGCAGCAGAGAATACCCTCTCTGTGCCTCTTACCAGGCTGGGCAGGGATGCAGCCTCTTACCAGGCTGGGCAGGAATGCAGCCTCTTACCAGGCAGGGCAGGGATGCAGCTTCTTACCAGGCTGGGCAAGGATGCAGCCTCTTACCAGGCTGGGCAGGGATGCAGCCTCTTACCAGGCTGGGCAGGGATGCAGACTCTTACCAGGCTGGGCAGGGATGCAGCCTCTTACCAGGCAGGGCAGGGATGCAGCCTCTTACCAGGCAGGGCAGGGATGCAGCCTCTTACCAGGCTGGGCAGGGATGAAGACTCTTACCAGGCTGGGCAGGGATGCAGCCTCTTACCAGGCAGGGCAGGGATGCAGCCTCTTAACACGCAGTGTCACCACTACTTAACACGCAGTGTCACCACTACTTAACACGCAGTGTCACCACTACTTAACACGCAGTTTCACCACAACTTAACACGCAGTGTCACCACTACTTAACACGCAGTGTCACCACTACTTAACACAGTGTCACCACTACTTACCACAGTGTCACCACTACTTAACACGCAGTGTCACCACTACTTAACACGCAGTGTCACCACTACATAACACGCAGTGTCACCACTACTTAACACAGTGTCACCACTACTTAACACGCAGTGTCACCACTACTTAACACGCAGTGTCACCACTACTTAACACGCAGTGTCACCACTACTTAACACAGTGTCACCACTACTTAACACGCAGTGTCACCACTACTTAACACGCAGTGTCACCACTACTTAACACGCAGTGTCACCACTACTTAACACGCAGTGTCACCACTACTTAACACAGTGTCACCACTACTTAACACAGTGTCACCACTACTTAACACGCAGTGTCACCACTACTTAACACGCAGTGTCACCACTACTTAACACGCAGTGTCACCACTACTTACCACGCAGTGTCACCACTACTTACCACGCAGTGTCACCACTACTTAACACAGTGTTGATACAGAAGGTTTCTATGCCTACTGTTCTTCAGCCCCTGTGTTTCTCAGGAGAAACAGCTAATTCTGACGGTATTAAACCTGGTTGGTTTAGATCCAACTCACTGTCACCACTGAACACGCGGTGTCACCACTACTTAACACGCAGTGTCACCACTACTTAACACGCAGTGTCACCACTACTTACCACGCAGTGTCACCACTACTTACCACGCAGTGTCACCACTACTTACCACGCAGTGTCACCACTACTTAACACAGTGTTGATACAGAAGGTTTCTATGCCTACTGTTCTTCAGCCCCTGTGTTTCTCAGGAGAAACAGCTAATTCTGACGGTATTAAACCTGGTTGGTTTAGATCCAACCTGCTGTTTGTTTCCGTTGGTTAATCGTAGTGATGAAAGGTTGCAGGATTAGAGCTAATCATACCTTTAATTAGAGATGGATTAATTCAACACGGATCAGGAATTCTCTATGTTCTTTCTTCAAAGCCCCTTTTCCCGGCCAGAGAAATGTAACCTGGACAGTCAGTAAGGTAGGTGGAAGGAAACGCAGTCTTGACTTCTGAACATGGGTACATGTTGTGATGACAACAGTGCTTTATGGCGGGTCAGGCGGTTGCTGGGTTTTAGTCATCTACACCCCAGGACAAGGAGTGTTGTGAAATACAAGGTTTGTAGAAGGACAAGAAATTTAACTTTAAACCTCAAAGGCTGCCTTTATGCTTGTCTAAGTGCATGGCTGCAAGGAGCAAGAGAAAAATATCTGACTTTCCATTCACACAGTAAAGGACTGTCTCACCTGCCTACTGGACTGCCTCTACTGGACTGCCTCTAGTGGGCTGCCTCTAGCGGACTGCCTCTACTGGACTGCCTCTAGTGGGCTGCCTCTACTGGACTGCCTCTAGTGGACTGCCTCTACTGGACTGCCTCTACTGGACTGCCTCTAGTGGACTGCCTCTACTGGACTGCCTCTACTGGACTGCCTCTAGTGGACTGCCTCTACTGGACTGCCTCTAGTGGACTGCCTCTACTGGACTGCCTCTAGTGGGCTGCCTCTAGTGGACTGCCTCTACTGGACTGCCTCTAGTGGGCTGCCTCTACTGGACTGCCTCTAGTGGGCTGCCTCTAGTGGACTGCCTCTAGTGGTCTGCCTCTACTGGACTGCCTCTAGTGGACTGTCTCTGGACTGCCTCAGTGGACTATCTCACCTGTCTCAGTGGACTGCCTCTGGACTGCCTCTGGACTGCCTCTAGTGGACTGTCTCTACTGACTCCTCTAGTGGACTGCATCTAGTGGACTGCCTCTATCTCTAGTCTCTGGACTGCCTCTAGTGGACTGCCTCTAGTGGATTGTCTCTACTGGTCTGCTTCTAGTGGATTATCTCTAGTGGCTGCCTCTAGTGATTATCTCTAGTGGATTATCTCTAGTGGACTGAGTTGTGTTCTGCATGGTCACTGATCTCCTGTCTCAAGTGGACTGTCTCTAGTGGACTATCTCACCTGTCTCTAGTGGACTGCCTCTAGTGGACTGTCTCACCTGTCTCAAGTGGACTGTCTCTAGTGGACTATCTCACCTGTCTCTAGTGGTCTACCTCTAGTGGACTGTCTCTAGTGGACTGCCTCTAGTGGACTATCTCACCTGCTTCTAGTGGACTGCCTCTAGTGGACTGCCTCTAGTGGACTGCCTCTAGTGGACTATCTCACCTGTCTCTAGTGGACTGCCTCTAGTGGACTGCCTCACCTGTCTCTAGTGGACTGCCTCTAGTGGACTGTCTCACCTGCCTCAAGTGGACTGTCTCTAGTGGACTATCTCACCTGTCTCTAGTGGTCTACCTCTAGTGGACTATCTCTAGTGGACTGCCTCTAGTGGACTGACTCTAGTGGACTGTCTCTAGTGGTCTACCTCTAGTGGACTGTCTCTAGTGGACTGCCTCTAGTGAACTATCTCACCTGCTTCTAGTGGACTGCCTCTATTGGACTGCCTCTAGTGGACTGCCTCTAGTGGACTGTCTCACCTGTCTCAAGTGGACTGTCTCTAGTGGACTATCTCACCTGTCTCTAGTGGTCTACCTCTAGTGGACTGTCTCTAGTGGACTGCCTCTAGTGGACTATCTCACCTGCTTCTAGTGGACTGCCTCTAGTGGACTGCCTCTAGTGGACTGCCTCTAGTGGACTGCCTCTAGTGGACTATCTCACCTGTCTCTAGTGGACTGCCTCTAGTGGACTGTCTCACCTGTCTCTAGTGGACTGCCTCTAGTGGACTGTCTCACCTGTCTCTAGTGGACTGCCTCTAGTGGACTGTCTCACCTGTCTCAAGTGGACTGTCTCTAGTGGACTATCTCACCTGTCTCTAGTGGACTGCCTCTAGTGGACTGTCTCACCTGTCTCAAGTGGACTGTCTCTAGTGGACTATCTCACCTGTCTCTAGTGGTCTACCTCTAGTGGACTATCTCTAGTGGACTGCCTCTAGTGGACTGCCTCTAGTGGACTGTCTCTAGTGGTCTACCTCTAGTGGACTGTCTCTAGTGGACTGCCTCTAGTGAACTATCTCACCTGCTTCTAGTGGACTGCCTCTATTGGACTGCCTCTAGTGGACTGTCTCACCTGTCTCAAGTGGACTGTCTCTAGTGGACTGTCTCACCTGTCTCTAGTGGTCTACCTCTAGTGGACTGTCTCTAGTGGACTGCCTCTAATGGACTGTCTCTAGTGGACTGTCTAGTGGACTATCTCACCTGTCCCTAGTGGACTGCCTCTAGTGCACTGTCTCACCTGTCTCTACTGGACTGTCTCTCGTGGACTGCCTCTAGTGGACTGCCTCTAGTGGACTGTCTCTACTGGACTCTCTCTAGTGGACTGCATCTAGTGGACTGCCTCTAGTAGATTGTCTCTAGGCGATTGTCTCTAGTGGACTGCCTCTAGTGGACTGCCTCTAGTGGATTGTCTCTACTGGTCTGCTTCTAGTGGATTATCTCTAGTGGGCTGCCTCTAGTGGATTATCTCTAGTGGATTATCTCTAGTGGACTGAGTTGTGTTCTGCATGGTCATGAATTCCCACCTCCCTGCCTGATCTCCCTGCCTGGCGTCTGTGTATTAATAGACTTATTTATCAGTTGACTTTAATAGCAAGCTGGTAGGGCTGTGGGCCATATGCTGGCCTGGCCTCAGATCAGTCAGGAGCTTACCTCCTCCTTACTCCCTCTCTTTCTCTCTCACCTCCCCCTCTCCCCCTCTCTCACCTCCCTCTCTTTCTCTCTCACCTCCCCCTCTCCCCCTCTCTCACCTCCCTCTCTCCCCCTCTCTCACCTCCCTCTCTCCCCCTCTCTCACCTCCCTCTCTCCCCCTCTCTCACCTCCCCCTCTCCCCCTCTCTCACCTCCCCCTCTCCCCTCTCTCACCTCCTCTCCTCCTCTCTCACCTCCCCTCTCCCCTCTCTCACCTCTCCTCCCTCTCTCCCCCCTCTCTCACCTCCCTCTCTCCCCTCTCTCTCCCTCCCTCTCTTTCTCTCTCACCTCCCTCTCTCCCCCTCTCTCACCTCCCTCTCTTTCTAAATATCTGCAGTTAAGACGTGAAGATGTCTCCAGAAAGACCGGGCTGTCAGCTATGACATCACACCTGGACTTTGGAAAAAATATATATTACAGTTATTGAACTACAGTAGATGGAGTGGATTTACATCCAGTAATGGAATAACATCAGAGTACAGTACAGTAGAGTAGAGTAGGGTAGGGTAGAGTAGAGTAGAGTAGAGTAGATTGAACTACAGTAGATGGAGTGGATTTACATCCAGTAATGGAATAACATCAGAGTACAGTAGAGTACAGTAGAGTACAGTAGAGTAGAGTAGAATACAGTAGAGTAGAGTAGAGTACAGTAGAGTAGAGTACAGTAGAGTAGAGTAGAGTACAGTAGAGTAGAGTAGAGTAGAGTACAGTAGAGTACAGTAGAGTAGAGTACAGTAGAGTACGGTAGAGTACAGTAGAGTAGACTACAGTAGAGTACAGTAGAGTACAGTACATTAGAGTAGAGTAGAGTACACTACAGTAGAGTACGGTAGAGTACAGTGCGGTAGAGTAGAGTACGGTAGAGTAGAGTACGGTAGAGCATGGTAGAGCACGGTACAGTAGAGTACAGTAGAGGAGTGGGAGTAGAGTACAGTGAGCATGGTGAGGTACAGTACAGTAGAGCATGGTAGAGTAGAGTACAGTAGAGCATGGTGAGACAGTACAGTAGAGCATGGTAGAGGCACAGTACAGTGAGTACAGCACAGTAGAGCGCAGAGAGAGTAGAGTCTACGGTGGAAGTCTGTTAGAGTAGAGCACAGTGAGACATGGTAGAGTAGAGTACAGTGGAGCATGGTAGAGTACAGTACAGTAGAGCATGGTAGAGTAGAGTACAGTAGAGCATGGTAGAGTACAGTACAGTAGAGCATGGTAGAGTACAGTACAGTAGAGTAGAGTACAGTACAGGAGAGCACGGTACAGTAGAGCGCATGGTAGAGTAGAGTACAGTAGAGCATGGTAGAGTACAGTACAGTAGAGCATGGTAGAGTACAGTACAGTAGAGCATGGTAGAGTAGAGTGGTGAGGCATGGTGGAGCACAGTAGAGCATGGTGGGAGTGCAGAGCAGTGGAGGCATGGTGGGAGAGAGTACAGTAGAGTGAGGTACAAGTGCAGTGGGGCATGGTAGGTGCAGTGCAGTAGAGCATGGTAGAGTACAGTACAGTAGAGTGCAGAGCACAGTAGGTAGTACTGTAGAGCATGGTAGAGCAATAGTACAGTGCAGTAGAGTAGAGTACACAGAGAGGCATGGTGATTGGACGGTGAGAGGAGTGCAGTAGTCTGTAGAGTGAGTAGAGTCTGGGTGAGTAAGTGCAGTGGAGCATGGTAGAGTGAGTGCAGTAGAGGCATGGTAGAGTACAGTAGAGTGGTGGAGTAGAGTAGAGTACAGAGAGCATGGTAGAGTAGAGTACAGTAGCATGGTAGAGAGTACAGTAGAGCATGGTAGAGTACAGTACAGTAGAGCACGGTAGAGTAGAGTACGGTAGAGCATGGTAGACTAGAGTACAGTAGAGCACGGTAGAGTAGAGTACGGTAGAGCACGGTAGAGTAGAGTACAGTAGAGCATGGTAGAGTAGAGTACAGTAGACTCACCTCCTCTCCACTCTAGCAGTGATCAGGTATTATAGAGGTCCTGCTAGGAGAAGAGGGACTCTAGCAGTAATCAGGTATTATAGAGGTCCTGCTAGGGACTCTGGGGTAATCAGGTATTATAGAGGTCGCTAGAAGGAGGGACTCTAGTGTCAGAAGAGGGACTCTAGCAGTGATCAGGTATTATAGAGGTCCGCTAGGAGAAGAGGGACTCTAGCAGTAATCAGGTATTATATAGAGGTCCCGCTAGGAGGTCCTGCTGGGAAAGAGGGACTCTAGCAGTAATCAGGTATTATAGAAGAGGTCCGTATAGGGAGAAGAGGGACTCTAGTGCAGTGATCAAGTATTATAGAGGTCCTGCTAGGAGAAGAGGGACTCTAGCAGTAATCAGGTATTATAGAGGTCCTGCTAGGAGAAGAGGGACTCTAGCAGTGATCAGGTATTATAGAGGTCCCGCTAGGAGAAGAGGGACTCTAGCAGTAATCAGGTATTATAGAGGTCCCGTTAGGAGAAGAGGGACTCTAGCAGTAATCAGGTATTATAGAGGTCCCGCTAGGAGAAGAGGGACTCTAGCAGTAATCAGGTATTATAGAGGTCCTGTTAGGAGAAGAGGGACTCTAGCAGTGATCAGGTATTATAGAGGTCCTGCTAGGAGAAGAGGGACTCTAGCAGTAATCAGGTATTATAGAGGTCCTGCTAGGAGAAGAGGGACTCTAGCAGTAATCAGGTATTATAGAGGTCCTGCTAGGAGAAGAGGGACTCTAGCAGTGATCAGGTATTATAGAGGTCCTGCTAGGAGAAGAGGGACTCTAGCAGTGATCAGGTATTATAGAGGTCCTGCTAGGAGAAGAGGGACTCTAGCAGTGATCAGGTATTATAGAGGTCCCGCTAGGAGAAGAGGGACTCTAGCAGTAATCAGGTATTATAGAGGTCCTGCTACATCAGAGGATTCAGTCTCACAGTAGAGTGTCACCCTTCTCTCTCGAACACACTTTTATCCCTCTCTCCCTCGCCTCTCCTCCCTCCTCCTCTCCCTTGTCAGCCTATCCCCAGCCATTGAGTAGTTACTGGAACACCCAACGCAGGCCTCTCCTCCTCTCCTCTCTCCTCCTCTCTCCTCCTCTCTGTTCAACAGAGGGAGATTAGGGATGGTTGTATAGGAGTGCTGGGTAATTGTCCATTTCTGTTGTGGTCAGTTACCATGGTGAGGAGCTTAAGACGTTAGGGGAAGTTTATGGGGTAGAAGCAGTTTTAAGGGGCAGTCTCTCTCTCTCTCTCTCTCTCTCTCTCTCTCCCTCTCTCTCTCTCTCTCTCTCTCTCTCTCTCTCTCTCTCTCTCTCTCTCTCTGTCTCTCTCTCTCTCTCTCTCTCTCTCTCTCTCTCTCTCTGTCTCTCTCTCTCTCTCTCTCTCTCTCTCTCTCTGTCTCTCTCTCTCTCTCTCTCTCTCTCTCCCTCTCCTCTCTCTCTCTCTCTCTCTCTCTCTGCATGGGAAACATATGTTAACATTGTGACGTAGATAATAAATGTCATGTGCAAATAGTGAAAATCTCTCTCTCACACACACACACACACACACACACACACACACACACACACACACACACACACACACACACACACACACACACACACACACACACACACACACACACACACACACACACTTGGGCCAACAGCCAGTCCCTCCCTCCTCCCCTGCTGCAAAAGAGACATTAATTAGGGGCTTAAGAGCAGGTCGCTATCGGCAACAGCAGAGCAGGTTGCTACCGGCAACTGAAGAACATCCAGAGGTAACCTCTTGCTGAGGCCAGATAGGAGGAGCCAGAGCTGTCAATCACTGATAGGGGGAGGGGAGAGAGGAGAGAGAGAGAAAATATTGGCTAAACTTAAACTCTTTAACATTATCCTCAGCTCTGGCATCTTCCCCAATATTTGGAACCAAGAACTGATAAACCTTTCCTTCATTCATTCATGTTTCCCCCTTCAGTAGAAATGTGTTGATGTAGAGTAATGTTCCTGCGTCTCCTTCATTCATTCATGTTTCCCCCTTCAGTAGAAATGTGTTGATGTAGAGTAATGTTCCTGCGTCTCCTTCATTCATTCATGTTTCCCCCTTCAGTAGAAATGTGTTGATGTAGAGTAATGTTCCTGCGTCTCCTTCATTCATTCATGTTTCCCCCTTCAGTAGTAATGTTTGATGTAGAGTAATGTTCCTGCGTCTCCTTCATTCATTCATGTTTCCCCCTTCAGTAGAAATGTGTTGATGTAGAGTAATGTTCCTGCGTCTCCTTCATTCATTCATGTTTCCCCCTTCAGTAGTAATGTTTGATGTAGAGTAATGTTCCTGCGTCTCCTTCATTCATTCATGTTTCCCCCTTCAGTAGTAATGTGTTGATGTAGAGTAATGTTCCTGCGTTTCCTTCATTCATTCATGTTTCCCCCTTCAGTAGAAATGTGTTGATGTAGAGTAATGTTCCTGCGTTTCCTTCATTCATTCATGTTTCCCCCTTCAGTAGAAATGTGTTGATGTAGAGTAATGTTCCTGCGTTTCCTTCATTCATTCATGTTTCCCCCTTCAGTAGAAATGTGTTGATGTAGAGTAATGTTCCTGCGTCTCCTTCATTCATTCATGTTTCCCCCTTCAGTAGAAATGTGTTGATGTAGAGTAATGTTCCTCGTCTCCTTCATTCATTCATGTTTCCCCTTCAGTAGAAATGTGTTGATGTAGAGTAATGTTCCTGCGTCTCCTTCATTCATTCATGTTTCCCCCTTCAGTAGAAATGTGTTGATGTAGAGTAATGTTCCTGCGTCTCCTTCATTCATTCATGTTTCCCCCTTCAGTAGTAATGTTTGATGTAGAGTAATGTTCCTGCGTTTCCTTCATTCATTCATGTTTCCCCCTTCAGTAGAAATGTGTTGATGTAGAGTAATGTTCCTGCGTTTCCTTCATTCATTCCTTCAGTCATGAAGTGCTCCCCTCATCAGTCCTCTGTTCCTGTCCTGATTCTGTGATCTGGTTACTGAGTGAGTCTTTTCAGAGGAACTTCACGCTCCTCAGTAACACATGGAGAGAACGAGACAGAACAGGAGCAGGGATGGACAGCGGGAGAATGTTCCAACTGTTCCTAACACACCTCCTTCTGTCTCTCTCCCAGACACCACACCACCACACTACACCACCAGACCTCCACACCACCAGACACACCACCACACTACACCACACCACACTACACCACACCACCACACCACACCACCACACCACACTACACCACCAGATACACCACACCACTACACCACACCACACTACACCACCAGATACACCACACCACTACACCACACCACACTACACCACCAGATACACCACACCACTACACCACACCACACTACACCACCAGACACACCACACTACACCACACTACACCACCAGACACACCACCAGACACACCACACCACTACACCACACCACACTACACCACCAGACACACCACACTACACCACCACACTACACCACCACACCACACCACCAGACACACCACACCACTACACCACACCACACCACACCACCAGACACACCACACCACTACACCACACCACACTACACCACACCACCAGAAACACCACACCACCACCACACCACACCACCAGAAACACCACACCACCACACCACACCACCAGACACACCACACCACACCACCAGACACACCACAGCACTACACCACACCACACCACCAGACACACCACCACACCACACCACCAGACACACCACACCACCAGACACACCACCACACCACACCACACCACCACCACACCACACCACCAGACACACCACCACACTACACCACACCACACCACCAGACACACTACACCACCAGACACACCACACTACACCACCACACTACACCACACCACACCACACCACCAGACACACCACACCACCAGACACACCACACCACACCACACTACACCACCACACCACACCACCAGACACACCACACCACCACCAGACACACCACACCACCAGACACACCACACCACCACACCACACCACCAGACACACCACACCACCACCAGACACACCACACCACCAGACACACCACACCACCAGACACACCACACCACCAGACACACCACACCACCAGACACACCACACCACCAGACACACCACACCACCAGACACACCACACCACCAGACACACCACACACCACCAGACACACCACCACACCACACACCACACACCACACCACCAGACACACCACACCACCAGACACCACCACCACACACCACATGGACACACCACACCACCAGACACACCACACACCACACCACCAGACACACCACACCACCAGACACACCACACCACCAGACACACCACACCACCAGACACACCACCACCACACCACCAGACACACCACACCACCACCACCAGACACACCACACCACACACCACCAGACACACCACACACCACACCACCAGACACACCACACCACCACCAGACACACCACACCACCAGACACACCACACCACCACACCATCAGACACACCACACCACCACACCACCAGACACACCACACCACACCACCATGGACACACCACACCACCAGACACACCACACCACCAGACACACCACACCACCAGACACACCACACCACCACACCACACCACACACACCACACACCACACCACCAGACACACCACACCACCAGACACACCACACCAGACACACCACACCACCAGACACACCACACCACACCAGACACACCACACCACCAGACACACCACACCACACCACCAGACACACCACACCACCAGACACACCACACCACCACACACACCAGACACACCACACCACCAGACACACCACACCACACCACCAGACACACCACACCACCAGACACACCACACCACACCACCAGACACACCACACCACACCACCAGACACACCACACCACCACCAGACACACCACACCACACCACCAGACACACCACACCACACCACCAGACACACCACACCACCAGACACACCACACCACCACACCACCAGACACACCACACCACCAGACACACCACACCACACCACCAGACACACCACACCACCAGACACACCACACCACACCACCAGACACACCACACCACACCACCAGACACACCACACCACCAGACACACCACACTACACCAGACACACCACACTACACCACCAGACACACCACACTACACCACCAGACACACCACACTACACCACCAGACACACCACACCACCAGACACACCAGACACACCACACCACCAGACACACCACACCACCAGACACACCACACCACCAGACACACCACACTACACCACCAGACACACCACACCACACCACCAGACACACCACACTACACCACCAGACACACCACACTACACCACCAGACACACCACACCACCAGACACGCCACTCCAGCACAGAGATAATGTTTTATAAAGTGTGTATTTTTAAGTGTGTGTGGCATCTTTACAGAATCTTTGCAAAGTACAAAGCTGCTCTAGAACACTCTGTCTAAAGGTGTCTGAGGTCAGGAGTTACTATTGGCTGTGGGAGGGATCCCTACTATTGGCTGTGAGAGGGATCCCTACTATTGGCTGTGGGAGGGATCCCTACTATTGGCTGTGGGAGGGATCCTTACTATTGGCTGTGGGAGGGATCCCTACTATTGGCTGTGGGAGGGATCCTTACTATTGGCTGTGGGAGGGATCCCTACTATTGGCTGTGAGAGGGATCCCTACTATTGGCTGTGGGAGGGATCCCTACTATTGGCTGTGGGAGGGATCCCTACTATTGGCTGTGGGAGGGATACCTACTATTGGCTGTGGGAGGGATCCCTACTATTGGCTGTGGGAGGGATCCCTACTATTGGCTGTGGGAGGGATCCCTACTATTGGCTGTGGGAGGGATCCCTACTTTTGGCTGTGGGAGGGATCCCTACTATTGGCTGTGGGAGGGATCCCTACTTTTGGCTGTGGGAGGGATCCCTACTATTGGCTGTGGGAGGGATCCCTACTATTGGCTGTGGGAGGGATCCCTACTTTTGGCTGTGGGAGGGATCCCTACTATTGGCTGTTTGAGGGATCCCTACTATTGGCTGTGGGAGGGATCCCTACTATTGGCTGTGGGAGGGATCCCTACTATTGGCTGTCCGTCATATAGATCCATCATAAAGCATACTGCAACTGCAGAGAAATTCCATTCCATTGTATAGAGGAGCGAAAGCAGGGCTGTAGATTAGCAGTAGCAACACGTTACACAGTAATTCTCCTTTCAGCAAGGTGCCCACACACACACACACACACACTATTGGCTGTGGGAGGGATCCCTACTATTGGCTGTGGGAGGGATCCCTACTTTTGGCTGTGGGAGGGATCCCTACTATTGGCTGTGGGAGGGATCCCTACTATTGGCTGTGGAAGGGATCCCTACTATTGGCTGTGGGAGGGATCCCTACTATTGGCTGTGGGAGGGATCCCTACTATTGGCTGTGAGAGGGATCCCTACTATTGGCTGTGGGAGGGATCCCTACTATTGGCTGTGGGAGGGATCCCTACTATTGGCTGTGGGAGGGATCCCTACTATTGGCTGTGGGAGGGATCCCTACTATTGGCTTTCCGTCATATAGATCCATCATAAAGCTTACTGCAACTGCAGAGAAATTCCATTCCATTGTATAGAGGAGCGAAAGCAGGGCTGTAGATTAGCAGTAGCAACACGTTACACAGTAATTCTCCTTTCAGCAAGGTGCCCACACACACACACACACACACACACACACACACACACACACACACACACTCCTGAACGGAGCACAATACCATGACAGGTCCTCATTCCAGGGGAGCCAAGCAAGGCCTCCTCCTCCTCCTCCTCCTCAGTGTATATATATATAGTATATAGACTGCTGTAATGGACTCAGTATATACAGTGGGCAAAAAAGTATTTAGTCAGCCACCAATTGTGCAAGTTCTCCAACTTAAAAAGATGAGAGAGGCCTGTAATTTTCATCATAGGTACACTTCAACTATGACAGACGAAATGAGAAAAAGAAATCCAGAAAATCACATTGTAGGATTTTTTATGAATTTATTTGCAAATTATGGTGGAAAATAACAAAAGTTTATCTCAGTACTTTGTTATTTACCCTTTGTTGGCAATGACAGAGGTCAAACGTTTTCTGTAAGTCTTCACAAGGTTTTCACACACTGTTGCTGGTATTTTGGCCCATTCCTCCATGCAGATCTCCTCTAGAGCAGTGATGTTTTGGGGCTGTCGCTGGGCAACACGGACTTTCAACTCCCTCCAAAGATTTTCTATGGGGTTGAGATCTGGAGACTGGCTAGGCCACTCCAGGACCTTGAAATGCTTCTTACGAAGCCACTCCTTCGTTGCCCGGGCGGTGTGTTTGGGATCATTGTCATGCTGAAAGACCCAGCCACGTTTCATCTTCAATGCCCTTGCTGATGGAAGGAGGTTTTCACTCAAAATCTCACGATACATGGCCCCATTCATTCTTTCCTTTACACGGATCAGTCGTCCTGGTCCCTTTGCAGAAAAACAGCCCCAAAGCATGATGTTTCCACCCCCATGCTTCACAGTAGGTATGGTGTTCTTTGGCTGCAACTCAGCATTCTTTTTACCAAAAAGTTCTATTTTGGTTTCATCTGACCATATGACATTCTCCCAATCCTCATCTGGATCATCCAAATGCTCTCTAGCAAACTTCAGACGGGCCTGAACATGTACTGGCTTAAGCAGGGGGACACGTCTGGCACTGCAGGATTTGAGTCCCTGGCGGCGTAGTGTGTTACTGATGGTAGGCTTTGTTACTTTGGTCCCAGCTCTCTGCAGGTCATTCACTAGGTCCCCGTGTGGTTCTGGGATTTTTGCTCACCGTTCTTGTGATCATTTTGACCCCACGGGTGAGATCTTGCGTGGAGCCCCAGATCGAGGAAGATTATCAGTGGTCTTGTATGTCTTCCATTTCCTAATAATTGCTCCCACAGTTGATTTCTTCAAACCAAGCTGCTTACCTATTGCAGATTCAGTCTTCCCAACCTGGTGCAGGTCTACAATTTGGTTTCTGGTGTCCTTTGACAGCTCTTTGGTCTTGGCCATAGTGGAGTTTGGAGTGTGACTGTTTGAGGTTGTGGACAGGTGTCTTTATACTGATAACAAGTTCAAACAGGTGCCATTAATACAGGTAACGAGTGGAGGACAGAGGAGCCTCTTAAAGAAGAAGTTACAGGTCTGTGAGAGCCAGAAATCTTGCTTGTTTGTATGTGACCAAATACTTATTTTCCACCATAATTTGCAAATAAATTCATTAAAAATCCTACAATGTGATTTTCTGGATTTTTGTTCCTCATTTTGTCTGTCATAGTAGAAGTGTACCTATGATGAAAATCACAGGCCTCTCTCATCTTTTTAAGTGAGAGAACTTGCACAATTGGTGGCTGACTAAATACTTTTTTGCCCCACTGTATATAGTATATAGACTGCTGTAATAGAGACTCAGTATATATATAGTATATAGACTGCTGTAATAGAGACTCAGTATATATATATATATATATATATATATATAGTATATAGACTACTGTAATAGAGACTCAGTATATATATAGTATATAGACTGCTGTAATAGACTCAGTATATATATAGTATATAGACTGCTGTAATAGAGACTCAGTATATATATAGTATATAGACTACTATAATAGAGACACAGTATATATACTACTATAATAGAGACAATGTATATATATAGTATATATTCTACTATAATAGAGACACAGTATATATACTACTATAATAGAGACAATGTATATATATAGTATATATTCTACTATAATAGAGACACAGTATATATATAGTATATAGACTACTATAATAGAGACACAGTATATATATAGTATATATTCTACTATAATAGAGACACAGTATATATATAGTATATAGACTACTATAATAGAGACACAGTATATATATAGTATATAGACTGCTGTAATAGAGACTCAGTATATATACTACTATAATAGAGACTCAGTGTATATATATATAGTATATATACTACTATAATAGAGACAAAGTATATATATAGTATATAGACTACTATAATAGAGACACAGTATATATATAGTATATAGACTGCTGTAATAGAGACTCAGTATATATATAGTATATAGACTACTATAATAGAGACTCAGTATATATATAGTATATAGACTGCTGTAATAGAGACTCAGTATATATATAGTATATAGACTACTATAATAGAGACACAGTATATATATAGTATATAGACTGCTGTAATAGAGACTCAGTATATATATAGTATATAGACTACTATAATAGAGACACAGTATATATACTACTATAATAGAGACAAAGTACCCGTTTTGTAATGGCTGTGTAAAATAAATATGTGAGGTTTCATTCGGGTCATCTTGGGTCAGAATACTGGATCAGAACTTGTGAAGTGTCATCGTTGGACAGAATGGTTAATAAACCAAGTGACTGACCTGATAATGGATAACCAGCTCCACACAACACACACACACACGCTCCCTTTCCTCTTCATATCCCAGCATGCTATGCTCAGGAGGAAGAGGATGAGGTGGGGATTAGTGTGTGTGTGTGTGTGTGTGTGTGTGTCGCTGTGTGTGTGTGTGTGTGTGTATAATCTTCCAAATCCTCTTTCCGTCAAGAGACAGTGGGAGACGTACCCTGCTACCCTGTGTGTTGTGCCACTAACTATCAGGATAACAGCAGAGGAAGGACTATCAGCAGAATTAGCAGGAAGAGGAACGCGGAACAGACAGTAAGATACATAGAAACTGTGTGTAATGTTCCATTAGGTAGAACAGGTAGACTCTGTACATGTAGAACGATACAGGAGAGATTTCTTTCTCTTCTAACTGACCATGGCTTAGTGGTCACCAAGGCCAGACTCTATCAGACTGTGGTATCAGCCTCTACAGGTCTCAGTAGGGCACTGTGTAGGGAACGGTCTCTATCAGACTGTGGTATCAGCCTCTACAGGTCTCAGTAGGGCTCTGTGTAGGGAATGGACTCTATCAGACTGTGGTATCAGCCTCTACAGGTCTCCGTAGGGCTCTGTGTAGGGAATGGTCTCTATCAGACTGTGGTATCAGCCTCTACAGGTCTCAGTAGGGCTCTGTGTAGGGAATGGACTCTATCAGACTGTGGTATCAGCCTCTACAGGTCTCCGTAGGGCTCTGTGTAGGGAATGGTCTCTATCAGCCACTACAGGTCTCAGTAGGGCTCTGTGTAGGGAACGGTCTCTATCAGCCACTACAGGTCTCCGTAGGGCTCTGTGTAGGGAATGGTCTCTATCAGCCTCTACAGGTCTCAGTAGGGCACTGTGTAGGGAATGGTCTCTATCAGACTGTGGTATCAGCCTCTACAGGTCTCAGTAGGGCACTGTGTAGGGAACGGTCTCTATCAGACTGTGGTATCAGCCACTACAGGTCTCAGTAGGGCTCTGTGTAGGGAATGGACTCTATCAGACTGTGGTATCAGCCTCTACAGGTCTCAGTAGGGCACTGTGTAGGGAACGGTCTCTATCAGACTGTGGTATCAGCCACTACAGGTCTCAGTAGGGCACTGTGTAGGGAATGGTCTCTATCAGCCACTACAGGTCTCAGTAGGGCACTGTGTAGGGAACGGTCTCTATCAGACTGTGGTATCAGCCACTACAGGTCTCAGTAGGGCTCTGTGTAGGGAATGGACTCTATCAGACTGTGGTATCAGCCTCTACAGGTCTCAGTAGGGCTCTGTGTAGGGAATGGTCTCTATCAGACTGTGGTATCAGCCTCTACAGGTCTCAGTAGGGCACTGTGTAGGGAACGGTCTCTATCAGACTGTGGTATCAGCCTCTACAGGTCTCAGTAGGGCTCTGTGTAGGGAATGGTCTCTATCAGACTGTGGTATCAGCCTCTACAGGTCTCCGTAGGGCACTGTGTAGGGAACGGTCTCTATCAGCCACTACAGGTCTCAGTAGGGCTCTGTGTAGGGAATGGACTCTATCAGACTGTGGTATCAGCCTCTACAGGTCTCCGTAGGGCTCTGTGTAGGGAATGGTCTCTATCAGACTGTGGTATCAGCCTCTACAGGTCTCAGTAGGGCACTGTGTAGGGAACGGTCTCTATCAGACTGTGGTATCAGCCTCTACAGGTCTCAGTAGGGCACTGTGTAGGGAATGGTCTCTATCAGACTGTGGTATCAGCCACTACAGGTCTCAGTAGGGCTCTGTGTAGGGAATGGACTCTATCAGACTGTGGTATCAGCCTCTACAGGTCTCCGTAGGGCTCTGTGTAGGGAATGGTCTCTATCAGCCACTACAGGTCTCAGTAGGGCTCTGTGTAGGGAACGGTCTCTATCAGCCACTACAGGTCTCCGTAGGGCTCTGTGTAGGGAATGGTCTCTATCAGCCTCTACAGGTCTCAGTAGGGCACTGTGTAGGGAATGGTCTCTATCAGACTGTGGTATCAGCCTCTACAGGTCTCAGTAGGGCACTGTGTAGGGAACGGTCTCTATCAGACTGTGGTATCAGCCACTACAGGTCTCAGTAGGGCTCTGTGTAGGGAATGGACTCTATCAGACTGTGGTATCAGCCTCTACAGGTCTCAGTAGGGCACTGTGTAGGGAACGGTCTCTATCAGACTGTGGTATCAGCCACTACAGGTCTCAGTAGGGCACTGTGTAGGGAATGGTCTCTATCAGCCTCTACAGGTCTCAGTAGGGCTCTGTGTAGGGAATGGTCTCTATCAGCCACTACAGGTCTCAGTAGGGCACTGTGTAGGGAATGGTCTCTATCAGCCTCTACAGGTCTCAGTAGGGCACTGTGTAGGGAACGGTCTCTATCAGACTGTGGTATCAACCACTACAGGTCTCAGTAGGGCTCTGTGTAGGGAACGGTCTCTATCAGACTGTGGTATCAGACACTACAGGTCTCAGTAGGGCTCTGTGTAGGGAACGGTCTCTATCAGACTGTGGTATCAGCCACTACAGGTCTCAGTAGGGCTCTGTGTAGGGAACGGTCTCTATCAGACTGTGGTATCAGACACTACAGGTCTCAGTAGGGCTCTGTGTAGGGAACGGTCTCTATCAGCCACTACAGGTCTCAGTAGGGCTCTGTGTAGGGAATGGTCTCTATCGGACTGTGGTATCAACCACTACAGGTCTCAGTAGGGCACTGTGTAGGGAACGGTCTCTATCAGACTGTGGTATCAGCCACTACAGGTCTCAGTAGGGCTCTGTGTAGGGAACGGTCTCTATCAGCCACTACAGGTCTCAGTATGGCTCTGTGTAGGGAACGGTCTCTATCAGACTGTGGTATCAACCACTACAGGTCTCAGTAGGGCTCTGTGTAGGGAATGGTCTCTATCAGACTGTGGTATCAACCACTACAGGTCTCAGTAGGGCACTGTGTAGGGAACGGTCTCTATCAGACTGTGGTATCAGCCACTACAGGTCTCAGTAGGGCTCTGTGTAGGGAACGGTCTCTATCAGCCACTACAGGTCTCAGTATGGCTCTGTGTAGGCGAACGGTCTCTATCAGACTGGTATCAGCCACTACAGGTCTCAGTAGGGCTCTGTGTAGGGAACGGTCTCTATCAGACTGTGGTATCAGCCACTACAGGTCTCAGTAGGGCACTGTGTAGGGAACGGTCTCTATCAGACTGTGGTATCAGCCTCTACAGGTCTCAGTAGGGCACTGTGTAGGGAATGGTCTCTATCAGCCACTACAGGTCTCAGTAGGGCACTGTGTAGGGAACGGTCTCTATCAGACTGTGGTATCAACCACTACAGGTCTCAGTAGGGCTCTGTGTAGGGAATGGTCTCTATCAGACACTACAGGTCTCAGTAGGGCACTGTGTAGGGAACGGTCTCTATCAGCCTCTACAGGTCTCAGTAGGGCACTGTGTAGAGAACGGTCTCTATCAGACTGTGGTATCAGCCTCTACAGGTCTCAGTAGGGCACTGTGTAGGGAATGGTCTCTATCAGCCACTACAGGTCTCAGTAGGGCACTGTGTAGGGAATGGTCTCTATCAGCCACTACAGGTCTCAGTAGGGCACTGTGTAGGGAACGGTCTCTATCAGACTGTGGTATCAACCACTACAGGTCTCAGTAGGGCTCTGTGTAGGGAACGGTCTCTATCAGACACTACAGGTCTCAGTAGGGCACTGTGTAGGGAACGTTCTCTATCAGACTGTGGTATCAACCACTACAGGTCTCAGTAGGGCACTGTGTAGGGAACGGTCTCTATCAGCCACTACAGGTCTCAGTAGGGCTCTGTGTAGGGAACGGTCTCTATCAGCCTCTACAGGTCTCAGTAGGGCTCTGTGTAGGGAACGGTCTCTATCAGACTGTGGTATCAACCACTACAGGTCTCAGTAGGGCACTGTGTAGGGAACGGTCTCTATCAGCCACTACAGGTCTCAGTAGGGCTCTGTGTAGGGAACGGTCTCTATCAGACTGTGGTATCAGCCTCTACAGGTCTCAGTAGGGCTCTGTGTAGGGAACGGTCTCTATCAGCCACTACAGGTCTCAGTAGGGCTCTGTGTAGGGAACGGTCTCTATCAGACTGTGGTATCAGACACTACAGGTCTCAGTAGGGCTCTGTGTAGGGAACGGTCTCTATCAGACTGTGGTATCAGACACTACAGGTCTCAGTAGGGCTCTGTGTAGGGAATGGTCTCTATCAGCCACTACAGGTCTCAGTAGGGCTCTGTGTAGGGAATGGTCTCTATCAGACTGTGGTATCAGACACTACAGGTCTCAGTAGGGCACTGTGTAGGGAATGGTCTCTATCAGCCACTACAGGTCTCAGTAGGGCACTGTGTAGGGAACGGTCTCTATCAGACTGTGGTATCAGACACTACAGGTCTCAGTAGGGCTCTGTGTAGGGAATGGTCTCTATCAGACTGTGGTATCAGACACTACAGGTCTCAGTAGGGCTCTGTGTAGGGAATGGTCTCTATCAGACTGTGGTATCAACCACTACAGGTCTCAGTAGGGCTCTGTGTAGGGAACGGTCTCTATCAGACTGTGATATCAGACACTACAGGTCTCAGTAGGGCTCTGTGTAGGGAATGGTCTCTATCAGCCACTACAGGTCTCAGTAGGGCACTGTGTAGGGAACGGTCTCTATCAGCCACTATAGGTCTCAGTAGGGCTCTGTGTAGGGAATGGTCTCTATCAGACTGTGGTATCAGCCACTACAGGTCTCAGTAGGGCACTGTGTAGGGAACGGTCTCTATCAGCCACTACAGGTCTCAGTAGGGCACTGTGTAGGGAATGGTCTCTATCAGACTATGGTATCAGCCACTACAGGTCTCAGTAGGGCTCTGTGTAGGGAACGGTCTCTATCAGCCACTACAGGTCTCAGTAGGGCACTGTGTAGGGAATGGTCTCTATCAGCCACTACAGGTCTCAGTAGGGCACTGTGTAGGGAATGGTCTCTATCAGCCACTACAGGTCTCAGTAGGGCACTGTGTAGGGAATGGTCTCTATCAGCCTCTACAGGTCTCAGTAGGGCACTGTGTAGAGAATGGTCTCTATCAGACTGTGGTATCAACCACTACAGGTCTCAGTAGGGCTCTGTGTAGGGAATGGTCTCTATCAGACTGTGGTATCAACCACTACAGGTCTCAGTAGGGCACTGTGTAGGGAACGGTCTCTATCAGACTGTGGTATCAACCACTACAGGTCTCAGTAGGGCTCTGTGTAGGGAATGGTCTCTATCAGCCACTACAGGTCTCAGTAGGGCTCTGTGTAGGGAACGGTCTCTATCAGCCTCTACAGGTCTCAGTAGGGCTCTGTGTAGGGAACGGTCTCTATCAGCCTCTACAGGTCTCAGTAGGGCTCTGTGTAGGGAACGGTCTCTATCAGCCACTACAGGTCTCCGTAGGGCTCTGTGTAGGGAACGGGGTGCCATATGGGATACAGCCCCTAAATGGTCCAGCGGTTGGGACATTGTGTTGCATACCTGATGATGTCAGATGAAAGCAGCGATCCGGTCCGTATGATTGGCTGGCTCTTTTATTTGCAGGTAGTTCTGTTTTGCCATGGTGATGTCACAATGGCTCACACACACACACACACACACACACACACAAAAACAAACACTCCTGACTTCATTTGTTCCTTTTCAGATAATGGCACAATCAAACATATTTTCCTTCTGGTTAATAATTGAAAGCAGCTTGTGAAAAGGACCAGAGGAGATAGAGAGTGAAAACACAGTGTACATTGTGTCAGCCCAGTGTCCTGCCCAGTCTTTAATCCAGCCCAGTGTCCTGCCCAGTCTTTATCCCAGCCCAGTGTCCTGCCCAGTCTTTATCCCAGCCCAGTGTCCTGCCCAGTCTTTATCCCAGCCCAGCCTCCTGCCCAGTCTTTATCCCAGCCCAGTGTCCTGCCCAGTCTTTATCCCAGCCCAGTGTCCTGCCCAGTCTTTATCCCAGCCCAGTGTCCTGCCCAGTCTTTAACCCAGCCCAGTGTCCTGTCCAGTCTTTAACCCAGCCCAGTGTCCTGCCCAGTCTTTAACCCAGCCCAGTGTCCTGCCCAGTCTTTAACCCAGCCCAGTGTCCTGCCCAGTCTTTAACCCAGCCCAGTGTCCTGCCCAGTCTTTAACCCAGCCCAGTGTCCTGCCTTGCCTCCTGCCCAGCCCAGTGTCCTGCCCAGCCCAGTGTCCTGCCCAGTCTTTAACCCAGCCCAGTGTCCTGCCTTGCCTCCTGCCCAGCCCAGTGTCCTGCCCAGTCTTTATCCCAGCCCAGTGTCCTGCCCAGTCTTTAACCCAGCCCAGCGTCCTGCCCAGTCTTTATCCCAGCCCAGTGTCCTGCCCAGTCTTTATCCCAGCCCAGTGTCCTGCCCAGTCTTTATCCCAGCCCAGTGTCCTGCCCAGTCTTTATCCCAGCCCAGTGTCCTGCCCAGTCTTTATCCCAGCCCAGTGTCCTGCCCAGTCTTTATCCCAGCCCAGTGTCCTGCCCAGTCTTTAACCCAGCCCAGCGTCCTGCCCAGTCTTTAACCCAGCCCAGTGTCCTGCCCAGTCTTTAACCCAGCCCAGTGTCCTGCCCAGTCTTTATCCCAGCCCAGTGTCCTGCCCAGTCTTTATCCCAGCCCAGTGTCCTGCCCAGTCTTTATCCCAGCCCAGTGTCCTGCCCAGTCTTTATCCCAGCCCAGTGTCCTGCCCAGTCTTTAACCCAGCCCAGTGTCCTGCCCAGTCTTTAACCCAGCCCAGTGTCCTGCCTTGCCTCCTGCCCAGCCCAGTGTCCTGCCCAGCCCAGTGTCCTGCCCAGTCTTTAACCCAGCCCAGTGTCCTGCCTTGCCTCCTGCCCAGCCCAGTGTCCTGCCCAGTCTTTAGCCCAGCCCAGTGTCCTGCCCAGTCTTTAACCCAGCCCAGTGTCCTGCCCAGTCTTTATCCCAGCCCAGTGTCCTGCCCAGTCTTTAACCCAGCCCAGTGTCCTGCCCAGCCTCCTGCCCAGTGTCCTGCCCAGTCTTTATCCCAGCCCAGTGTCCTGCCCAGTCTTTATCCCAGCCCAGTGTCCTGCCCAGTCTTTAACCCAGCCCAGCCTCCTGCCCAGTCTTTAACCCAGCCCAGTGTCCTGCCCAGTCTTTATCCCAGCCCAGTGTCCTGCCCAGTCTTTATCCCAGCCCAGTGTCCTGCCCAGTCTTTATCCCAGCCCAGTGTCCTGCCCAGCCCAGTGTCCTGCCCAGTCTTTATCCCAGCCCAGTGTCCTGCCCAGTCTTTAACCCAGCCCAGTGTCCTGCCCAGTCTTTAACCCAGCCCAGTGTCCTGCCCAGTCTTTAACCCAGCCCAGTGTCCTGCCCAGTCTTTATCCCAGCCCAGTGTCCTGCCCAGTCTTTATCCCAGCCCAGTGTCCTGCCCAGCCTCCTGCCCAGTGTCCTGCCCAGTCTTTAACCCAGCCCAGCGTCCTGCCCAGTCTTTAACCCAGCCCAGTGTCCTGCCCAGTCTTTAACCCAGCCCAGTGTCCTGCCCAGTCTTTATCCCAGCCCAGTGTCCTGCCCAGTCTTTATCCCAGCCCAGTGTCCAGCCCAGTCTTTAACTCCAGCCCAGCGTCCTGCCCAGCCTCCTGCCCAGTCTTTAATCCAGCCCAGCCTCCTGCCCAGTCTTTATCCCAGCCCAGTGTCCTGCCCAGTCTTTATCCCAGCCCAGTGTCCAGCCCAGTCTTTAACCCAGCCCAGCGTCCTGCCCAGCCTCCTGCCCAGTGTCCTGCCCAGTCTTTATCCCAGCCCAGTGTCCTGCCCAGCCTCCTGCCCAGTGTCCTGCCCAGTCTTTATCCCAGCCCAGTGTCCTGCCCAGTCTTTAACCCTGCCCAGCCTCCTGCCCAGTCTTTATCCCAGCCCAGTGTCCTGCCCAGTCTTTAACCCAGCCCAGTCTCCTGCCCAGTCTTTATCCCAGCCCAGTGTCCTGCCCAGTCTTTATCCCAGCCCAGTGTCCTGCCCAGTCTTCATCCCAGCCCAGTGTCCTGCCCAGTCTTTATCCCAGCCCAGCCTCCTGCCCAGTCTTTATCCCAGCCCAGTGTCCTGCCCAGTCTTTATCCCAGCCCAGTGTCCTGCCCAGTCTTTATCCCAGCCCAGTGTCCTGCCCAGTCTTTAACCCAGCCCAGTGTCCTGTCCAGTCTTTAACCCAGCCCAGTGTCCTGCCCAGTCTTTAACCCAGCCCAGTGTCCTGCCCAGTCTTTAACCCAGCCCAGTGTCCTGCCCAGTCTTTAACCCAGCCCAGTGTCCTGCCCAGTCTTTAACCCAGCCCAGTGTCCTGCCTTGCCTCCTGCCCAGCCCAGTGTCCTGCCCAGCCCAGTGTCCTGCCCAGTCTTTAACCCAGCCCAGTGTCCTGCCTTGCCTCCTGCCCAGCCCAGTGTCCTGCCCAGTCTTTATCCCAGCCCAGTGTCCTGCCCAGTCTTTAACCCAGCCCAGCGTCCTGCCCAGTCTTTATCCCAGCCCAGTGTCCTGCCCAGTCTTTATCCCAGCCCAGTGTCCTGCCCAGTCTTTATCCCAGCCCAGTGTCCTGCCCAGTCTTTATCCCAGCCCAGTGTCCTGCCCAGTCTTTATCCCAGCCCAGTGTCCTGCCCAGTCTTTATCCCAGCCCAGTGTCCTGCCCAGTCTTTAACCCAGCCCAGCATCCTGCCCAGTCTTTAACCCAGCCCAGTGTCCTGCCCAGTCTTTAACCCAGCCCAGTGTCCTGCCCAGTCTTTATCCCAGCCCAGTGTCCTGCCCAGTCTTTATCCCAGCCCAGTGTCCTGCCCAGTCTTTATCCCAGCCCAGTGTCCTGCCCAGTCTTTATCCCGGCCCAGTGTCCTGCCCAGTCTTTATCCCAGCCCAGTGTCCTGCCCAGTCTTTAACCCAGCCCAGTGTCCTGCCCAGTCTTTAACCCAGCCCAGTGTCCTGCCTTGCCTCCTGCCCAGCCCAGTGTCCTGCCCAGCCCAGTGTCCTGCCCAGTCTTTAACCCAGCCCAGTGTCCTGCCTTGCCTCCTGCCCAGCCCAGTGTCCTGCCCAGTCTTTAGCCCAGCCCAGTGTCCTGCCCAGTCTTTAACCCAGCCCAGTGTCCTGCCCAGTCTTTATCCCAGCCCAGTGTCCTGCCCAGTCTTTAACCCAGCCCAGTGTCCTGCCCAGCCTCCTGCCCAGTGTCCTGCCCAGTCTTTATCCCAGCCCAGTGTCCTGCCCAGTCTTTATCCCAGCCCAGTGTCCTGCCCAGTCTTTAACCCAGCCCAGCCTCCTGCCCAGTCTTTAACCCAGCCCAGTGTCCTGCCCAGTCTTTATCCCAGCCCAGTGTCCTGCCCAGTCTTTATCCCAGCCCAGTGTCCTGCCCAGTCTTTATCCCAGCCCAGTGTCCTGCCCAGCCCAGTGTCCTGCCCAGTCTTTATCCCAGCCCAGTGTCCTGCCCAGTCTTTAACCCAGCCCAGTGTCCTGCCCAGTCTTTAACCCAGCCCAGTGTCCTGCCCAGTCTTTAACCCAGCCCAGTGTCCTGCCCAGTCTTTATCCCAGCCCAGTGTCCTGCCCAGTCTTTATCCCAGCCCAGTGTCCTGCCCAGCCTCCTGCCCAGTGTCCTGCCCAGTCTTTAACCCAGCCCAGCGTCCTGCCCAGTCTTTAACCCAGCCCAGTGTCCTGCCCAGTCTTTAACCCAGCCCAGTGTCCTGCCCAGTCTTTATCCCAGCCCAGTGTCCTGCCCAGTCTTTATCCCAGCCCAGTGTCCAGCCCAGTCTTTAACTCCAGCCCAGCGTCCTGCCCAGCCTCCTGCCCAGTCTTTAATCCAGCCCAGCCTCCTGCCCAGTCTTTATCCCAGCCCAGTGTCCTGCCCAGTCTTTATCCCAGCCCAGTGTCCAGCCCAGTCTTTAACCCAGCCCAGCGTCCTGCCCAGCCTCCTGCCCAGTGTCCTGCCCAGTCTTTATCCCAGCCCAGTGTCCTGCTCCAGCCTCCTGCCCAGTGTCCTGCCCAGTCTTTATCCCAGCCCAGTGTCCTGCCCAGTCTTTAACCCTGCCCAGCCTCCTGCCCAGTCTTTATCCCAGCCCAGTGTCCTGCCCAGTCTTTAACCCACCCCAGTCTCCTGCCCAGTCTTTATCCCAGCCCAGTGTCCTGCCCAGTCTTTATCCCAGCCCAGTGTCCTGCCCAGTCTTCATCCCAGCCCAGTGTCCTGCCCAGTCTTTATCCCAGCCCAGCCTCCTGCCCAGTCTTTATCCCAGCCCAGTGTCCTGCCCAGTCTTTATCCCAGCCCAGTGTCCTGCCCAGTCTTTAACCCAGCCCAGTGTCCTGCCCAGTCTTTAACCCAGCCCAGTGTCCTGCCCAGTCTTTAACCCAGCCCAGTGTCCTGCCCAGTCTTTATCCCAGCCCAGCGTCCTGCCCAGTCTTTAACCCAGCCCAGTGTCCTGCCCAGTCTTTATCCCAGCCCAGTGTCCTGCCCAGTCTTTATCCCAGCCCAGTGTCCTGTCCAGTCTTTATCCCAGCCCAGTGTCTTGCCCAGTCTTTAGCCCAGCCCAGTGTCCTGCCCAGTCTTTATCCCAGCCCAGTGTCCTGCCCAGTCTTTAACCCAGCCCAGTGTCCTGCCCAGTCTTTATCCCAGCCCAGCCTCCTGCCCAGTCTTTATCCCAGCCCAGTGTCCTGCCCAGTCTTTAATCCAGCCCAGTGTCCTGCCCAGTCTTTAACCCAGCCCAGTGTCCTGCCCAGTCTTTATCCCAGCCCAGTGTCCTGCCCAGTCTTTAACCCAGCCCAGCGTTCTGCCCAGCCTCCTGCCCAGTGTCCTGCCCAGTCTTTATCCCAGCCCAGTGTCCTGCCCAGTCTTTATCCCAGCCCAGTGTCCTGCCCAGTCTTCATCCCAGCCCAGTGTCCTGCCCAGTCTTTATCCCAGCCCAGCCTCCTGCCCAGTCTTTATCCCAGCCCAGTGTCCTGCCCAGTCTTTATCCCAGCCCAGTGTCCTGCCCAGTCTTTATCCCAGCCCAGTGTCCTGCCCAGTCTTTAACCCAGCCCAGTGTCCTGTCCAGTCTTTAACCCAGCCCAGTGTCCTGCCCAGTCTTTAACCCAGCCCAGTGTCCTGCCCAGTCTTTAACCCAGCCCAGTGTCCTGCCCAGTCTTTAACCCAGCCCAGTGTCCTGCCCAGTCTTTAACCCAGCCCAGTGTCCTGCCTTGCCTCCTGCCCAGCCCAGTGTCCTGCCCAGCCCAGTGTCCTGCCCAGTCTTTAACCCAGCCCAGTGTCCTGCCTTGCCTCCTGCCCAGCCCAGTGTCCTGCCCAGTCTTTATCCCAGCCCAGTGTCCTGCCCAGTCTTTAACCCAGCCCAGCGTCCTGCCCAGTCTTTATCCCAGCCCAGTGTCCTGCCCAGTCTTTATCCCAGCCCAGTGTCCTGCCCAGTCTTTATCCCAGCCCAGTGTCCTGCCCAGTCTTTATCCCAGCCCAGTGTCCTGCCCAGTCTTTATCCCAGCCCAGTGTCCTGCCCAGTCTTTATCCCAGCCCAGTGTCCTGCCCAGTCTTTAACCCAGCCCAGCGTCCTGCCCAGTCTTTAACCCAGCCCAGTGTCCTGCCCAGTCTTTAACCCAGCCCAGTGTCCTGCCCAGTCTTTATCCCAGCCCAGTGTCCTGCCCAGTCTTTATCCCAGCCCAGTGTCCTGCCCAGTCTTTATCCCAGCCCAGTGTCCTGCCCAGTCTTTATCCCAGCCCAGTGTCCTGCCCAGTCTTTATCCCAGCCCAGTGTCCTGCCCAGTCTTTAACCCAGCCCAGTGTCCTGCCCAGTCTTTAACCCAGCCCAGTGTCCTGCCTTGCCTCCTGCCCAGCCCAGTGTCCTGCCCAGTCTTTAACCCAGCCCAGTGTCCTGCCTTGCCTCCTGCCCAGCCCAGTGTCCTGCCCAGTCTTTAGCCCAGCCCAGTGTCCTGCCCAGTCTTTAACCCAGCCCAGTGTCCTGCCCAGTCTTTATCCCAGCCCAGTGTCCTGCCCAGTCTTTAACCCAGCCCAGTGTCCTGCTCCAGCCTCCTGCCCAGTGTCCTGCCCAGTCTTTATCCCAGCCCAGTGTCCTGCCCAGTCTTTATCCCAGCCCAGTGTCCTGCCCAGTCTTTAACCCAGCCCAGCCTCCTGCCCAGTCTTTAACCCAGCCCAGTGTCCTGCCCAGTCTTTATCCCAGCCCAGTGTCCTGCCCAGTCTTTATCCCAGCCCAGTGTCCTGCCCAGTCTTTATCCCAGCCCAGTGTCCTGCCCAGCCCAGTGTCCTGCCCAGTCTTTATCCCAGCCCAGTGTCCTGCCCAGTCTTTAACCCAGCCCAGTGTCCTGCCCAGTCTTTAACCCAGCCCAGTGTCCTGCCCAGTCTTTAACCCAGCCCAGTGTCCTGCCCAGTCTTTATCCCAGCCCAGCCTCCTGCCCAGTCTTTATCCCAGCCCAGTGTCCTGCCCAGTCTTTAATCCAGCCCAGTGTCCTGCCCAGTCTTTAACCCAGCCCAGTGTCCTGCCCAGTCTTTATCCCAGCCCAGTGTCCTGCCCAGTCTTTAACCCAGCCCAGCTGTTCTGCCCAGCCTCCTGCCCAGTGTCCTGCCCAGTCTTTATCCCAGCCCAGTGTCCTGCCCAGTCTTTATCCCAGCCCAGTGTCCTGCCCAGTCTTCATCCCAGCCCAGTGTCCTGCCCAGTCTTTATCCCAGCCCAGCCTCCTGCCCAGTCTTTATCCCAGCCCAGTGTCCTGCCCAGTCTTTATCCCAGCCCAGTGTCCTGCCCAGTCTTTAACCCAGCCCAGTGTCCTGCCCAGTCTTTAACCCAGCCCAGTGTCCTGTCCAGTCTTTAACCCAGCCCAGTGTCCTGCCCAGTCTTTAACCCAGCCCAGTGTCCTGCCCAGTCTTTAACCCAGCCCAGTGTCCTGCCCAGTCTTTAACCCAGCCCAGTGTCCTGCCCAGTCTTTAACCCAGCCCAGTGTCCTGCCTTGCCTCCTGCCCAGCCCAGTGTCCTGCCCAGCCCAGTGTCCTGCCCAGTCTTTAACCCAGCCCAGTGTCCTGCCTTGCCTCCTGCCCAGCCCAGTGTCCTGCCCAGTCTTTATCCCAGCCCAGTGTCCTGCCCAGTCTTTAACCCAGCCCAGCGTCCTGCCCAGTCTTTATCCCAGCCCAGTGTCCTGCCCAGTCTTTATCCCAGCCCAGTGTCCTGCCCAGTCTTTATCCCAGCCCAGTGTCCTGCCCAGTCTTTATCCCAGCCCAGTGTCCTGCCCAGTCTTTATCCCAGCCCAGTGTCCTGCCCAGTCTTTATCCCAGCCCAGTGTCCTGCCCAGTCTTTAACCCAGCCCAGCGTCCTGCCCAGTCTTTAACCCAGCCCAGTGTCCTGCCCAGTCTTTAACCCAGCCCAGTGTCCTGCCCAGTCTTTATCCCAGCCCAGTGTCCTGCCCAGTCTTTATCCCAGCCCAGTGTCCTGCCCAGTCTTTATCCCAGCCCAGTGTCCTGCCCAGTCTTTATCCCAGCCCAGTGTCCTGCCCAGTCTTTATCCCAGCCCAGTGTCCTGCCCAGTCTTTAACCCAGCCCAGTGTCCTGCCCAGTCTTTAACCCAGCCCAGTGTCCTGCCTTGCCTCCTGCCCAGCCCAGTGTCCTGCCCAGCCCAGTGTCCTGCCCAGTCTTTAACCCAGCCCAGTGTCCTGCCTTGCCTCCTGCCCAGCCCAGTGTCCTGCCCAGTCTTTAGCCCAGCCCAGTGTCCTGCCCAGTCTTTAACCCAGCCCAGTGTCCTGCCCAGTCTTTATCCCAGCCCAGTGTCCTGCCCAGTCTTTAACCCAGCCCAGTGTCCTGCTCCAGCCTCCTGCCCAGTGTCCTGCCCAGTCTTTATCCCAGCCCAGTGTCCTGCCCAGTCTTTATCCCAGCCCAGTGTCCTGCCCAGTCTTTAACCCAGCCCAGCCTCCTGCCCAGTCTTTAACCCAGCCCAGTGTCCTGCCCAGTCTTTATCCCAGCCCAGTGTCCTGCCCAGTCTTTATCCCAGCCCAGTGTCCTGCCCAGTCTTTATCCCAGCCCAGTGTCCTGCTCCAGCCCAGTGTCCTGCCCAGTCTTTATCCCAGCCCAGTGTCCTGCCCAGTCTTTAACCCAGCCCAGTGTCCTGCCCAGTCTTTAACCCAGCCCAGTGTCCTGCCCAGTCTTTAACCCAGCCCAGTGTCCTGCCCAGTCTTTATCCCAGCCCAGTGTCCTGCCCAGTCTTTATCCCAGCCCAGTGTCCTGCCCAGCCTCCTGCCCAGTGTCCTGCCCAGTCTTTAACCCAGCCCAGCGTCCTGCCCAGTCTTTAACCCAGCCCAGTGTCCTGCCCAGTCTTTAACCCAGCCCAGTGTCCTGCCCAGTCTTTATCCCAGCCCAGTGTCCTGCCCAGTCTTTATCCCAGCCCAGTGTCCAGCCCAGTCTTTAACCCAGCCCAGCGTCCTGCCCAGCCTCCTGCCCAGTCTTTAATCCAGCCCAGCCTCCTGCCCAGTCTTTATCCCAGCCCAGTGTCCTGCCCAGTCTTTATCCCAGCCCAGTGTCCAGCCCAGTCTTTAACCCAGCCCAGCGTCCTGCCCAGCCTCCTGCCCAGTGTCCTGCCCAGTCTTTATCCCAGCCCAGTGTCCTGCCCAGCCTCCTGCCCAGTGTCCTGCCCAGTCTTTATCCCAGCCCAGTGTCCTGCCCAGTCTTTAACCCTGCCCAGCCTCCTGCCCAGTCTTTATCCCAGCCCAGTGTCCTGCCCAGTCTTTAACCCAGCCCAGTCTCCTGCCCAGTCTTTATCCCAGCCCAGTGTCCTGCCCAGTCTTTATCCCAGCCCAGTGTCCTGCCCAGTCTTCATCCCAGCCCAGTGTCCTGCCCAGTCTTTATCCCAGCCCAGCCTCCTGCCCAGTCTTTATCCCAGCCCAGTGTCCTGCCCAGTCTTTATCCCAGCCCAGTGTCCTGCCCAGTCTTTATCCCAGCCCAGTGTCCTGTCCAGTCTTTATCCCAGCCCAGTGTCTTGCCCAGTCTTTAACCCAGCCCAGTGTCCTGCCCAGTCTTTATCCCAGCCCAGTGTCCTGCCCAGTCTTTATCCCAGCCCAGTGTCCAGCCCAGTCTTTAACCCAGCCCAGCGTCCTGCCCAGCCTCCTGCCCAGTCTTTAATCCAGCCCAGCCTCCTGCCCAGTCTTTATCCCAGCCCAGTGTCCTGCCCAGTCTTTATCCCAGCCCAGTGTCCAGCCCAGTCTTTAACCCAGCCCAGCCCTGCTCCAGCCTCCTGCCCAGTGTCCTGCCCAGTCTTTATCCCAGCCCAGTGTCCTGCCCAGCCTCCTGCCCAGTGTCCTGCCCAGTCTTTATCCCAGCCCAGTGTCCTGCCCAGTCTTTAACCCTGCCCAGCCTCCTGCCCAGTCTTTATCCCAGCCCAGTGTCCTGCCCAGTCTTTAACCCACCCCAGTCTCCTGCCCAGTCTTTATCCCAGCCCAGTGTCCTGCCCAGTCTTTATCCCAGCCCAGTGTCCTGCCCAGTCTTCATCCCAGCCCAGTGTCCTGCCCAGTCTTTATCCCAGCCCAGCCTCCTGCCCAGTCTTTATCCCAGCCCAGTGTCCTGCCCAGTCTTTATCCCAGCCCAGTGTCCTGCCCAGTCTTTAACCCAGCCCAGTGTCCTGCCCAGTCTTTAACCCAGCCCAGTGTCCTGCCCAGTCTTTAACCCAGCCCAGTGTCCTGCCCAGTCTTTATCCCAGCCCAGCGTCCTGCCCAGTCTTTAACCCAGCCCAGTGTCCTGCCCAGTCTTTATCCCAGCCCAGTGTCCTGCCCAGTCTTTATCCCAGCCCAGTGTCCTGTCCAGTCTTTATCCCAGCCCAGTGTCTTGCCCAGTCTTTAGCCCAGCCCAGTGTCCTGCCCAGTCTTTATCCCAGCCCAGTGTCCTGCCCAGTCTTTAACCCAGCCCAGTGTCCTGCCCAGTCTTTATCCCAGCCCAGCCTCCTGCCCAGTCTTTATCCCAGCCCAGTGTCCTGCCCAGTCTTTAATCCAGCCCAGTGTCCTGCCCAGTCTTTAACCCAGCCCAGTGTCCTGCCCAGTCTTTATCCCAGCCCAGTGTCCTGCCCAGTCTTTAACCCAGCCCAGCTGTTCTGCCCAGCCTCCTGCCCAGTGTCCTGCCCAGTCTTTATCCCAGCCCAGTGTCCTGCCCAGTCTTTATCCCAGCCCAGTGTCCTGCCCAGTCTTCATCCCAGCCCAGTGTCCTGCCCAGTCTTTATCCCAGCCCAGCCTCCTGCCCAGTCTTTATCCCAGCCCAGTGTCCTGCCCAGTCTTTATCCCAGCCCAGTGTCCTGCCCAGTCTTTATCCCAGCCCAGTGTCCTGCCCAGTCTTTAACCCAGCCCAGTGTCCTGTCCAGTCTTTAACCCAGCCCAGTGTCCTGCCCAGTCTTTAACCCAGCCCAGTGTCCTGCCCAGTCTTTAACCCAGCCCAGTGTCCTGCCCAGTCTTTAACCCAGCCCAGTGTCCTGCCCAGTCTTTAACCCAGCCCAGTGTCCTGCCTTGCCCAGTCTTTAACCCAGCCCAGTGTCCTGCCCTGCCTCTGCCTGCCCAGCCCAGTGTCCTGCCCAGCCCAGTGTCCTGCCCAGTCTTTAACCCAGCCCAGTGTCCTGCCTTGCCTCCTGCCCAGCCCAGTGTCCTGCCCAGTCTTTATCCCAGCCCAGTGTCCTGCCCAGTCTTTAACCCAGCCCAGCGTCCTGCCCAGTCTTTATCCCAGCCCAGTGTCCTGCCCAGTCTTTATCCCAGCCCAGTGTCCTGCCCAGTCTTTATCCCAGCCCAGTGTCCTGCCCAGTCTTTATCCCAGCCCAGTGTCCTGCCCAGTCTTTATCCCAGCCCAGTGTCCTGCCCAGTCTTTATCCCAGCCCAGTGTCCTGCCCAGTCTTTAACCCAGCCCAGCGTCCTGCCCAGTCTTTAACCCAGCCCAGTGTCCTGCCCAGTCTTTAACCCAGCCCAGTGTCCTGCCCAGTCTTTATCCCAGCCCAGTGTCCTGCCCAGTCTTTATCCCAGCCCAGTGTCCTGCCCAGTCTTTATCCCAGCCCAGTGTCCTGCCCAGTCTTTATCCCAGCCCAGTGTCCTGCCCAGTCTTTATCCCAGCCCAGTGTCCTGCCCAGTCTTTAACCCAGCCCAGTGTCCTGCCCAGTCTTTAACCCAGCCCAGTGTCCTGCCTTGCCTCCTGCCCAGCCCAGTGTCCTGCCCAGTCTTTAACCCAGCCCAGTGTCCTGCCTTGCCTCCTGCCCAGCCCAGTGTCCTGCCCAGTCTTTAGCCCAGCCCAGTGTCCTGCCCAGTCTTTAACCCAGCCCAGTGTCCTGCCCAGTCTTTATCCCAGCCCAGTGTCCTGCCCAGTCTTTAACCCAGCCCAGTGTCCTGCCCAGCCTCCTGCCCAGTGTCCTGCCCAGTCTTTATCCCAGCCCAGTGTCCTGCCCAGTCTTTATCCCAGCCCAGTGTCCTGCCCAGTCTTTAACCCAGCCCAGCCTCCTGCCCAGTCTTTAACCCAGCCCAGTGTCCTGCCCAGTCTTTATCCCAGCCCAGTGTCCTGCCCAGTCTTTATCCCAGCCCAGTGTCCTGCCCAGTCTTTATCCCAGCCCAGTGTCCTGCCCAGCCCAGTGTCCTGCCCAGTCTTTATCCCAGCCCAGTGTCCTGCCCAGTCTTTAACCCAGCCCAGTGTCCTGCCCAGTCTTTAACCCAGCCCAGTGTCCTGCCCAGTCTTTAACCCAGCCCAGTGTCCTGCCCAGTCTTTATCCCAGCCCAGCCTCCTGCCCAGTCTTTATCCCAGCCCAGTGTCCTGCCCAGTCTTTAATCCAGCCCAGTGTCCTGCCCAGTCTTTAACCCAGCCCAGTGTCCTGCCCAGTCTTTATCCCAGCCCAGTGTCCTGCCCAGTCTTTAACCCAGCCCAGCGTTCTGCCCAGCCTCCTGCCCAGTGTCCTGCCCAGTCTTTATCCCAGCCCAGTGTCCTGCCCAGTCTTTATCCCAGCCCAGTGTCCTGCCCAGTCTTCATCCCAGCCCAGTGTCCTGCCCAGTCTTTATCCCAGCCCAGCCTCCTGCCCAGTCTTTATCCCAGCCCAGTGTCCTGCCCAGTCTTTATCCCAGCCCAGTGTCCTGCCCAGTCTTTAACCCAGCCCAGTGTCCTGCCCAGTCTTTAACCCAGCCCAGTGTCCTGTCCAGTCTTTAACCCAGCCCAGTGTCCTGCCCAGTCTTTAACCCAGCCCAGTGTCCTGCCCAGTCTTTAACCCAGCCCAGTGTCCTGCCCAGTCTTTAACTCCAGCCCAGTGTCCTGCCCAGTCTTTAACCCAGCCCAGTGTCCTGCCTTGCCTCCTGCCCAGCCCAGTGTCCTGCCCAGCCCAGTGTCCTGCCCAGTCTTTAACCCAGCCCAGTGTCCTGCCTTGCCTCCTGCCCAGCCCAGTGTCCTGCCCAGTCTTTATCCCAGCCCAGTGTCCTGCCCAGTCTTTAACCCAGCCCAGCGTCCTGCCCAGTCTTTATCCCAGCCCAGTGTCCTGCCCAGTCTTTATCCCAGCCCAGTGTCCTGCCCAGTCTTTATCCCAGCCCAGTGTCCTGCCCAGTCTTTATCCCAGCCCAGTGTCCTGCCCAGTCTTTATCCCAGCCCAGTGTCCTGCCCAGTCTTTATCCCAGCCCAGTGTCCTGCCCAGTCTTTAACCCAGCCCAGCGTCCTGCCCAGTCTTTAACCCAGCCCAGTGTCCTGCCCAGTCTTTAACCCAGCCCAGTGTCCTGCCCAGTCTTTATCCCAGCCCAGTGTCCTGCCCAGTCTTTATCCCAGCCCAGTGTCCTGCCCAGTCTTTATCCCAGCCCAGTGTCCTGCCCAGTCTTTATCCCAGCCCAGTGTCCTGCCCAGTCTTTATCCCAGCCCAGTGTCCTGCCCAGTCTTTAACCCAGCCCAGTGTCCTGCCCAGTCTTTAACCCAGCCCAGTGTCCTGCCTTGCCTCCTGCCCAGCCCAGTGTCCTGCCCAGCCCAGTGTCCTGCCCAGTCTTTAACCCAGCCCAGTGTCCTGCCTTGCCTCCTGCCCAGCCCAGTGTCCTGCCCAGTCTTTAGCCCAGCCCAGTGTCCTGCCCAGTCTTTAACCCAGCCCAGTGTCCTGCCCAGTCTTTATCCCAGCCCAGTGTCCTGCCCAGTCTTTAACCCAGCCCAGTGTCCTGCCCAGCCTCCTGCCCAGTGTCCTGCCCAGTCTTTATCCCAGCCCAGTGTCCTGCCCAGTCTTTATCCCAGCCCAGTGTCCTGCCCAGTCTTTAACCCAGCCCAGCCTCCTGCCCAGTCTTTAACCCAGCCCAGTGTCCTGCCCAGTCTTTATCCCAGCCCAGTGTCCTGCCCAGTCTTTATCCCAGCCCAGTGTCCTGCCCAGTCTTTATCCCAGCCCAGTGTCCTGCCCAGCCCAGTGTCCTGCCCAGTCTTTATCCCAGCCCAGTGTCCTGCCCAGTCTTTAACCCAGCCCAGTGTCCTGCCCAGTCTTTAACCCAGCCCAGTGTCCTGCCCAGTCTTTAACCCAGCCCAGTGTCCTGCCCAGTCTTTATCCCAGCCCAGTGTCCTGCCCAGTCTTTATCCCAGCCCAGTGTCCTGCCCAGCCTCCTGCCCAGTGTCCTGCCCAGTCTTTAACCCAGCCCAGCGTCCTGCCCAGTCTTTAACCCAGCCCAGTGTCCTGCCCAGTCTTTAACCCAGCCCAGTGTCCTGCCCAGTCTTTATCCCAGCCCAGTGTCCTGCCCAGTCTTTATCCCAGCCCAGTGTCCAGCCCAGTCTTTAACCCAGCCCAGCGTCCTGCCCAGCCTCCTGCCCAGTCTTTAATCCAGCCCAGCCTCCTGCCCAGTCTTTATCCCAGCCCAGTGTCCTGCCCAGTCTTTATCCCAGCCCAGTGTCCAGCCCAGTCTTTAACCCAGCCCAGCGTCCTGCCCAGCCTCCTGCCCAGTGTCCTGCCCAGTCTTTATCCCAGCCCAGTGTCCTGCCCAGCCTCCTGCCCAGTGTCCTGCCCAGTCTTTATCCCAGCCCAGTGTCCTGCCCAGTCTTTAACCCTGCCCAGCCTCCTGCCCAGTCTTTATCCCAGCCCAGTGTCCTGCCCAGTCTTTAACCCAGCCCAGTCTCCTGCCCAGTCTTTATCCCAGCCCAGTGTCCTGCCCAGTCTTTATCCCAGCCCAGTGTCCTGCCCAGTCTTCATCCCAGCCCAGTGTCCTGCCCAGTCTTTATCCCAGCCCAGCCTCCTGCCCAGTCTTTATCCCAGCCCAGTGTCCTGCCCAGTCTTTATCCCAGCCCAGTGTCCTGCCCAGTCTTTATCCCAGCCCAGTGTCCTGTCCAGTCTTTATCCCAGCCCAGTGTCTTGCCCAGTCTTTAGCCCAGCCCAGTGTCCTGCCCAGTCTTTATCCCAGCCCAGTGTCCTGCCCAGTCTTTAACCCAGCCCAGTGTCCTGCCCAGTCTTTATCCCAGCCCAGCCTCCTGCCCAGTCTTTATCCCAGCCCAGTGTCCTGCCCAGTCTTTAATCCAGCCCAGTGTCCTGCCCAGTCTTTAACCCAGCCCAGTGTCCTGCCCAGTCTTTATCCCAGCCCAGTGTCCTGCCCAGTCTTTAACCCAGCCCAGCGTTCTGCCCAGCCTCCTGCCCAGTGTCCTGCCCAGTCTTTATCCCAGCCCAGTGTCCTGCCCAGCCTCCTGCCCAGTGTCCTGCCCAGTCTTTAGCCCAGCCCAGTGTCCTGCCCAGTCTTTATCCCAGCCCAGTGTCCTGCCCAGTCTTTATCCCAGCCCAGTGTCCTGCCCAGTCTTTATCCCAGCCCTGTGTCCTGCCCAGTCTTTAGCCCAGCCCAGCGTCCTGCCAAGCCTCCTGCCCAGTCTTTAGCCCAGCCCAGTGTCCTGCCCAGTCTTTATCCCAGCCCAGTGTCCTGCCCAGTCTTTAACCCAGCCCAGTGTCCTGCCCAGTCTTTATCCCTGCCCAGTGTCCTGCCCAGTCTTTATCCCAGCCCAGTGTCCTGCCCAGTCTTTATCCCAGCCCAGTGTCCTGCCCAGTCTTTAACCCAGCCCAGTGTCCTGCCCAGTCTTTATCTCTGCCCAGTGTCCTGCCCAGTCTTTATCCCAGCCCAGTGTCCTGCCCAGTCTTTATCCCAGCCCAGTGTCCTGCCCAGTCTTTATCCCAGCCCAGTGTCCTGCCCAGTCTTTATCCCAGCCCAGTGTCCTGCCCAGTCTTTAGCCCAGCTCAGCCTCCTGCCTTGCCTCCTGCCCAGCCTCCAGCCTCCAGCTCAGCCTCCTGCCTTGCCTCCTGCCCTGCCTCCAGCCTCCATCTCAGCCTCCGGCCTCCAGCCCCTCCCAGGGTCAACAGTGATAAGGAGCTGTGTGGCTCTCATTAAGCCTGTTGTATCCGCCGCGGACGTCAGGAGTCCTTGTCTCTCTCTATGCGTTACATAGCCTCTCTGAACGACTATTTCTGACCTTCACAGCCTGTTTGATTTTCATTTCCATAGCAACTGTAGGTCCTTCCCCTCTGTTTATCCAGTCGAATATTGAAGTCTAATCTTTCATGTATCGACCACAGGTAATAATAGCGTCCATTACGGCTCTGAGTTGGCAAATAAAGTCTGCTTTGATCTCTGTTCCCAACCTGGGAATACAAATAAGTTGCAGTACAGTAGCCTAGCACTCAGTCTACAATCTGGTTTTTATAGGTCTACCTACAGTAGAATCAGCTGTACAGTCTGGTTATTATAGGTCTACCTACAGTAGAATCAGCTGTACAGTCTGGTTATTATAGGTCCACCTACAGTAGAATCAGCTGTACGGTCTGGTTATTATAGGTCTACCTACAGTAGAATCAGCTGTACAGTCTGGTTATTATAGGTCTACCTACAGTAGAATCAGCTGTACAGTCTGGTTATTATAGGTCTACCTACAGTAGAATCAGCTGTACAGTCTGGTTATTATAGGTCTACCTACAGTAGAATCAGCTGTACAGTCTGGTTATTATAGGTCCACCTACAGTAGAATCAGCTGTACAGTCTGGTTATTATAGGTCCACCTACAGTAGAATCAGCTGTACAGTCTGGTTATTATAGGTCCACCTACAGTAGAATCAGCTGTACAGTCTGGTTATTATAGGGTCCACCTACAGTAGAATCAGCTGTACGGTCTGGTTATTATAGGTCTACCTACAGTAGAATCAGCTGTACGGTCTGGTTATTATAGGTCTACCTACAGTAGAATCAGCTGTACGGTCTGGTTATTATAGGCCTACCTACAGTAGAATCAGCTGTACAGTCTGGTTATTATAGGGTCTACCTACAGTAGAATCAGCTGTACAGTCTGGTTATTATAGGTCTACCTACAGTAGAATCAGCTGTACAGTCTGGTTATTATAGGTCTACCTACAGTAGAATCAGCTGTACAGTCTGGTTATTATAGGTCTACCTACAGTAGAATCAGCTGTACAGTCTGGTTATTATAGATCTACCTACAGTAGAATCAGCTGTACAGTCTGGTTATTATAGGTCTACCTACAGTAGAATCAGCTGTACAGTCTGGTTATTATAGGGTAAGGGAAAGGGGGGATACCTAGTCAGTTCTACAACTGAAAGGGGCTGCCTTAATCGGGGGGCTGCCCTAATCGACATCCACGTCTTCGGCGCCCGGGGAACAGTGGGTTAACTGCCTTGTATCAGGGGCAGAACGACAGATTTTTGTCCACTAAGTGTCCAAAACATTAGGAACACCTACTCTTTCCAGGACATAGACTGATCCGGTGAAAGCTGTTATAGCCACATCTGTACCTGTAGATGAAAGGCAGGAGACTCGTTAAAGGAGGATGTTTAAGCCTTGTGACAGTGGGAGACATGGATTGTGTCTGTGGGCCATTCAGAGGCTGAACGGACAAGACAATAGATTGAAGTGCCTTTGAACTGGGCAGTAGGTGCAGTGAGAGGAATGAGTGTAGTAAGGGATGATATAGATTATATTGAAGAGAAGGTGCTCTAGCTAGGTGACAGGGCTGTGTAGTTAGGCTCTGTAGTTAAGGCTGTGTCTGTACTGTAGTTAAGGCTGTATGTATCAGGTTCTGTAGTTAGGGCTGTATGTATCAGGTTCTGTAGTTAGGGCTGTGTCTGTACTGTAGTTAGGGCTGTATGTATCAGGTTCTGTAGTTAGGGCTGTGTCTGTAATGTAGTTAAGGCTGTATGTATCAGGTTCTGTAGTTAGGGCTGTGTCTGTAATGTAGTTAAGGCTGTATGTATCAGGTTCTGTAGTTAGGGCTGTGTCTGTACTGTAGTTAAGGCTGTATGTATCAGGTTCTGTAGATAGGGCTGTGTCTGTAATGTAGTTAAGGCTGTATGTATCAGGTTCTGTAGTTAGGGCTGTATGTATCAGGTTCTGTAGTTAGAGCTGTGTCTGTACTGTAGTTAAGGCTGTATGTATCAGGTTCTGTAGTTATGGCTGTGTCTGTAATGTAGTTAGGGCTGTATGTATCAGGTTCTGTAGTTATGGCTGTGTCTGTACTGTAGTTAGGGCTGTATGTATCAGGTTCTGTAGTTAGGTGTCACGTCCAGGCCTGAAAAGACAGGCTGGCGTGTTTTGTTTTGTTTTTGGTGTAGGGTTTTTTATGTTCTAGGTGTTATACACTGCTCAAAAAAATAAAGGGAACACTTAAACAACACAATGTAACTCCAAGTCAATCACACTTCTGTGAAATCAAACTGTCCACTTAGGAAGCAACACTGATTGACAATAAATTTCACATGCTGTTGTGCAAATGGAATAGACAACAGGTGGAAATTATAGGCAATTAGCAAGACACCCCCAATAAAGGAGTGGTTCTGAAGGTGGTGACCACAGACCACTTCTCAGTTCCTATGCTTCCTGGCTGATGTTTTGGTCACTTTTGAATGCTGGCGGTGCTTTCACTCTAGTGGTAGCATGAGACGGAGTCTACAACCCACACAAGTGGCTCAGGTAGTGCAGCTCATCCAGGATGGCACATCAATGCGAGCTGTGGCAAGAAGGTTTGCTGTGTCTGTCAGCGTAGTGTCCAGAGCATGGAGGCGCTACCAGGAGACAGGCCAGTACATCAGGAGACTTGGAGGAGGCCGTAGGAGGGCAACAACCCAGCAGCAGGACCACTACCTCCGCCTTTGTGCAAGGAGGAGCACTGCCAGAGCCCTGCAAAATGACCTCCAGCAGGCCACAAATGTGCATGTGTCTGCTCAAACGGTCAGAAACAGACTCCATGAGGGTGGTATGAGGGCCCAACGTCCACAGGTGGGGTTGTGCTTACAGCCCAACACCGTGCAGGACGTTTGGCATTTGCCAGAGAACACCAAGATTGGCAAATTCGCCACTGGCGCCCTGTGCTCTTCACAGATGAAAGCAGGTTCACACTGAGCACGTGACAGACGTGACAGAGTCTGGAGACGCCGTGGAGAACGTTCTGCTGCCTGCAACATCCTCCAGCATGACCGGTTTGGCGGTGGGTCAGTCATGGTGTGGGGTGGCATTTCTTTGGGGGCTGCACAGCCCTCCATGTGCTCGCCAGAGGTAGCCTGACTGCCATTAGGTACCGAGATGAGATCCTCAGACCCCTTGTGAGACCATATGCTGGTGCGGTTGGCCCTGGGTTCCTCCTAATGCAAGACAATGCTAGACCTCATGTGGCTGGAGTGTGTCAGCAGTTCCTGCAAGAGGAAGGCATTGATGCTAAGGACTGGCCCGCCCGTTCCCCAGACCTGAATCCAATTGAGCACATCTGGGACATCATGTCTCGCTCCATCCACCAACGCCACGTTGCACCACAGATTGTCCAGGAGTTGGCGGATGCTTTAGTCCAGGTCTGGGAGGAGATCCTCAGGAGACCATCCGCCACCTCATCAGGAGCATGCCCAGGCGTTGTAGGGAGGTCATACAGGCACGTGGAGGCCACACACACTACTGAGCCTCATTTTGACTTGTTTTAAGGACATTACATCAAAGTTGGATCAGCCTGTAGTGTGGTTTTCCACTTTAATTTTGAGTGTGACTCCAAATCCAGACCTCCATGGGTTGATAAATTTGATTTCCATTGATAATTTTTGTGTGATTTTGTTGTCAGCACATTCAACTATGTAAAGAAAAAAGTATTTAATAAGATTATTTCATTCATTCAGATCTATGATGTGTTATTTTAGTGTTCCCTTAATTTTTTTGAGCAGTGTATATCTATGTTGGGGTAATGGTTCCCAATTGGAGGCAGCTGTGTGTCGTTGTCTCTAATTGGGAACCATATAAATGTTTGGGGTTTCCGTATAGGTTTTGTGGGTTATTGTTTGAACATAGCTTGTTTGTGTCTAGTTTGTTCTACGTCACGATCTTCGTTACGTTTACCTTTTGTTGTTTTACCCAGTTACGTGAGTTTCGTTTTGTAAAATAAAACATGTATACTGGATGCCTCGCTGCGCCTTGGTCTGTCTATACTGAAGATCGTGACATTAGGGCTGTGTCTGTACTGTAGTTAAGGCTGTATGTATCAGGTTCTGTAGTTATGGCTGTGTCTGTACTGTAGTTAAGGCTGTATGTATCAGGTTCTGTAGTTAGGGCTGTGTCTGTACTGTAGTTAAGGCTGTATGTATCAGGTTCTGTAGTTAGGGCTGTATGTATCAGGTTCTGTAGTTATGGCTGTGTCTGTAATGTAGTTAAGGCTGTATGTATCAGGTTCTGTAGTTAGGGCTGTGTCTGTAATGTAGTTAAGGCTGTATGTATCAGGTTCTGTAGTTAGGGCTGTGTCTGTAATGTAGTTAAGGCTGTATGTATCAGGTTCTGTAGTTAGGGCTGTGTCTGTAATGTAGTTAAGGCTGTATGTATCAGGTTCTGTAGTTAGGGCTGTGTCTGTAATGTAGTTAAGGCTGTATGTATCAGGTTCTGTAGTTATGGCTGTGTCTGTAATGTAGTTAAGGCTGTTTTGCATGAGTAGTGGAGAGTCAGATTAGAGACATGCAAAGGTCTACTGACTGCTGATGGAGACAGCAGTCTGTTGCTCAGCCTTAGGGAGGGACCAGAGTTGTTCCTGTTGCTCTGCCTTAGGGAGGATCCAGAGTTATTCCTGCTGCTCATCCTTAGGGAGGGACCAGAGTTATTCCTGCTGCTCAGCCTTAGGGAGGCACCAGAGTTATTCCTGCTGTTCAGCCTTAGGGAGGGTCCAGAGTTATTCCTGTTGCTCAGCCTTAGGGAGGGATGAGGGTTATTCCTGCTGCTCTACCTTTTAGGGAGGGTCCAGAGTTATTCCTGTTACTCAGCCTTAGGGAGGGATGAGGGTTATTCCTGCTGCTCTACCTTTTAGGGAGGGTCCAGAGTCGTTCCTGTTTTTCAGCCTTAGGGAGGGTCCAGAATTATATTATTTTATACCTCTTATAATTATATTATTTTATACCTCTTATAATTATATTATTTTATACCTCTTATAATTATATTATTTATACCTCTTATAATTATATTATTTTATACCTCTTATAATTATATTATTTTATACCTCTTATAATTATATTATTTTATACCTCTTATAATTATATTATTTTATTCCTCTTATAATTATATTATTTTATACCTCTTATAATTATATTATACTTCCTATAATTATATTATTTTATACTTCTTGTAATTAAATTATTTTATTTTTCTCCAAAAAGATATGGGTCAAAAATCTTTCAACACTAAACCCACCACTGTTCTGTGTGGCCAGAGAGATCTATTTGCATGTCATCTGACCACAGCATCGGTCCAGTTCCAAACCAAGTGCCAATGCCGTTTAGCGATCTCCGTCTGTTGGAGGACATGAGAATAGAGGTCTTTGGCCACGGCCACCAGCGGTGGGTTTAGCGTAGAAAGAAAGACTCATGTCAATGTTCATTTTGCCACTCTTTTTTAGATGTAGCCTAGTCTTAGTCATTTGATTCAAATATCATTACGTCTGTCTGGTACAGCCCTTTCACTAGCCAGCCTGTCTGGTACAGCCCTTTCACTAGCCAGCCTGTCTGGTACAGCCCTTTCACTAGCCAGCCTGTCTGGTAGGGGTACAGCCCTTTCACTAGCCAGCCTGTCTGGTAGGGGTACAGCCCTTTCACTAGCCAGCCTGTCTGGTACAGCCCTTTCACTAGCCAGCCTGTCTGGTAGGGGTACAGCCCTTTCACTAGCCAGCCTGTCTGGTACAGCCCTTTCACTAGCCAGCCTGTCTGGTAGGGGTACAGCCCTTTCACTAGCCAGCCTGTCTGGTACAGCCCTTTCACTAGCCAGCCTGTCTGGTACAGCCCTTTCACTAGCCAGCCTGTCTGGTACAGCCCTTTCACTAGCCAGCCTGTCTGGTACAGCCCTTTCACTAGCCAGCCTGTCTGGTAGGGGTACAGCCCTTTCACTAGCCAGCCTGTCTGGTACAGCCCTTTCACTAGCCAGCCTGTCTGGTACAGCCCTTTCACTAGCCAGCCTGTCTGGTACAGCCCTTTCACTAGCCAGCCTGTCTGGTACAGCCTTTTCACTATCCAGCCTGTCAGGTAGGGCTACAGCCCTTTCTATAAGTTAAACTTGTACCTGACTCTGAAGGGGCCATGCTGAAGCCACCAGCCAGCCTGTCTCTCTCTCTCTCTGTCTGTATCTGACCCAGATCCACCCAATGAGCACACAGCAGCTGGTTCTGTTCATCAATCATTCATACCTAGCAGGGTGTCAGTGGGCCAGGTGTGTGCTCCCTGGTTGGCGCTGTCTCCCTCATGTCCTTTGGGCCTGTAGACGAGGCCAGTCAGTGGGAACGTTAACAAGGTGCAGTAGGTTTAGTCATTACAGCATGGTGACTTGGTGACGAGCATTGTGAATATTGACTCTGCGGTCCTCAACCAGCCAGCATGGAAGCTAGTGGTGTCCCACAATGATTAGATTTCTATTGGCTTCACTCTGAGCTTGGCTCAATGTGCAGGGCACTGTGTGTTTGCATGATATACCACAGCTGTGTACCCTAACCCAGCCAGGCAGCTACCTGAAGTTATGCCCTTATGACTTTGCCCTGTCCGGTGTTACCATAGAGACGTGTATATACTAGAATCCTCTCTCAGTATTGCTCTGTTACCATAGAGACGTGTATATATACTAGAATCCTCTCTCAGTATTGCTCTGTTACCATAGAGACGTGTATATACACTAGAATCCTCTCTCAGTATTGCTCTGTTACCATAGAGACGTGTATATACACTAGAATCCTCTCTCAGTATTGCTCTGTTACCATAGAGACGTGTATATACACTAGAATCCTCTCTCAGTATTGCTCTGTTACCATAGAGACGTGTATATACACTAGAATCCTCTCTCAGTATTGCTCTGTTACCATAGAGACGTGTATATACACTAGAATCCTCTCTCAGTATTGCTCTGTTACCATAGAGACGTGTATATACACTAGAATCCTCTCTCAGTATTGCTCTGTTACCATAGAGACGTGTATATACACTAGAATCCTCTCTCAGTATTGCTCTGTTACCATAGAGACGTGTATATATACTAGAATCCTCTCTCAGTATTGCTCTGTTACCATAGAGACGTGTATATACTAGAATCCTCTCTCAGTATTGTTCTGTTACCATAGAGACGTGTATTCCTTACTAAGACCTAGACAACCAGGTGAGGGGAGTTCCTTACTAATCAGTGACCTTAATTCATCAATCAAATACAAGGGAGGAGTGAAAGCCGCAGACACTCGGCCCTCCGTGGAATTTGTTGAAAATGTCCCTAACAGGTCTGTCCCTAACAGGTCTGTACCTAACAGGTCTATCCCTAACAGGTCTATCCAGGTCTGTCCCTAACAGGTCTGTCCCTAACAGGTCTGTCCCTAACAGGTCTGTCCCTAACAGGTCTGTCCAGGTCTGTCCCTAACAGGTCTGTCCCTAACAGGTCTATCCCTAACAGGTCTATCCAGGTCTGTCCCTAACAGGTCTGTCCCTAACAGGTCTGTCCCTAACAGGTCTATCCAGGTCTGTCCCTAACAGGTCTGTCCCTAACAGGTCTGTCCAGGTCTGTCCCTAACAGGTCTATCCAGGTCTGTCCCTAACAGGTCTGTCCCTAACAGGTCTGTCCCTAACAGATCTGTCCCTAACAGGTCTATCCAGGTCTGTCCCTAACAGGTCTATCCAGGTCTGTCCCTAACAGGTCTGTCCCTAACAGGTCTATCCAGGTCTGTCCCTAACAGGTCTATCCAGGTCTGTCCCTAACAGGTCTATCCAGGTCTGTCCCTAACAGGTCTGTCCCTAACAGGTCTGTCCCTAACAGGTCTATCCCTAACAGGTCTGTCCCTAACAGGTCTGTCCCTAACAGGTCTGTCCAGGTCTATCCCTAACATGTCTATCCCTAACAGGTCTATCCCTAACAAGTCTATCCAGGTCTGTCCCTAACAGGTCTGTCCCTAACAGGTCTGTCCCTAACAAGTCTATCCAGGTCTGTCCCTAACAGGTCTGTCCCTAACAGGTCTATCCCTAACAAGTCTATCCAGGTCTGTCCCTAACAGGTCTGTCCCTAACAGGTCTGTCCCTAACAGGTCTATCCCTAACAGGTCTATCCCTAACAGGTCTGTCCCTAACAGGTCTATCCAGGTCTGTCCCTAACAGGTCTATCCAGGTCTGTCCCTAACAGGTCTGTCCCTAACAGGTCTGTCCCTGACAGGTCTATCCCTAACAGGTCTGTCCAGGTCTGTCCCTAACAGGTCTATCCAGGTCTGTCCCTAACAGGTCTGTCCCTAACAGGTCTGTCCCTAACAGGTCTATCCCTAACAGGTCTATCCAGGTCTGTCCCTAACAGGTCTGTCCCTAACAGGTCTATCCCTAACAGGTCTATCCCCAGAGCAACTACAGTAGTCATTTAGCAGACTCTCTTATCCAGAGACACTACAGTAGGGAGTCATTTAGCAGACTCTCTTATCCAGAGCCACTTACAGTAGGGAGTCATTTAGCAGACTCTCTTATACAGAGACTTAAAGTAGGGAGTCATTTAGCAGACTCTCTTATCCAGAGAGACTACAGTAGGGAGTCATTTAGCAGACTCTCTGATCCAGAGCCACTACAGTAGGGAGTCATTTAGCAGACTCTCTGATCCAGAGCCACTACAGTAGTGAGTCATTTAGCAGACTCTCTTATCCAGAGCCACTACAGTAGGGAGTCATTTAACAGACTCTCTGATCCAGAGACACTACAGTAGGGAGTCATTTAGCAGACTCTCTTATCCAGAGCCACTTACAGTAGGGAGTCATTTAGCAGACTCTCTTATACAGAGACTTAAAGTAGGGAGTCATTTAGCAGACTCTCTTATCCAGAGAGACTACAGTAGGGAGTCATTTAGCAGACTCTCTGATCCAGAGCCACTACAGTAGTGAGTCATTTAGCAGACTCTCTTATCCAGAGCCACTACAGTAGTGAGTCATTTAGCAGACTCTCTTATCCAGAGCCACTACAGTAGGGAGTCATTTAACAGACTCTCTGATCCAGAGACACTACAGTAGTGAGTGCATCCATGTTCCTACATTCTGTTATTCTCCTTTCTCTCTGTCCTCGCTGTTCAAACAGGACTGGTTGCTCAGGGCAGCAGCCTGGGCTGTCACTATGGAGACAGTCCTCGCTGTTCAAACAGGACTGGTTGCTCAGGGCAGCAGCCTGGGCTGTCACTATGGAGTCAGTCAGAGCTTTGCAAACAACATTTAGTCATCTCAGCAGGATGCAGTCAGTCAGTCAGCCAGTTCGTCAGCCAGTCAGCCAGCCAGCTAGTCAGCCAGCCAGTCAGTCAGCCAGTTCGTCAGCCAGCCAGCCAGTCAGCCAGCCAGCTAGTCAGCCAGCCAGCCAGTCAGTCAGCCAGCCAGTTCGTCAGCCAATCCAGTCAGCCAGTCAGCCAGCCAGTCAGTCAGTCAGCCAGTCCAGTCAGTCAGCCAGTTTGTCAGTCAGCCAGTTTGTCAGTCAGCCAGTCCAGTCAGTCCAGCCAGTTCGTCAGTCCAGCCAGTTCGTCAGTCAGCCAGTTCGTCAGTCAGCCAGTTCGTCAGCCAGTCCAGTCAGTCCAGTCAGCCAGTCAGTCAGCCAGCCAGTCCAGTCAGCCAGCCAGTCCAGTCAGTCAGCCAGTTCGTCAGTCAGCCATTTCGTCAGTCAGCCAGTCCAGTCCAGCCAGTCAGCCAGTCAGTCAGTCAGTCAGTCAGCCAGCCAGTCATTCCAGTTTATCATTTTAAAAGGCTAATTGATCATTAGAAAACTCTTTTGCAATTATGTTCACACAGCTGAAAACTGTTGTCCTGATTAAAGAAGCAATAAAACTGGCCTTCTTTAGACTAGTTGAGTATGTGGAGCATCAGCATTTGTGGGTTCGATTACAGGCTCAAAATGGCCAGAAACAAAGACCTTTCTTCAGAAACTCGTCAGTCTATTCTTGTTCTGAGAAATGAAGGCTATTCCATGCGAGAAATTGCCAAGAAACTGAAGATCTCGTACAACGCTGTGTACTACTCCCTTCACAGAACAGCACAAACTGTCTCTAACCAGAATAGAAAGAGGAGTGGGAGGCCCCGGTGCACAACTGAGCAAGAGGACTAGTACATTAGAGTGTCTAGTTTGAGAAAAAGTCCTCAACTGGCAGCTTCATTAAATAGTACCCCGCAAAACACCAGTCTCAACGTCAACAGTGAAGAGGCGACTCTGGGATGCTGGCCTTCTAGGCAGAGTTCCTCTGTCCAGTGTCTGTGTTCTTTTGCCCATCTTAAGCTTTTCTTTTTATTGGCCAGTCTGAGATGTGGCTTTTTCTCTGCAACTCTTCCTAAAAGGCCGGCATCGGGCCTCTGTACGCCTATGTAGATATTCCATAACAAAAATCAGCCGTTTCCATCTACAATAGTCATTTACGACATTAACAATGTCTTCACTGTATTTCTGATCAATTTGATGTTATTTAAATGGACAAAAAAAATAAGTGCTTTTCTTTAAAAAAAACGAGGACATTTCTCAGTGACCCCAAACTTTTGAACGGTGGTGTAGATCAGAACCTCTAGTACCATTGAACAGCACAGCATGTTTTGGCATGTTTTGGTATTTCTTTATAACAAAAACATCTACAAGGCAGTTGGCTCTTTTACACTGGGGGTTAATAGGAAAGAATCTTTTCCCCCAATTTGTGTTCGTGGTCGAGGTTGAAGGCCGTATTATCCCATGAATATGGACTCAGAGTATATGTTAGGATACAACAGGTTTGGCATCCTTCACGACAAAGCAAAGTGACTGTTCTCTGTGTGTCCCATCAGGTGACTGTCCTCTGTGTGTCCCATCAGGTGACTGTTCTCTGTGTGTCTCATCAGGTGACTGTCCTCTGTGTGTCTCATCAGGTGACTGTCCTCTGTGTCTCATCAGGTGACTGTTCTCTGTGTGTCTCATCAGGTGACTGTCCTCTGTGTGTCTCGTCAGGTGACTGTCCTCTGTGTGTCTCATCAGGTGACTGTCCTCTGTGTGTCTCATCAGGTGACTGTCCTCTGTGTGTCTCATCAGGTGACTGTCCTCTGTGTGTCTCATCAGGTGACTGTCCTCTGTGTGTCTCATCAGGTGACTGTCCTCTGTGTGTCTCATCAGGTGACTGTCCTCTGTGTGTCCCATCAGGTGACTGTCCTCTGTGTGTCCCATCAGGTGACTGTCCTCTGTGTGTCTCATCAGGTGACTGTCCTCTGTGTGTCTCATCAGGTGACTGTCCTCTGCGTGTCTCATCAGGTGACTGTCCTCTGTGTGTCTCATCAGGTGACTGTCCTCTGTGTCTCACATCAGGTGACTGTCCTCTGTGTGTCTCATCAGGTGACTGTCCTCTGTGTGTCTCATCAGGTGACTGTCCTCTGTGTGTCCCATCAGGTGACTGTCCTCTGTGTGTCTCATCAGGTGACTGTCCTCTGTGTGTCTCATCAGGTGACTGTTCTCTGTGTGTCTCATCAGGTGACTGTTCTCTGTGTGTCTCATCAGGTGACTGTCCTCTGTGTGTCTCATCAGGTGACTGTCCTCTGTGTGTCCCATCAGGTGACTGTCCTCTGTGTGTCTCATCAGGTGACTGTCCTCTGAGTGTCTCATCAGGTGACTGTCCTCTGTGTGTCTCATCAGGTGACTGTCCTCTGTGTGTCTCATCAGGTGACTGTCCTCTGTGTCTCACATCAGGT